>JASKMD010000030.1:6538154-6568154 GCA_030144725.1 Haematococcus lacustris
CATGGCACGTATCACTGTGCTACAGGCTGCTGAGTATGAATCTTGATTGCTCAGTCGGGGTAGGGCAATGCTGAAAGGCCTGGTCGCCAGCACAGCTACACTGTGCGCCATTGGGCTTTCCCTGCCTGCTGGAGGTTGAGAGCTGAAATGTAGCCCCTGCCTAACCATCTGCCAAGGATCCCACACTGGCGTCTCAATTGCCACTCACCACGCTTGCTCCAGGCTAGCACAAGCTGGTAGGCTTATTACATACAGCAGCAGTACCGGCTCAAACGTATCTTACAATGTCAGGGTTTGCACGCGGATAGCATCACTTCAGCATCAAAACACCAGCATGATTGCACAAGTCATCAGTTTGCCCACTTGCATGCTGCAGGAAGCCTGCTGCCCCACATGCACCAGACGCCCAGCAGGTCTACAACAACAGGCCATCGCGCCCTGCATCCCAGACAGCCAGCTCCGTTGACCCACCCCAGGCACAGCCCCCATCAGCTCACAGACAGCAGGTCCATGCAGCCTCGGGTTTGAAGAAGAAGACACCTCCCATGCCCGCATTCCTCCGAGCAGCTGTGACAAAGCCTTGCCTTGCCATTGAAGGTCCTCCTACAGCTGTGGATAGTGGCTTAGCCTGCTCAGCAGACATGGCTTGCTCTGCAGATGGTTCAGACGCCCTGCAGCTGGAGAGGCCAGGCACTGGTGATGTTTGTGCCGCAGCAGACCAGCAGCAAACCACCTCCTCCATAGATGCAGGCACACAGCAACAGCCGCCTGCAGCTGCCCCAGCAGGAGAGCCACTGCAGCCTTACCCCACACTGCCACCACCAGAGGCATCTTGGAACAGTGAGTCAGACACATGGCACCTGGCCAGCTATGCTGCAGCGGGAGCACCCATTGAACCAACACAGCCGCCCCTGCCCAGCAGCCTCAGCCTGGGCCATCCCAGCTCCACTGAGACCTGCTCAGCCAGCAATGAGGTTGCGCTGTCTGATGCCTCAGACTCAGTCCGTGGTCCCACCCTCTGCGGCCAGCCAGTGTCAGTGAACAGTTCAGCCTGCTCCGTTTCAGCTGCCGAGCTTGTTGAGCGCTCAGCAGATGAGCGGTACGAGGAGCAATGTCTAACGGCACAGGACAGCGTTTACTACACAGGCCTCATGCCAGGCTCGTCCACTGCCAGCTCTCAGGATGAAGTTGGCTCTGCGATGCCAGCAGCAGTGCAGCCACAGCCTACCAGCTGGCCATCCAGCAACAGCTTGAATCAGTTTGAGCAGTCCCAGGTTCAGCCAATGGTGGCTCATGCAGTGCAGGGTGGGCTGGAGGGGTGTCCGCACTCCACACATGACTTCTATTCTCACAGTCAAGGTCGGGATAGCTGCACTGCCCAGCAACAGAATGGTAGCCCTGCACCTGAACAGCCTGCTAATGCTGAGCACGTGATGGAGCCTGCTGCTGCCACAAGCGACGTGGGAATGCTGGAGTCCATGCCGCCAGAACAGCATGGCCAGGAGGCAGATATTCCACCCGAGCAGGATTGCCAGAGTTTTGGTGCAGATGGGTCTGGGGCCGCATCCTGTGCCGCTCAGCCCTGGACAAACGTGCTGCTGCACCAGCCAGCCACAGCCAATTCAGCTCCTGATGCAGCATGTGAGCACTCCTTTGACTTCCACAGAAGCAACCCAGGCCAGGTCACTGGTGGAGCAGCCCCTGACAGCCCCGAACAGGCTCCTGCTCGACAAGTCCATCATCATCAAGGCATGCGCAGCTCAGTGGCAGAACGAGCAAAATGGTTCCAGCAACAGCAGCAGCAGCCCAGTCCAGCAAACCCTCCTCTACCTCGCGCACGTCCAGTCTGCGTGCCTGAGCCCCAAGCCTTGAGCAGGCCTGCTGCTGCAGTGGCTGGGCCCACTGTGGTCTGGGCCAGCCCAGGCCTCACTGCCCTGTCACCGGCTTTCATCCGCCCAGGTGCCCACCCCATGCAGCCCCGACCATCAGCTTTAGCCCTCCCTGATCATCCAGCCAGCAGCCAACCAGCGTGCAGCAGCCAGCAGCTGCAGCAGCAGGAGAGCCAGCTCCATGGCCAGTATGAAGCCATGGACTGCCAGGCGCAGCTGATGCCAGGGCAGCAGCTAGTGACCCGCTCCCCTCGGGGCCAGGCCATCTCCACTGGGGGCCTCATGGCCCAGGAGGGCCCCAATCCTATGCAACAAGCTACGACGCAAGCTGGACAGCGCTGGCTGTCAAGCCCTGGTGATGTTCATGCCAACTCCGACTATGCAAGCTGTTGTGCACCTGGCCAGCAGAGCAGCAGGGAGCAGACGCCTGAACAGGATGACAGGCGTCCACAACGAGTGGCCATGCCAGGTGCCAGCCCAGCACTCAGCATCACTGACTCTGCCTCCTCCCACCTGCCGCGTGCAGTGCCGACCCGGCAGGCAGGGGCAGGCTATGGAGGCGTTGCCGCCCACTCCATGCCACCACCCATGCATCCCCTCCTGCCCTCAGCTCGCCCAGCTGAGAGCGCATGGGATGCCAACCCTGCTGGCAGGCAATGGCCATCCCAGCCTCATGCAACGACCACCCAGTGCTGCGCTCCTGACGCCACATGCCAACCCGCAGCACCCCCCATCCTGGATGGCAGCAGCCGGCGTTGCACGAGTACATCATCAGCTCCTACCACCAAGTTTGCCCCCTTTCTGCCATGTGACAAATACACATACCCTGCAGCTGCTCTGGACCCTCCAGCAGCACGATCAGTAGCAGACCCTCCCGTGCCTGCTGAAGCACAGATGCCTGGCCAACCCAGGCGGTCAGTTTCACCGTATCAACGCCAGATGTCCATTCCCGGGATCAGCCCCGCAGCCCTGGCCAGCATGGAGGGTCAAGAGGCTGCGGGTATCAGGGTTTGCTATGATCCACCAGGGCATCCCCTACCAGTTGCTGCTGCTGCCCAGCACCCCTCCTTTCCGCAAGTAGCTGCTGGACACCGCCAGCATGCACCAGCAACCTCGCAGCCAGCCGTTCAGCCAGCTGCTGCAGCTCTGCACGTCAGGCGCCCATCCATCCCTGGCATCAGCCCAGAAACCTTGGACGAGCTGGAGCTGGGTGGACAGCTGGCAGACAGATATGGAGCCAGCTCTCCCAGTGGCCCGGAAATGGTGATCACTGGGTTCCTAGGCGTGCCACACGCCAGCCTAGCTGACCAACCTGCGGGCAGGCGGCCTGCTGGCTACGGCTGGACAGAGGCGGAGCACCCTCAGGGCCCGGCTGGACCCAGGGCAGTGCCCCTTCCCCACCCCAACCATGAGGTGCATGCAGTCAGCTGCAATACTGGCCTCCCATCGCCGCCGTCCACCACTCATCGCCTCTTGTCTATCCCTGGCGTCAGTCCAGCTGCTTTGGCTGCCATGGAGGGACCTAGTTTGCAGGCAGGGGGCCAGCCCATATCCCAGCCTGCCGCAGCGGGGCTTGTTGCTGCACGACGGCAACAGCTTTTACATCAGTCTGCACAGCAGCAGCAGCAGAGGGCACCCATCCCTCAGCCCCAGCATGCTCCCCCTGCTGCCCCAGCACAGCACTGGCAGGGCATGGCTGGACACAGCAAGCAGGGACCAGAAGCAGTTGAACGCACCCGCTCAGTCTCACCCATGGTCAGGCCACTCACGATACCAGGCGTCAGCCCAGCTGCCATGGCTGCTATGTCTGAGCCGGCTCCACAGTACGCAGCTCAACACAGATCGGGGTACTCTGAGCCAGTGGCGAGCAGGGGCCATGCACCTCCTGGTGCCATGCAACCTAACAGTGGGCCTGGGAGGCAGACACCACCCTGGGAGCAGCACCCAGTACACCAGCCACCACAGCCTCCACCCATACATCAGGGCCAGCAGCAGCTCCCTCCCTACCCCACGCATCGTCCCTGCGGCATCGTGTCTGTAGCTGGTACGGCCAGTACATCAGCGTCCCAAGCCTTATCAGCAAGGCACTCCGAGCTTGCAGCCACTGATGACATGGGGCAGCAGCGCTGCCAGCCCCACGTCAAACCTACTGGTCCAGATGTTTTGCGGCCGCCAGCGGTGCCACCGCAAGCTGCAACCACCAGGAAGGCTCCTCCTCCTCCTGGACCTCCTCCACCACCCCCAGGGCCTCCCCCTCCTCCCCCTCTTCCACCTCAATTGTCTGGCAGCGCACTGCTCAAACGCTCTCTCGCAAAGGGTTGCCGCGATAGTGATGACAGCAGCGTCAGCTTGGCATCGTCTCAGTGAGTCAGTGCACCCTCCTTGGCCAAAGCTTGTCTAACAGTTGACGATGATACACAGCTGCAGCTGTCTGCTTGCTGTGCTCGCTGCTCTTACTCAGTAGCCATCATTACTGTTGTTCTTTTTGATGCTGTGTGGTTTGCTTTGCCTGCCTGGCTGCTATGCACTGCTGCTGTACCTTTCGACCTCTGGGCAATGTCCCCAGAAGCCAATGTATGATGCGTGTATCACATGTGGGTAGTATGCTCATACTGCAGGGGCATGGCTGACGTCCTCGCAGCCATCAAGCAGCTGAACCTGCGCGGTGGGCCCATGGCAGCATTGCGAAGCCCTAGCATGAAGGCCACGCCAAGCCCTAGCCGTGCGGGAGTCGCTGCACAGCAGTCCCAACCTCTCCGCCGGAACTCCGCTGCCGCGGTACCCGCCCCGGGGATGCCGGGGACTCCCGGGAGTACCGCATCCTTTCAAGACGCGGTGAGCCGTGGGCCCACCCCTTCCCCGCCGCCCGCCGTTTTCTCACTCGCCTCCGCGGCTGCTGCCAGAGCGCGCGGACAGCTACAGGCCCAGCAGATGTTGCAGCGGGTCAGGAACATGCACACGCAGGATGACTCGGATGGCGAGTGGGGCGCGTAGAGCAGAGATATTTGACCTTGCCGGTGCTTGGCTGGTACAGGTGCTGCTTTGAGCCTGGCACGTGGATAACAGGATGCTTGTCATAGCTAGGCTTGGTGCGGCTGGTTTGCAGCCGATGCTCATGAATAGTTCTACAAGTATCAACACAACTGCATTGTAAAACGTGTTGCCTCTTCTGCCACCATGGCATCATTGCAACAATAACAAAGCATGCAAGAGGTATTGCGTGACCCGCTCAATATCACTCAATTTGCCAGGTTGGTAATGGGCATACCAGGTATACCAGGTTAATGGTAGTGAAAGTGTAAGGCATTATTTCAAGTACGCCACACGCTAGTCGTTGCCGCTCACCACACCCTGTGCACTAACAAGCAGATGGCAGTGATTGGCGCTGGGAATCGAACAAGCTAGCTATGTAAACTGTATAGCTTGTGACTGATGTGGAGCGCGCCCCTGCTGTCAAGCAACCTCTTTGCAGCCTTTAGTCCCTCAATCTGTGGCTCTGCTGTGTAGCCCAGCCAATGTAACTGTTGCCATGTAAGTCGCGAGAGTGAGAGTCGCAGCTTCAGGGGTGTGGCGTGCGGATGGCTGCTTGCAAGGCCTCTACAGGAGCAAGCTGACCAGGAGCCAGGTGCAGCATGACAGCGGCCTGATCCAGGCTCGACACAACACTCAGCGGTGGAATGACAACATCAAGCTCGAGCTGCAGCACCTGGCAGCAGCCACCCCAGCAGGCACCTCCCTGGTGGTCATCCAGCGGCATGTGGCCGTCACCCTGGCCACCTGGGATGCAGTGTGAGGGGAGTACCTGCATCCCAAGTGGGCTGAGCAGAAGATGAGGCTGCATGGTGCGCAGGAGAAGGTCCTGGAGCGCTACTTCAAGAAGGTGGGAGTGCCAAGGGTAGGGGGGGAGGGGCAGGACCAGAGGCTGATGACTGCCCCACATGTGACCTGCTAGGTGCCATGTCCCCAGTCCTGCCAAGGATGTCATGCGCGGTGTGTGCCTTGTGTGCCATGCAGTTGGAGGAGGAGGCAACCAGCGTGTCCCAGCAGCAGTGGGGGACCCGCAAGCAGCTGGTGGTGTTCTTTGGCAACGCAGGCATTGGCACCCGGGGTGGGTGGGGGGCCAAGGCCGTGCTGCAGGCCTGCCGCAAAGTGGTGGAGAGGCCCAACAGCGGCAAGCCAACAGACAGGGTGCTAGGCAAGGTGGTGACAGTGGATGAGTTCTGCACCAGCAGGGTCAGCTCAATCATGAACAGCCCCCAGCCCTGTGAGGCGGAGTTGGACAGCAGCAAGCCCACCAGGCTTGCAGGCTGGAAGCCCCAGCCAGGTCAGGTGCAGAACCGCTTGTTGCAGTCAGCCTGGAGCAAGCGGTTTGTGGCGGCAGTGTGGGGGCTCATGTGGTGCCCTTGGCTGGTCCAGGCCACCCCTGGGGACCTTGGCAAATGGGTGGACAGGGACTGCAACGCAGCCCTCAACCTCCAGCGGGCAGGGGAGGCCAAGTGGCGCCCACTGGAGCTGTGCAGGTGGCCACACCGAGCAAGGCTTCCAGCCAAGGGCAAGGAGTACCCCGCACTGGGCTATAAGAAGCTACGAGACCGAGCCCCAAGGCCCTAGCCCAGCAGCCTGTAGCACAGTAGCATGTGTGCACCGCGCAATGCTGAAGCTGTTGCTTACATCCGAGCATGTGTTTCATGCCAACATCGATCGCCTGACCTTTGCAAGTAGGTTGGGGTAGGAAATCAGGTATTGGTACCGGCTGTTGGTCGCAGTTACTCAGTTCGGATTACAGACAACACAGCCCCTACCCGTTACCCGTTAGTAGGGGAATAATGTGCTGTCAAGCAAAGACACATTCGATGCAGTAGTTTGGCATCGTAACCTGGCCAGGTGGCCTGGCATCCATCCAACCTAACCCTCCTGCTCATCCATGATACCTCGAGATGGTGTCACGTGGTAGTGCACTGCTGCAGCTGTCAGAAGCCACAACAATACTTAGGCTGCGTGTACTCAGCTGTGATAGCAAGGCAGCGGTTTGCATTTACACTTGTGTTCGTAGCAGGCTCATACAGTGCCAGCGCTCCGACCTGACTTCCTGCTGAGCTGGGCTTAGGCGTCGTTGCGACCGTCCGGCAGGTGGCGGTGATCCTTGCTTGCATTGTGCTTGCGCCGCTTCTCCATGAAGCGGTCCAGCTTTCCAGAGGATTGCAAGGCCTCGAACCTGCGCGAGCAGAACCAGTGCCGGTTGTACCACGCACATGGCACATGAGGTTGCCCTGTCACAGAGTAAGAACCCAATTGACGAGACCCGGCAGTTTCTCTGTTGTGACCATGTTCATCACATGCATTGGTGTCAGCAGCAGCAGTGGCGACAGTGGCTGGCAGGAAAGGGCCCATGGCAGGGGGCTGCTGATATCACAGCTGTTGGCTCCGCTGGCAAACGCCACAGTGCCATGCATTTCACTGCCCAAGGGTGCGGCCTATGAAGTGCTCCAGGCATCAGTGCGCCTCCTAGCTGTCGGATGGTGTGCTGGAGGACATGGGAGGCTGGTTCACGGCAGGCACCGGCTAATGCTGGCCAAGGAAACAGAAGGCAGCGGCAGCGCCCTCCCAGACCCACTTTGCCACCAACTCCAGTTTGCGCTTGTCGCTCTTCTTGAGGAAGAAGGGTGCTTTGCCGGCCGCAGCAGCCTCCTTTTGCTTTGCCTGCAGCTCAGCCAAGCAGGGGCTGCTGCCATGTGAACGCGCCAGCCTCTCATCCCATCATGTGGGAGTGCAGGCATCGCATGTCTGCACCTCTATAGCACTTCATGTTCAATACTGCACCCATGGGACGTGTACAGATATAGGGTTGGGGTGAGGGTGAGGGTGAGGGTGAGAGTGACCCACCCAGTGATACTTCAAACACCCGCAATTGCAATGGTACAACTGTGTGGACTCAAGGTACAGGGTGCCTTTGTCCGCATGCACAGGGTGTGTGTTGCCCCAGGATCGCCACTGCTCCCTGGGCCACCTTGCCTGGCCAAGGCAAGCTGCAGGTGTGGTGCAGACGCCAGGCCCCCTGCCCCTACCTTGACTGTGTGGTCTAGCTCTGATCTCTGCCGCCGGGTCCGCTCCTGCTGCAGGCGGGAATCCAGCCGTTGAAGTTGCAGTGACAGCGCTGCCTTTGTCTGTGGGTTGCGCTCAGCCTGCATGGTAGGCAAGGTTATACTTCATCATCATTATAAATGCCAGGTCATCATCGTCATCATCTGTGTAGGCTATGAAGCTCTTCATTATCACCAGAATATGGCATGGCAACCCCCATGTCTTGTAAGCAACCATTGCCAGTAGGGCTGCAACAAGTGGCAGCAAACAACAAACCCATCATCAATAACTGCCAGCACCCACCTTCATGGCAGTACGCAGCACGGCCCGCTCACTGGGCATTACACTGTCGTATAGGAAGGCATAGCGCCGAGCCGCTGCCTCCTTCTCCCCTGGGCGGCTGGGTTCAAACCTCGGATCCTTCCCTTCCCTGCAACCACAGCATGTTTACATGCACCATCCTGCCGCCCATGCACCGCCATGTGTTGCCATGCACTGCCATGCATTACAAGGGAGCCTCACAGCAAGGTTCACTGCCGCTGCGGAAGTGCTCCATGAGGCATGCAGGCTTGGGTCACACACACGCCTTGACGCTGTGAACGCAGCACTCCTCACCATGAAGGTCATCTACACATAGTTCCAATCACACTTTCCCTTGCGTCACTCACTTGCGAACAGGTGCAACGACCTCGCGAGCTCGGGACACTGGACGCTTGCTGGACATCTCCTGCAGGCGGCAGCACAAGCGCCAGGCCGAGCTTGATCACACTGCAACCCTCGTCAGCATCGATGACGGCAGCAACCCTCGTCAGCGTTGGTGGCAGCGGCAGCAGCAGCAGCAGCAGCAGCAGCAGCAGTGTTCTCTTTTCGCATGCCTTATGATGTGTCGTCAGCGCCGTACAGCATCTGATGAACAGGGTTTGCTGCAGTGCTAGTGACAGATGCATCAAGAAGCAGGTATAAAGTGCTGTGCCAGCAGCTCAAAAGCATGGAGCAGGTGGTCTGGTGAAGCATCTCTGCACCCCCACCTATCTCAAGCCTGGTCACACTATTGTCAACATTCAGGGTGAGGGAGGGGCCTCCTGTTGATACAGATGCTGGTCAGCGCACCCAACCACCTCACTGGTCACACTTTGGGCCTGTGCTTGTTAGCACGCTTGAAGCTGGCTTCCTGCTGCTTGGCGGCCTTGGCAGCTGCCTTGGCCTGCTCCTGTGCAGGACCAACGCCGTCACTGCGTGCCAGCAGCCGCTCCTCAAAGGGCAGCTCTTCTACCTACTCACAACCAACCAGTGGCACAGCATGGCGGTGGCTGGGCTTGGTCAACAGCTGCTGCTCCTGCAGTGGAACTTGGCTGCTGCTGGCTCGATTGGTAAACAGTCACAGCCCCAACCAATCTGCTAGCTATGCTGCCACTGTCGCAGGCAGTGCTGGATCACAAGCATGATGACGAGTTGCTGTAAGCAGCAGCCACACTCTAGCACCTGGCGATATGGACTGCTTATCACAGATTTGGCTTGCAGTGCCGAACTTCTGTGCTGTTACATGTGCTGCTGGCAGTCTGCTGTGCTGCAGTCATGCCCTGCCACTGAGCAATGAGCATGATGTGATGGTGTGTGCCTAGAAGCAACAGAAGGCCGTGACAATTGCGTGGTGCATAGCACGTACCTGCTGCTGCAGGGACAGCTCTGCATCTGCTTCAGAGTCAGCCTCACTGTCATCCTCGTCCTCGCCTGCGTCAGCCTCCTCCTCATCATCTCCAGCAGTAGGAGCTGCTGCTGACTTCACACGAACAGGCTGTGCCCCCGGAATGCTGCTTGGTACTGCCCTTCGCTGCCTGGCTGCAACCTGCTGGCCCAAGCCGCCCTCATGATCGCTGTCTATGCTGTTTTCGTGGGTTTGAGGTTCTTGCACAGCTGTTCCTTTTGCTGGGCGCCTGCTGGCTTCTGCCTTGCTTGGCGGCTGAGTATGCTCTGACGTGTCATTGCTGCTGTCCGACAGGTTGCCATCTTCGTCTAAAGGCCCACACTCCATGCGCTGCAAGGCTTTCCTAGACAATCACGCCAACATACCGTGTTAGCAGACTGGCAGTGAGCCAGCAACAGTCATGGGCTTCACCTGTAATGGGCGTCCTCTATTGTCTCCGAACGCTTTCTTTCGGACTGTATTGCTCCTTTCGCCGCAACGCGTGCGCGGGTCGGAACTGATGCATGCCCGGGATGGCGCGCCTTAGTGGCGCCCCTCTGCTTCCCAAGCTTCATTCTAGAGGCGTCAAAGGTGCACGAGTTGTGCACAGCAAGGTGAACAAGTTATGAGCACCACCATGTGTAAAAACATTGGCTGTGCATGCGGGGTTCCACATTCACGGTGAGCGTGCCCTGTCACCCCCATGTGTGGTAAACATGCGAGTAAACTGAAGCACACCCACCACCAGCACAAGGCAGGCTCAAACCTGAGGCTAGCTCTGGTGGTGTACCAAGGTGACATTCGAACGGCGCCCAGCCCGTGCGATGCAGCCGGGTTAGTACTGAGACACGCTCCCCATCCAATGTAATCCAAGGCGACGAGATATACTATGTCGGCAGCTGTCTTGGGACTTGCTGACCGCTTACAAGACGTCCTCGATGCCGCGGTACACGCGCTTGAAGCTGAGCAGGATAACAATACGGACACGGCGCTACGCAGTTACGCCCAGGTGGGCGCTGGTTAGCCTGGCGCGCGGTGCCGCACTTGCGCTCCTCTAGCAACCGCTTCAGGGGCGGATGCGCGCGTACTTGAACAGCATCCGCGGATCTCCGTGCAGGTGAAGGCTCGTCTCTGCTGGGTGAAGGACGAGGTGGCACTTCTGGACCCTGTGGAGCTGTTCTTGCTTGCCTCACAACAGAGCCCATGCGAGAGCCTTGCGGCTCCATTGCATTTTGGGATGCCTCACCTGCTAATGTCTCCACCGTCTCGAACATCAGAGCTGCTCGAAACACTGCAGCAGTCTGAGGTCATGGCATTGCTCATGGAGGTGTGCAGTAGCTTGCAGGCGACGTGCGATGCTCGCATCCAGGCAAGTGGCATGCCTACAAAGCAAATGCAGCCATCTCTTGTTGTCTGGGTGTACGAGTGTGTGCTCTGCCACTGCACTGTGCACAGGACCTCCAGCAAACCGACCCCCCAGCCTCACCACCCGCCAGTCACAGAGCCAGAGTTAAGGAAGAGCAGGCAGCTGTGAAGCAGCACCAGCTGCAGCTGCCACCTTGCCCCCATCCCCTTGCTCGGCCACCCACAGGCTCATACCCCTTGAGAGAACCCCTTGTCATCAATGACACACCCAACAGCACAGCCACCCTGCTCAACGTTTTTCAAAGCACTGGCGTCACAACTTCTGCTGGGCATCCTTCTCCAGCATGGGCTACCCCTCACATGGCTGCTCTCCACTGCCCCAGCCCCCATCCGGAAGCTAGCACAGCGCAGGAGCATCACTTTGATGTGCAAGCCATGCAGTGCAGCCCTGCTTATGCAGCACAGCCCGCAGGCCATCCTGAGCACTTGAGGTGTAGCCGAGAAGGCAGCCTCGACCCTGACGCCGCCCTGCTGCAACCTCATCAGCAAGGGCAGCAGGGGCATCCCCAGCAGGAGCATAGCTGCCTGCTTGTAGCTGGTGCCAAGGCAGCAGGCATGTGTGAGCAGGAGCTGTCATCAGCAGACCCCGTGTTGAAGGAGCTCATACAGCAATGCCGGCGAGATGTCTGGGGTAGCCTAGATGACTTGGCAGGTTTAAGGTGAGGTAGGCTGTGTGCACCACTGCTGCTTCTTCATGTAAGGAAGACCAAGCAAGGGTGTGTTATGTGCTGAGCTCATGTCTGTGTGCACCTCTACAGTGAAGTCAAGAAGGAGCTGAAGCAGGCAGTATTCTTGCCCCTACGCTACCCTCACTTGTAAGTTGTAATCGCCAATGGTCTACCTTCTTCTGATGCTCATGCTCATGCCAATACTGTCAATGCACTCATTGCTGCTGATGGTGGTATTAATGATGGTGGTGGTGATGGTTTGTGTCATGCACACTTGCTGCTGGAGTTGCTGAGCCTGCTTCACTGTCAGCCATTGGGCCGTTGAGCGTGTGGCACATGGTAAAGGAAGATTATTCTTCCCTGTTGCAGGTTCCAGGGGCTCAGAGCTCCTCCTAGCAACTTCTTGTTCTATGGACCCCCTGGTACGGGCAAGACCATGCTCGTTGAGAAGGTGCGACCTCAGTGGGCATGAGGCGGATAAAAGCAGATCCATGTCCAGCCCAGCCCCTGCATAGAGCAGTCATAGAGCAGTGTTGCCAGCGTAGAGCTGCGTAGAGTGCGTAGAGCTGTCATAGAGCAGTGTTGCCAGCAGCAGCAGCACTGATAAACACACAGCCAGCAAGCATCGAGCGTTAACATTGCTACAGCAATTGACTAGTAGGATAGCTGGATGATGTTTTGACATTGCGACGATGAGAAACAGCATCTGTTTCACAATTCTTTTGAGCCTCACAATCTCCCTCGTCAGCCCAGCGGGCAACAAGCACCAACGCAATTGGTAGAATTAGGTCTCCTTGTTAGGGGTGGTGTTATGTCTGTGTGGAGTTATGTCCCCACACGCATGGCATGGGCGCCTTTCACCTACACTATTGCCTGACCCCTGTGGCAGGGCTGTAGCCTAGGATTGGCATGACTGACATGCCTGATGGTAGCTGATGACAGCTCAGAGGGGTACACACTACTGTGACACAGGCAGCTGCTGCTGGGCCCTGGGTGGGCTTGGTAGCCTTGGCCTTACCCTTGCCTGTGCCCCTTTGCGTCAGGTCAAGTAGTTCGGGCAGTTATAGCTTTGGCAGTGCCACACCATGCCTGGATGAGTGTCAGCCCCTTGGTCATGTGAGGCATGGAGGCTGGTGGTTTGCTGCATGTTAATCGATAAGTGTGTGGGCAACCCTCTGCTGCTGGCTTTGCATCCAGGTGGCCGCCCAAGCTGGGCTTACACTGCTATGTCTGCCACCAAGCGTGCTGCTCAGCAAGTGGAGTGGGGAGAGTGAGAAGACCTTGCGTGCTGCTTTCAAGGCAGCCAAGCTGCTGCAGCCTTGCGCCATCTTCCTTGTAAGAGTACTTGCAGCTTTAGCTGCCTTGCTAAGTGATATGACGCCCCCTGACGTGCCTGCCATGTCTGATGCTTGCCTCATGCCAGTTCACTCGACCTACGCACGGGTTTTTGCTCTTGGCAGGCCTTGCTGCGGTGCTGTATCGAGCTGTATGCCCACTCCACATTCCGCACAGGATGAAGTAGATAGCTTGGCGCCGCAGCGTGGAGCCTCTGGTTCGTCCGGCGAAGACGCAGCCAGTCGACGTCTCTTGACCGAGCTGCTAATCCAAATGAGCGCCCTGGCAAGCAGCGCGCAGCGGCGCACTGCCACGGGCGCCTCTCCTCGACAGAGCCCCGCCACAAGCGACGCGACGAAGCGTACCAGCCAGAGCGCACGCGAGGGGCATGGAGGGTGCAGCGTCCCGGCTAGCCGCAGTGCCGGGTCGGCGAGATCTCTGCCTGCGCGCCGAACAGGCGCAATGCTGCCGTTGGATGCGGCAACCCTCACCCGGCCGAGCGTGTACATATTCGCAGCTACCAACCGGCTGCAGGTGACTGGGCCTGTGACTCATGTGACTGGGCCTGTGGCTCGAAAGATGGACTGGGTCACTGATGGTCGAGAGCCCTGGGAATCAGGCCCGTGGGTGATTCTCCCTGCACTGAGCCGAGAGGCTTGCACAGCTGCATGTGGGGTCCCACCGGACTGACTGCCTGGCCCCGCCTGCACGCGAACCCACGCTATGCATTGCACGGCACTGTGCTGCACCGAACAGCTTAGACTCTGCTGAGACGTGCTGCGCATACTCAGGATTGTGACACCGCCCTGCTGCGTCGCTTCGAGCGCCGAGTGCATGTACCTCTGCCTGACATCCCTGCTCGCGAAGCTTATTTCCAGGTGAGCTGCAACTGCATAAGCACTGCTGGACTTGAGGTGTATGAAGGCATGTCGAGTTTGATATATTTCCTGAGAGGCCACACTGCACATTTATTCCACACTGTATCTACTGGCATACAGTCCGCTTTTGTTATTGCTACAGTATTACTAACATTCTTGAGAAGTAAACTCTGCTGCAGCTGCATGCCACAGCGTGCATGACCCTAGGGTCATGCATTTGCCCAGCTGCAGCATAGCTCCCACCCGTTCTTTGGAGCCCTGATCTTCTTCCTCGCTTTACCTTTTTGCTGGTGGTCCTAAACACTACCTGAATCCATACTCATACGATTGAAAAGATGGAATAACGAAACACAGAGGCACTGGCATCTGTTATGCACAAGTTATGTCAAGCCCTTGTCTATACAATGGTAGAAGGACAATGATTGATAGCAATGATGCCTCTGCTTCCAGGTTACATACAGTCACAGCCCAGCCTTGCGGCACACATGAAAGTGAGGCCTTGCTCAGGCGTTGTAAGTCGCTATCAGTCACGTGCTGCCTGGCTGGTGCTGCCATGGCCTGTGCAGAAGGTGTTGAGCAAGCCTGAGCTGGCCCATGACATAGACCTGGCGAGCTCTGGGCCAGGGTCCAGCATGGCCCAGCTGCTGGCGGCCTCACAGGGTGAGTTCTTCAGAGCGCGATGTCTCTGTGCCTGCTATTATGAACGCCATGTGTCATGATGATGTAGCACTAGACTTCCTCAGCCCCAGCCCTTGCTGCCCAGGTCTGATGGGGCTGTGCTTGGGTCAGGGCCAGGGCTTGCTGCTCTATCTGTACAGGCTACAGCTGCAGCGACCTGGATGTCATTGCCCGTGAAGCTGCCATGGCTCCGGTGCGGGAGGCCATAGATGGCATGGAGGAGGGAGATGACCAGCACGGCGCCTTGCAACCAGCAACATCGCAAGCAGCAGGTGCAGCCGTGGCGGCAGCCTTAGGAGAGGGATTGCCTGCCAACTCAAGCGAGGCGATGCACTCGTGCTTGAGGCTGCTATGCCTCCAAGACTTTCTCGATGCATTCGCGAAGATCAAGCCAGCCGCACTGGACCAGGCCTTGGCTGGGCAACCTTAGTAAGGTGTCAAATGGGAAGTGAATTTTGTGGATCGGCCAGCTTCTGCTTGAAGCTTGATGGGTAGCACAATTGGCATGGTCAGCATCAGTAAGTTTGTAATCAGAGCTCAGTGGTGGGTTAGCGCAGTGGGGGGTTTAGTGGGGGTCAGCAGTTTCCGCAGTTGCATGTGTTTGCATGGGGCATGGCTTCTTTGCATGTATGAGCGTGTTCCTTAGCGTAGTTTTGATTGTTGTAGAACAATAACTGCCATATCTTGGTTCCGTCACGCAAGCTAGCTAATGATTTTATGCTGCTTGTGGAGACTTTTCAGTATAATTCTTGTATTGAGCGTTTATAGTGTCCGCTGTCACACCAACCCCGTCAACAGCCGTTGCTTTTTATCACACGCCCTTAGCTGCTGGCTAGGTCCCGGCCTGGCTGACGAGCGGGCGTTCCTGTTTGACCCAGCCACTCAGATGGGCATGGGACTGGACCCTGGTGCCATCCAGGCAGTCAGCGCAGCTTCCGGGGTGTGGCGTGCGGATGGCTCTTGCAAGGCTTCTACAGGAGCAAGCTGACCAGGAGCCATGTGCAGCATGACAGCGGCCTAATCCAGGCTCGACACAACACTCAGCGGTGGAATGACAACATCAAGCTCGAGGTGCAGCACCTGGCAGCAGCCACCCCAGCAGGCACCTCCATGGTGGCCATCCAGCGGCATGTGGCCGTCACCCTGGCCACTTGGGATGCAGTGTGGGGGGAGTACCTGCATCCCAAGTGGGCTGAGCAGAAGATAAGGCTGTATGGCGCGCAGGCAAAGGTCCTGGAGCGCTACTTCAAGAAGGTGGGAGTGCCAAGGGTAGGGGGGGGAGGGGCAGGACCAGAGGCTGATGGCTGCCCCACATGTGACCTGCTAGGTGCCATGTCCCCAGTTCTGCCAAGGATGTCATGCGCGATGTGTGCCTTGTGTGCCATGCAGTTGGAGGAGGAGGCAGCCAGCGTTTCCCAGCAGCAGTGGGGGGCCCGCAAGCAGCTGGTGGTGTTCTTCGGCAACGCAGGCACCTAGTGGTCCCCGAGCTCGGTGGGGGGCCAAGGCTGTGCTTCAGGCCTGCCGCAAGGTGGTGGAGAGGGCCAACAGCGGCAAGCCAACCGACAGGGTGCCAGGCAAGTTGGTGACAGTGGATGAGTTCTGCACCAGCAGGGTCAGCTCAATCATGAACAGCCCCCAGCCCTGTGAGGAGGAGCTGAACCGCAGCAAGCCCAGCAGGTGTGAGGCGGAGGTGGACTGCAGCAAGCCCACCAGGCCTGAGGACTGGAAGCCCCAGCCAGGTCAGGTGCAGCACCGCTTGTTGCGGTCAGCCTGGAGCAAGCGGTTTGAGGCGCAAGTGCGGGGGCTCATGTGGTGCCCTTGGCTGGCCCAGGCCACCCCTGGGGACCTTGGCAAATGAGTGGACAGGGACTGCAACGCAGCCCTCAACCTCCAGCGGGCAGGGGGAGGCCAAGTGGCGCCCACTGGAGCTGTGCAGGTGGCCACACCGAGCAAGGCTTCCAGCCAAGGGCAAGGAGTACCCAGCATTGGGCTTCAAGAAGCTGCGAGATCGAGCTCCCAAGGCCCTAGCCCAGCAGCCTGTAGCACAGTAGCATGTGTGCACCACGCAATGCTGAAGCTGTTGCTTACATCACAACATGTGTTTCATGCCAACATCGATCGCCTGACTCTCGCAAGGGGGGAGGGGTAGGAAATTAGGTATTGGTATCGGATGCTTGTTGCATACAATCAGCTCGGATCACAGATGACACAGCCCCTACCCGTTGCCCGTTAGTAAGGGAATAATGTGCTGAGCCCAACAAGCATAATGAAACAAGAATAATGTGCGGAACCCACCCACCGGGGTCACCCCTGACTGGTCACATGATTCAGCCTTTGCGTCAGCACTAGCTGACCGCCCGTCATACAGCCAGTTGCTTGGCCCACATAATGCATGTGAATGGGGCTTTGCCTGCCCGTGGCTGCCAGCAGCTCTTCGACCGACTCGACGCACCTGACACACGCACCACAGCCCGGCAGGTGGCTGGACAGGGACTGCAATGCAGCGCTGAACATGCAGCGCATTGGTGAGAGGTGGCGCTCGCTGGAGCTGTGCTGGTGGCCGGACCTGCCAGCTCTGCCAGCCAAGGGCAAGCGTCAGGCAATGGTCTAGGTGGTAGGCGCCCTCGCCATGTGCATGTACCATGTGCATGGGGACATAACTCGACATCCTGAGTGGTCTCTAGTGGCACCTAGTGGTCCCTAGAGGTCCGACTCACATGGCGAGGGACGCGAGAGGCTGCCAGCAGAATGGTAATACAATGATTGTGGCGCTCGAAGGCAAATCAATGGCTGACTAAGTTAAGGCTCTTTCGAGCTTTTATGGCTGTCGACGGGTTGCCACGGCAGTTCAGGTAGTGAACTCTGCATTTCCTATTCGGCAGTAACAAAACCTCATGTTCACCACACAAACACACTTTAAAATCAAAGTGGGAGCCGTGCACCTGCCTACACCGACGTAGCAGCGTTTCATTACCTCAAACTCTGACCAAATGGCTGTTTCCGTGTCATCTCGCACCGCTGCTGTCCGCCCAGCTGTGAGCGCTCCTCGCCGAGTGCGCAGCACCGTGGTGCGCGCAGCCACTGTCGCTGGCGATGTGCCTGACATGGAGAAGCGCAATGTTATGAACCTGATTCTGGCAAGCGGCGTGGGCTTGCCCGTTGCTGGCATGGCAGTGCCCTTCCTGTCGTTCTTTGTGCCCGTGAGGTAACCCAGCAGCATCCTCGTGGCCAGCCACGCGTCGTGGGACCTCTGGCTCAGCCTGGCCCGTTAGAAAGTATAGCAAAGGTAGTAAAGGAACGCACCTCTCCTACGTGCAGCGCTGGAGGTGGTGCTGGTGGCCAGGCAGCTAAGGACGCACTGGGCAACGACGTCAAAGCCGCTGAATGGTTGAAGACGCACCCAGTTGGCGACCACAGCCTCGCCCAGGGTCTGAAGGTGCTGCAATCTTATCCTGTTCGTTGATGCCTTTCTATAGCTGGCTTACGATCGGCCTCGCGCGTTGTTTACAGGGCGACCCCACCTACCTCATCGTCAACAACGACGGCAAGATTGAGAACTTCGGCGTGAACGCAGTGTGCACCCACTTGGGCTGCGTGGTGCCCTGGAACGCGGTGGGTGATGTACACTGGTACTCTGGCCCTTGCATGTGCCATCATCACCATTTACCCTGTGCACTGCACCTCATGGGTGTCACTCCGGTGTACACTGCAACATTGCAGGCTGAGAAGAAGTTCAAGTGCCCCTGCCACGGCTCCCAGTACAACGGGGAGGGCAAGGTTGTGCGTGGCCCTGCACCCCTGGTGGGTTACACAGCCCAGAGTCTTGCCTGCCTGCTCCCTGGCAGTTGCTTGTGGGACACCAAGTATGGCTCATACTGTTCATGTGCCTGCAGTCTCTGGCGCTGGCGCATGCTGACATCAACGACGCCGATGTTGTCATCTTCTCCACCTGGTGAGCTGCAATCATTTGTTTACATGGGGTGCTGGTCGATGCTACCGTAACTTCGGCCACAGTAGACCTAGCACAGCTGCTTGACACACGTCTGCACAGCTGTGCTGGGTTCATTTTTGCTTGGCCATCAATGTGATGTGCAGTGTGTTTTTGCTGTGTGCGACATCACTGCGTGGGGCCTAATTTTGCAGGAAGGAGACTGACTTCCGCACTGGCGAGGCTCCCTGGTGGAAGTAGGCGCCAGTGGCATGCACAGCCAGCATTGGTAGCATGGGCAGCCTAGCACCCAGCATGGTGGCAAGTGCCGCTCTGTGGACAGCTCAGGCTTTAGGCATCCTCCTGCCAATGGGCCAGGACGCCTACACCAGCTATGAGCAACAGGTTTAATGACAGCAGTGGTCTGCAGGAGCCTTAGCTGCCCCCTGCAGCTCGAGGGGCGGTTAATGTGCATGGGCAGCGCGACAAGCAGCAAGGGCAGTCCAGGGCATGTACTGCTCCGTGGCCATATTGAATGCATAAGTCGCAAGAGGGTAAGTAACTGGGTGTCGTTTTTCTCAGTATGAGATGATGTGTATGCCCTGTATGGCACGCAAGGGAGGAG
The DNA here is from genome assembly GCA_030144725.1 of Haematococcus lacustris. Classification (NCBI taxonomy): domain Eukaryota; kingdom Viridiplantae; phylum Chlorophyta; class Chlorophyceae; order Chlamydomonadales; family Haematococcaceae; genus Haematococcus; species Haematococcus lacustris. Next base: position 6,557,346 of record JASKMD010000030.1, read on the forward strand.
CAACTGGATGACTGCAGTGTGCAGCCCTGTATGCCACCATAACATGACATGACATGCCATGACCATCCTTGCACGTGTTGCCTGTCCAGCACAGCAGTGATTGTTGCGTCAGCGATATTTTGATGGCACCCAGTTCCTTGAGTTCTTTTTCATGGGCCACCACTTGTCGGTGTCGTTGGTTGCGTTAAGCGGCAAGGTCTGTCTACGTCCGGTCCGCAGGAAACGTGCATCACAGCATTACGCGTTAGCTGCTTGGCTGTACTGCGTCCGCTTCCTGTCACGATGCTGACCTACATGCAGCAGACCATATCAAATCTCATGAATGTTTTATGAGGCTCCAGTCCTCAGTCCCATTCTAGCCCAGCCCCGTACTTGCCCATCGTAATGACATGTTATACTCTGCTACGTGATGATATATTGTAAAACCATCATATTGCAAGCTCTTACTCCAGCGACACGCTACCTATCAGGACCCCTAAGCTCTACATTGAAAATCAACAGTCTGATGGTTTATAAGCTCGTTGTACGGCCATGAATGCACTCTGAAGGTGACTGAGAATATGCAACATATGTAGTGGTGTGCTGTCGTCTTTTTGCGTCACATCGCTGCGATTCATGTGTGCTGCACCGGTAAGCTAATCGCCAGCAATCCCATACCTTGCTCGGCTCCTGCGCCTGCTACGTTGGCAAGCCGCAACCGGCCATCGCGTCACACGTCCCGCGGCCCCCGATTTTGGGGCAGCTAGCCTCCACATCTTGGTCTTCCCAATGACGCTCTACTGAATGAGCCAGTGACGTTGCGCGACGTGCTTCGAAGTACGCGCGCATAACATCGACTTGTGATTCAAATCTGGGCGACGACCCTAGGTCTCATAGTCGCATTGCACGGTGCAGTGTGCACGACGCCGATGTCGTCGCTGGCGATGAGCTCAGTTCCAGTGTCGCCGCGGAGAATAGCCTTGGCTCCTGTCCGGGTTGTCAGCACAGCCTTGGCAGAGGCCGAGACAAGCTGGCCGCCATCAGCATGTCTAACAATGCCAGCGGGCCCCTCCGTCGTCCCCCCACCTCCTTTGATGAAAAATACGGCGCCGCGCAGCTTGCTGCACGCTCTGACGAGCTGCACCGCTTACTTCGACCAATGCCCGACTTGTTACGGAGCGAGAAGCAGCAGCAGGTGCGGGGGTTACCGCGGCCATTTGTCGCGATACTTGCAAAAGCATAAAATGCCACCTTCCCCACAGCCCTCCCCAACCTCCTTATCAACGTGCCTCATGCTTCAGCCGCAGGCGGTGCAGGCGCTGTCTTTAGCCACCTGGATGCTGGTGCTGTGGTGTTGCAGGGAAGCTTGCCTGGTGCTCCTTGACACAAGCGATGATCACGCCGGCTTGCCTGGTGGACTCCCCAGCTGCTGTGGTCCTCGCAGGACGCTGTTCTGCCACCACTGTGACAAGCCCACAGGCCGTAGCCTGCTCCAGATCAGGCGCAACACACACTGTGATGTGGGTGTTTAGCCCAGGCGGTGGGCACAGGGGGCAGGGGCAGGGGCAGGGGCAGGGGCAGGGGCAGGGGCAGGGGCAGGGGCAGGGGCAGGGGCAGGGGCAGGGGCAGGGGCAGGGGCAGGGGCAGGGGCAGGGGCAGGGGCAGGGGCAGGGGCAGGGGCAGGGGCAGGGGCAGGGGCAGGGGCAGGGGCAGGGGCGGGGCAGGCATATCAGCACGAGGCGCAGGCGGTGGGAAGAGTCAGCTGAAGCAGGTAGTGTGGTTGCTGCCGGGCTCGGAATGATGCCATACTACACACAGTGCACAGAATGAGGCACAGGGGGTGCCCCATTGGTGGGGTGTGCATCATTGACCAGTAGGGCTGGCTGCTGGCTGCTGGCCAATGCCTGTGTGCTGACTAGCGCCAGGCTGCAGCAGCCCACCATCGCCACGCTTGCCCGCCGCTGGGCCATCAGCTTGCAGGCCCAGGGGCAGGGGCAGTGGCCAGCTGGTGGGTCAGGGCTATTGGTTGATAGGGACGGTTGCTGGCTGCTGGCAGCTGGCTGTGTGCTGCTAAGCAAGGCTCCCTTGTGCAAGTAGGTGGCAGTGGCAGGCACAGCCAGCATTGGTAGCATGGCTAGCCTAGCACCCAGCATTGCGCGCCAGGCAGTGGCCAGTGTCGCTCTGTTAGCTGCTGGCCATTGGCTGTGTGCTGCTCAACGCAGGTAGTGCGTGCATCCGACCTTGCCCCCTTGTACCCAGAGACAGGCATTCAGACGTACAGCATCAACTGCCACCGGGTCATCTTCCTCAGGCCACGGCCAGGCGTGAAGTGAGTCAGCACCCCAGTCTGTAACCCTAGGGAAGAGTGAGCAGCTTATCAAAACAGATGCACTGCTGAACCAGCGCCCAAAGTGTGTCACAGCTGGCCTGTAGCGCAGGGTTTTGAGCTTGCATGCTTGTGTGGCGCAGGATGCTCCCTTACGGCTCCTCCCCCAGCGGGCAATGCCTGGTCTGCACCCGGTCCTTGCTGGAGCCTGCCTGCTGCTTCTGCTGCCTCTCCTGCAAGCTGGTGCGGGTCAGCATAGGGGTGACCCAGGCAGCGGCAGATGCCCAGGGGGAGGCTGTGAGCTGTCCTCACCCTCACCCTCATCCGCACCCGCACCCGCACCCGCACCCGCACCCGCACCCGCACCCGCACCCGCACCCGCACCCTAGCCAAACATGGTGCTCCTGCCAGTGCGTGTGATGCTCGCCGCTCTCGCTGTGATGGGTCAGCTGACTACCTAGACCTGCCAGCCCCTGCGCCACAGCATCCAGGGAGCAGGCAGCTGGGCGCCCCCTCCCACCACTGCACCGCTGTCCCCAGCACTGTCATGCCCCTTCTCCTCCCTCTACCTCATCCCCACATCGGTTGGGGTGGTTGTCTGACCTAAACATGTATTTCCTCCCTTTCACATTTTTGTCTCGTTCATAATTGTCTGTTTTCAATTGATTTTCCATGATCAGCCTTTACATTATGGGACAGGTGCCATGGTAGCATCACTGCCGCATGTGCTGCACGGCTGCAGGTCTTTGAGGAGTGTGGCTGCACCCACGCCCCCTCCCTGCCCCAGCTGCCTGTGCTGGAGGCCCTGGGGGTGCCTAGGTGGGTCTGCACTGCGGCCTGCAGGTCAGGGTGGGGGGCAGCAGGCGAGGAATAGGGAGGGTTGGGTTGGGGTAGGGTTACCGCCTCACTGCTGCGTACTCAGGACCAGGCACAGCCAGCCTGACAGCAGAGTGGTACACAGTAAGTTGCCTAACTATGGTCAATCATGCGCATCGCATTGTCTTCTAGTTGTTGCTAGTTTTGGTCGCGTCATGTTTGCGTGATGAGTGTGGTGGTGACATCTCCTGTTTGCAAAAATGTCGGCCAGAACTAGGCAAGTTACTGGGTACCGCAGCAGTGGTACCCCTTGTGTGTCACCCATTGCTCATGTGCATCGCCACGCCCAGCAAGGACCAGTTGCAGGGGGCACTAGCACCAGCACCATCCTCCTTCGACCCTGGCATCACACCGTGCGTGTCATTCTGCTGACTGCACCGCTGCCCGCCGCCCGTCACGTCACGCGCAGGAGTGTGACCAGCTGCTTTGCCAGAGCCGTTCCTGCCGGCAGCCGGGGTGGGGAGGCAGTTGCACGGCGCAGGAGCACCGGGTGCCAGGAGTCAGGTGGTGGTGGTGCAGGAAGGCCCAGGGGCAGCTCCCTCTCCGCTCGGTCCAGCCCTCCCGCACCTGACCCTGACCCTGACCCTGACCCTGACCCAGCACCCAGGTCTCAGCGGCTGAGGGAGGATGGGTCATGGTCAGCCGGACCCCTCACCAGCTGCTGTGGGGTTGATGACAGTTGGGCAGTTAGGTTGGTTGGGAGGCACGCACCCCAGCACCAGGCCCCAGCCCCAGCGGGAGGGGTGAGCAGCTGGCGCATGCAGACCCATGGCCAGGGCGGCAGCAGTGAAGGGCTTGCCCTGGATGGACAGGGGAATGTCAAGGGGTCAGAGCCTGGGCATGGGGAGAGGCTGCGAAATGGCCAAGGCAATGCGGGCAGTAGACCGGGCAGCTGCTGTGGGTACCCCCCTGCCCTGGGCTCGACAGCAGGCTGTGGTGATGCAGCTGCTGCTGAGGGTGCCCTGAGCCTGCAGCTTCTCAAATGCGGGGCTCTGGCAATGGCCCCTGCCCCTGCCCCTGCCCCTACCCCTGGCCTAGCCCCAGCCCCCCTCCCTGGCCCTGACCCCGGCCCCGGCCCTGACCTTGGACATGGCGCCCAGGCCCGGGCGCCTGCCCAGCATGGGGTCAGCAACAGCAGCAGCACCAGCCACGTTAGCTTAGGCCCGGGCAGTGGCTTTGAACAGCTGCCCACCCCCCCAGCGGGTGAAAGTGTGACCCTGGGCAGTCATAGCAGCAGCTGCTGCAGCCAGCAGGGGGGCCTGGGCGAGGCTTCACTGACTCACGCCTCAGGCTTGCCAATCCAGGCAACCCGTCCGGTGAGCCGCTCTGCCCCGGTTGCCACCCCATGCCTCCGCCATGCAGCCATGGCCACCGAGCCTGCCGCCCCTACCCACATGGCAGTGGGGCACGCCCCTGCTGCCACGCAGCTGCCAGGGTCGGAGCCTGCAAGTGGCCTGGTGGTTGAGTCTGTTGCTGAGGCCCACCACCGCTTCCTGAAGCTGTGGCTCAGCCAGCCTCAGGGCAGGGGCTGGCCTGGGCGATGTGTTGAGACGCCGTCGGCCCTGGGGCCCAGCGCTACCAGCGGCAACAGCAGCAGCAGCAGGGGGGGCCAACCAGCGGGTGAGGATGCGTGTCTGGCTACTGGTTATAGGTTTGGGGCAAAACGTGGGGCAGAGGGCAGGGGAGGGAGGGGGAGGGGCCAGGTGGGCAGTGAGGTGCTGTGGGGCCCTCATGGGGCCAGCCAGGCTGCTGCTGCTGCTCTGGGGGCGAAAGGGCGGCAGGGGTGTCAGGGTCGGCAGGGGCAGCAGGGGCAGCAGTTGCTTGCTACAGCCCATCAGCAGCAGGGCCTTCACAGCAGTGCATTTCAGCGACAAAGCCAAGACCCTGAGCACAGCAGGACACAGCAGCAGAGTGAGCAGCAGCAGGGGGGCCAGCAGCAGGGGGGCCAAGGTATCTCCCCACCCCTGTCAGGTGAGGCCCTGTGTGCAGGCCGGCCTGCAGTGCTGCTTGGGGTGCGTGCGCTCACCCTTGGCCGCAGCACCAGCCTGCCTGAGGCCGCACAACTGGAGCAGCTGGTGTCAGTGCAGAGGCCGGCAAGGGCTGTGGAGGGGGTGGCAGACGGGGGTGATGAGCCGGCCACCAGGCCTGCGGGCCAGGCTGGGGGGGCGTGCTGGTGCCTAGTGCAGCAGCAGCAGCAGCAGCAGCAGCAAGAGGAAGAGCAGCAGCAGGGTGCTTGCAGCAGGCATGAGGGTGGGACAGCTAGGCTGGAGACTGATGGCAGGGATGATGGGCAATGCCAGGGCTCAGGGCCCCTGCCCGCCACACCTGGCCCGGCCAGCACATCACCACCCAGCCCCACCCATGACGTGCTGACCCGCCCTCACCCCACACTTGCATCATCCAACCCCAGCCCAGCACCTGATCCTGACATCCCTGACCCTGTGCCCACTGCTGCTGCTCACTTGGACGCTGCCACATACCCCACCCCTGACCCAGCTCCTGCTGCCCAGCCCCCCAGCCAGGCCCCGCATCCAGCAAGACACAGCCCCCCCACCCAGGCCCTACCCCCCCCCCCTTCCCTGCACCCACACCCCACACCCCCTACCACCACCCAGGCCGCCGCCCACTGCCATGGGCAGGACATGGAGGGTGTAGCCCATGCAGCCTGCGCTGGTCCCCCCCAGGGTGCTGACAGCAGCAGCAGGTCCCTGGCTGAGGTGGCTTCCACCTTGGTAGCAAGACTGCGGCGCACCACCAGCCTGCCCTCCTCCCTGCTGCCCTGCGCCCCCCGCCTGCCCTCCGCCCCCCCGCCTGCCACCAGCACCCTCCAGCTGTTCTCCATCCACAGCGACAACGGCCCGGGGGGGGCTGGGTCTGCCCAGGGGGTCCTAGCCCCCCCTCCCCTCCTGCCAGTCAGGCCCAGCTGCATGCTCCCCCATGCCCTCCTGCCCCCCACAGGCCCCATGCACCCCGCTGCACTTGCCCCTGCGAAGCTGTATTCAAACGGTCACACAGGCCTCACACACACACACCCTACCCTCATGGCCTGCTCACCTCTTACCCAAGCTGCAGCTGTGCACAAGGTGGGGGAGAGCAGCAGCAGCAGCAGGCAGCCCCACCATGCCCTGCCCCCCCACCCCCTCCTGGTGAAGATGTCAGTGGCTGCCAGGGTGCCTGAAGCTCATCCCAGGGCAAGGGGGGCAGGGGCAGGAGCGGGGGCAGGGGCAGGAGCGGGGGCAGGAACGGTGCAAGAGGCAGGGCCAGGGTCAAGGTCTGGGGCAGAACCAGTGGCAGGGCAAGGGCCAGGGGCAGGTCCAGGGCCGAGGGCAGTGCAAGGGGCAGGGGGAGGGGCAGGGGCAGGGCAAGGGGCAGGGTTAGGGACAGCTGGTTGGCCTGCACCCATCACCTGCATGGAGCAGCAGCAGGTGGGGGAGGTCCGCAAGCCATGCATATCCAGGGGGGGGCCCACCCTACAGTGGCCCAAACCCTGGCGGGGTTCCCTACCCCCTGCCGCACCCCTCCCTGCTGCTCAGCCACCCCTTTCCAGCTGGAGGCCTGTTGTGATGCCTGCTGCTGCCGCCATGGCTAGCTCCCCCCCTCAGCTGTGGCAGCAGCAGCAGCTACCCAATACTGGGCATGCAAGCAAGCGCCGCATGGTGATGCATGGCGGTACTGCTTCTGTGCAGCCATGCAGCCAAGGGCCCACTGCCCTTGACAACCAGCCTTGCACGATGCAGCTGCCCATCAGCTCCGAGTGTGACCCACGAACTCCTGGGTGTGACCCCGCTCCCTCTTCCACCCACATCCAACTAAGTCAAGCGCTTGAACTGAGAGCCCAGCGCTGGGCTAAGCTGACTGGCGCTGCCCAGCTGCTAGCAACAGAGCCTCACACTAGTGTGACCAGTGTGACCAGTGTGACCAGTGTGACCGAGATCAACTCTGCCCACAGGGGGCCGGCCTTGCCAGCCAGTCTGATGCCCCCCAGGCAGCAGTCACATGCCCCCTGCCCCCCTCCCCTCGCCCATCCTCCCACCCTCACGCACCCCTACCCCCCTCGCCAGGCCATGGCAGCAGCAGCAGCAGCAGCAGCAGCAGCCACCCCACCCGAGGCGGCGCCCTGCCTAGCCTTACCCCCTCCTTGGCTGGCTCAGGGGGCCCCCATGGGGGGCAGGGGTGTGGGGCCTGCTGGTGGCCCTGGGTCTGGGTCCTGCTCCCCCCCCAATCTGCCCCTGCCTGGCCTGGGCCTTGCAGCAGCGTGCCACACCCCACAGCAGCAGCTGCTACCCAGCTTCCTCCTAGACACACTGGGGGAGTCAGCGTCAAGCAAGAGCATGGCGGCTGCCGGGGGGGTGTCCAGGTCAGGCAGGCAGGGAGGGGGCTTGAGCAGGGCAGAATGCAAGCGGCAGGGTCTCAGAGCCGGCCTTGGGGAGCTGCTGGGGGAGGGGCTGGGCACCCTCCTCCTCAGCCCCGCTGGTGAGGGGGGTGCTGGCAGGGGCAGCTGGGCAGGAGACGACTTCTGTTACAACACCCCAGGCCAGAAATTGTGGCAGCATGGCACTGGCAAGAGCATGGGCCATGTGAAGGGCGGCGGTGCCAGCCTGCCCCTTGACATGGAGCTGGAGGAGGTGTGGGCGGCAGGTCCAGGACAGCAGCAGAAGATGAGTGGCCGCAAGAGGGCAGCCCCACCCCGCCGCTCCCCCCTGGGGTGATGCGGAGGGGGCTGTGTGCTCTGCAGTCGCGGCTGCAAGCGGACGTGATGGGGGGGTGCTGGCCCTTGGGAGGGGAGGGAGAGGAGGCTAGGGGAGGGGCAAGTGGAGGGCTAGTGCTCTGCCTCCCATGGCAGCTGCAGGGGGTGGAGGTGGTGGGGGCGTGCGGTGACCACAGCTGACCAGAAAGGTCAGCAGCTGGACTGCTCATAGCGGTTCAGTGCAGCTGCTGAGTAGCTGCCCTCACCTGGCTGCTTCATGCTCATGGCTGACATGCATGCAGCTCAGGGCGGAAGGTAAAAGAAAAGAGCTAAAGAGGCGAAAGAGGCCAAAGGCTATAGAGAAGGCAGCTAAGGCTGAAAAGTGACCACTAGTACACAGCATGGTGTGACCACAACTACCCAGCGTTGTGTGACCATGACCACCCAGGTTAGTGTGACCACAGGCATCCTAGGTAGTGCGACCATGGCTGTCAAGAAGGTGAGAAGTATGAGAGGCACCACCACATCTGTATAGCTGGGAGGTAGGGCAGCTATAGGTAGTTGGTTAGTTGGGATGTGGCAGTCATCATAGCCAGAAACTCTTTCCCCTGGGATGGCTTGTGGTGGATAGGGCGTCATGTCCTGCCCAAAGTGATCGGCTGTGCATAGGGACTGGCGACAAGGAGCATGGGCCATGCGTATCAGCTGTGCATAGCGAGCGGTGGCATGGAGCATGGAGCACGCTTGTCTTGGATGAGGTGGGCTGTGCATGCATGTAACCGAGGTTGGAAAGCACCAAATGCATCCTATAGGACGGCACTCAAGCATGTTTGCATGAGTCCAGAATGCCCTGCAATCATTGTATTATTGTGGAATTGTGCATGCATCGGCAGGTGGCGAAGCTGCTGCACCTGTGATTGGCCATGTTGGTCTGCTGTGTGCATGGCAGATGGAATGGGCATGATGGTGGAGTAATGTGTGATGGTCATGTGTGATGGTTATGTGTGATGATCATGTATGTGTGGTAGAGGTAGGGAGCTGGGTCGAAGCAGCCGACTTTCATGGTTATTGCCAGATATGTACATAGCAGCATGGAGGAGAGTAGATGGCTGGATGGGTGGTTTTGCATGCGTTAACCGATGATGTTATTGAGCATGCGGCCAGCACATGTCGCTGGCTGGTAGTACTGGCATGACATTGGCGTCAACATTGACATTAGCATTGTTTTCTAAGCTTCAACGTCGCTTGCATTGCCATGGTGTAAGGCGGTAAGAGGTTGCTAGTGTTGGCTGGGATCTGCAACCTATTAACCATGCGCCTCCGCTCCTCCTTCTCCTTCTCCTGTGCTTGGGGGTTGGTGTTTTCCCCATCTTGGCTGGTGGCACCACATGTAAACAATGCACCACGTGATGATGATGCGTATGCTTGGGTATGTGAGCACCATCTGCAAGGCCGGTTGAAGCGCACAGGCTTGGCTTGCACCAGGGTGGGTGTGGGAAACAGGGTGCATGGATGAAGAGCAACCAAGGAGCAGTCGTAGTTTGCGCAGACTAGTCACGACAACCCCCCTGTTAAACCTGCATCAAAACAGCTCGAGCTGCGTACATCATTGTGGCCTTGCCACCTCATCACCGTCCCCGCCATTACGTCAGCTTCCTCTCTATGATGCATTTTACAAACGACGCAGACGAGACATGCTGCAACAGTTGCTGATAATCAGCTAGTATAAAGCGCAATTGTGATGAAAGCGACACCGTGTACGTCACTCCCAAGAGGATTAAGTGTCTCAATGGCCAGGCGTGAAGTCCAGATGAGCACCAACTCTCACTCGTTGTGCGACCATCGCCAACCGGCCGCGGAGGTCGAGCGCTGCAAGCTAGCTCGCCGCAGGTGCGTACTGGGCCGCGCCTCACACCCTCACCGTCCCCGCAATGGCAGCTGTAACCAGGTAAGGTGTTCAGCGGTACGAGGCACGGCGAGCACAGCTTGTCAACCAAGCTCCGCACGGGTCACAAGGAGGTCGCCGCGGCCTTCGCTCTAAGTCGCCCGTATTACAGCGAGACTCTGCGTGGCATTGCGCTGTCATATGCGTCGCTGCGATCGAAGTCGCCACGACCGAACCCATCTCTTGCCTCACATCACCAGCTGCTCTGGGTTCTCAATGACTGCCTTGAGCGTCTGCAGGCAGGTGGTACACACCCCAGCGTCAGCAGGCTAGCACAGCTGGGCGCATTGGTGAGCGAGCAGCCAGTCCCAACACCAGGCAGGTGACCAAGACTGACACCAGCACCAGGGGCAAGGGGAACTAGCAGGGCAGGTAGCAGGGAGGAGGAAGGAGGGAGAAACAAGGAAAAGGGAAGGGAAAGGGGGTCAAATGGAGCAAGCTCGCCCTGACTTCTCCAGCTGTCTCCCCTTTCAATGCCTTATCCGTTGCTAGAGCTTCAACCCCTTCTCTTCGAATCTCAGCCCGTTCTTCTCTCCCGTCCTTCCCCTCTCTTCCCCTGTTTTCCTCCCCTGCCATCTCCAGTCGTGCCACTGACCCTCACTACCCACCTGCAGGAACTCTGCTGCCTGTGCGCCATACACCAGTCGGTGGTCAGCAGTCAGGTTCACAGTCATGACCTTCTTCACACCAATCATGCCATCCTCAGTAGCCACCACAGTGGGCTTGCTGGCGCCGATGGCAATGATGGATGCGGTCCCTGCACAGGTGCGCACCACAGCAGCTGAGAAGTGCTCGGATGATCAAGACCACCTGCCACACACATGACTGTGCCAAGGAGCCATTCAGTTCCTTCTTTTGAAACTTTGAAACTTTGAACCTCATGGACATCATGGACATCACTGACACATGCAGTCACGCTTCCTGACAACGTGTGTAGTGTAGGGCAGCACTGCCTCCCTGTGCAACCCTGGCTGTGGGACATGAGCCCATGTGGCC
>JASKMD010000030.1:6570654-6662819 GCA_030144725.1 Haematococcus lacustris
TTGTTCACTGCCTGCTGCAGAGCGGTGAAGGGCTTGGTGGTGCCGCGCAGCTGGGACACGCTGGTGGAGGCAGCAGGGGCAGCAGCAGGGGCACGTGCCGGGGCAGCGAATGTGGCGGCGGGTGCAGCCGGGGCTGCCACAGGGGCAGGGGCAGGGGCAGGGGCAGGGGCGAGGGCGGGGCCCCTGCCAGCTGCTGCCTCCACGTCAGAGGCTGTGATGCGGCCATTGGGTCCAGTACCACCCACCCTGGGAGCACAGTGGCAACACAACACAACACAACACACCACAGCTGGCATAGCACAGTGGCAACACCCCAGCCAAAGCCACCCCACAGCTGGCATATCACAGTAGCAACACAACACACCACACCACAGCTGGCATGGCACAGTGGCGACACCCCACCCTACAGCTGGCATAGCACAGTGGCAACACAACACATCACAACCCTGTGGCAAAGCAACCCAGCCACAATTGCTCTGCAGCATTGCTAACCAATCAGCATCATGCTGGAAGATGCAGGAGTGATGGTCGTGCGGGGTGCAGGTGAGGATGGCGTCAGTGGGCTCCATGCATGGATGCCAATGGGCCCCATGGGCGGCAATGGCCCCATGGTGGATTAGCCAGTGGGTGGGAGTGGGTGGGATGCGAGGCTAGGGCTCAGATGCCCTGCCCTGCCCTGCCCCTGCCCTTATTGGGCCCTGCCCTGCCCTGACCCTGCGCTCATTGGACACTGCATTGAATCACTCACTGGGCACTGCATAAAAGTGCATTGAGAACTGCATCTAAGCGCATTGAGCACTACATTGAAGCGCCCAAAAGCAAGCCACACAGTGTGGACTGGGACACAGTACGCGTTGTCAGTCTCAGGCAGGCCTCCCTTGTTGGTGGTGTTAGAGGTGCAGTGTCGGTGTGGCATCAGCACCAGCCGCATCACACCTTGACAGATCCACCTTCAAATCCTTGGCCAGCTGCTTGGCATAAGGCGTGGCGATGATGCGGCCGTCTGCCCTGGGAGCGGCAGCGGCCGCCACTGGAGCAGCGGCTACAGGCGCAGCCACTGGTGCTGGGGGGGCCGGGGGAGGGGGGGCTGCAGCTGCCACAGGGGCAGGGGCGGCTGCGGGGGCGGCGGGGGGCGGGGGAGGGGCTGCGGCAGCCACAGGTGTTCCGCCCAAGGACGCTGCCTTCTTCTTTGCTTCCTCAACTTCTGCCTCGGTCTCCGCGATGAAGGCGATGGCAGCACCCACATTGGCGCGGTCACCCTCAGCGCTGACCACAGCTGCCAGGATGCCTTCTGCAAACGATTCCACGTCCATGTCTGCCTTGTCGGACTCCACCACCAGCAGGGCCTGCAGGCAGGCAGGCAGCACGGCGACCGTTAGCCAGCTGGCAGCCGATGAGCGTTACGGGGGTGCACACTCCTTGGTGTGCATGCCATCGCTGCAGGAACTTAGCTGCGCAGGCAAGCGCACAATGCCGCGCGAGCCATTGCACAGTTGGTGCTGCGATTGCGATATACTGTAGCTAGTGCGGCAATGCTGTAGGTGATCTGCCATGTCTACGCGGGAACTTCACCTCGCCCTTCTTGACTTTATCGCCAACATTCTTGAGCCAAGACACCACCTTGCCCTCTGCATTTGTGCCCAGAAGCGAGGCAGAGTAGATGTGCGCTTTTGGCTAACGCTCGCAGCCATTTTATCTTATTGCCTGCTTACCCGTCATTGTGCTGGACAAGGCAGGCATGAAGACTTCCTTGACCGCACGGGTAGCAGTGGGGCTGGGCCGATGCGAGCTGACCAGCGGGCATCGCCTGGCACTGGCCTGGCCGGCTTGGGAGAGCTGCGCGTTCTTCATTGAGGCCTGCATTCTGATGTCGCGCTGCGGGTAAGTGACCACAGCGCAACCCTCGCCCAAGCCGAGTGGCATAGTGTAACGTTTGGGGTTTGTTTGGCACCAGCAGCACAAGTGGCACTAGCAGCAGCAATAGTACCATATATATCAGCTCTTGCACCAAACAAACAAACCGCCCCTTACAAAGGGGACATGTTTGAACGAGAGCATGCATAGGGTAGGGCTTAAGCACTCACACCTAGGGGATCACACCTAGATGAGAAACACAGTATCGCCAGTCACTACCTACTGTAAAGAAGTGTTGGGGCACCCTAGGATGGGGATACAGGACACCCCTGGCGGAGACGCCCGTCAAGTTCATGAATGGCTCCAATGGGCCAAAGGACAGTGAGGTAAGTGTGCCTTAGGGGTGCTTGGATCAGCTGAAACCAGCATTGTTTTCGACGCGCGTGTAGCACAACATAATCAAGTGTGTTGCTCATGGATGGCATAATCGTTTTGCCTACATCCGCTGTAGGACGCTTCGTACCCTCACCTCTGTACTACGCGAATTAGTCGAGTAGCCGCGTCGTGCGCCGCTGCTAAAATCCGGTTCCAGCTCGTGAAATGTAGGCTGGCTCTAGCAGCAGAGCGAGACGCGGCCGTCCCCATCAGGGGACATGGATAACTTTAGTCCGGTGCGAGCCGTTGCGCGGCCCGCTGTCGCGACGCTCGCGCTAGACTGCGTGCGCCTCTGACGTGCAACAGTTGCATGCTGCTCGCAGAGGAAGGTGTTGAAGGACCCTGAGGTCATCAACGCTGTATCAGGCGCATTGGCTGGTGAGGCAGCAGGGGCAGCTGAAAGCTACAGCATTCATCTTATGAGCCAAGCAGATAGCGTGGTATCAGTTTTCAAACGCTGTTTGCACGGCTGAGTGTGCCGGGGCACAGCACACCAGGAACCCAGACAAATGCAAAGCCAGCATGTAGAACAAAGGCCCCAAGTCAGCTGTTGCTAAGCTTCCGCTGCATGCACCATGGCATGGCACTTACTGGTTTGACAGCCATAACCGTGGCTAAAGGGGTCCTCACAAACCCACAACTCAGCAGTATCTGCTGGAAGATGTACCTTGCAGCAGCAGGGATAGTTCGAACAGCTGATGATGCCAGTGCCTGTGGTGGTAATGGCTGGGAGTATGCAGCACATGACTCCCCTATTAACGGGTAACGGGTAGGGGCTGTTTTATTTGTAATCCGAACTGAGTAACTGCGACCTACAGCCGGTACCAATACCTGATTTCCTACCCCAACCCACTTGCGAAGGTCAGGCGATTGACGTTGGCATGATACACATGCTCTGATGAAAGCAACAGCTTCAGCATTGCGCGGTGCACACATGCTACTGTGCTACAGGCTGCTGGGCTAGGGCCTTGGGGGCTCGGTCTCGCAGCTTCTTGAAGCCCAATGCTGGGTACTCCTTGCCCTTGGCAGGAAACCTTGCTCGGTTTGGCCACCTGCACAGCTCCAGTGGCCGCCATTTGCTCTCCCCTGCCCGCTGGAGGTTGAGGGCTGCGTTGCAGTCCCTGTCCACCCATTTGCCAAGGTCCCCAGGGCTAGCATATCCCTAGCTGCCCCTTGCCGGCAGGCGCAAAGTGTTGGGCAAGGCGCCTGGCTGTGCCCTCGGAGTATGCAGCAGCGTCCAGCAGGCCTGCTGCTCTCAGCACAAGGGAGAAGCAGCAGCAGCATATATGTCTATGCCAGTGGCAGTGCCCTTTCAGTATTACCTGGCGGGCAGGGGAGCTGTCTGCTGCTGTTAGCTGGGGCCTGGCTGCCTGCCGCTTGTCAGGTGCGCTGACAGCCACCTTTGTATGCCCACTGGACGTGTTGAAGACGCGGCTGCAGATCCAACGCATCGGCACCATGAAGAGTCTGGGAATTGCAGGTGCTGCACAGACGTTAAAGTGAACAGCTGCCTGCCTGCCTGCCATTGACGGTGGCTGGTGGATCAGCACTGACTCTGCCATGGCACGCACCTGACCATCGCATGCACTGATTTTGGTTCATCGCCTGCCTTCACCGCCATGGCTCTGACCTGACCCCACGCCCTCCTGCTCATCTGCCTCACTCCCCAGCCCTAGGGTTGTCCTGCCCTGGCATGTCCGGGCTGATACTCAGTCAAACGCATGAGATTAGCATCACACTCTCACACAATGACCAGCAGCCCAACAGCAGGCCAGCAGCTCATCAATAGCTGAGCAGCAGCAGCAGCAGCAGCAGCAGCAGCAGCAGCAGCAGCGGACCTGCATCATCAGCTAGGCAGTCAGGCCTGAGCCCCAGGCAGTGAAGCATGGAGGTGCCTGACACAGTGAGGTGCCAAGGGCCGGTGGTGTGCGTCATGGCAAGCACGGCCAAAACATGTCCATGGCGGCATCACCCCTGCAGGAGGTCTGGCTCAGATTGTGAAGCGTGAAGGTGTCAAGGGGCTGTACCAGGGCCTGGGCCCTTCACTCATGGCGCTGCTGCCCAACTGGGCGGTAAGTCCAGCAGGCCCATCAGAGGTAGCCCCTGGACCCACACTATCAAGTGTGGGCTTGCCTAGATAGGCCATGCCCAGGCCTATGCCCATGAGGGTTGATGTGAGGAACTCAGCCGTGGGCTTTGCTGTAAGCTTTGCTGCGGGCTCTGCTGTGGGCTTTGCTGGCCGGGCTTGTGGGCCAGCTGACTGGGCGTTGCTGTGGACAGGCTGGCTTTGAGGGGCCTGCATGGAGCCATGGCTCTCAGCGCTCATGGCAGCAGCATGCCTTGACGCGAGCACCCAGCTGGCGGCGGCACCCACGCCTTGTTGCACTTGCAGCTTGAAACACGGCCAGCTGGAGCATGTTTCGTTAGTACTGCCTACCTGCCTGCTTGTTTGACAACCGCTGCCTGCCTGCCTGCCTGCCTGCCTGCCTGCCTGCCTGCCTGCCTGCCTGCCTGCCTGCCTGCCTGCCTGCCTGCCTGCCTGCCTGCCTGCCTGCCTGCCTGCCTGCCTGCCTGCCTGCCTGCCTGCCTGCCTGCCTGCCTGCCTGCCTGCCTGCCTGCCTGCTGCTCGCTGCCTGCTGCTTTGTCGTAGGTTTACTTCACAGTGTATGACAAGCTGAAGACCTCCCTGACCACACAACAGGGCACGGGTCAGTGTGGGGCGCACGAGGCAGGGGTCAGGGACAGGGCTAGGTCCAAGCTCAGGGTCAGGATCAGCATTGGGTTAACTACCACCCAGCTGCCACTCAGCTGCCATCCAGCCCTCCAGGCTGCCATGCTGCCGGTTGGTCCATGCGGGAGTATTTACACAACACTAAATGCCACACTTGTTTGTTTTGGACGTTTGCTGCTTTGCTCCTAATGCGTGCCACAGCTGCTGCTGCATAGCTGCTGCTGCCACCGCTACTGGGACTATTACTGCCACTGTTGCTGTGGCTACTGCCGCGGCTGCCCTGCACCTTTCTGCAGGGCGCCGGTTGCAAGCCACTCCTCTGATCCATATGACAGCAGCAGCAGGGGCAGGGGTGGCAACTCTACTAGTGACCAACCCACTGTGGGTGGTGAAGACTCGAATGCAGACGCAGCACATGGCACTGGATGTGGGCATGCGGGCGGCAAGACACCCCTTGTATCGCAGCACCTTTGACGCATTGATACGGTGGGTGGCACGATGGGCAGGTTGTGGCGGCGGAATTGGCCTTCTTGAGGGGCGCATTGGCCAGCATCAACAGCAGGTGGATGGAGAGGGTGAGGGCTCTGGGTAGCTGCTGTGGTAGGGGCTGGTAACAGACTCTGCAGAAACGGTGTGCACACATTGAGAAGGTAGGTTGCCAGCTGGGTGTTGAGGTCGGAGGTTCAAATCCTGCAAAGCCTGAGTCCAGGCTGGCCTGCGCTTTACCAGTGGGGCCAGCCCCATCACTGCAGAAGAGGGCAGGGCGGGGTGAAGGTCCTTGGCACGGGGTAGGGGTGGGTGTACGTGCGTGAGTGGATGGAGGTGGTGGCCCAATAGCTGGTGCACCTGCGCATTGCCACACCAGCTTCGCAGGCACTGGTGAGCCAGGATCAGTCGAGGTATCAATTCTTTTATCACTATTACTACTTTTTCTGTTTCTAAGTTACCCTCTTGTATTCTTGTTATGGCCAATCAGCCCTCAGTATCTCAAACCCTCTGGCTTCAAGAGTTATTGCCGTTAGCTAGCAGCACGCTGGCACAATTCAGCTGTCCTCCCTGCAGCCAGGTGACGCTGACCCTGCTCCTGCTTACTCCGCCCCTGCTCCCCGCTCGCCTTGTTGCACATGGCCTCAACGCAGCACTGCTCTACTGGCCTCTCACCCTATTCTCTCTTGCCACGCTGATCTACTCCCTACCTGCCATCTAGCTGCTTAGCTGTGGTCAACTGCCTGAGCTAAGACGTGGCGCCTGCACCTCATGGCGTGTGATAGTCCTGTGTGTGGGTTGACCTCTGCTGCTGCTGGCATAACACTGCTGTGACACATGCTGCAAGGGCTGTGTGACCCTTGCAGCATAACGCGGGAGGAGGGCATGAAGGGACTTTACAGCGGGCTGGCCCCCTCCCTGGCTGGCATCATGCATGTTGCCATCCAGTTCCCCCTGTACGAGCTGTGCAAGGCACACATTGCACAGCGCCAGCACCACACAGCTGACACCCTGACGGCAGGTGGGCAGGGCTGGTGGTGGTCTGGGTTAGGGTAGGTCGGGCAAGTGGGTAGGGTTAGGGGTGCAGGAACCACAGACGTCAGAAGGGTGGCAGCAGCAGGGGCGGTGGTGGCAACGACATTTGTTGGGGTGGCAGCGGAAGGCAGCGGCAGCGGTGTCAGCAAGTGCAGGCGGTGGAGGGAGTGGGCAGAAGCATGGCACAGCAGAGTAGGCATCGCAGGTGGTGGAGGGCAGGGGTAGAGGGTGGGTCCGCCCCATGTTGTGTGCCGTGGCTGCGCTGTGTCCTGCCAGGGGAGCTGGTGGTGGCCTCAGCGCTGTCCAAGATGGTGGCATCCACAGTCACCTACCCCCATGAGGTGAGCCCTGCCTGCCTGCCTGCCTGCCTGCCTGCCTGCCTGCCTGCCTGCCTGCCTGCCTGCCTGCCTGCCTGCCTGCCTGCCTGCCTGCCTGCCTGCCTGCCTGCCTGCCTGCCTGCCTGCCTGCCTGCCTGCCTGCCTGCCTGCCTGCCTGCCTGCCTGCCTGCCTGCCTGCCTGCCTGCCTGCCCGCCCCCTCTGCCTGGCTATTCCTTTCCGTGCCTGCCTGCCCCTCGCCAGGTGGTGCGGTCCTACATGCACGTGTCAGGGTCAGGGCCCTGGGCAGGTCTAAGGGACACTTGCACAACCATCTGGAGGGAGGACGGGCTGAAGGGCTTCTACAGGGGTAAGGCCGGCAGCCAGCCTGCAGCCATACAGCACATACGGCTGGAACCACAGCCGACCCGGGCAGCAGGGCATCAGCGTCTTGCACTGGGCCAAAGGTGTAGGTCACATGGCGCTGCTCACCAGTGGCAGCACAGGGCGCAAGCCAGGCGTGGAGAGGCAACAGCCACTCACACACCGGCAGGTACCTGCATGTTGTTGGAGGCAAACGGCGCAGGGCAACGACACAGGCCACAGGGCAATGGCACAAGCCGCAATACAATGGCAAGGGCACAGGCCACAGGGTGCTCACGCAGGCTACAGGGCGCACTGTCACAGGCGACATGCAGCAGCACATGGTACAATTGAAGAGTTGGCTCAGGTACAAGGCAGCCCACCTGTGAGCCCACAGGCTTTGGCTTGGGCTGGCTGGTCGACTAAGTCAATGGCAGGGCGAGCTCCAAATGCAGGCATGCTCGGGGCTCAGGGCATGCATGGGGCACGGCACAGGCGGGCTGACTTCAGCGCAGCCGCATGCAGCCGCATCACACTGCAGCCCAGGCCCTGGCCCTGCCGTAGGACCTGCAGCCTAGGCGCTGCACTTTGCAACTGCACATCCTTAACAAAGACAACCCTGCTAAACACAGCAGCTGCCTCAACTAGAGGCGTCACACCCTCACAGTGTGACTGGCATAGATTGCCTCACATGACCAACTGTGTGCACAGGATGACTGCCTCACTCAAAATCATACACCCACCCTTCCTGCTCCCATGTGCAGTGCAACACTCTCCATGCCCCCATGCGCAACTGCACCATGCGGCACCCATCTAGAGCCATACATGGCATGCAAGGCTGTCAGCATGGCCATCCCCACCCCTCCATGCGGGGAGCCTTTAAGGTGTGCCATGAAGGTTTCTGGTTTGCAGCACCGATGTGTGGGTGCTGGCCACAGGCTGTGCTACCAACCTGGTGCGCACCACACCCGCTGCGGCTTTGACTTTCACCAGCTTTGAGCTCATAGCCCGTGCCCTGAAGCAGGTGGGTCACACCCCCTTCACACACCCTAACCTCCCGTGAAGCATTTCCTGACTGCACTTTCAGCCTCAACCCTATCCCCCTTAGCCCCTTATGAAGCCGCATTCCACCCTCTACCCTGCTCCAGGTGTAAACCCCGCCTCAACCTCACCTGCTGCCCTTTGGAGTGGTCATGGTAGATTTTTTTGAAGGTGCATGGCAGCATGGAAACTGCATGGTGGCATTTCTTATGATGCAATGTTCGAAGAACCGGACAAGTGCAGATTTGTCGGAAACACGCAGCGGGAATGTCAGTGGAGAAAATGGAGGTACTAGTGATGGTGCTAGTGATGGCTGTGGGGAGTGGGGTTAGGGAGTTGGGGCCAGGTGCATGTGTAGGTCACGCCAACAGAATAGCGGCAGCAGCAGCAGCAGCAGGCAGTAGTGAAGTGTACATATGATGGTGTGAAGAATTGGGAGCGACAGGTACGTTCGTGCGCTGAGTCTGGGATGCTCAAGGGTTCTGCTGCCTGCTGCCTGTTGTAGATGGCTGCCGAAGACAAGGCACAGCACTTGCTGGCCAACTCCACCGCCGCCCTCCAGACCTCCCCTGCCACCCCAGCCAGCAGCCCCGCCGCCCTGGCTGCTGCCACAAGCGGAGGCAGCCCAACCCACGCCCTGCCACACACAGGCACCTTGCGATGAGGCCCGGCAGCAGGGCTGGCAGCAGGCTGGAAGCCAGGGCAGGCCAGGGCAGGGCCCAGGCTAGGGTGGAGGGGCACTCCTGCTGCCAGGCCATGGCCAAGGCTAGGGTGGAGGGGCACTCCTGCTGCCAGGCCATGGCCAAGGCTAGGGTGGAGGGGCACTCCTGCTGCCAGGCAAAGGTCAGGCCAGGCCACTGCCCAGGCTGGGGTGGGGCCTAGGCTGGAGGCTGGGTTAAAGGGGCACCCCTGCTGCCAAGCCATGGCCAAGGCCAGACTGGGTGAAGGGGAGCCCCCGCTGGCCACCCCCTGCCTTAGCAGCCAACAGCTGACAGCTGAAACTATGGCTAGTGCTCATCAGCATACTCAGCATCAGCCTGCCCACCACAGCCTCCCTCCCTCCGGGCATGTGTTGATTTTGCCAACCCGTGGCTAACAGTGGTTGTTGAGCAGAACTTAGGCAGGGATTGGGGGAGGGACCTGGCAGCATTGGGTTAAACTCTAGCTCGTGCTAACCAACATGCTCCCCACCGCCTGATCTGTGGCAGCCCCAGGCCGGGAGGGCGAGGCGGCATCAGCAGCAGCAGCTGATGATGAAGGACCCTGCAGCAGCACCCGCTCTGGCATGGCTGGGCAACGGAATGCGCTGGTGCATGCACAGGTGCTGCGCTCACCTGTCCGTGCATCAGGCACGAGGCATCCCATGGGATGGGCACTACCATGGCCACACACGAGCTGCATGCACACTGGCCAACGCATGGGCATGCCGTAATCAAGCTCACCTCGCATTTAAGGCACCCCAACCTTTCTTTCCCTTTGTCTGGGCCAGTGTCTCGAGGCGTGCCCTGAACGACATGAGTGGGTTTGGGAGTAATCCCGGTGCTGTGCGGGAGGACAGGCCGACAGAGTTCTGGTCTCCATTAAGCATGGACTGCTCATTGTGTGGGGTTGAAGGCAGAGGCAACTCCAAGGCATTGACAAGCGTCGGACATTTTCCCCCCAATGTGCCCAATGCAAGCAGCGCTTCGCAAATCGATTGCGGCTCAAGTATCATAGGAAGGGGCGCTGTGGAGACGTCGAGGAGGCCCGCCTTCGCCCTCCCCACCCGATGGATACCGAGCCAGTGGACACAGATCAGCCAGTGGAGCATGAAGAGCATGAGGGGCTGGAGGATGACCAGCAACTGGATGCGGACATGTGCTTCTTCGTGCTTGAGTCTCTTTGGGCAGCTGGTGCTGGCTGGGCAGACACAGACTTCATGCAGCTTCGATCCTATTTCGATTACCCCATCGATTTTGCTACAATCGACAGGTTTCGATGACCCAGGGAAAGTCACTGGCGGCCACCCAACATATTTCGATCAGCTTCGTCCGCCTTCGATCGCAATCGATCCTATTTCGATGACCCCATCGAAATTACACATATCGACAGGTTTCGATGACCCGGGGGAAAATGTCCGACGAGGCACAACAGCAGTGGCAGCAGCAGGTGGGTGCGTAGGGTGGAGGGGCCAACACTGTCCTGTGGCCACGCAGACATGCCTTGCAGTATCTTAAACTTGCGGTTACAGCACATGATATGCTCTCCTCTTCAAATTCCACACCCTCAGCACATTATTCCCCCACGAACGTGTAACGGGGGGGAGGAGCCAGGCAGCAGTGGGATAAACCGTCACCCACACCCTCAGTACGGCAGTTAGATGGTCTTGCTATCCAGACCAGCTGATGCTATTGAGCCTACTCACAGCATCTTGAGCAAAGAGCATGTAAAGAAGTCGCTTGGATGGAACACTGCCTTGCATGCTAGTTCATGTCGGCCTCACTTTCCCCCCAGTTTCCCTCGGACGGCGAATGGTTGGCGGCACTCCGGGTGGATGGCGACCTGATGCACACCCCAACACGGCCACTCCGCTTTGACAGAATTGCTGAGTGCTTGAGATGTCCCCGGACAACAAACGCAAGCGCCCCTTTTCTCCCGCACCGGTGCAGCCGGTGGGCTGCCGAGCATGACGAAAGACTTGTCCCTCAAGAGCTAACTGATGACACGATGCAGTGTGCATCACGCGACAATGCGACTCCATACATCAGATTGGTGTGCGCGTGCTGTGCTTTTCTGTGTCTCCAGGTGCTTGTGATGAAGGGCAGCAAGCTCGTGATGACGAGGGGCAGGGTGACAAGGAGGCTGGCGTGGCTGGCGTGTCGTGCTCAGTCATAACTCTGTGTACTCGGCTGCCATGTCAGGTTCACAAAACGGCGTACTAGAAGGAGCCTAAGCTAGTGTGATTGAGAGAACAACCAACTCACCAACTACCTGCCAGGGGTGGGAGGTGCCCTGGCATGGGCTACACCCATGCAGCAGCAGCAGCAGCAGCAGCAGCAGCAGCAGCAGCAGCAGCAGCAGCAGCAGCAGCAGCAGCAGCAGCAGCAGCAGCAGCAGCAGCAGCAGCAGCAGCAGCAGCAGCAGCAGCAGCAGCAGCAGCAGCAGCAGCAGCAGCAGCAGCAGCAGCAGCAGCAGCAGCAGCAGCAGCAGCAGCAGCAGCAGCAGCAGCAGCAGCAGCAGCAGCAGCAGCAGCAGCAGCAGCAGCAGCAGCAGCAGCAGCAGCAGCAGCAGCAGCAGCAGCAGCAGCAGCAGCAGCAGCAGCAGCAGCAGCAGCAGCAGCAGCAGCAGCAGCAGCAGCAGCAGCAGCAGCAGCAGCAGCAGCAGCAGCAGCAGCAGCAGCAGCAGCAGCAGCAGCAGCAGCAGCAGCAGCAGCAGCAGCAGCAGCAGCAGCAGCAGCAGCAGCAGCAGCAGCAGCAGCAGCAGCAGCAGCAGCAGCAGCAGCAGCAGCAGCAGCAGCAGCAGCAGCAGCAGCAGCAGCAGCAGCAGCAGCAGCAGCAGCAGCAGCAGCAGCAGCAGCAGCAGCAGCAGCAGCAGCAGCAGCAGCAGCAGCAGCAGCAGCAGCAGCAGCAGCAGCAGCAGCAGCAGCAGCAGCAGCAGCAGCAGCAGCAGCAGCAGCAGCAGCAGCAGCAGCAGCAGCAGCAGCAGCAGCAGCAGCAGCAGCAGCAGCAGCAGCAGCAGCAGCAGCAGCAGCAGCAGCAGCAGCAGCAGCAGCAGCAGCAGCAGCAGCAGCAGCAGCAGCAGCAGCAGCAGCAGCAGCAGCAGCAGCAGCAGCAGCAGCAGCAGCAGCAGCAGCAGCAGCAGCAGCAGCAGCAGCAGCAGCAGCAGCAGCAGCAGCAGCAGCAGCAGCAGCAGCAGCAGCAGCAGCAGCAGCAGCAGCAGCAGCAGCAGCAGCAGCAGCAGCAGCAGCAGCAGCAGCAGCAGCAGCAGCAGCAGCAGCAGCAGCAGCAGCAGCAGCAGCAGCAGCAGCAGCAGCAGCAGCAGCAGCAGCAGCAGCAGCAGCAGCAGCAGCAGCAGCAGCAGCAGCAGCAGCAGCAGCAGCAGCAGCAGCAGCAGCAGCAGCAGCAGCAGCAGCAGCAGCAGCAGCAGCAGCAGCAGCAGCAGCAGCAGCAGCAGCAGCAGCAGCAGCAGCAGCAGCAGCAGCAGCAGCAGCAGCAGCAGCAGCAGCAGCAGCAGCAGCAGCAGCAGCAGCAGCAGCAGCAGCAGCAGCAGCAGCAGCAGCAGCAGCAGCAGCAGCAGCAGCAGCAGCAGCAGCAGCAGCAGCAGCAGCAGCAGCAGCAGCAGCAGCAGCAGCAGCAGCAGCAGCAGCAGCAGCAGCAGCAGCAGCAGCAGCAGCAGCAGCAGCAGCAGCAGCAGCAGCAGCAGCAGCAGCAGCAGCAGCAGCAGCAGCAGCAGCAGCAGCAGCAGCAGCAGCAGCAGCAGCAGCAGCAGCAGCAGCAGCAGCAGCAGCAGCAGCAGCAGCAGCAGCAGCAGCAGCAGCAGCAGCAGCAGCAGCAGCAGCAGCAGCAGCAGCAGCAGCAGCAGCAGCAGCAGCAGCAGCAGCAGCAGCAGCAGCAGCAGCAGCAGCAGCAGCAGCAGCAGCAGCAGCAGCAGCAGCAGCAGCAGCAGCAGCAGCAGCAGCAGCAGCAGCAGCAGCAGCAGCAGCAGCAGCAGCAGCAGCAGCAGCAGCAGCAGCAGCAGCAGCAGCAGCAGCAGCAGCAGCAGCAGCAGCAGCAGCAGCAGCAGCAGCAGCAGCAGCAGCAGCAGCAGCAGCAGCAGCAGCAGCAGCAGCAGCAGCAGCAGCAGCAGCAGCAGCAGCAGCAGCAGCAGCAGCAGCAGCAGCAGCAGCAGCAGCAGCAGCAGCAGCAGCAGCAGCAGCAGCAGCAGCAGCAGCAGCAGCAGCAGCAGCAGCAGCAGCAGCAGCAGCAGCAGCAGCAGCAGCAGCAGCAGCAGCAGCAGCAGCAGCAGCAGCAGCAGCAGCAGCAGCAGCAGCAGCAGCAGCAGCAGCAGCAGCAGCAGCAGCAGCAGCAGCAGCAGCAGCAGCAGCAGCAGCAGCAGCAGCAGCAGCAGCAGCAGCAGCAGCAGCAGCAGCAGCAGCAGCAGCAGCAGCAGCAGCAGCAGCAGCAGCAGCAGCAGCAGCAGCAGCAGCAGCAGCAGCAGCAGCAGCAGCAGCAGCAGCAGCAGCAGCAGCAGCAGCAGCAGCAGCAGCAGCAGCAGCAGCAGCAGCAGCAGCAGCAGCAGCAGCAGCAGCAGCAGCAGCAGCAGCAGCATTGTGTGGCACTGTCGTGTGCTTTCCACCGCAATATCCTGGCCGGTGTGCCAGAGGACCCACAGGCAGAAGCCGCAGAGGACCAAGAGGAGCCAGAGGCCCCACAGGAAGCAGAGGACCTAGAGGAGCTAGAGACGCCACCAGCCATTGGATGCCAGCCTGCCCCCCACCCTTCATCTTCACCCCCATTGCTGGGTCAGGTACACATGTCATTAAGATAGATAGCCGGGCCTTGCATGGGGTGTGCAGTTAGCTAAGCATAACCATGGCCCATGATGCAGCCTTTGTGGTCAACCATGCCATCTTCAAGACAGACGAGCTGGCCTACCAAATGTTTGTGATCAGAAGGCAAATCTTCACTGACGGGGTTCGTGTGTGTGAGCACTACACACGGGCCCCGGGACTACACGCACCCCTCTTCCCCTCTGGCAGCAGCAGCAGCCCAGCAGCAGACCCCTCTGACAGCAGCAGCAGCAGCAGCAGCAGCAGCAACGAACGCCCACCAGCTGGTACAGGCAAGGGCCCGGCTGATGAGTGGGCGTTACAGTTTGACCCAGCCACCCAGATGGGCATGCGGTTGGACCACGGCGCCATCCAGGCAGTCAGCACGGCCTCAGGAATGTGGGTTGAGGATGGCAAACCTGACAGCTTCTACAAGTGCAAGCTGGCCAGGGGCCAGGTGCGGCATGACAGTGGCCTAACCCTGGCCACCTGGGATGCAATGTGGGAGGAGTACCTGGACCCCAAGTGGCTGTACAGTGCGAAGGAGAGGGTCGTGGAGCACTTTTCAAGAAGATGGGTGTGCCAATGGAGGGGGGGAGAGGCATGGCCGGAAACTGACGAATGTCCCCCATGTGACGTGCTACATGCTATGCCCCTATCCTTCCCAAAACACCATGCGTGTGTTTTGTGTGCCATGCAACTGGAGGAGGAGGAGGTGGGGTGGAGGAGGAGGAGGTGCAACTGGAGGAGAAGGTGGAGGAGGAGGTGGGGTGGAGGAGGAAGTGGGGCCCCAGCAGCGGTGGGGACACACAAGCAGTCAGTGGTGTTCTTTGGCAGACCTGGCAGACAATTGGCGTAGGGATGACACTAAGGACTCCCGCTGAGCCAAGTCTGTCATTACAGGCAGGCATACACTGAACTGCGACCTGGCACAGCTCAAACCAAGCTGGACCTGGCTCAGGCGCTGCAGGGCCAGGACCTCCCTCTGTGCCCAGGTCAGGCCCGGGGTCAGATGCAGGACTGCTTGTTGCGGGTCAGCCTGCAGCCAGCGGTTGAAGGCGCCAGTGCGAGGCCTCATGTGGTGCCCCTGGCTGAACCAGGCCACCCGAGGCGAATGACCGAGGCAAGTGGGTGGACAGCTCCAACGGGCCTTGGAGGCCTCATGGCGCCCGCTGGAGCTGTGCTGGTGGCCACACCGTGCAACGGCTCCAGCCCTACACAAGGAGTACCCAGGCCTGGGCTTCAAGCGGCTGCGAGACCGAGCATCCAAGGCCCAGGCTTACCAGCCTGTAGCACAGTGGTGTGTGCACTAGGCAGTGCTACAAGTTGTTGTTTTTATAACAGCACGTGGTCCATGCCAATGTATATTGCCGCACCTTCAAAAGGGATCAGGGGCAGAGAATCAGGCATTGGCCCGGACATCAAATCCGGGTTACAGCTAGCGGAGCCCTGTGTTGTAGGGGAGATATGTGCTCATGTAAACTGCGTCACATCCTCACAATATAACTGGCAATTATGTGTGCATCATGACTGCATCACACAAAACCACCCACCCACCCTTCCTAACCCCCATGTACAGTGCAGCAACCTTCCTGCCCCCATGCTCACAGTACCACCCAGCACCCAGGTAATGTTGCACATAGCATGCATGGCCATCACCACCAGTACATGCGTGCAGTTTACATTGGTCCAAGTCTGTCATGCCACATTAGCAGACAAGGCCTGTTGAGGTGCAGGCCAATGGAGAGAGGGCAGGAAGGGTGATGTGTACATTGCCTGGGGTCTGGGGCTGGCCATCTTAGCCTAGTGCTGGCTGAGAAGCTGGTATCTTAAACCTTGCACGGGGTTTTCTCCTGGCTCTTTCCCTAAGTGATCACATCTGAGCCCTGATCTCTGAGCGAGGATTTCACTAAGGTGTGCAAGACCATGCTTGGCGGCGCCCGCTGCTCACAAGGGCTGCAGGTTGCCTCCAGGGGGTCCAGGAGGGACGACAATCGCCCCTGGGCTGTTAGGTAACACCGTTGGGTGCAGTCGCAGGCACTCCTGCACACATGCATGCGCAGAGCAGCTGCTAAGATGAGAAGCATGGCCAGAGTGGCTCAGCTCACAGAGTTGAGCCTTACTGCAAAAGCCATGTGGGCAGCGAAGCAGCTGTAGCCTTTAGGGACCTCTTTGCTCTTGTGAAAACATGTGAAGGCCGCTTCAAAGGCCTGACCACATTTGCTCTCCCGGAGATGCTTCACGCAGGGACAATCCAGAGCTTGTCTAATCAAGGCGTCTTCTTGCTCCTGTGGCAACCAATCGCACGAGCCAGTTAATGTACGTTCGGCCTGCTGTTGCGCGATCGTCTCGCACCTCCTCTGGCAAGCTCTGTGCCAAAGCAGCAACCATGCTTCACATCTGGACTGGCATCGACGACCACCCCTAAGGACCATGGCGGCCCCAAGCGGCGGCAGTGAAGCCACCCCTAGTACAGTAGCAGGAGAGTTATATACACTTGCCTAGTTATGGTTAGGGATTGGCACTCATGTGTGTGGCACTGGTCACACGGCAGTAGAACGTGGTTGATGTTGTCAACAATATAATGAGGTGCTGCTTCGATTTTCAGTAAGTGAGCTCCAACACGTGGTAGATTACGGTGGGTTTTGATACAATGTAGTCAAAGTAAAGTCAAAAGTTTCAAGCTTTTGACCATGACATGGACACTACTCGATCACATTGAGCCTGGTTGCTAGCATCGACCTGTACAGTCGCGAAAGGCAGCGCAGCTCCGGCTGACGCGCTGATCTTGGCACCCCTTGGCATCGCTCCGCAGCTAACTGTCAAGAACACAATGCGTGTCTAGTCGCGAAGCGGGCTACTGGGGAGCTGTTGTTTAAAATCATCGACAGCTCGCAGCATGTCCTCCAGCAACATTCTCCTTTGCCTCAGCGCTGCTGGCTTGGCGAAGTACGCAAACAATTTTACGCAACTCACAGACCAACAGTTCCTCAGCCTCTTGATGTCAGAGTACGGGAGCTACGGCATCGTAGATATGGAGGTGAATAAACAAGAAGCAGCACATCGTGCTTCAAACACCTCGTGGTCGTACCCAAGCGACCATTTCTTTGAGCACAGGACAAGCAAAAACTGTTCCGCCTCTTGAAGAACCTTAATGGCGAGGCCAAGGATCGCCGCCAAGTAGCTCAAGCTAAACCCAATGCAGGACTGGACCTTGGTGATGGTGGCTTGCTTGATCTTGATGCTCATGACGGGGACCTTCTTGCACATGTGAGGCTTGTTTCACACAAGCTGGCTTGCACCGGTGATGAAAGAAGAGTGATAGGCTGCTCTTGTGCTCTGGCAACAAGCATACATGCTTCCATGATCGCTATCTTTGGCACTCCTCTATGCAGGCATGTGGACCAGCATTGCAGCTGTCTCCCATGGGTAATGACCGGGTTAAGCCTACCCATCAGCCTGCCGCTTCCCAACAGCCTCATGCTCCACAGCCTGTGCCACAAATGGCCCAAGCAGCCCAGCAGATCAGCTCCTTGGAAGAGGTGGATCCTCCCAAGATTCGAGTGGTGGTCAGGAAGCGGCCATTGAACAAAAAGGTATGCCATGCAACATCACATTACTGCAGCTAGTCAGGCACAACGTAGCCCAGTCGCACCTAAACTCCAGGCACATATGCATCTACCTGTGTCCATTGGGATGTGCTTCAACACTGTTTGCTGGTGTGCCTGAGCTCCACGCAGGAAAGGGAGCGGGGTGAGGAGGATGTGGTGGATGCAAATATGAGCCGCTCTTTTGTGACAGTCAGCGAGACAAAGTCCAAGGCGCGTCTGTGTCACGCTGCTGCTATCAAAGTGTGTTGGCTGCTAACAAAAGTTGTGGGGCGGTGGTTGAGCAGGTGGACCTCACCAAGTACCAGGAGAAACACCAGTTCAACTTTGACGAAGCACTGGATGAGAGTGTGTCAAACGAAGCAGTCTATCAGTTCACAGTGCAGCCCCTGGTCCACACTTTGTTCAAAAATGGAAAGGCATCCTGCTTTGCTTATGGCCAAACAGGCAGTGGCAAGACATACACCATGTCCCCACTGCCCATCCGAGCTACGGCAGACATCGTGCGCTACCTGGCAAGGCCAGAGTACAGGTGCCTGTGGTTTCAATGGGTTTCTGTACCCATGCATTGCTATCTATGGCTATAATGTATGTGACCCTGGTGCTGCATGTGGGCTGCTTGGCATGCAGGGACGTCAACCTGTATGTGTCTTGCTTTGAGATCTATGGCAACAAGGTGTTCGACTTGCTCAATGTGCGCAAGCGCCTTAACATCCTGGAGGACGGCAAGAAGCAGGTCAGCTGTTAAATAAGCATGTGCCAATGCCCGTGTGCACAATTGCCCCCAGATGCCATCTCTTGTGACCTGACCCCATTGAGCTGTTTTTTACAACATGTGCTCAGCATTGCTGCCAGGCATGTATATGAGCTTAGCCTTGGCTGGGCTTCTCATTGCGTGTTCAGGTGGTGGTGGTTGGGCTGAAGGAATGCCTGGTGGAGGAAGTAGCAGTTGTGAAGCAGCTGATCGAGGAGGCCAACCGCCAGCGCAGCGTGGGCAGCACAGCAGCAAATGCAGACTCGTCTCGCAGCCACTCCATCATGCAGTTTGCACTCAAACGTGGCTCCGGAGACGGGGAAGGCAAGCTGGTGGGCAAGATCTCCTTCATTGACTTGGCAGGTGCGCCCCATCATCACAAAAAGACACTGCCCTGCCTTGCACAGCTGCACCCCCTATCGTTGTTGCGCATGGTTGCAGTGCATGGATAAGCTCAATCACAATGGTGTTGGTTGCAACCAGCATGTAGCTGCGTTGCGGTGCATGCGTTCCCATTCCTTTCTGTGCCCTCTGCTGCAGGCAGTGAGCGTGGGGCTGACACCTTTGACAACAATCGGCAGACACGGCTGGAGGGGGCGGAGATCAACAAGTCACTGCTGGCCCTGAAAGAGTGCATTCGGGCTCTGGACAGCGATGCCCGCCATGTCCCTTTCCGTGGCTCCAAGCTCACTGCTGTGCTGCGGGACAGCTTCCTGGGTGACCAGGCGCGCACAGTCATGATTGCCAACATCTCGCCCAGCAACCTCAGCGTGGAGCACACACTGAACACGCTGCGATATGCAGACCGTGTGAAAGGTGGGGGGTAGAATAAGTCACATCCCACCCGCTGTGAGGGATCGTCACAGGAGCTACCGGGGATGGTCTCCTTCCACCCCGTTGCTGGCGGGTCCCCCACGCACCCCCATGCTTCATTGTGACCAGACAAATGTAGTGTAGACATCACACTCCATTATCCCTGCGCCAGTGACTGTTCAAGTTAGTAACTTGTGATGCACAAGGCCTCACAGATCATGGTGATGATGACAAATTATGCCACTGTGGCGGTTTGCAGAGCTGCGCAAGGACAAGGTGGACCGCACCCCAGGCGGGGTAACACCTGGTCAAGACCCTGCCTACTACGCTGCTGTCATGCAAGCCCACCATGATGCGCCAGCAGCAGCTGCCCCTGTAGCCCGAGACAGGTCGCCTCTCAAGGACATCAAGTCCAACCGCCCACGCACGCCATCACGCATGGAACATTATGTGAGAGGGTGGGAAGAGTGAGACATGCCAGGCTCGTACCCAGCTGCACAGCTGCTTTATCATCCTTGATGCATTCTTGTCATGCTTGAGGCTTGGCGGATGTGGGCGTGCTATGCACCAGTTGTGGGCACTTGCTGAACTACTGGTTGCCAGACAGGCCTGAAGCCTGTACTGGTGCCTGCGTCACAGGATGCTGATTCATGTGCACACCACCCATAGGCCTGCGTAGCACCCAGCACCCTGCCTGCCACACACACCCCGCCAGCATGGTTTGCGTGGAAAAGAACAGCTGCTTCACAATGCTGGAGTGATCAAGCCAGGGCTCTTGCAACACGCAATGAAAGGTTGGCTGCGGAGTGCGCCGATGTACCTCCCTGCCGTTGGCGGCATTTCCCACCGTACGCATGTGCACCACACCTGATGTGTCCTGCCATGGGGCTGCCAGGTTGCGAAGCCAGAGGTCGTGGTTCAAATGCCGGCACGCCAGATTGATGATGATGACCTGGAGGACGATGAGCTGTTGAGGCAGCGCGAGGTAGGGCAGCACACGAGACACATGGGCAAAGAGGCCTGATCATCCAGATTTGAGCGCTGCCCATTGGCTCAAGCTGTCATTGTGCTGATCGACATTCATAGTG
Source organism: Haematococcus lacustris (assembly GCA_030144725.1). Classification (NCBI taxonomy): domain Eukaryota; kingdom Viridiplantae; phylum Chlorophyta; class Chlorophyceae; order Chlamydomonadales; family Haematococcaceae; genus Haematococcus; species Haematococcus lacustris. The sequence goes on from JASKMD010000030.1 coordinate 6,590,684, forward strand.
ATCAGCTGTGGCAAGGAATTTGCATGTCAGCATGGCAGTACGTCTGCAGGCCAGCTTGTTCATGGCGGTCTTGAGAGAGACATAGGGCAAGCTTGGCTTTGGTGTACATGCAGGACTTGATGGACACTATCCTAGAGGAGGAGGAGCAGCTCATCACTGCACACCGCCTGCAGGTTCGTGCTGCTGACAGCTGTGTTCAGGCTTGCAGCATTTGAACCAATGCGTTTGTCTTTGTACTAAACAAGAGTAGTAACGCACAAATCATTTGAGCAGATCATGCGAGTGATGACAGATTCGCCCTGTTATCACCGTCAGCATCCAACAGCATTTTTGCATTGGTTGTAGTTGTCAGCGTGGCATTGCCTACTACTGGTCCTGTCCAAAGTCCACCCTTGTGTGACGGCATTAATGATGAACACCGTCAGCGATGTAGGGGGCATCCGTGGTCACCCTCTTGCATGTGCAGATTGAGGAGACTATGGATGTGGTACGGAGAGAGATGGCCCTGCTCACGGATGTCGACCAGCCTGGCAGCGCCATTGACCAGTATGTCGACAAGTTGGACGTCATCTTGCGCGGCAAGCTGGAGAAGATCCAGGAACTGCTGGCCAAGCTGGAGCGGTTCAAGGAGCATCTGAAGCAGGAGGAGATCATGTCCCGCAGCATTCCACCCAGTGGTGGCAAGCGACGGTGATAAGAGACAGTCTGCCCGCCTGTGGTGGCGCCAGTGACATGCTGGGCCCTGTGGGTCTGGTTTGCAACTGTCAGGTCGTGCAGACAATAGTACTGGCGCGTGAGCCAGTTCTCTGCACCGCTTAGATTGAACACAGCAGGATGCTCATCAAGTGATGCGTGCATATGGCGGCACGGTGGCAGCTAGCCATGCACTAATGTGGACAAAAACCGTTAACTATGCTATACCATGTACAGTACTCCTGCAAAGGTTCACTGCCTTGCCCTGCCAGCTTGTGACGCTATTGCACCCGGTAGTTTTGGTCGCTCAGGTGCTCTGTCTTGCACTTGTGCATGTCGTCCATGTCTTCCTGTACATGTCCAGTCTCCCTGCTTCCAGTACGATAGTGTTTAGTTCCCTCGCATGAGAACGATTCAAGGGTTGACGAGGGACGATGCATGATAGCAGCTGCATACGGGCCATGTGAGGCATGGCAGGAAGAGGCAACATGGTAGGCTTGTGCCGGGCTTGATATATTTCCCTGCCGTACCGCCAAACGACTCAGAAAGCAGCCAGGCTGGCCAAAGCAAAGCTGATATTTCTGGTGTACTCCTGCACTGTAAAGCTGTGAAGCACGAATGAGTGAGCAGGGCATGGTAGGAAACTTTTGATGCACCATGTATGTGTATTGGACCGCACTTTCGGCCAGACCCTCCCAACTCCCCACTGTGGCGGAAATGGCGGTGCGCATAATGACAGTCTGGCTCAAGCGAAGCTGGGATCTGGCCTCTTCATGTTCTGCCGCTGTGGCAGCAGCTGAAGACATAAGGATTTGCTGTTTCTGGGCTGCTGCTGCAAGAGCTGCTGCTGCCGTGGTCCTGCTGCAGAAGCCTGTACCGGCCTTCTGTTGTGTCGGCCTGAACATGGATCCGTTTAATTGGCCCTACCCGCCTTGGTGCATTTGCTGCCCTACACGCCTTGGTGCATTTGCTGATATCCCCCATAGGGTGGCTGGCTCAGCTTGGGTCAGGCTCAGCTTGGCAATAGGTGGAGGCGGGCTAGGAGGTGGTGGGGATCGTCGTGGTGGTAGTGTAGTGGCGTGTAGTGTAGTGTAGTGTAGTGTAGTGGCGTGTAGTGGCGGGGCGGGGCGGGGCGGGGCGGGGCGGGGCGGGGCGGGGCGGGGCGGGGCGGGGCGGGGCGGGGCGGGGCGGGGCGGGGCGGGGCGGGGCGGGGCGGGGCGGGGCGGGGCGGGGCGGGGCGGGGCGGGGCGGGGCGGGGCGGGGCGGGGCGGGGCGGGGCGGGGCGGGGCGGGGCGGGGCGGGGCGGGGCGGGGCGGGGCGGGGCGGGGCGGGGCGGGGCGGGGCGGGGCGGGGCGGGGCGGGGCGGGGCGGGGCGGGGCGGGGCGGGGCGGGGCGGGGCGGGGCGGGGCGGGGCGGGGCGGGGCGGGGCGGGGCGGGGCGGGGCGGGGCGGGGCGGGGCGGGGCGGGGCGGGGCGGGGCGGGGCGGGGCGGGGCGGGGCGGGGCGGGGCGGGGCGGGGCGGGGCGGGGCGGGGCGGGGCGGGGCGGGGCGGGGCGGGGCGGGGCGGGGCGGGGCGGGGCGGGGCGGGGCGGGGCGGGGCGGGGCGGGGCGGGGCGGGGCGGGGCGGGGCGGGGCGGGGCGGGGCGGGGCGGGGCGGGGCGGGGCGGGGCGGGGCGGGGCGGGGCGGGGCGGGGCGGGGCGGGGCGGGGCGGGGCGGGGCGGGGCGGGGCGGGGCGGGGCGGGGCGGGGCGGGGCGGGGCGGGGCGGGGCGGGGCGGGGCGGGGCGGGGCGGGGCGGGGCGGGGCGGGGCGGGGCGGGGCGGGGCGGGGCGGGGCGGGGCGGGGCGGGGCGGGGCGGGGCGGGGCGGGGCGGGGCGGGGCGGGGCGGGGCGGGGCGGGGCGGGGCGGGGCGGGGCGGGGCGGGGCGGGGCGGGGCGGGGCGGGGCGGGGCGGGGCGGGGCGGGGCGGGGCGGGGCGGGGCGGGGCGGGGCGGGGCGGGGCGGGGCGGGGCGGGGCGGGGCGGGGCGGGGCGGGGCGGGGCGGGGCGGTAACCATAAAACACCCTAGGGCCAGCAATGTTTGTTAGCATACATCACTAGCTAAACACGCTCAATTTGATAGATAGTTTTGGACAAAGACAACGCAAAACATCAACCAACTTCTAAACCCTGCAGCCATTATGCCACTCCGAAATAAAGCAAGACTTTAATGACCGGGAACTGCAGGAGTGCCCGCGCATAACATACCATAGAGACCGGGAACATCAACCATCGAGATGCAAGCGCTCAATAGGTCACAGACGCACAGCTGCGCCGGATTTTACCGCAAGTCATCATGTTCCTTGCCCCGTGCTCGTGTGGCAGCAGCATCAATAGCAGCAACATCTGGGAATGCAAGGTGCTCATGACTTCAGCCTGGGGCTACTGGTCATGGGTTCTCAAAGACACTGGTGCAAGCCCAGCTGCCCTGTTGGAGCTGGCTGCAGCATGTGTCATAGCATCCGCGGAGCCAGCGTCTGCTTCAGCCTAGCAATGCACGCTTGGATTAGCTGCATCCAGGGTGGGGCACAATGGCTTCCTTGCCCATTAAAGTGCGCGCCTCTCACCCTTCCCCAGGTTCAAGCAGCCACCATCTCATGTTCCTGTCCCGGGAAAGCATGTGCATGGACCTCATTTACAATGGAGCCATGTCAAGGGTCAAATGTGCTGGGCTGTCGACCCAATGTCAGCTGAAGGCAAGTACCCTGGCAGCAGCTGGCCCACTGCCGCCTGTCGTTACTGCAATGCTGGTGCTGGTGCACCCGTGGTCCAGACAACTAGCTGAGCAAGCCAAGCACACACTGTGTTTCTGGGCTGCTATCCGCGGGCAGGCGAGGATGCAGCCCAGCCTGTGTGGAACAGCCTGCTACAGAGCAGCCCACTGACGCCCATTGCCCCATGGTGTGCCTAGTTTGAGGTGTTGTTGTGCTGCATGCAGCTGACGGCACGGTTGAGCTGGAGATCAAAGTAGGGGGCATGATGTGTGATGGCTGCACATCACGTGTGTCAGAGGCCTTGCGCAATGCATGCCCTGGGAAGGTGGTCAACGTAGAGGTAAGCGTTTTGGACCAGCACTCCTTTTCAGACAGTACGAGTATTGCCAGTGTGTTGATCTGTTGGTAGTCTCCCTCTACCATAGAGACGCAGCTCCCAGGCACCCAGAGCAGGCTTCTGCATCAGGACAGCAACGCCTTACAAGAGCGTGTTTTCAGCCCTGCGATCGCTGCTTGTTGTGCCCATGGTCCTCATCCTTACATCACCTCACTTCACCTCAACTCATTGGCCGTCATTGCATGGTGTCTGCTGTGTATGGTGCTGCTGCAAACTCAGCGCCACCAGTTGGCATGTTGACTTGTTGTTGTTGTTCCCATGTTGCTATGCATCCTCCTATCATTACCATTATCATCATCATTACTAGTTGTTGTCATGGCATGCACCCTTCCGTGCTCGTGTTGTGATTGCTGCAACCCGGCACTGCTCAGGTATCCCTTCCTGAGCTGGCACGCGTTGAGGTCAGGGCTTCCTCACAGCTGGACGCGGTCCAGATGCTGCCCACATTCTTGCAGACAGTTGAGGCCCTGGGCTTCACAGCAGAGCCACAGATTGAGGGACTATAGGTTGCAAACAGAGCTTGGACGAGAAAGGGCGGTTTCGAGAGGATGTGTTTAGAAGGCAACATTCTTCAGTCTCGGCCACACTCCAATTGTCCCATTTGCTCTGCTGCTGTGCCCTGATGCCAGTTTCAACTGAATGTGTTTGGTGGGTGGCACCAGGGTGCCCATCTCTCGTTTAATGTTTTGTTATGTCGGATTCTCTTGCTGGCTACCGCTGCAACATGCGCCGCCACTTGTGCAGCAGGGCCTTGTCGGGATTTATCACCCAGTCCTTGCTTGTCTTGCCCAGTTTTCGGCATGGTTGGGCGGCCATTCCATTAGCACAGCTCAGTGGGGCGTGGGCCTGGGCCACGTGCACAGCGGTGAATGTTTAGCGCGGCTGTCACGTCCCGGCCATAGAACCTGCACATGGGTGTGGGACATGCATGAAGTCAAGCCATGTGCCATGCCATGTGGAGTATGTAGGGAGCGCAACTCGACTAGACGAGACGTCTCGACTCGAAATTTCTACTCGACTCTACTAGACTCGACTCGACTCGACTCTACTAGACGGTCGAGATGGACTCGAGATGAGCCTTTTGAATAGCGCACCTGCTTAAGGCACCTGTGTGGACGTTGTGGCGCCGCTCAGCGAATGATATGCTGGCCTGGCTGGGGTGGCGGTTAAAGTTGGTTTGCATAGACATGCCCGGACATGCCCAGCAGCGAATCGCAAAATGGAGCCCGAGGCCCCTCTCCCGCCTCAGCCCCCCGAACTCACCGCGCGATCCAATAAGAAAGTCCTGACGCTTTTGTCCAGGCGCACGCCAACAGCGTGCATGCGCAAAAGCATCGAGGTTGTTGGGGGCAAGATCAAGGCGGTCTGCAATGACTGCAAAGTGGCCCTCTCCTGTGGCAACCTGAGTGACGCAAAGAGGCACCAGTGCAACAAGCGGCCCCGCTCAGGACAAGACGCTACAGATGCTGATGGCGCATCTAATGACATGCCCTTTGAGCCTTGTGGAGTCAGAGGAGTGGCCTGAGCTGAAAAAAGGCGAGCAGGAACTCTGATGTTTTTGACAACCTGATGCGACGTGAGCTGGGAGGGGAGGAGAGGGGAGGGGAGGGGAAGGGGTGGTAAGCACATGGGGTGTAGAGGTGGTGGTGGTAAGCACATGGTGCACGGCAGTGTTGGGCCTGGCCACAGCTGCTGGTGTTGCTGGTGCGTTGGCTGCCTTTGATTGCGCTCCCTAGGAGTATGTTCATGTCATGCACATTTGTAGGGTAAGGTCAGTGCTTACCTGATGTTGTTGTTGTTGTTGCTTGTTGAGCACATCAAGCCCATGACTTGGGACCGCTTTGCCTTGCTGTACACTGGCCGCAGCTACCTGCTCATTTGTAAGGTATCTCCATGAGCTTTTGCCTTGATCCTACCTAGCCACCTCGACCCCACCACCTCCCAACACTACCAACCCCTCACCTTGGCCCTATCCCACACCCCTCACCTGAAGGACTCAGGCGGCGCTTCAGTGAGGGTCTCGCTGGGGTTGTTGTTGACTGAGCTGACCCGGTTTCGGTGCGGAATTCATCAACCACTAGGGCAGTGGGCCCGTCCCACATCGGACGGCCAGCAGGCAACATATGTATGTGCGGCCTCCGGCCGCACCACATTTGTTTAACAACCAGCCCGATAGACAGCCGGTCAAGCAAGCCCGCATGCAGCCGAACAAAACTATGCACGTCCACTTGCAATGCATGTGTGTATGAATGATGTTCGCATGCTTGCATGATGTTCGCTTTGCATCCCTTGGCATCTGAGAAATGTGTGTGAGCATGCTGTCCAGTTATCACTTCTGCACTGTGCGATGTGTGTGGGTGCAGCAACAGTGTGTGGCAAGAGCAATTGCAGCTGCAGTCACAGTGGCAACAGCAGTGGTGCCAGCTCTGTGCCAGGTCAATGCAAGTTGGCATGGCCTGTCATCAGCCCTCATCGTCGTCGGGGCCAGGTGGCAAGGCATAAAACACCCTGGTGTACACCACATTCTCAGTGTAAACTGCGGCAGCACGGAGAGGCAGCACAGACACCAAATGCAATACAGGAGCCTTTCAACCCACTTTGTCACCAAACGCCCTTTAGGGAGCTTTCCTTGCCGGGGTTCAACCGTACACTCCTTGCGCTTCGTTGCCTTGTGTACTAAACGGTCGTTCTGCACGTTTCCACGTTCCTGTTTGAATGGATGGCATAGGCCTTGTTCACATGGCACCACACCTGTTGGACAGACTATTCAGCATTCCCAACTGTCCATGGCTGCATGGCAGTGTCTTAGCACAGATGCAACACACGATCTGTCTTTCATCTGTAGCTTCTGCTCGTACACCTCTTGTGTACCCGTAACTTCATGCTGCCGCAATTTCCAGATCGGCTGCTGCAAGTTCCAGAGCTGCTGATGCTGCTGCTGCTGCTGCTGCCGCTGCTGCCACTGCTGCCCCTGCTGCCGCTGCTGCCCCTGCTGCCCCTGCCCCTGCTGCCGCTGCTGCCGCTGCTGCCCCTGCTGCCCCTGCTGCCGCTGGTGCCCCTGCTGCCGCTGGTGCCCCTGCTGTCCCTGCTGCCCATGCCGCCCCTGCTGCTCCTGCTGCTGCTGTCCCTGCTGCTGCCGCCCTACTGTTGCTTGTGCTGCTCATGCTGCTGATGCCCCTTCTGCTGATGCTGCCCCTGCTGCTCCTGCCCCTGCTGCTGCTGCCCCTGCTGCTGCTGCCCCTGCCGTTGCTGCCGCTGCTGCCGCTGCTGCCCCTGCTGCCCCAGCTGCCCCTGCCGCCGCTGCTGCTGCCGCTGCCGCCGCTGCTGCCGCTGCTGCCGCTGCTGCCGCTGCTGCCGCTGCTGCCGCTGCTGCCGCTGCTACCGCTGCTGCCCCTGCTGCCCCTGCTGCCCCTTCTGCTGCTGCTGCCCCTGCTGCTGCTGCCCCTGCTGCCCCTGCCGCGCCTGCTGCCCCTGCTGCCCCTGCTGCCCCTGCTGCCCCTGCTGCCCCTGCTGCCGCTGCTCCCCCTGCTACTGCTGCCCCTGTTGGTGCTGTCCCTGCTGCTGCCGCCCTACTGTTGCTTGTGCTGCTCATGCTGCTGATGCCCCTTCTGCTGATGCTGCCCCTGCTGCTCCTGCCCCTGCTGCTGCTGCCCCTGCTGCTGCTGCCCCTGCCGCTGCTGCCGCTGCTGCCGCTGCTGCCCCTGCTGCCCCAGCTGCCCCTGCCGCCGCTGCTGCTGCCGCTGCCGCCGCTGCTGCCGCTGCTGCCGCTGCTGCCGCTGCTGCCGCTGCTACCGCTGCTGCCCCTGCTGCCCCTGCTGCCCCTTCTGCTGCTGCTGCCCCTGCTGCTGCTGCCCCTGCTGCCCCTGCCGCGCCTGCTGCCCCTGCTGCCCCTGCTGCCCCTGCTGCCCCTGCTGCCCCTGCTGCCGCTGCTCCCCCTGCTACTGCTGCCCCTGTTGGTGCTGTCCCTGCTGCTGCCGCCCTACTGTTGCTTGTGCTGCTCATGCTGCTGCTGCCCCTTCTGCTGATGCTGCCCCTGCTGCTCCTGCCCCTGCTGCTCCTGCCCCTGCTGCTGCTGCCCCTGCCGCCCCTGCTGCTGCCGCTGCTGCCGCTGCTGCCGCTGCTGCCGCTGCTGCCGCTGCTGCCGCTGCTGCCGCTGCTGCCGCTGCTGCCGCTGCTGCCGCTGCTGCCGCTGCTGCCGCTGCTGCCGCTGCTGCCGCTGCTGCCGCTGCTGCCGCTGCTGCCGCTGCTACCGCTGCTGCCCCTGCTGCCCCTGCTGCCCCTGCTGCCCCTGCTGCCCCTGCTGCTGCTGCCCCTGCTGCCCCTGCCGCGCCTGCTGCCCCTGCTGCCCCTGCTGCCCCTGCTGCCGCTGCTGCCGCTGCTGCCGCTGCCGCTGCTGCTGCTGCCGCTGCCGCTGCTGCTGCTGCCGCTGCCGCTGCTGCTGCTGCTGCAGCTGCTGCCCCTGCTGCCGCTGCTGCCCCTGCTACTGCTGCCCCTGTTGGTGCTGTCCCTGCTGCTGCTGCCCCTGCTACTGCTGCCTCTGCTGCTGCTGCCGCTGCTGCCGACCCTGCTGCTGCCGTCGCCGCTGCTGCAGCTGCTGCAGCTGCTGTTGCTGCTGCCCCTGCTACCCCTGCTGCCACTGCCGCCACTGCTGCCCCTGCTGCGACTACTGCCCCTGCTACCGCTGCTGCCACTGCTGCCGCTGCTGCCACTGCTGCCACTGCTGCCCCTGCTGCCCCTGCTGATGCTGCCCCTGCTGCTGCTGCTGCTGCTGCTGCCCCTGCTGATGCTGCCCCTGCTGCTGCTGCTGCTGCCCCTGCTGCTGCTGCCCCTGCTGCTGCTGCCCCTGCTGCTGCTGCCGCCGCCGCTGCTGCCGCTGCTGGTGTTGCCGCCGCTGCTGCTGCTGCCCCTGCTGCTGCTGCCCCTGCTGCTAGCCTGGCTGCTTTTCGAGGCTAGACACCTGCCATCAGGTGCATTGGGGACATGAGGCTCCGTCGCGCTGAAGCAGAGGCTGAGCATGTTTTACCGTATAGGCAGTGCGCAAGGTTGACGTGCACGCCACGGCCAAGCGCCGCATCCGCCGTGGACTGCGGCTGTCAGTTCAAAATGATGGACCAACCTGTGTCATATTCATCTAGGGCCGGGGCTGTACTCCGCGGGGGGGCGGGGTCTTTGTTTGACTGAACTGTCGGTTGACGGGCCGCCCAGACCATTCAAAATGAAACATCGCGAGTAGACGCGCTGGCATCTACATTACCAGACCCACTACTCATCTCTATTTTTAAGGCCTCCAAAATCCAGAACGACTTTCGATCTTACTGCACAGTGAGTCGCGCTCAATTGTCTCGATGTACGATGCGGTGTTGCGCCATTCCGAGCACATTTTTCATCTTGACCCCCTATTTTTTTATATGTAGATGTAGATTACCACTCGCCCTGCTGGCAACTGCCTCAGCGCCTCATGGCCAATGCTGGTAAGGGCCGTTGCTATCAACCGTGGGATGCGCGCCCCGGCAGTTCGATCGATCAGCCTCCTCGCCATAGCTGATCGATCGAAGTGCTGCACAGCGGCCGTACTGCACAGAGCTGCAAACCGAAGAGCTGTGCGCCCTGCAAGCGATATACGCCGATGATTGCCAGGTGGACACAGTTGGTCGCACCGCCCAGGTGACTCATGCAGAGTAAAGAATCGCAAGCGTCTGTACCCGGGGTTGCTGACAGCACTGGCCGAGCTGTCCTTCCAGCATCAGGCCTCCTCATAAAGCTATTGATACACTAACTACACCCCCCCCCCATGCCAGCAAGACACACCACCCTGCCTTGACTACTCACACTCAGCTGTGTGGCGTGCCTCGTAACGAGGGTTTGAGGGGACAACTGAATGAGTACAGCACCCACCTGCACCAAGCGAGTCTTGATTTGGACATGCCTGACTGCATGGCGTCTGACTGTTGCCCTTCTGTGCTCAGGTGTACATCCCTCATGCAAAGCATGTGCCGTCATGCGTCCTGACCATCCTCATGCCGGAAAGCTACCCTTCCTCCTTACCCCCAGTGGCCCAGCTACACGCAACGCACCTGTCAGACGATGTGTGCCAGGCTGCTTGTGCTCATCTAGAGCAGCTCTGGGCACCAGGTGGGTGCGCACAGGTCCCTGCCCGATGCCAGGCCAGCAACGCCAGACTGCACAGATGATTAGAGCTAAGGTCTATCAGTGCCGGGTCAACAGGGCACAACGACATCAGAATAAGCAACTGTGCTGGCACAGCAGCAGCTCCCCTGCGGGGTGGCCCCAGACCCAGACCCAGACCCAGACCCAGACCCAGACCCAGACCCTGACCCTGACCCTGACCCTGACCCTGACCCTGACCCTGACCCTGACCCTGACCCTGACCCTGACCCTGACCCTGACCATCCGCTGCTCCTGCCTCTCCCCTGCCAATCCAGGGGAGGTAGTGGTGCACACCCGGGTGGAGTGGCTGAAGGAGCAGCGCCACCTGTTCACTGTAGGGGGCCAGCCAGAGGCAGCCCAGGCAGACAGCCATGGGGCCATGAAGAAGAGGAGGAGGAGGGGGAGGAGGGCTGGGTTCCTGAGGTGAGTGGACCCAGTTGATCTCCCCATGAGACCATGTCCTATGGCATGTGCTTGCACACCAATGAATGGCGGAAATGCATGACTCAGCACATGGCAGCAGCTGCCCCAGGCATGCGCAACAGGCTGTCGGCAGAGCTTTCATGCCATGGCCTATAGTGCGCATAACTGGCTGCTGACTCTGTTGATGCAATGCAAACTCAGGTTGCTTGCTAGCTGGCCTGACACTGCCGTGTGGTTTACAGTTTATTCTACTTGCGCTTGGACGTTGAGGCGCCACTATCCCTTTTATAAGATGCACTCTCAACTTGACCCTGGCCCTGACCCTGACCCTAAACTTGACTCTGACCCTAACATGTCAACCTGCTGCTGCAGCATGAAGGGGAGGATGAGAAGCAGCGGCAGGACCATGGAGGAGTGATAGGGGTCGCCCAGTGCTCAGCCCGCCTCGGCGGCGGCAGGGGGCCAGTAGAGGGTCAGCTGACGCAGAGCGGACCAAGGGCAAAGCAAGTGAGGCCCAGTCAACAGGAGGAGTGGTGCTGCAGGTCAGGCGGGCTGCAGCACATAGCCCAATGAGCTGTCACACTCTGCCCGAAGTCACACTGTGAGAAGATGACATATCATGTACACCCACATGGAAGCTCACAAGGGTGTGTGTATGACCCTAAGCAGGTGCCTGACCCTAAGCAGCTGCCCGACCCTAAGCAGGTGGTTCAAAATCCCGTTCGGACCCCACCTATAAGTAAGACGTTTGATCACTGGTGCCAACTTCACTTCTTCCTTGTTCCTCTCTGTACAGGCCTCTACTGGTCAGCGCTTGGCAAGACACCACGACACCCCATGGTCAAAGCCATCACCATGAGCGTGTGTCCTAGAAGTCAGGCCAGAATCATCGCGCAACTCGCAAACCACACTGTGAACAGATGTGCCGTGCATATGTCTGCACTCCGCCCATGTCAGACCCAGGTGTTTGGACGCAGGCGTTAGCAAGCATGCCACAGCTTGTCTGGTCCTTTGTCCTTGTCCCGTGCATTGGTTGATTTCGTTGTAGCTCTCCCGCACGGCGCACCCTTGCCCGCATCCGAAGCAACAAGACTGCAAGCATGACTGGACGTATACGCATTCGTTGAACGTCTGAGCCTGAACGTAGAGCAATGCATCATCTGACCAACTTCTGGTAAGGAAATGCGCATGCGACGGTCGAACGCTTCTGCTATTAGCATGACAATACGCAGGAGGCGTTTGCTCCTTCTTTGTCTTGCAGGTTGAGTCGTACGAGAAGATCGCTAGTGTTTGGGTCTACTCAGATTCCTCCGGCGCAACGGTGAGCTCAGAAGCAGGCATCAACCCCGTTGCAGATTGCATCAGGCTCACCTGTCTAGCCGCGGTCATGGAAGCAGTCGGGAAGTGCTGCGTTCTTGTACTGTGAGTCTGCAGCACAGCTGGTTTCTGTGTCAGGCATTTGTTGATGGTGCAGCAGCCTATCCTCAGCATGCATCGCGTATGCCTATTCTGGCATACTTCTTTTCCAACTTTCGCCCTTATGGTCCATGCTTCATGCTCCCTCGACCAAACGACCAAACGAGACATGTGCTTGCTGCTTGGATTGCAGATGGCAGAAAAGATTGTAGTAAGCGTTGTGGATGCGAGCGGCATCAGGGTTACTCAGACCTTCAGCCCACCCAAGACATATCAAGCGGTCACAGGGGTCTTAGAAAAAGCTTTTGGTGTGGGGTACTTGGTGAATGTACAAGGTGACACTGTTACACCCGATGATCCAGTGGCAGCTGGTCCCTACACTTACACCGTGACAGGTGAGTCTGCAGCTATGGGTGCTGTGTGCTCTACCCAGCCGCTCACATATTGAATACGCTGCTACCTTGACGCGCATGACTGTGTGTCCAGCAGCTCTCAACGCCGTATGTGTAAGACATGCACTGCATGTCACCACACATGCACAACAACAACACTTGGATCATGCACAGCAACAGCTTCAATCACAGCGCGTGCCCGTCCAACGCATGGGTGTGTGTGTGAGATGCAAGAGAGCGCCAAGCGTGTGATGTGTGTGATGTCAGCAGCTCCACACACTGATATTCACCTTCAGATGTGCATGTATGAATTGCGGCATTGGTGCCTGTTGACCAATCATTGTGGCTATCAGTATCCGTATGTTGTGCATGTGGCACGCGCTGGCTTTACCTTCATCCTATGGCGGAACGCACCACACTTGCTGCAATACGACTCATTCTGGTCATCAGTGAAGTGGACAGCAGGCTTTATGGTGCATGCTGCACACACAAGCACACATCAAGGTTTGGGCATGCTCCGCTTGTGTTTGTGTGGTCTGTGATTAGCTCCATACATTTGCTCCCTGTGTGCTTTACATCTCGCGCCATTGATATCATTGTGTGCGATGCACGTTGCCTTGTAGCTCAAAGTGTACACATGTATACTGCAAGGTGCTGATTCAGACATCCCTTTCCATTACGAGAATACCACAAACCGTTACATACCCGTGAAATCAGATTATCCAGAGGTCGGGACGTGTGAGGGCTGTTACGGGGTTGATTATCACAATTACAGCTTGGAAAAAGACAGCAGGAAAACGAAACGCGCACCACCCTGAACTCAACCAATCAGCACCCTAGAACTTACAACGCAATGCTCTAACCCTGCCACACGTAATTGTTTGCTTACACAAATAAAGACAGATGACGTTCGGGTGAAGAAATCTGCACGCGATCAAAACGCGATTGGCGACAATAATGGCGACGGCAATACGGGAGCAGTCTGCCCACGGCAATTGAGCGTCGAGCAAAACAAAGCTAGGGTTAAGCATGGTGAGGCATGGGCGGCAGCTAGAAAAACATGACGCGTCGAGCACAAGCTATATGCACCTAGGCTTAAGGGGCAGTAGGCCGGAAGGGCAGGAGCTAGGGGTAACAGCGTCAGCGGCAGCAGCTGGGCGCAACACACGGCATGGGCAGCAGCTAGGGCAACATGCTGCGTCCTTTTCTCATGCATGTAGGGCCACAGGGTCCGCAGACTCTGCAGGACCTGAAAGCAAGGCTCAGGGGCGTCATGGCTAGAGTGGATGCACGCGTGGTCCAGGACCTGATTCGCTTTTGTGCTCCGCAGCTGCCGTACGCTGATGACCAGCTGCTCTTGCAGCTGTACCAATATGTTGCAGCCACCCCCCACACTAGCACCAAAGTACGGTTTCAGAGAAGTGATGGGCTGGTTTTCAACGGCCCATACAGCAGCGGCATGCCTGCAAGGTGTGCCTTGCCTGCGGGCCAATGTGTCAGGAATGGGCTGGATGCTCTTCAATGCTAGGCATAAGCTGACTGGCAGGCTGTGTGCTTGGCTGCCGTCGCAGGGCCATGCTGCTGATTGCGTTCCAAAACCACACGCAGCCTCTGCTGGCCAAGTTCACACTGGACCCAACGGACATTGAGCACGAGCATAGGGTGCTTTCTGAGCTTGCTGACGTACCAGGCATTGTGGGTCCTGTGCGCCTTGTCAGGTGCTCAAGTGGCGACTTCATCACTCCAGCAAGCGGTGTGTGGTGCAAACTCACATGTGGTGTTGTACAAGTGCATGCCATGCTTGCACGTGTTGCTGCCAGCATTGCTTTGGTGCGTTCAATGCATGCTTGTAGTTGTGGATTTTGTATGCACACATCCAGGACAAAGTGTGCGTACCAAGTGCGCCCTGATGATGCCTTGGTACCCAGCCACACTGCAACACGTCCCATGCCCCATGGATACCGCATGCTTGCTGCGCTGCGGACAACAGCTCAAAAACACTCTAGACTGCATCCATGACAAAGGCTATGGGCACAATGACATCAAGGCGGCCAACGTGTTCTTAGACAGCAATGGTGAGTGAGCAAGCATGGTGGTGCGTTGCATGGTTGCTGCTTTTGTGCTTAGCCTTAAAAGGCCCTCACTCCACCACCAATTTTGTATGCTTTGCGTGTTACAGGCGATTGCATACTTGGTGATTTCGGGGCTGCACAGAGTCTTGGCATGGTTCCTAAAGAAGGCACAAACACGCACTGGCCTGCCGACGTGACGGAGTTGACATCAACTGCAGCTGACTTCTTCATGTTGGCAGTCATGTTGTTGGAGCGTGCGGGGGTCCATGAGCTGTGCCGGGACCCCACCCTAGCAACGATACGTGCGTCAGCTGGAAGGCTTGCTGCTGCCCTACCATCAGGAGCAACTCAGTCACAGTCGCCGCAGCTGCAGCTCTACGCATTTGTCTTGGAACTGATTGAAGCGTGTTCGCTACACTGATTGAAGCGTGTTCGCTACACATGCTGAGGTTGCAGCATTGAGTGTGTGGCATGCATCTAGAGCACAGCGTCTGTGTTGCTCCCGCATGCTCATCTCAGGAATGCATGCTACCATCAGCAGCAGCCATCAAAGTCTCCTGGAGCTGGCAGCTGCATGTGGCCCCGGATGTGTCCCAGTCACATGTAGCTGAGTGAGGTTACATCTTGTTCCATGCTGCGGTCATACGATTATGGGTAGGGTTTCTCTAACTCAATCGAAGATAGAAGGTTTGTGTGGAGTCCGAAATGCTTGCTTGTGCAACGACTGGTGTTTCTTGCAACCGCTGGCTTATGTGTTCTGTTCAGCACTGAAATGTTGTATAGTGATAGGTGGCTTACACCGCTTAAGCCGTCAGCCGTTAGGCTGCTTGGCCGCCCTCCCCCTCTAGGGGTTCGGGACTTTCTGTAACGCACTTCAAAGCAAGGTGCACAAACAAAGGTGCACATAGGCTCAACATGAAGTCATGCAAGTTCTCATTATTGTTCTGGAAAGTCATGGCAAACTCCGGCTGCTGCCTGATGGAACTCGTGGCAGTGCACTCAAAGATGAAATGCATGGCGTCATCCACTACCCCCTCTGAGCATCTTGTGCATGTGCGATCAATGAAAGTAACCCCCTGGAACCGAGCCTTCTCCACCCCCAAACCGCTGTTGCCTAACCTGAACCTAGTCAAGCTCGTGCGGACCTCTTTAGAGAGCTGTCTGTTCAGCTGATGTGGTGTGATTGATGCCAATGCCGTCCCCATGCTTGAACCATGCAGCATACGAGCATCTCTCCCGATGCACCGTCTCAGGCAGTCTAGGGTCTCCCTCAAACCCAACCCAACGCCTCCCCCACCTCTCGAGCCACTTGACTTCCATAGCCTTGGTGCCTAGGACCATGTCCAGGCTCAAGGTGAACTCACCCCCTATCAGCTCTGTGGCGGCAAGCTGAAACTGAGCACTCCAGCTGGCCTGGCACCTCCTGCCTAACTCCACATCTGCCTTGATGACCCTCATTAGCAGGTCGCTGTGGGATAGTTTGGCAGTGTTCCAGAACTTGCAAGCAGCCCTAAGCCAGTAAAGCTGGAGGGGCACCTGCCCCAACTCGTGCAGCACCATCAGGCCTGACACTGAGCTACGTACCCTGGCAGCAAACCTGAGAAAGCTGAGGGTTTGCACTGGGTTGGAGAGTTGCACACCATGCCCAAGGAAAGCAGTGCCCCATACCTGGCTGCCATACAGCCCCAATGGGAGCACGAACGCTCTAATGAGGCGACACAGGGCAGGGCGCGCAACGTGCGCAATATGGGACGCCAGTTTCATTATTATATTGCGATCGCTGCTGCGGCAACGCATCGAGCTGCACCGGACTTGAAATGCAATCCCCGATCACGCCGTCCAAGCCCCTAAGCCAGCCAGCACACCCCACACCCAGGTCGCGCGGAGTTCCCGCAGAATTCCCGCAGAGCTTGAAGCCGCGGTTGACCGAGTAGACGCGCTGATATTGGGGCGTTGTCGCAGCATTGGGCGCAGTACGCATTAAAACAAAAACTGAGCGCAGGACGCTGCCTGTGTGCGATGCGATGATACAGGTCCATCTGACCTTGACAAGTTTGCATGTCTCACGGTCCCGCGGTCATCGCCCGCATCACTCTCGGACCGCGCGTGGGCGATGAAAGTGCGCGTTTCTTGCGCGCGCAGGCCCAGCTGCAGCGAACCAGAGTCAGCAGAACCGGCAAACAGGAGCACGCACGCACGCCCGCACGCACACAGAAGCAATTGGCAGCTGAGGCAGGCAGCAGGAGGCGGCAAGAGCTGGCAGCAGGCTCAGGCAGCTGGCAATACCTACTGCCATTCCACAGACCCTGCACTGATCCAGCTGCACCATGCGGCGCCCCACGGCTCAGCCGCCTCCAGCCAACCAGCGCGTGTACTTCAAGTACCACATGCAGCGCTTGCAGACTACCGCAAACCATGTGCTCTTCTACGTAGTGGATGCAAACAACGCAGCCAAGCTGGCCATTGTGGTGAGGCACAGCTTGCCACCCGCCCCCCCTACACCCACCCACTTGTTGCCCCACACTGCTTGGTGCCGCCACAAGCATCAGCTTTGTGAGGGTGTGCGTGGCAATGCGATGCTGTACACTGCTTACGGCTGCTGCTGGCTGGGCTGGGTCCCTCTCCTGGCTTGCACAGGGCACAGACGTACGGCTGTCAGGCCACTTTGTGTACTGCACCCTTCCTGAGTTCAAGGAGGCCCCACCCATCCGCTGCACCAACCGTGTCAAGGTAGGACGCCCACTTGCTGCCCCATGCTGCCTGGTGCCGACAGCTGTTGCCAACAGCTGTCGCCAACAGCTTTGTAAGGTAGGACGCATACAGCTCTCACACTGCACCACACACCAACCTCAGCTCCGGCAGCGTTGGCTGTTTTGTCTACCTCACTCATGCTGGTACGCTGGTCGAGCACCATGTGGCCAGAGCAAGGGGCCAGGTTAAGGGGTCAGGTTAAGGGGTCAGGTCAAGGGGTCAGGTCAAGGGGCCAGGTCAAGAGGTCAGGTTAAGGGTTCAGGTCAAGGGGTCAGGTCAAGAGGTCAAGTTAAGGGGCCATGTTTAGGGGTCAGGTTAAGGGTCAGGTCAAGGGGTCAGGTTAAGGGGCCAGGTCAAGGGGTCAGGTCAAGGTCGAGAACACTATGCACAGCTCCCGGGGCCGCTGTGCTCTCTGGCCAGAGCCCAGTCCTTCACTGGCTTGCTGCTCTGCTCATGCCCATCAATGCGTGGCGATGATGCAGCACAGCACCGGCCACGAGGAAGCCAGCCAGGGTAGAGGCGCAGCTTCAGCGACCCCTGCATACTCCAGCAAAGCACGCAGCAGCCGTAGTCAGGGATGGCCCTGGACAGCCTCCTGCCCTGCAATGGGCAGGGACTGGGACTCCACTGGTGCAGTACCCCTGCCCTGGCCTCCATGCCCTTGGGCCTTGGCAGGCCGGACAGGAGTGGCCGCCACAATAGGCTGGGAAGGCTTCGGGAGGCCTGGACTGGGCGCCATGCCACCCCTGGTGCACGCCCTGTGCCCTCCTCTCACTCTCATGGGCACCCCAGCCACCCACAATGCCACACACATGAGACCACCAGGTCACAGACTTATGGGATTCATAGGGCTTATAGGGCTTATAGGGTTTGTATATTGTATGAGGTTTAATGAGGGGTTTAGGGTTTGTAGGATTTGTAGGGTTTAAATGCCGCAGGTACCCGCTTCTGTGACTCTTCACACCAGGGCAAACAGACCAGACAACCCTGGCACCTGGCCAAGGGGAGTGGCGTTGGCTAGTCGAACTGCCTCCCTACTTCCCTGTGTGTGGCCCTCCTCTGGGCGATCAGACCTAGCATGGTGCTGCATGGCATGGTACATGCAGGTCATGGAGTGGCTGACGTGTCTGGGGGCCACCGAGGCCGCTGACCCAGACCAAGTGCAGGTGCGGTGGGAGCGTCCGCAGCTAAACTGCTGCTGCTAGGCTAACTACCTGCAGCAACTGGCCACCGGGTTTGACCAGCTGACATTGCCAGGCAGACTGGCTTTCACATCATCAGCCTGACAGAGTATACAGTACTGTAGGTGGCTACAGTACTGTAGGATTCTACAATACTGTAGGTGGTTACAGTACTGTAGGTGGCTATAGTACTGTAGGTGTCTACAGTACTGTAGGTGGCTACCAAGGCTACCAAGGCTACCAAGGTTACCAAGGCTCCATGCCATGCAGCAGCAGCTGCATGTCGGCTCAGCATGGCCTGGGGTAGCTGTACGACTCGGCTGATCCTCCTCAGTGCTGGTGCCGTGCAGGTTCCCAGCATATCCAGCAAGGAGCTGGAGATGCTGCTGACCAGTGACCCCATGTTCAGCAAGCCAAAGATGGACAGGTGAGGCTCCCTCCTCACACCACTCCATCTCCCTCCCCATCTCCCTTACTAATCATCCATCTGTTTCAGACATGAAAAGGCACAGTCGTCTAAGTGAAGGTCATCTGCGGCTTCTCAACTAATTCTCAACTAATCCTCATGCATACAGCACATCATCCCCCTACTAATGGGTAGTGGCTGTGTCATCTGTAATCCGCACTGAGTAACTGCGACCTACAGCCGGTACCAATACCTGATTTCCTACCCCAATCCACTTGCGAAGGTGGTGCTGCTGCTCCTGGTGCAGGGAGTACACTGCTGCTGCTGCTCATCTGGTGGTGATGCCCCTGCTGCTGCTGCTGCTGCTGCTCCTGGTGCTCCTGGTGCAGGGAGTACAACAGCTGGCGTGAAGAGGGAGGCCGCTTGCCCGATGGGCGGCACTTCAAGAACTTTTACCTGGTTGACAGCAGCGGGCAGGAGCCCCAGGAGCGGCTGGTCATCACGGCGGAGGACAGCCACCGCAAGGACAGGTGACTGAGCACAGCTGTCTGCCTCTTGCTAGGTTGTGTTGTTGGGTGGGGCCCATGGGTCGATTCCAATAGCACCTCAAGACCCAGGTCGCTGCAATGCAGGTAGAAATGGTGCATCAGGTCGCCCCTCTCAGGTCAGGTGGCCAAAACAGCTCCAGCAGCCACCTTAAGCCCCAATGCACATGGTCCAACGCAGCCTGGTTCTTGGCTGCTCAGGTCCAGCCACCTGGCAGGCTAGGGACTGTTGCTTGGCGGCCTTGTCCCTGACAGCTGGGGCGGCTGAGGCTGCCACACCAGCTCTCCCCTGTGTGCTGTGGCAGCTGTTCCGAAGGCTGTGCCCACATGGGGGCACCATGTTGGGCTGTGTCAATGACTATTGTACCATTAGCTCCTACTGTGCCCTAGTGTCACAGTGCCAAGCATGACAAAGCGCCACCACCTCCCAATCTGGCACCATGGCCACTCTACTCCCTCTCCCACCTTGCTGCTGGAAGTGTGATGGCGTCATACCAGGGGTCACACCAGGAACCACACCAGGTTCATCAGTTCAGACTGCAGCAAGGGGCCAGGAGTACCGAGCTTGATGCTTGCATTGCAGTTACAGCTGAAGCATCAGTCATGAGAGTGAGCAAGAATAAGTGCATAGCCAAAATCCATTACATTGTATGGTGCAGGCGCTACAACTACAAAGCCGTGCCAGACATGGGTGGATTTGCTTTCGAGGTAAGACCAAGCCTGCATGACATGAAGCTTAATCACTTGCGCAGTGTGTAGGAGAGGTGCAAAGATGCCAAGGGCTCTGCGCCTGGTCATTGCTGCTTTGCCATGCAGCACTTGCCGACAAGCATTGCTGCACAACACACTACACACAGGGCTGTGCATGGGTCCTAGCTGCCATGAGGCGGCTCAGCATTGCCCACCCCACTCCATTAGGCAGCTGATGTGAGCAAGCCCTGCTGTCCCTGCTGCTGCTGCCCATAGTATTGTTGCTGCCGCTGCTGCTGCTGCTGCCCCTAGCGTTGTTGCTGTCGCTGCTGCCGCTGACCCTGCCTCCACTTGTGCCTCGCCTGCTCCTGCTCCCCATGTCACTGCCGCCACAGAACGGCCAAGCAGTGAAGGAGTGGTTAGACTTCGTGACCGGCAAGCCGTCAGGCCCGCCCGTGAGCCGGCCCCTGCCCCCCAAGGCTGCGGCCCGGGCTGCTGCCGCCAGCTCTGGTGCCGCCCCATCCGCCTTAGTCACTGCAGGCTATGTGGTAGGCGGCAGGGCAGCTGTGGCCGTGCCTCGAGGCCAGCGGGGCAAAGACCATGGCCAGACCTCCAGCGCCGCAAAGCAGCAGCAGCAGCAGCAGCAGCAGCAGCAGCAGCAGCAGGGGCGAGGGGGTCCTGCTGACCAGGTAGGCAGCCTGACAGCCGGCGTGGTGGCGGGCCTTGGCCACCAGGGCCAGGGCCAGGGCCATGGCTTCAGTTCAGGCCGGGTGCACACTGGCATGGATCAAGGTTATGGGGGCTTCCCAGCTTCCATTCGGCCCCTGGGCGTCGCCCCACAACAGCAGGCGGGCCCCCTGCTGACCATGGCTCCTCTCCAGCAGTCATCACTAATGAGCCTGCATGGTGACCTCCCCTTCACCACTCCCTCCGCCCTCACCTCAGCTGGAAAGGAACAGGTGTTCAGGCCTGGGCCGGGGCTCATGAGTTGGAACCACCCCAGCCAGTCAGAGCAAGGCAGGAGCAGCAGCTTCTGGCACCCCAACTCAGCGGCTGCCACACACCACCAGGACCCCTCCATGCAAGCTGCGACCACTGCGGCTGCTGCAGCTGCCCTTGCGGCTCAATCGCATGACAGCGGCAGCGGGGCCATACTCCTGGACTGGGATTTGAACACGGGCCAGCTGCAGCAGCAGCAGCAGCAGCAGCAGCAGCAGCGGCAGCAGCAACAACATCAGCAGCAGCAGCAACAGCAGCAGCAGCAGCAGCAGGGGCAGGGTGGGGAGCACTGTGATCCCAACTGGGCAACCCAGCCCCATACCCCAAGCATCAGCCAGGTCAGCCTCGCAGCCCCACCGGCCCTGGACAACACGCCTCAGGGCCCCAGACACAGTCACACCTTAAGGTCAAACGCCCACATGCAATCTCACTCTCTCTCTCACCCCCTGCTGCCTCCTCCCCAACCATGCCCACCCCAAGCCCATGGGCCTGCTGTCAACCGGGGTCTGGGTGTAGCCCCGTTGAGTGTGACCCCATTGGCCAAAAGAATGAAAATTGAGAGTATCAGCGCACGACCCAGCCCATGTGGCCAGAATCTGAGTGCAAGCACTGCCTGTGCATGGCCACCCAGTGCAGCAGCTGCAGAGGCCCGTCCCCAGCCTGGCACCAGCAGCAACAGCCGGCCGTTAGATTGGGAGAGCGGAGAGTGGAAGTCTGGGGGGCACCCTATGAGTGACACGGAGGGAGAGGAAGCTGCCACGCAGATGCCCACCATGTCGCAATACTTGCATACCAAGGTGAGCAGCTGCATGTGTGGCGGGCTGTGGCGGCTTATGCAGCGACCATCCCAACTCATCCCTCCCACCACAGGCCTGTGCTGCAGCTGCTTGGCTGCTTGGCTGCTTGGGGCTGTGAAGAGCAGTGCATGGGGCCACTGTATGGTAACACCACACGCTGATGGTTGATGCAGCTTTGGCAATGCCACCATGCCTAGATGCAAACACCATGTCAGTATAACCCTAGCCCTAACCCTAGCCCTGCAAGACTAAGCAAAGGTGCCAGAATAGCCAAACTTAGCGTCCGGTTGGGGTCCCACCCCGTCCTCAGCCCACCCTCCTCCGCGCCACTCTCCTTACCCCTAGCTCAGGCCTCGCTGCGCTTGCCATTTGCCTTGTGTGCATCGCAGCCAGCCTACAACAGCCAGACGCTCCTCGACATTCCAACCTCCGGCCAGCCGGTCAGCGATCACGGCGTGGGCAGCGACGTGCTGAACGTCTTCCAAGACGACCGACTGCTGTGCAGCTGGGTCACTGGCATTCCTGACGCCGTCCAACTGGCCAAATTCGGTCTGTGGCGCGGGAAGCTGCTTGTCGCCATCGCCGCAGCGTCCGTCCCACCCCAAGCAGGGGAAGCAGTTGGGTGGGCGCAGCGGCGGCAGCAGGTGCTGCAGGCGGAGGGGTGCGGTGGGGAGGCTGGGAGCTGCCCCCTGGTCGGCCCGGCTGCTGGTATGGCAGCAGCGGAGGCGCTGTTGGTGATGAGGGAGTTGGAGCTGGAGCCAGTCAGCCTCAGACTGCTGGAGCAGACGCAGGTGGGCCTAGCGGGGGCCCTGCAGGGGGCCTGGCGTGGGGTCTGCAGGGGGCCTGAGGGTGGAGGGGAGCTGAGGGTGGAGGGCTGGTGATGGTGGTGGTGGCGATGGGGTCAGGAAGCCGAGCAAGCAGCGTCTGGCAGGGCTGGTCCTCATGCACCAGCTGGTGGGCAGGGCCAGGGTGGAAAGGGTCAGCCCTAGGCCCTGGCTGTGATTGTCCAGGCATAGGCACTGTCCAAGGTCACACTAGCGCAAGCCAGTTCACACTGGCACTGGCCAAATCACACTGGCACTGGCTAGGTCACACTGGCATGATGTCTTTGCTGAGGTGCCAGACTCCACTTTCACCAGGGACACATAGTATTGCCGCTGACACGTCCATAGCTGCATGCTGACCATGTTTGCATTGTTTCCTGTTTGACCACCCTGCCTGCGTGCTTAGACCTGCTCAGCCTGAGGCTTTCCCGGATCCCTCCCTGACCGCCCCACCCTGCTCACGCTGCCCACCCAGCCAGGTACCAGGGACAGGATACCAGGGACACACAAAATTTCAGGGACAGGTTACCAGGGACACACTCACCCTGCTCACCCTGCCCACCCAGCCCTGCTTGCCCGCCCAGGTGTCGTCCCTGATCACCTGTCTACGCCATCACCCTGATGCTGCGGTGGCGGGTCAGGCGGCTCGCGTGGCAGAGGGCTGGGCTGCCATCGCCACTGAAGCCTTGTCCAGGGCCCGGGCCGCTCTAGACTCCTCCTGTGCCAGCACCCTCACGGCCAGCCAGCCCCTGGGCTTGCCTAGCTGCCATGTCGGTGTCCAGGCATTGTGCCACTGAGCAAAGCCAGAACTGCACACGAACCAGGGTCAGGCAACTCACCTACTGCAAGGGCGGGCATGAGGCTGGCTGGGGTCAGCTGACCAGCCTCAGAGCAATAGGGACAAGAGCAGTAGTTTGCGGCACAGTGCTGTGCCGCATGTCAGGTCAGGTAACAAGAACGTGTGCCAGCCATACCAACAAGCGCCCTGCAGAAGGATTTCCAGTTTTGTGGTTTCACTCATCAGGAGGGTGAGGCCGAATGTTGGTCCCTGCCATGAGCCCTGGCATGAGCCTCCTTTGGCAGTTGGGATGGAGACAGTGGCCAGGCCCCTACCCAGGCCCAGGCACAAAGCACCCAGCAACGGTGTCGCAGATCAGGACTTGCATGTGTTTGGCAGGTGATCAAATAGGGTGCCCATGAATGAGCCTGGTTGGCTGGGTGGGGGGTGGAAGGGAATCATGTTTGCATGATGCTGGGTTGACCCGCTACTACATTGTTCAGGGAGGGCACCCAGTTTTGTATGGAAGGCTTGTCTGCATGACCATTCGGAGTGCAGACCACCAATGCAAACAGCAGGAGATGGTGCATGAGCTGTGTAGCCTTGCATGCACTGCAATAAAAACCCTTGAAACCCAGGCAGGCACGTGGGGATGAGTCGACATGATTTGGGGTTGTCTTGGCTGCCTTACTGGTTCAAGACTGATGACGATGGCGATGGCGAAGGCGATGCTGATCACAGCAGTTGGTTACATTGATCATAATGTGGCTTACACCGCTCAAGCCGTCAGCCGTTAGACTGCTAGGCCGCCCTCCCCCTCTAGGGGTTCAGGACTTTCTGTAACGCACTTCAAAGCAAGGTGCACAAACAAAGGTGCACATGGGCTCAACATGAAGTCATGCAAGTTCTCATTATTGTTCTGGAAAGTCATGGCAAACTCCGGCTGCTCCCTGATGGAACTCGTGGCAGTGCACTCAAAGATGAAATGCATGGCGTCATCCACTACCTCCTCTGTGCATCTAGTGCATGTGCGATCAGTGAAAGTTACCCCCTCGAACCGAGCCATCTCCACCCCCAAACCGCTGTTGCCTAACCTGAACCTAGTCAAGCTCGTGCGAACTTCTGTAGAGAGCTGTCTGTTCAGCAGCCATGTGATTGATGCCAATGCCGTCCCCATGCTTAAACCATGCAGCATACAAACATCTCTCCCGATGTACCGTCTCAGGCAGTCTAGGGTCTCCCTCAAACCCAGCCCAACGCCTCCCCCACCTCTCGAGCCACTTGACTTCCATAGCCTTGGTGCCTAGGACCATGTCCAGGCTCAAGGTGAACTCACCCCCCATTAGCTCTCTGGCGGCAAGCTGGAACTGAGCACTCCAGCTGGCCTGGCACCTCCTGCCTAACTCCACATCTGCCTTGATGACCCTCATTAGCAGGTCACTGTGGGATACTTTGGCAGTGTTCCAGAACTTGCATGCAGCCCTAAGCCAGTAAAGCTGGTTACATTTGATTATTGTATTGAATTGTAATGCACGGCAGGTAGGCAGGGGACTAGGTCAGCCCCCCCATCACAAGCATCGCTTGCCCACAGCCTGGCGCAGGTTTAGCGCCCAGGACCGCACGGAACAACGTATCGACATTGGGAGCAGCAAGATGGAGTCGCAACAACAGTCCTGCCTAATTAGTGACGCGAATGCAAAGCCCGAGGGACGGTTATCATGGCTCACACCGCTTGAGCCGCAAGCCGGCTGCTTGGCCGCCCTCCCCTCCTCCCCTCCTCCCCTAACGCACTACGAAGCTAGGTTCACAAACCAAGGTGCACACGAGCTCAACCTTGTAAGAGTTGTAGTGGGCACAAGAAAAACAAACATGTGTAGAAAACTGCGTGACGCCCATGACTGTCACAGGGGCAGTGGCTAGTGATGATGATGTGGCTTACACCGCTTAAGCCGTCAGCCGTTAGGCTGCTAGGCCGCCCTCCCCCTCTAGGGGTTCGGGACTTTCTGTAACGCATTTCATAGCAAGGTGCACAAACAAAGGGGCAGTGGCTAGTGACAGTGGCTACTCACAGGGCCACGGGCAGTAGGCTCAGTACAGCCACCCTGACCCTTAGTCCCTCCCCGGCCCCATTGGGGTGGCACCCCTTCGTACCCCCATCACAGCACATAATTCCCCTACTAACGGGTAGGGGCTGTGTAATGTGTGATCCGAACTGTTTGTAAGCAACAAGCATCCGGTACCAATATGTACCTAATTCACTACCCCTCCCCCCTTGAGAGAGTCAGGCGATCGATGTTGGCATGAAACACATGCTCTGATGAAAGCAGCAGCTTAAGCATTGCCTAGTGCGCACATGCTACTGTGCTACAGGCTGCTGGGCTTGGGCCTTGGGGGCTCGGTCTCGCAGCTTCTTGAAGCCCAATGCTGGGTACTCCTTGCCCTTGGCTGGAAGCCTTCCTCGGTGTGGCCACCTGCACAGCTCCAGTGGGCGCCACTCGCTCTCCCCTGCCCGCTGGAGGTTGAGGGCTGCATTGCAGTCCCTGTCCACCCATTTGCCAAGGTCCCCAGGGGTAGCCTGGTGCAACCAAGGGCACCACATGAGCCCCCGCACTGGCGCCTCAAACCGCTTGCTCCAGGCTGACCGCAACAAGCGGTGCTGCACCTGACCGTTAGCGGTGCTTCCAGCCTTCAGGCCTGGTGGGCTTGCTGCTGTCCAGCTCCTCCTCACAGGGCTGGGGGCTGTTCATGATTGAGCTGACCCTGCTGGTGCAGAACTCATCCACTGTCACCACCATGCCTGGCACCCTGTCTGTTGGCTTGCCGCTGTTGGGCATCTCCACTACCTTGCGGCAGGCCTGTAGCACCGCCTTGGGCCCCCACCCACCCCGGGTGCCAATGCCTGCGTTGCCAAAGAACACCACCAGCTGCTTGCGGGCTCCCCACTGCTGCTGGGACACGCTGGCTGCCTCCTCCTCCAACTGCATGGCACACAAGGCACACACCGCGCATGACATCCTTGGCAGAACTGGGGACATGGCACCTAGCAGGTCACATGTGGGGCAGTCATCAGCCTCTGGTCCTGCCCCTCCCCCCCTACCCTTGGCACTCCCACCTTCTTGAAGTAGCGCTCCAGGACCTTTTCCTGCGCACCATGCAGCCTCATCTTCTGCTCAGCCCACTTGGGATGCAGGTACTCCCCCCACACTGCATCCCAAGTGGCCAGGGTGACGGCCACATGCCGCTGGATGGCCACCAGGGAGGTGCCTGCTGGGGTGGCTGCTGCCAGGTGCTGAAGCTCGAGCTTGATGTTGCCATTCAACTGCTGAGTGTTGTGGCGAGCCTGGATCAGGCCGCTGTCATGCTGCACCTGGCTCCTGGTCAGCTTGCTCCTGTAGAAGCCTTCCAAGCAGCCATCCGCACGCCACACCCCTGAAGCTGCGCTGACTGCCTGGATGGCACCAGGGTCCAGCCCCATGCCCATCTGAGTGGCTGGGTCAAACAGGAACGCCCGCTGGTCAGCCAGGCCGCTGCCTATGTCAGCTGGTTGGCGCTTGTTGCTGCTGCTGCCAGAGGGGTCTTGAGCTGCTGGGCTGCTGCCAGAGGGGCCTGCTGCTGGCTGCTGCCAGAGGGGTCTTCAGCTGCTGGGCTGCTGCCAGAGGGGCCTGCTGCTGGCTGCTGCCAGAGGGGTCTTCAGCTGCTGGGCCGCTGCCAAAGGGGTTTGCTGCTGGGCTGCTGCCAAAGGGGCCTGCTGCTGGGCTGATGCCAGAGGGGTCTGCTGCCAGAGGGCTCCCCCATCACAGCCCCTGCCTGTAGCCCCGCTCCGCTCAGTGGCTATGACAGCGGCTGCAGCGTCTCTAACATTTGACAGGACAGACGGGCTAGCGCATCAGCAGTAGGGGAGCCAGTCGGGAAGCTTCAGGGCAGGCCAGAGTAGAAATCTAGTGTGTTGGACCTCACTTTCCACTTTCTATACATACCTCCATGTTGAATGAGTTATGTTTGGCTGTAGCATTTGACGGTAGAGCTCTTGCTAGTAGTAGACCTGGAGGCACACACATCAGAAGGCTGAGCTGGAGTGGGCAGTAGGCACACTAGCAGTAGCCTTTACAACAGCGATCTCGCAGCCTGTGTTTGATTACAACTCATGCTTTAGCTTGGTGTTGCATGAGGGCTGTAGGGATTAAAACTTGTAACATTTGACGGTCACGTACCCTTTTCGCACTGGCGCGGCGAAATGTATTTATTTGAATTAAATAAGATTCCTCCCGGTCGATTGGTGCCACAGTCGTTCCCGCACGTCCCGCTCGTACCTTTAGTTGCTGATTGGCCTCAGCCACGCCAATGGATGCGGTGCTGGGTTTTGCGGCTGGCTGGGATGCTATGGTATACTATGATAGCGATGACGAGGAGCTAACCGCGGGCCCACGGTTTTGGCCTGGCAAAAAAGTGCGGTGAGGAGAGTGAAAGCAGAAAGCCACGGGAACCGCACGCTGCGGGCTAGAGGCGTGGGCCAAGCGGCAGGTGAGGTCGACGAAAAGCTGAGGTGCAGCAGCGCTGACTGACTACTTGGCACGGAGCTACAAAAAGGAGCAGCTGTGCTATAGAGAGGAGCAGCTGTGCTACAGAGCAGTTGTGCGAAAGAGAGGAGCAGCTGTGATGCTAGGCAGGAGCAGCTGTGCTACAGAGAGGAGCCGCTGTGGTGCCAGGCAGGAGCAGCTGTGGGGCTGGGTAGAAGCAGCTGTGGTGCCAGGCAGGAGCAGCTGTGGTGCTGGGTAGGAGCAACTGTGGTGCCAGGCAGGAGCAGCTGTGGGGCTGGGTAGGAGCAGCTGTGGTGCCAGGCAGGAGCAGCTGTGGTGCTAGGCAGGAGCAGCTGTGGGGCTGGGTAGGAGCAGCTGTGGTGCCAGGCAGGAGCAGCTGTGGTGCTAGGCAGGAGCAGCTGTGGTGCTAGGGGCTAGGGAGTGGCAGTGCATAGACAGCCCCTTACATGTGTTTCCTCTTCTAACATATGTAAGCAACAGGAACAAGCGTCTTCTCCAACGCGTTTCCGCAGTTAAACTAGACTTGTCCCCTTCCATAAAGCTCCTTCCACGTATCGTTGTCAACCAATCCACGTAAACCATGCAAACAAGCCAGTCACAATCAACAGCTGATCCACAGACTGATGGCATGTCGCTCACTTCCTGCCCTCCAGCTTGTTGGCAATGGCAACATACATGTTGTACACACCTTGGACAGCCCCCCCCCCACATGCCCATGCTGATGCCAATAGCTTGGTGATTTGAGCAGCCTCCACCCCTGGGCATTGCGCGTGGAGCAGCGTGGGTGACAACCATACATCCGCACTCAAGAGCCACCCAACAACACGCGACATGTTCGTGAAATGTTCGCAGGCGCGATTGGTACACTCGTCTCAGGATGGGATGCTTTTACGAGCACGTCATGGAGCCGCACTGGCCTGACAAGGAGTTTCGCAGCGCAGTTCGGCGTCCTTCATGTGGCTCAGAGAGACAAGCGTGTCGATGTCAACCCACTTGCCCAAGCGGCCAACATCGGTCAACGCACTAGCCAACGCAGCCAGAACCGACTACACCTGCTACTCGCACCTGCCTGGTTGCTGTGCGTGACCGGGCTCCGCGTGGCCCCGACCTGGCTGCGGGTGGACCCAGGAGAAATGGGTTATTTTGGAAAAGTGCTTTCACCAAAGAATGCATTACACCCCAATAAGACCGCCTCACACCGTTCAAACTATGAAAAAACCACGCTCTCCAGGGCTGTGGGCTTGCCAGGAATACAAGAGAATGCTGTAACACTTTACTGCGGGGTCAAAACGTGGATTCACCGAAGCAGTCGCGAGAGGTTCGGAAGATTCCGTTGACCGGTAGCCTCGCCAATGCGAAAAGGGTAAAGGCTTGCCGCTGTTGGGCCTCTCTACCACCTTGCGGCAGGCATGCAGCACGGCCTTGGCCCCCCACCCACCCCGGGTGCCAATGCCTGTGTTGCCAAAGAACACCACCAGCTGCTTGCGGGTCCCCCACCGCTTCTGGGACTCAATAGCTGCCCCGTCCTCCAACTGCATGGCACACAAGGCTCACACCGCGCATGACATCCTTGGCAGAACTGGGGACATGGCACCTAGCAGGTCACATGTGGGGCAGTCATCAGCCTCTGGTCCTGCCCCTCCCCCCCTACCCTTGGTACTCCCACCTTCTTGAAGTAGCGCTCCAGGACCTTATCCTGCGCACCATGCAGCCTCATCTTCTGCTCAGCCCACTTGGGATGCAGGTACTCCCCCCCCACTGCATCCCAAGTGGCCAGGGTGACGGCCACATGCCGCTGGATGGCCACCAGGGAGGTGCCTGCTGGGGTGGCTGCTGCCAGGTGCTGCAGCTCGAGCTTGATGTTGCCATTCCACCGCTGAGTGTTGTGGCGAGCCTGGATCAGGCCGCTGTCATGCTGCACCTGGCTCCTGGTCAGCTTGCTCCTGTAGAAGCCTTGCAAGCAGCCATCCTCACGCCACACCCCTGAAGCTGCGCTGACTGCCTGGATGGCACCAGGGTCCAGCCTCATGCCCATCTGAGTGGCTGGGTCAAACAGGAACGCCCGCTGGTCAGCCAGGCCGCTGCCTATGTCAGCTGGTTGGCGCTTGTTGCTGCTGCTGCCAGAGGGGTCTTGAGCTGCTGGGCTGCTGCCAGAGGGGCCTGCTGCTGGCTGCTGCCAGAGGGGTCTTCAGCTGCTGGGCTGCTGCCAAAGGGGTCTGCTGCTGGGCTGCTGCCAAAGGGGCCTGCTGCTGGGCTGCTGCCAGAGGGGTCTACTGCTGCCTAACCCCATCACAGCCCCTGCCTGTAGCCCCGCTCCGCTCAGCGGCTATGACAGTGGCTGCAGCGGCTCTAACATTTGACAGGACAGACGGGCTAGCGCATCAGCAGTAGGGGAGCCAGTCGGGCAGCTTCAGGGCAGGCCAGTAGTAATCTAGTGTGTTGGACCTCACTTTCAACTTTCTATACATACCTCCACGTTGAATGAGTTATGTTTGGCTGTAACATTTGACGGTAGAGCTCTTGCTAGTAGTAGAACTGGAGGCCCACACACCAGAAGGCTGAGCTGGAGTGTGCAGTAGGCACACTGTCAGTAGCCTTTACAACAGCGATCTCGCAGCCTGTGTTTGATTACAGCTCATGCTTTGTTTTGGTGTTGCATGAGGGCTGTAGGGATTAGAACTTGTAACATTTGACGGTCGCGATGTGTTGTTTAGAATTGAGGTTACACGAAAGGCTGTGTGACGCGAAGTTCACGCACAGGACTCCCGACGGTTCGACTCTGACTGCTGCCACTTGAAGAACCATGCAGAGGATTACGCTTAGATCGGAGCAGGCAAGTTCGGGGTTTTAGGAACGGCTTGTCATCGCACTTGCCCGACACAGCGAAGTCTACCGCGTAGGGCAGCAGTGCGGAGGTTGTCACGCACGGAGCACACGTCGTGTCTTGGAAGAACCCGGCGGGCGAGGTGCGTTGACATGCTCGATGCACAATACGCGCTTTGCTCAGCACCGAGGCACAGCCACCTCATCAACCCAGCG
The DNA here is from genome assembly GCA_030144725.1 of Haematococcus lacustris. Taxonomy (NCBI): domain Eukaryota; kingdom Viridiplantae; phylum Chlorophyta; class Chlorophyceae; order Chlamydomonadales; family Haematococcaceae; genus Haematococcus; species Haematococcus lacustris. The sequence continues at coordinate 6,621,543 of JASKMD010000030.1, forward strand.
GGCAGCAAATGCCAGGACAACGGAAGGGCTTCCACCCCACCCCAGGGGATGTCTGAACGGTGTGCGACCTTCCCACACACATGGCGTGCGCGCCTTCCACCTACACTATTGCCTGACCCCTGTGGCAGGTTCATAGCCTAGGATTGGCATGACTGACATGCCTGACGGTGAAGGGGTTGCACACACTACTGTGCCGAAGGAGCTGCTTCTGGTCCTTGGGTGGACGATCTCGCAGCCCCTTGTCACCCAGCTCAGGGTACTCCTTGCCCTTGGCTGGCAGAGCTGGCAGCTCACGCCACCAGCACAGCTCCAGCAAGCGTCGCTTGCTATCGCCCATGCGCTGCATGTTCAGCGCTGCATTGCAGTCCCTGTGCACCCACCTGCCTGGCTGTGGTGCTGGTTCGGCTATAGCAGCCTCGCCCTGACCCTTGACCGTGCCCTTTGTGGGCTGGGCGGGCGCAGCTGCCTGCTCAGCTTTGCTGCGCTTAGCTGGCAGGGGAGTGCTGGGCCCATGCTCTGAGGCTGCTGCCTGTGTGGCTGCCTGGCTGCTTGGGACTATGGGGAGCAGTGTGTGGGGCCACTGCAGGGCAACACCACAGGCCCCACACTGGCTGGTCACGCTGCTGGCTCTATGCTGGGCGCAGCAGCTGGTGTTCCACCTACCCTGTTGGGGTCTTCCAGCCTGGGGAGTTTGTCCAGCCTGTTCCTTCTGCTTTCGCTTCCCCAGGTCATTGTGCCGCTAGGTGCTGGGCTTTGAACCGCTTTTTACTTTTCTCCATAGTAACGTGTGCCATGCAAAGGTAATATATGAATGACTGATGCCATGCAGGAGCTCCTGTTTGTCAGCGAGAAGGCCATCTTCGCTCCTCCTAAAGCCATCAGGTGAGTGCGCTGCTCTGTGCATACTGTCATTTATGCAAGAGCATGTGATTCATAAAAATGTATATCGCTCCACCTACAAAAGGGGGGTACAGAGCAGGGAATCAGTACTTGGCCCGGACAACAACTTCGAGTCCAGATAACGCAGCCCCTAACTGTAGCAGAGAGATGTATTGCCATGCGTTTTAAAGGACAACCCAGAGTATGGGGTGCTGGTGAAGATTTTAATGCCAAGGGGCGAGGCCAAGGCTACTGTCGGGGTCAGGATAGGGTCAGGGTTGGCAAGGGTAAGCAGTCAACTGCTACTCCTCTTGCGTGCTGTCAGTGTGACCACCCTATGCTTGTGTGGCAGACTCCCCAGCTGCCCCTAGCACACCCCATGTGCTGCCTTGCACCTGCTGTAGGGGAGGAGTCCCACTGTGTTTCCCTCAGTTCGGCATGATGGGCCCTATGCCCAGCCAGCATGGCTTTGCTCGCAATGTGGCGTTCTCTGTGGTGGAGCAGGAGCCATGGCGGGTGAAGCTGGTGGGTAGCTGGGTGCCCAGGCCTCTCACCTCACTCCTCACTTTGGGCCCTGGCCCTAGTCCAAACAAAGCATGTACTGCTTGAACCATGGATGTGTACCTGCAGGCGGGTATGCTTCAGCACAGCCATACTGACCCCCATGCTGAGTCTCGTGCTGCTGCTGCTGCTGTAAATGATGCCCTACCGGGGCCAGTTTTATTAGTTGTGTTTTGTTATATATACTTTAGTTATTAGTTATTTATTTACTAAGCAGCTTATGAGTTTCTACGTTTATAGGCTTTGGAGGGTCCCTTCACTCTTAAAGGTTTAGCCATGACTGCCACCAGTGTTACCAAATACGGCTCTCTACGGTCTGTTTTTTCCGCATAATCGTTTTGTACGGTACAGTATATACGGAAAAACGGTATATACGGCACAGTATTTACGGAAAACGGTATACGGTAAAATACAGTCCAACCGTCTTTGGTAACACTGACTGCCACTGTCACTCTCTCTGGCACAGCAGTCGCCGTCAAGGAAAGCTAGCCCACCCGCCTGTCGCATTGGCCACGCCGCAGGCATTAGAGTACGACGGGAGCAGCCAACCAGCCTTCCCACATCCTTTTACCCTCCACGTCATCATCTCTATCTGTGACAACCATCTGCTCCAGGAGCTGGTGGTGCTCAACACAGGTACTGGGCGCCTGGGGTTGGCAGACCAGGTGGTGGTGGCCAGGGAGTGCACACGACAACAAGCACCAGCTGTACTGCCCTGCTTCAGTCCTGTGTGGGGCCCGAGGTCCTCTGATCTGACAATTTGGCAAGCAGTAGTCATCCTGAACCAGCACCACCCTGATTGGCCCAGCGGGCACCAAGCACCCATGCTGTGCTTTGCGACATCTCCAAAGCAGCACTGCTCATCATGCTACCAGAATGTTGGCCCACTGTACCAACCTTTGGTAAAGACAAGCCTTGCACTCTCTCCCTTCCTCACTGCCTGATGCTGTCAACCCTTTGATGCCATCATGGTCACTCCAATCAGCACACAGCTACCGCTGATTGGAGTTGCATGCATCGTGTGGTGGACCAGATCATGAAGGGCTCTGTGGCTCTTAGCCTGATAAACTGCACCGCGTTGCACCCCTCACCTTGCCTTACTACCAGCTGGATGTGTGCTGGCAGTGGCGGCTGGTCTTCTGCTCTGCTGACCTGTTGGCTTGCACCGTGCACGGCTCCAGGTCATAACCCCGCTCCTAATCCCTGCCCCTCACCACACCTTTCCCTCACTCAAATCCTCATAGACTCATTTTTACTGACCCACTCTGCTGACCTGTAAAGTCGACATGTGGGTCAGCTGAATGGCCCACCACCATTCCAGCACCTGCTAACAATACCACACCAGAGCATCACATGCACCTAGCACCCTCACTCTCACTCACTCCACTTGGCAAACCAGCCTCCTTCTCTCCCTGCAGGTTCCCTGCTGCTTAGCAGATGATTGCACACACATAGAATAGCTACAGCTGGACAGGTTTGTGTGAAACTGCTGGAAGCGCTTAAAGCAGGCTCTATAACATGATGTGCCTCTGCCCCTCCACGCAGGCCCCTCGCCCCTGACCTTCACGGCGGCACTGCACACATACATCCGCGTGTCAGACATCCACACCGCCAAAGTCAGGGGCCTGAGCCAGGGGCGCTACCTGGACAATCTGGCAGCACTGCAGCAGAGCACGCAGGAGGAGGAGGAGCTGGGGTTCAGTGGGGAGGTGGGTGTGGCCGCCCAAATTCATCATTGACCTGCTCACCTCAAGGTGGCCTCAGTGTAGCCCACTGTAGTGTGGGCACCACTGTGGGCTTGGGCTGTGTGGTTAAGGCAGACCCAGGAAGTTTCACCACCAGGCCAGCTGTGTGGCATTGGGTGGGGGGTGGGGTGGGTCAGGGACGATGTCAACGGGAACATCTACGCCGCTGCCTGCCTACATCAGAAGGGTGGCTGGACCCTTGGAGCTGCTAAGCTGGGTTCAGGTAGGACGGGCAAAGTCATGGACTGCCGCACGCTGAGACTGGGACCATGATGCTGAGGGCGGCTGCCCAGGCTTCACTGCTCGGGTTGGGTATGCTGTGGCGGCAGCAGCAGCAGCAGCGGCTGTGGCCTGTTGTGACGCGCAGGTGGATCGGGTGTACCTGTCCACCCCAAACACCATCCAGGTGAGGGCAGGGGCTCAGAGCCGAGAGGGCTTCAGGGGCCCGGAGTCAAAAAGTCGGCACATAGGGTAGTGGGCGTAGGGTATGAGGTGGTGGGGGCTGAGGCACGCCTTTCTCACCAGCGGCAGAGCCAGGCAGCAAGGCGCTGTCTCACCTGGCATGCTGCAGCATGCGGGAAAGCGCCCTCGCCCGTTGCATAGGCACTCTCTCACTTTGCGTAACCTCAAGCATACTGGGTTCTGTCAGACGTTAAGGGACTGTGTGTGAACACTTTTAGCTCACAATCTCGAAAACAGTTGCTGCCATTGTTAGGCCTGGCTGGCGGTGGGTTTGTGTGATCTTCCTGTACATGGTGCTGGCAGGTCATTGACCCGAGTGGGAAGAGAGTTGTGACAGTCAGCAAGGAGGGCTTCCCTGATGCTATTGTATGGAACCCCTGGATTGCCAAGGCCGCGTCCATGGCAGACTTTGGCGATGAGGAGTACAAGGTGTGAGACTGTGGATGAATGCAGACATGGTGTAGAGCATTGCATGTGGCGCTGCAGCATAGCTGTGGCACCCCGCTGGCCCCAGGGCTAGGCATTGCAAGAGATGGCAAGTAGTTCAAGAGCTGGCAGTTTGGATCATGTAGATGACCCCACAGGGTGGGGTGCACCACCACAGACACCAACATGTGCAGCGTGCTCATGCCAGGGCAATCGTGTTGCCAGCAGCCCATGCCAACACAATCAACACAGCCAATGCAATCGATACAATCAATGCAGCATCAACACTGGTTGCCCAACCTGTGTGGCTGTGTGGCTGCAGGTCATGCTCTGCATTGAGCCAGCGGTGGCGGGCTCAGGCCCTGTCACCCTGGAGCCAGGGGCAGAGTGGCAGGGCAAGCAGGACCTGGCCTACCAGTCCTCAAGCGCCTGAGTTAGCAGTGAAGGCCTCCTGCTCCTCCGCAGGGCAGGTCCCCCACTCCCTTGGATCCCTTGGACACGCGATCTCAGCTGTAGTTGCCCCTTCGCCTTGTTCGCCGCAGCCACTCTGCCAGAAGGGCAGAGTAGGACGCCTGCCCCGCACGAGTCATCAAAACGGTTGCAATACTTCGCACTGTACCTAGCTGTGGGCGGTGGTGGGGGGGCCATGGGGAGGGCTGGGTGGCAGTGGGTGGAGTATGTGGTAATCGGGTAGGAGGTGGTGCGGGGTGGGGCTGGTAGCGGCAGCCTAGGTGGAGGCAAGGCTGGGGCAGGGAAGGAAGAGGGGGCGACCAGAAGGGGGAGGTCGGCCTTGAGCTTGACTAGGTGCCTCATGACTCTGAAAGTTGCAGTTACAGCAGACTGCGCTGTTGGTAATGACGGAGCTGGAGCTGGGGCAAAGCGCCTGCTACTTGTTGGCTTGGCTAGAACACTGCCCGTGCGCAGACCTAAGCCACATCGAACCCCGTTTGAGCTGCCATCAGCTGCCACTAGTGCATGCATGTCATGCCAACTCTAGACTACAGCCCTGTCACAGATGTCAGGCCATAGTGTAGGTGGTAGGCGCACATGCCATGTGCCATGTGCATGGGAACGTATCCCCACCAGTGCTGGGCGATTCGCCAAAGACGTATTACTCAGTGTAATGAAAAACATCAAAACAGGAGTTTCTTATTACTTTTAACATATATTAATTAACTAATCAATACAAGTCTATACAATTACAGTATACTCCCTTGTAGGACCTGGATGATATATATCCCACATAGCCCCACACCCCAGCCCTTGTGGGTCAGCATGCAACAGGCTAGGCTGTAGCCCCACACTCTAACCCTAATGGGTCAGCATGCAACAGGGTTGTAGCCCCATACCCTAGCCCTAATGGGTCAGCATGCAACAGGGCTGGGCTGTAGCCCCACACCCTAGCCCTAGTGGGTCTTTTCCAAGTCCGCATCATCATAGCTTGCTACGCTCTGCACCCAAATATACCCATCGCATCGCGTTGTTGACATGCTGCGTTGACGGACATGCTGCGGTTACTGACCTCAACGCCTTCGTCATCGGCACTTGTTGTTACAGAGCGTTGGGACGCTATGTGGTTGTTCTGCGATGGATGTTCGGCTGTGGTGGGCAGCCGCCCGCTTTGGGGTTTGCGGAAGATGGGATACATTGTTGGGGGATAAGTAATAAGCGGAGTACCAAACGGGCGGTGGAGCTATGTAATAAAGTTCCCTCATTTTGAGGACAAATTTTTCGACTTATTACCGTTTTTTGCGCTGGATTATTACCGACTTATTACATTATTACCCAATCGCCCAGCACTGATCCCCACACAGCCCCATAGCACCATCCTGTGTGGTCCCTAGTGGTCCGACTCGAAAGGAGGCCCTAGTGAGGGGCGAGACAGGCTGGATCACTGCTCTGCAACTCATGTCGACCTCACTTTCCCCCCAGTTTCCCTCGGACAGCATGGTTGGCGGCACTCCGGTTGGATGGCGACCGGTTGCACACCCCAACACGGCCACTCCGCTCTGACAGGATTGCTGAGTGCTTGAGATGTCCACGAAATACAGGCACAATCGTCCCGTATCCTCCGCACCGTGTGCAGCCAGAAAGCCGCAAAGCTTGATGATGATGTGGCTTACACCGCTTAAGCCGTCAGCCGTTAGGCTTGACGACGCGACGCAGTGTGCATCACGCGACAATGCGACTCCATACATCAGATTGGTGTGCGCGTGTTGTGCTTCTCTGTGTCTCCAGGTGCTTGTGGTGAAGGGCAGCAAGCTCATGATGACGAGGGGCAGGGTGAAAAGGTAGCCGGACAGCGGCGCCAGGTCATCAAGGCTGCTGTGCGTGGCCTTGTGGAGGCAGCAATGTTGCGCGGCAGCGGTCCAGTGCCTCTTTGTGCTGCTCCACTCCTTCCTAGGCAAACCGTATGCAAGGTTCCCCGCAGCAGGTCCAGCCCCAAGCTCCCCTCCCCCCCTAACCCAGCTTACCCTCCTAACCTTCACCCTCGCCTCGCCACACGCCCCCCCCCCCCCCCCCCCCCCCGCACTGCAGCAACGGGCAAGCAGCGTGGGCTTGCCCGTTGCTGGCACACTGCAGAGTCTGGAATATGGAAACCACACTGAGACAGCAGGGGCATGAGGCGGCTCGTGCCTGAGCTGTGTGCACCCATTTTATCAATTCCATCGGAGCGTGGTGCCAATTGTCATGCTCAAATCGCTGATGGGCATGGCCAAGCAGCCATAACAGGTCAGTAAAGACATGGGGTAAGTCTTGGTATTCCAATGGCTGTTGGCCTCCAGTACGGTGGAGACAGATGTCAGCCTAACCCTACTTCATAGTACTCCTTTACCATGTGTCAAAAAACTCAACTTTCAGTGCTGTGCTAAGGACAAAGGATGGATTACACCACAGTGGTACCATCACCCTTTTCCGACACAAAAACAATGTTGGCATGTCATGCTGATGCTAAGGCTGTGGAAGATCATCTGTGCGGTGCTCATGACCCAGGTGTTGCAGATGAGCGGCACGATTGCATGGTGTAAATGCTAGTATGCGTGGCTACTGCTTGTAACAAATGGTGGTAAGTGTGCACACTGTGCAATCACCCATACTGCTTACAGGCCAACAAAACTCATTCAACTGTTGTAGTGCGGGCTGCTGTAGTGCGGGCTGCTATAGTGCGGGGCTGCTGCTTTGAGACGGAGCTTACCTTAACCCGCGGTGGCAGCTTGGGGCCCGAGCAGTAATCAGAGCTGGCCGCCACGCCTGCTCCAACTAAGATGGCAATCTGTGGCAAACGGAGCCTTTTCATACTGTCCGCTGTCACACTGTGCGCGTGTCCGTCCTTTGACAGCCGTTGCATTTGCTGACACGTCCTTAGCTGCTGGTTAGCTGCTGACAGTTGGGACCTGCAGGGGAGACCTCAGCGGAGTCGTCAGCGGAGACAGCTTACAGTGCGGCGTAGCGGAGCGAGACAATTGGCGTAGGGATGACACTAAGGACTCCCGCTGAGCCAGTCATTACAGGCAGACATACACTGAACTGCGACCTGGCACAGCTCAGACCAAGGCACACACTCCCTTGTTCTCCGACCCAGCTGCAGTGTCCATCTGCTCACCACAGAGCCTGACTGTTTCACCCATGTACAAGTAAAGTTCCATGCACATTGAAGTGGTGCATGCTTCAGTCTATTGTTCTGCAGCAACACCGGCAGCATCCAATTGGACCATATTGGGCCATACTGCTTACAGGCTGCACTCACAGCAAACAACCCAAGGATCTACAAGTGTCATACATTGCATACACATCATCTCATTCTCTGAGATGACTAACACCCAGCCCCACCTTCTTGCATTCTCTGCACTCGCCATGGCCACTGAATATCCAGGCCCTGGACTGCCCTTGCAGCTTGTTGCGCTACCCACAGATATCAGCCGCCTCTCTTGATGCAGTCTGGAGTTGAGGCTCTTGCAACCACTGCTGTCTCCACACCCATAGCTCGGTTGCTCACGCAGCTGATGTAGGCGTCCTGGCCCATCGGCAGGGGGATGCCTAAAACCTGAGCTGTCCACAGAGCGGCACTTGCCACCATGCTGGGTGCTAGGCTGCCCATGCTACCAATGCTGGCTGTGCTTGCCACTGCAACCTACTTCCACCAGGGAGCCTCGCCAGACCGGAAATCAGTCTCCTTCCTGTGAAGTCAGGCCCAAAACACAAAGCACATCACATTAATGGCCAAGCAAAAATAAACCCAGCACAGCTGTGCATACGTGTGTCAAGCAGCTGTGCTAGGTCTATTGTGGCTGAGGTTGCAGTAGCACCGACCAGCACCCCATGTAAACAAGTGATTGCAGCTCACCAGGTGGAGAAGATGACAACATCAGCTTCGTTGATGTCAGCATGCGCCAGCGCCAGAGACTGCAGGCGCATGAGCAGTGTGGGCCGTGGTTGGTGCCCCACAAGCAATTGCCAGGGAGCAGGCAGGCAAGACTCTGGACTGCGTAACCCACCAGGGGTGCAGGGCCACGCACAACCTTGCCCTCCCCGTTGTACTGGGAGCCGTGGCAGGGGCACTTGAACTTCTTCTCAGCCTGCAATGTTGCAGTGTACACCGGAGTGACACCCATGAGGTACAGTGCACAGGGCAGATGGTGATGATCGCACATCCAAGGGCCAGAGTGCAAGTGTACATCACCCACCGCGTTCCAGGGCACCACGCAGCCCAAGTGGGTGCACACTGCGTTCACGCCGAAGTTCTCAATCTTTCCCTCGTTGTTGACGATGAGGTAGGTGGGGTCGCCCTGTAAACTACGCGCAAGGCCGAACGTAAGCTAGCTATAGAAAGGCATCAACGGACAGGATAAGATTGCAGCACCTTCAGACCCTGGGCGAGGCTGTGGTCGCCAGCTGGGTGCGTCTTCAACCACTCAGCGGCTTTGACGTCGTTGCCCAGTGCGTCCTTAGCTGCCTGGCCACCAGCACCACCTCCAGCGCTGCACGTAGGAGAGGTGCACTCCTTTACTACCTCTGGTATACTTTCTAACAAGCCAGGCTGAGCCAGGGGTCCCACGACGCGTGGTTGGCCACGAGGATGCTTGCTGGGTTACCTCACGGGCACAAAGAACGACAGGAAGGGCACTGCCATGCCAGCAACGGGCAAGCCCACGCCGCTTGCCAGAATCAGGTTCATCACATTGCGCTTCTCCATATCTGGCACATCGCCAGCGACAGTGGCTGCGCGCACCACGGTGCTGCGCACTCGGCGGGGAGCGCTCACAGCTGGGCGGACAGCAGCGGTGCGAGATGACACGGAAACAGCCATTTGGTCGGAGTTTGAGGTGATAAAACGCTGCTACGTCGGTGTAGGCAGGTGCACGGCTCCCACTTTGCTTTTTAAAAGTGTATTTGTGTGGCAAACATGAAGTTTAGTTGGTGCCGACAGTATATTAATGGTCAGGTCCCACAAGGTCAGGTAAAATGGCTCGAAATAATGTACCGTCACTTTTTGTCGCGTACACTGAACTCCAAGAGGTCAAACCGCGACGCCCCGCTGCGGCGTGCAGCTCCGCAGCTTGGCCTGCGAGGGACGGGCTAAAGTCAACTTTGCCCCCCTCCGCGGTATCCTGGCACTGTGACTCCTTGCACCCTAACGGTAGTGCACGTGCATACAATAACGCCGCAGCAACGAGCGAGGTAGAGCGGCCACTAGTCGGTCGGTCGGCCTACCGGGATGGGGTGCCGTCATGCAAATCTGCAGTGCTATTTTTGAGATCGATTTGCTGCTTGTTGCTGCTACGTAATCGTCTGGTTTCTGCGCCATAGCTTTGAAGTATGCTCATAGCTCCCATTAGAAGCTATTGCAGTGTATTACATCTGCCCTGCGCAGCTTGGGAAGCTCCTGGAATTACGGTGCGTAGAAGTCTCATTTCTAGGCAGGAAGTGCATCAAACGCCGTGCTGACCTCCTTCATAGATGCAAGAGGTGTGCCTCGAGCATCTCTACCTTGCCCGATAGCGTTATCCTTAGAATTGACACCCATAGATACACCAGACATACCTACCATGCTCATGTGTGATTTACCCCATTTTCTCGCGCTCATCAGGCTGCGACGAAGGTAGAGATTGTTCTGGTTCCTCCAAGCTACCACCAGCGTTCATCAGCGGCGCAAATTATGCAGACTGGCGGCCATTGATAGCGGAGTGATAGGCACAGCTGCCAGCCCTGGGGGCACAGCTGCCAGCCCTGGGGGCACAGCTGCCAGCCCTGGGGGCACAGCTGCCAGCCCTGCAGGCACAGCTGCCAGCCCTGCAGGCACAGCTGCCAGCCCTGCAGGCACAGCTGCCAGCCCTGGGGGCACAGCTGCCAGCCCTGCAGGCACAGCTGCCAGCCCTGGGGGCACAGCTGCCAGCCTTGGTGGGGGCACTCAGGCCCCTGCTACCAACAAGGCAAGGAAAGGGAAGCGGCAACAACAAGGGCAAAGCAAGGCGGAGAGGGTGATGAAGCGCATTAGGTGCTTAGTAAGCATGCCATCAGATGAGCAACGAGCAGCAGCTGTAGCTGTCAGAGACAGTGTCACAGCCCGGCAACAGCAACAGCAGGTGGACAGCAAGAGGCTAAAGGAGTTGGAAGATACAGCAAGGGGGGTGTACAACAGGTTTGAGCCACCCTTGCCTGCTCTGCGTTCCAAGGGCATGACGGTGGAGGAGCTGAAGCATTTGAGCCAGCAATTGGGGGTGGGGTCCATGGGTAAGAACAGACGGCAACTACTTGAGCGCATCGCGGAGTATTGCAAGCAGTAGTGTCAACCAGTATTGCAAGCAGTAATGTCTGTCTATGCAGTCTGTTGTTGCTGGCTGTCTATAGCAGCCTGTGTCAAACACATGTTCACGGGGCATGCTTAGACCCCTGCCAGACCCACTGACCTAATTCATTTGTCGTGGTTCCCTTTTGAAGGCTGCAGAAATGGCGCGATGTCCTGGCTGAACATGTCCTGCCACATGTGCTGCTTGAGCTGCAACGGCTTCTTCGTTCTGCTGCTCCGACATACGCGTTTATCTACCCACTCAATAATGTCGTCGTAAGACACTTCGGACTTGTTGCCTGCAGTTCATAGTATATGCTTTAATGTGGTGGAGAAGGAGGGCTTAGGCATGTTGCGAGCAAGCTACGGCAGCCTGATGCGAGGTGCGAGCCACCAGGTTACCGAACATAACCGCCGGCCCTCGCGCTAGCGCTGTTGTAGACCGCACCTACTGACAGCCGCTTTTAAAAGAACGCCGCATCCGTCTACAGTAACCTTGCCACTTGGACACTTGTCGAGGATTGGTGGGCGCCCAGGCCGTGCAGGCCCTTTGATGCAGCAGGCATATCGGGAAGGCTTGCTGATCACGGCTGTGTAAGCGCGGCATCAAAAGGCTCACGGTACATTTCGCCAAAGAGACCTTGTGGGACCTGATTAATGGCTGACTAACTGGACTTCCGTGACAACCCGTTGACAACCGGGGACAGTCCTGTAAGCTCGCCAGCCCGTTGCCCTCGTCCGCCATGGATCTGTTATCCACCGCAATGACCGTGGGACGTGACTCAAACGTGAAGTGGGACTTAATTGAGACGAGATGAGATGTCGACGTGGAGTGAGACGTGCGGAGTAGGCCCAGCTCAGCTCAAATCGGCCTAGCCCAGCCCAATTGTTGGCAGGGGGTAGCCCAGCTCAGCTCAACCCAGCAAGCCAGCCCTGCTCAATAGCTAAAGGATTAGTGCACACTTGTCATGGTTGTCTTTGCTTACTGCAAGCTTGCTGCTTTCTGCTTTGCTTGCCTTTGCTTATAAATTGAAACCGTCACAATGCTTACATGGCATACGCATCATCCTAGAATACATCAGCACCCATGCCACGGCTCTTCTAGACTTCGTGGAACTCAAAGATTACCATCAAGGAAGCGAACGAGGAAACAAGGTATACAAGGAACACGTGCAAGCCCCTCCCTGCCAGCAAGGTTTGCATATACTTGTGTCTTGAACTGTGCATTAAGCAGATACACAATATGCTTGTGGAGCAACATGCACATTCACAGTGACATTGAATCGCAAGCATCAGTGCGGGCCACAAACAGCTTTGTCTGCCAGCAAGGAGACATCCAGCGAGTGTACCAAGGGGTGGTGTGCAAGGTTGGCGTTGGCCTGGCAAGGGTTCATTGCTGTTGGGAGCCAGTCACAGCTTGAATGGCTTGGCTCACATCTGTCAGGAGCGCCTGCTTCATTTCCCCAAAAGCTGAACTGAGCGCATCCATGTTTTTGCAGGCGTACTCTGGTAGTGATGCAGTGTACTTCACATACTGCAGCGGTTGCATTTCCTCAACTCTGCACGAAGGAGAACGAGAGAGGAACAAGCCTCAGCAACGAGACCTGTCGACATGTTGACAAGCATGTTGACAAGCAGGCACTTGAACGCTGACATTAAAAACGAGCGGCATCACCTTGCCATCAAGCCCGCAGCGGCCTCCAGTGCCCGGTTAAGAGTCAAACGGGTGTCGTTATCCTTGGCCATACTTGAGATGAGCGTGTGGCAGCGCTGTGGCGAAGGAAAGTACGAGTTGTCCTGGCACCCAAAGCAATTACAAGGCCGCCGAGGAAGTCGAGGTGCCGACGGTGTGTCCTTTTAATATCTTGGCGACAACGTTCTTGCACCTCAACACCTCCTCTCGTCTCCACGGAATTGCAACTGAGTGTTGCCCCGGACGTCGGGCGGCTGTCCTATTATTTTTTGGTGTAGCATGAGGGCTGAGGGGATAAATCAGCATGGATGCAAGGCGCTACGACGTCCTACCTAGCCACATTAAGCACACAAACCATTGGTTAAGCATATCATTAAATGACTAGCTGTACTGTCAGGAGCGGGAAAGAAAAGTGGCATGCCCTAGTAGGTCAAGTGAGGTGAAGAACCTACTGGGTAGATGTGTTTTGTGCTGCAGCTGTGCTCGTGGTATGAGCGGCCAGCTCTGCCAGCCAAGGGCAAGGGGTCCCACCCCAGATTTGGCACCCATGCTCGCCAATGCACTTGGTCAACTATTGCTTCCACATCGTGGTCCTGAAGGGGCCCAGAGTCAGGTCCCACAAGGTCAGGTAAAATGGCTCGAAATAATGTACCGTCACTTTTTGTCGCGTACACTGAACTCCAAGAGGTCAAACCGCGACGCCCCGCTGCGGCGTGCAGCTCCGCAGCTTGGCCTGCGAGGGACGGGCTAAAGTCAACTTTGCCCCCCTCCGCGGTATCCTGGCACTGTGACTCCTTGCACCCTAACGGTAGTGCACGTGCATACAATAACGCCGCAGCAACGAGCGAGGTAGAGCGGCCACTAGTCGGTCGGTCGGCCTACCGGGATGGGGTGCCGTCATGCAAATCTGCAGTGCTATTTTTGAGATCGATTTGCTGCTTGTTGCTGCTACGTAATCGTCTGGTTTCTGCGCCATAGCTTTGAAGTATGCTCATAGCTCCCATTAGAAGCTATTGCAGTGTATTACATCTGCCCTGCGCAGCTTGGGAAGCTCCTGGAATTACGGTGCGTAGAAGTCTCATTTCTAGGCAGGAAGTGCATCAAACGCCGTGCTGACCTCCTTCATAGATGCAAGAGGTGTGCCTCGAGCATCTCTACCTTGCCCGATAGCGTTATCCTTAGAATTGACACCCATAGATACACCAGACATACCTACCATGCTCATGTGTGATTTACCCCATTTTCTCGCGCTCATCAGGCTGCGACGAAGGTAGAGATTGTTCTGGTTCCTCCAAGCTACCACCAGCGTTCATCAGCGGCGCAAATTATGCAGACTGGCGGCCATTGATAGCGGAGTGATAGGCACAGCTGCCAGCCCTGGGGGCACAGCTGCCAGCCCTGGGGGCACAGCTGCCAGCCCTGGGGGCACAGCTGCCAGCCCTGCAGGCACAGCTGCCAGCCCTGCAGGCACAGCTGCCAGCCCTGCAGGCACAGCTGCCAGCCCTGGGGGCACAGCTGCCAGCCCTGCAGGCACAGCTGCCAGCCCTGGGGGCACAGCTGCCAGCCTTGGTGGGGGCACTCAGGCCCCTGCTACCAACAAGGCAAGGAAAGGGAAGCGGCAACAACAAGGGCAAAGCAAGGCGGAGAGGGTGATGAAGCGCATTAGGTGCTTAGTAAGCATGCCATCAGATGAGCAACGAGCAGCAGCTGTAGCTGTCAGAGACAGTGTCACAGCCCGGCAACAGCAACAGCAGGTGGACAGCAAGAGGCTAAAGGAGTTGGAAGATACAGCAAGGGGGGTGTACAACAGGTTTGAGCCACCCTTGCCTGCTCTGCGTTCCAAGGGCATGACGGTGGAGGAGCTGAAGCATTTGAGCCAGCAATTGGGGGTGGGGTCCATGGGTAAGAACAGACGGCAACTACTTGAGCGCATCGCGGAGTATTGCAAGCAGTAGTGTCAACCAGTATTGCAAGCAGTAATGTCTGTCTATGCAGTCTGTTGTTGCTGGCTGTCTATAGCAGCCTGTGTCAAACACATGTTCACGGGGCATGCTTAGACCCCTGCCAGACCCACTGACCTAATTCATTTGTCGTGGTTCCCTTTTGAAGGCTGCAGAAATGGCGCGATGTCCTGGCTGAACATGTCCTGCCACATGTGCTGCTTGAGCTGCAACGGCTTCTTCGTTCTGCTGCTCCGACATACGCGTTTATCTACCCACTCAATAATGTCGTCGTAAGACACTTCGGACTTGTTGCCTGCAGTTCATAGTATATGCTTTAATGTGGTGGAGAAGGAGGGCTTAGGCATGTTGCGAGCAAGCTACGGCAGCCTGATGCGAGGTGCGAGCCACCAGGTTACCGAACATAACCGCCGGCCCTCGCGCTAGCGCTGTTGTAGACCGCACCTACTGACAGCCGCTTTTAAAAGAACGCCGCATCCGTCTACAGTAACCTTGCCACTTGGACACTTGTCGAGGATTGGTGGGCGCCCAGGCCGTGCAGGCCCTTTGATGCAGCAGGCATATCGGGAAGGCTTGCTGATCACGGCTGTGTAAGCGCGGCATCAAAAGGCTCACGGTACATTTCGCCAAAGAGACCTTGTGGGACCTGACCCAGAGCCTCGACCCATGATCTTACAACAAACAAGATTGCTACACACAATCCCACCCGTCAACTTGATATAGCTGCTCGGCCTTGCCCATTCCCAACTCCATGACGGCATGGACACGCTCCATGGCGGCATGCGCATAGATAGTACCATGCACACAGCTCGGCTATGAAGAGCTCCATGTCCTTGCTTTCATCTTCCCAGGCGTCAGGACGACTGGGGCTGCGGCTCGTCACAGCCGATGTCTCAAATCCACCATCAATGCAGCAGGACCATCTCAGCTGCAGTTGGGAACCTGTCCAGGAGCAGCACATCTGCATAGTGCACCACAAGGCGACCTATGACCATGGTGTCGCAAGCTTCACCAGGCTACAGCAAGTCCTCCGGCAACCACTTGCATGGGCATCAGTGACTACATTGCGTGGGGTACGCGTTAATCTCACCCTCACCCCACTCGCAGCCCTGCGCCTAAGCTGTAAAATGCCACTCTTCCCTCACTCTTATTTTGTCTCGTCCCATGATGAAGCCGCAGGTCCCTGATTCCACTCACTTGCGTCCGTGTTGAGATCTTCAATGAAGCCAAACCAGTAGATGACTAAGCCTGGGCCGTAGCGGTTGACATATCTGCAGGAGCAGTGCAGCAGGGGGTGAGGTCATTGAGTGTCTTCCCCACCCTACCCCAGTTCATGAAGATGGGAGGCCCCATCCTTGTTGGCAGCAAGAGAGGGAGGGGGCCCTGGAGGCTAGCATGTTGATACCCTGCCACCAAGCATCCACTCAGCCAGCAGTCGCAGGGTTTGGACTCGTTGTGAGGGGATGCGTTGTTCCTGCACAAAATGACTAACATGCTGACTAAGACTCAGACTCAGCTACTGGCTCAACCAACAGGCTCAGCCCCTAAATCCTGACCCTGAACCTAAACCCCACCCCTCATCCCACCCTGACCCTGACAGTAAGGTGCCAAGCGGGTCAATGCGAGCCAGGCAACTGCAGGTCACCCACGTGTTGTACTGCTCCTCCAGCTGCTTGCTGTGCATTCGGTCATCTCCAAACGTGGCCTTGCTGTCAATCCAGGTCACCACATGACAGGGGTCATGGACACCGCCCAGCTGCGGCGTGCCAGGCCAAGGCCAGCGGCCGCCGCCCTGCTGCTGGGGTCGCCGCACAGCAAAGGGTACCTGTTGAGGAGCAGGCTGCAGGGCAGCTGTGCATCTGGCCACACTAGCACTGCTTCAGGCCCCTGGCCCTGGCCCTGGCTGAGCTCGAGCAGATTGCAGTGGCGGCAGCAGTGGCAGTGGCAGTGGCGGCAGCAGCTTGAGCAGTTTTGCAGAGGCTGCAACAGTGGCAGTGGCAGCTTGAGCAGATTTGCAGTGGCGGCAGCAGTGACAGTGGCGGGAGCAGCATGGGCAGCGACTTCGGCCGCACGAGCAGCACAAAGTGGGCATGATATGCTGCTGACAGCACTACTCAGCAACAGATGCTGCTGTTGTCATTGCTGCTGCTGTTGCTGCTAACGTTGCTGGTTGTAGCCCAGCAGAGTTTCACCAGCCTGTTATGCCAGCCATGAAGCAGGGGAGTCCGAGGGCACCGCACCTGCAACCTGATGTCCGGGGTCTTGAAGCAGCCTTGGGAGCGCAGCTCAGCCTCAGTCCAGAAGGCGGCTATGCCCGCCGCCCTCAACTGCTGCTCCAGCAGCAGCTCGTACTCCAGACCTAACCAGGGCCGCCAGGGTCAGGGTCGGAGTCAGTGTCAGGGTCAGAGCCAGGGTCAGGGTCAGGGTCAAAGTCAGGGTCAGAGCCAGGGTCAGGGTCAGGGTCGGAGTCAGGGTCAGGGTCGGAGTCAGGGTCAGGGTCGAAGTCAGGGTCAGGGTTGTCTAGATCAGTGGCCATGCCAACGCAGGCAATGCAGGTCTCGACGGTGAGGGCGAGGGCATGCAAACGGCCAATGAGCAATCTCCATTGGTGGGTTGACTGTGGCAGACCAGGTTGCTGTTCTGCCACTCACCTGCTGCTACCTAGGGTTTGGGGTAGGTACTGTGTTACTGCGCGGTGGACTGTGGCAGACCCGGCTGCTGTTCAGCTGCTCATCTGCTGCTACCTAGGTCCCAGCCCCACCTGCTGCCAGCTTGGCCACATCAGAGTAGGGCGAGTAGCTGCAGTCTGCCAGCACACAGCGCACCACGTCCCGCTGCAAGCGCTGCACCAGGCTGCTGGCTGCCTGCCTCCCCCTCAGCCGGGGCCCAGACAGGGAGGCAGCCTCCCCCACCGCCACCGTTTGCCCGCCCTGATCTGCTCTGCCACCTGCCCCGCTGACGCCTTGGGTGCCACCTGCCCTGCTGACGCCCTGGGTGCCAACGGCCCCGCTGACATTGGGTGTGGGTGTGGGGCAGGGGTGAGGCAGGGGTGATGCGGCTGGTTGTGATTCGCCTTGAGGCTGCTGTGTGTGCTGCGGGGCAACACATGGTCCTTGCTGGGGCTGTAGGTGCTCGGGGGCTGGAGTTGCGGCTGCAGTGGGGTCACACTCTGCCAGGCTGTCCAGCAAGTGAGGGCACTTCAGCACGTCCCCCACGCTCTGGATGCAACACATGGTGGGCTTGCATGGCTGCATGCGATGTGGGAGTGGGGCCCATGCAGTGCATGCATCATGCGTCTGCTCGCCAAGCAGGCTGCTACAGGGGCGGGTAGTGGATGGGCAGTGGCACCACACCCCAGCACCAGCACCTGCAGCCAGCTCCACCACCCCAGCTGATCGCCGTCATCCCAGCCCCACAGCGCCAGCATCACAGGCCCTTGACCGACAGCGTCACCACCCCTGTCAAACAGCTATTGCACAGCCAAGCAGCAGCGCCCACAGCAGCTGCCCTACAGCCTACGTTTAGCCAAGCAGCAGCGCACAGAACATGTGCCCAGGTGCATGTTGCTGATGACGTCATGGCATGGGTCACTAGGTCGAGGCAAGCTGGGCAGCTGTGGATGGGTTTACCCATTGATGAGTAGTGCCTGGTCAGCATAAGTTGCCTTAGTCAGGGCATCATGGTGCGCCAAGCGTCCATGAAAGAACCAGAGGGATGCAGCCTTAGAAATTGAGGTTGGTTATATGCTCACATGCACTCTAGTGCTGTTGTCATGCCCGGCCCGGCCCGGCCCTGTCCAACAAGCTCAATAAGGCTGGAGCCAGCTGCTGTGACTTTGCCATCGCTCAGCAGAAGGCGCGAAATGAGCAGTCAGGTGCATCAGCCTGCCAGTGATGCTGCCTCTACCCGTGCATCTACCTTGTATGCGTCTACAAGGAAGCATCAAGCATGCAGGCCATGCTTTTCGCCCTCTTGTCCAATCAAACACCAACATCATCTGACCTGCCTGGGAATCTGGAGTAAGGCTTCCAGCATGCGCCGCATGAGCATGCATGGGGGGAAGTCCACATTGGCGCTAAGAGCCAGCACGTCCTCGCCTGACACATACCTGCCCATGCCCAGCATTCCTGTTAGTGGCGGTGGTGTTCTGTGCAGACTGCAGCTTGCACATGGGCCAGGCAGGACCCACCTTGTACAGTAGTCTGATATGCGCTGCCTGTGAACCTGGGCGCTCTTAATGACTTTATACTGGTTTTCTTGCGAGTAGATGCTCACCAATGTTTGAATGCCGACCCTGCGCCGGTCACTGGGGTAATGCGCTGCGGCGTGCCAGAGTCTTTATTGCTAGCTTACCCAGGGAAACGCTGCTGTAGTAAACGGAGGTTCGGGCAACTTCCAACCGGCGTGTCCAGCCACCGCGTCAGCTCCTCATATGTTTGCCGCTTCATTGTCTGACTTCATCGCCAGTTTGGTTCAAGATGGGATGTGTCATTGTCGTTGTTTCATTATCTGATGTTTCATTGGGCCTATCCGCGAACCGACGAGAAAAACTTTCAAATTATTCGCCCCAACCGCTACGCTTTTTGGCCGCCCGCACGACTGGCTGCAGCTCTAAATGGTCTGACCCCGAAGGATTCTATTGTGCTATAACAACAGCCGGGGAATGGTTCAGCGCTGCAAATGGTCGACGTTTAGGGTCCTCACTCGGCACAGATAACTTTCAATTTTTCTGCTTTTTCTCGGCCTAGTTTCCCCCGCCGAGAAAAAGGAGTAAATTGAAAATAATCTCTTTCACACACACACGTGGTCGGCTTCAAAAACTTTAAACAGCCCAGCATGGAGGGTCTGCTGGTGGAGGCGAATCAACTGTGGTGGGCATCCTGATTTTCGTAAATAAACAGATGGAGAATGACATTGCGAAGCTAATTAAGTCGTCGACACAATGCAGTACAATCGGCAAAAGAGGGCCTAACCTGCTAGCGACACCGCTGTGAGATACAGAGCCCACGTCGGACATTTTCCCCCCCGTCGATCCCGCCTCGATCGTTGACCGATGAGGGGGACCGACGCCGGCTACTATCGATCCAAAATCTCGATGGGGTAGGCTGTCGATTCGATGGGGGTATCGATTTTTGTGATTTCGAGGCATGATCGAGGCATGTTTCAGGCATGTTCGAGGCATGTTTGAGTCATGTTCGAGGCATGTTTGAGGCAGTTTCGAGTCGGCTCCATCCATCGATTCGATGGGGGATCGATGCAGGAAACTCATCGATGTTACACTGGCTTATTGCCAAAGCACAAGGTCAAGCTGCTATCAGTCGCTGCTATCAGTATCCAGCAGGGCCCGGCAGATGGGTTGGTATAGCAAAGGCGCAGGCGCAGGCGCAGGCGGTTGGCGCAACCACTACCGAACTAGAAAATCAAAGAAAATTTGAATTACGAGCCCGTTCGCGGATAGGCCCATTATCTCATAGTTTTTGTCCCATTTTTATATATTTTATAGATTCGTTATATATATTTTCCTCATGTTCCACATTCAACTCCTGGAGCATACAGCCCTCATGCTACACCAAAATAAAGTACGAGTTGCTATAGAACACAGGCTGCTAGCACATCAATCGACATTCAACTGCACAGCTGCATCATCTTTTCAATACGAAACGGCATTGTACCGTACTCTCCCTTTTGATTCCCTATCCCGAATCGTTTTTTGTCCTTCGGGAAACCGGGAATGATTAAACAATGTATTTTTCTGGTCTTTCGGGAAGTAGTCAAACAATTAGTTGACCTTGACGAAAGTGCCAGCAATGGACCAGTTTGTGCTCCGGGGCATCAGTGCCGCCGACGCAGCTGATAATCTGCACCGCGAGCTCCTTGAACAACTCCTTGCACGATGAACAACGCTTCCAAATGCCTCTTGATCGTCAAGCGGCAATGATTGAGAAGCGACTACTTGGGACCACTAACTTTGGGCCTTCTCCACGCCTCAATCTTGCCGCATCGCCCAGCACACCTCCTGCTCTCGCACGCACCGGCAAGGCGTATGAGAACTGGTGGCAACCTGCTAGGATTCAGCTCTCCCTGGGCTGGGCCATGGGGAGGCGGGCCAGGCTGGGGCAAAGGCTAGTGCAGCGGGCCAGGCCGGGGTGCCAACCAGGGTGGCTGCTTTGCCCCGGGCAACGTCGAGGGAGGTGGGCCAGGCTGGGGCAAAGGCTGGGGTCACAGGACATGACAGGGTGGCAACCAGGCTGGCAACCATGTCAAGGGGGGAGGCGTCTGGTCATACACGGGCAGCCGGCCAAGGCGGGGTGCTTGCTTTGGCCAAGGCAGCAGAATGGGTGGCTGCAGGAGTCTGAATGCTCGAAGGCAGATGATGAGATATGCCGCCACTGCCAGCAGCGGCAGGAGGACCACGACTGTATTAGCGAGTTTCAGCGCCCCGTGTGACGTGGTCAGGTGACAAGGCCACTTGAAGAGAGACCACGACAGTTGACAATGTCAATCATATGATTTTGATGCGAGGTTATTGAGGTGGGAGGCTTGATTATTTCTATGCACGAAGACGTTCTCAAAGCTAACTTTCGACGTACTTTGGCCATCGGGGAACTTGAAGCAATAAAAAATATGGCTCGGGAATAATATTTTTATTATAGTTTTCGAGGCCTCGGGAATCAAAAGGGAGAGTACGGTAGTCCCAATTCAGACAAATCCGCTCGTGCGCGTCTTGTGATCCGCACTCGGGCCTGCGTGTTGCATTAATGGTGTTGGCGTTTAATGGTGACGTGAAGCCGCCTTGGTACTGCCGTCCACCCTCGCGCATCAGGCGCAAAATTCGCCAGGACCGCCATGACGGTGCCTTCCCAAGCACCGACCCCCGCACTATTACCAACTGCGCTTACCGGCTCCGACCGCGACCTGCGCGTCCCTGAGCCTCCCCCGCCACCCACAGCCTTGTGACACGCTAGGTCTCAGAACTATTCCCATCCCTGCGTTCCCCAGTCCCACCTCGACCGCCCGGGACGCAGTAGCAGTCAGGAAATCTTGCCAATTGTGTCAAGGCTGGGTGGGCGTGCCACCGCCGAACCGGGAGCTATCGGTCATTGTTTGTGATGTCTTCGTGCTTGATCAAGAGTCAGCCATCCAGGCTGAGTCCATGGGGTGGCGATGCACTAGGCATGGATGGACTAGCTGTGAGCACACATCTTGATGCATGCTGCCATGGAGGGGAGTCCCCAAAACCCTTGCCGCAAGTTCGCCAGCGAACTAGTGGATGACTAGTCTCCATGTCCCAGTCACTTGTAAGCAAGGCCATCATCCAAGCCTGTGCCACAAGGGCAGTGGCCACACAAGACCTGACCTAATCAGCAATACGTCTCTACCACACAACTGTCATTCCGTAAGTCACAGCCTCCCATCACCGCATGCGCACTTGCTTAGCATGGCAACACGGCTGCATCACCAGTGCCGAGCGACAGCACTGCCATCAGTTTTTCAGCCAGGCCCTATCGTAGATTGGATCCTTCTTCTCCGGCAGGTCCTCCAGCAAGGGCAAGGAGGGGTCGGCGGCCAGCAGCGCCCCCACCACAACACGCCCCTCCTCATTCAAAATGTTGAAATAGCCCGTGGCGTTGCGCTGCACCAGTACAGTGTGAGCACATGCAGCTGATGGTGGGTTTGGTGGGGGCATGTTACACCACATGCCCATGTCTTGATGTCATTCACTACATGACCCTGGGCAGATTGTCACAGAAGGAGCATGACAGCGGGCAGTGCGTGACAGTATAGCATGTATAGGTGATGAGGGCACCTGGCATTGGTCACTGATATGCTGGCATGCAGACAAGCAGAAAGCCATGATAGCCAGGTGGGGCTTGGGGTCTAGTAGCCCTAGGAGGGCAGGAGCAGCAGCACATAAGAGACTATCATGGGACCCACCGAGTCCAGCACCTCCACCTTCATGCCTCTGCTTGCCAAGTAGGCCGCAACAGGGGCGGGCAAAGGCTGGGCAGTGGCACCACACCCCAGCACCAACACCTGCAGCCAGCTCCACCACCCCAGCTGACCGCCATGGTCCCAGCCCCACAGCACCAACATCACAGGCCCTTGACTCGCAGGGGCACCATCCCTGCCGAACAGCTATTGCACAGCCAAGCAGCAGCGCCCATAGCAGCTGCCCTGCAGCCTACATCCAGCCAAGCAGCAGCGCTCAGGGCATCAGGCACATGTTGCTGATGACGTCATGGCATGTATCACTAAGGTTGAGGGAGGCATGTTGGGCAGCTCCCTGAAGATGAGACAGCTGCCGGAGTGCTGCCTTGCTGCAATTGCAGATGGCGCCCCACCGTGCCAGGACTGCTTGAACAGAGTTGGCGATGCCCATGCAAGCTCATTTGTTTTAACACAAGAGAAACCTGCGATTGCTAAGCCTGCCATGCTCTGTTAAGTTGGGGCCTGCCGCTGAGATTGTGGTAGTGCAGCTGATTGTCAGCTGGCATGCTGACCTATTGCTGCTGTGTGCACTACAGTGCTGGTGGTACTGGAGCTGATGCCGGGGTTGTGCTATTTCGGCCAGTTGAGCCTGACATGTGAGCCAAGGGTGATGATGCCAGTGTGGTAAGTGTGATGAGTGTGACAGGGAGCAGTGTGTGACAGTGGGTCACACAAAGCACTGATGTTGGCCCCTGTCCTCCACCTCCTGCTCTCCTTCTAGTTGCTACTCTACTGTCCTGCTTGTTGCGGGTGGCCATTGTTTCCAAAAAAGCCTGCCGTGCAAGCAGCGGTCACACCTCTGGTGTGGGTGTGATCAGCTCCAAGAACACCAGGCTTTCAGGTGTGACCTCAGCCATGGTGCGGGGCCGCCACATCAGGTACATGTCAGACTGAGCAATGACAGAGCCAGGCACCTGCAGGAAGCATTGACACGCGCCAATGCATCTGCCTAAGGGCGATCCCACCTCATCTCACCGTCAAGGTGAAGGAGCTAGGGAAGTGCTTGCATCACTGCTTGCATCACCCGTCCCTGTCACGCTTACTATTACACATTACATCCATGGTAGCAGGCAGCAGACTAGCGGGTGGCATGTAAACTGGCCAACAGCCCAAATGCTTGAATGCAAAAGTGTGACCGTGATGCTGTTGATTTGGCAATGGCATTATGGGGTTGGGAGGGAGGCGAAGTGTTGCTGGTGCTGTGTGCAGGTGAGCCGCAGAGCACCTAAGGAGCAGTTGATTGCACGTCAGCAATGGTGGCAGGCGCTACTGGTGGACGCTGCCAAGCAAGCGCACCAAGGCTGAGCCAGAGGCAGCTGAGCCCAGCCAGCCCACAAGGCAAGGGCAAGGGCAAGGGCAAGGGCAAGGCTGCCAAAGCCAAGCCAGCACCACAGCCAGGCAGGTGGGTAGACCGGGACTGCAATGCAGCGCTGAACTTGCAGCGCATTTGGGAGAGCAGGTGGCACCCGCTGGAGCTGTGCTACTGGCCAGACCAGGGAGCGCTGCCAGCCAAGGGCAAGGAGTACCCTGGCTTATGGTACAAGCGGCTGCGAGACAAGCCACCCAAGGCCCAGGAGCAGCAGCCTGCTGAGGCACAGTAGTGTGTGCCCCCCCCCCACTTGAAGCTGTCATCAGCTTACAGTTAGTGCATGTTTTGTCATGCCAACTCTACGGTGTAGCCCTAACGGGTCAGGCAATGCTGTAGGTGGTAGGCGACCGTGACCATGTGTATGCCATGTATAGGCCATGTGCATGCCATGCGATGGCAACTCCACACAGAAACAAACACTGTTTTGTAGTGATTCACAATTAGTGTGTTCGACTGCAATGAAGGCTCAAGGTTGAGGGCCAAGGTGCTGGAAAGCAGCTGTCATGTGATGAGACGCCCATGAGACGCTCCTGACACTTTCAACCACTGAGCGGATGAGGGAGGTTCTTGAAAACAGCTGCCGGGTAAGAGCTGCCCTCATGAGCTTGCATGGAGGAGCTTGATAGGTGGTGCGGGCAACGAAGAAGTGACAGCAATGGTGGTGTATACCGCAGTATCCAGGGTGAAGGCAGTAAACCAGGCATGTGACGAGTGGTGGGCAGGTGCCAGTAATGCTTTAGCGGTGTATAGGGAAGTGACTGACCTGGACATTGTTGATTACAAATCCCCCAGCTGTGTACCTGTGCAAGCATGCCGGAATCTGGTGCAATTCCTCCTCATCCGCATAGCCAGGACAGCCTTGGTAGACCTACCCACTAAACCGCGTCTTGCCTTTCTCAGGCTCAGCAATTCTGGAAAAGCCTGTTGCAAACCTGTGCAGCAGCGGAAGGAGCGGACATGAGGATGCGAAGCAGCAGCGCTAGGCAAGTTTACCCGGGGCACGTGCCTGCGTTCGCATCCTTGCACGCCGCTGTCTGCAAACGCATGAGAAACTGCGCAACGACAGAGCTTGACAGCGCGGCGCATCAACTACACAGAGAAGTACGCCCGTGACGTGATAGCATCGACTATGTCGAGCCCCATGCTTACTGTGCATTTACAACCAGTCCCTTCCCATTTCCATCGCGGACACTCCTTCCTGAGAATCTAAGGAGCTGATGAAGCGGTCGAGCACGCCACATACCGTACTGACCTCCTGCTTCGGGGATGGCCGGCGCCATTGCTCCAGGTCACCCCGGCCATTGGACCCGCCAATCCGTGCCAGGCCTGCGCATTGCACCACGCGCTAGTGGAGGGTAGCTGAGGATATCGCGGTAACTCACGCGCGCTAAAACTCGCGTTTTGAACTGAAGCCTCCCAGATCACTCCGCCCGCCACCAGGTCGAAAACTGAGATAGCGCAAACAAGCAGCGACCCACCTACAAGAGCAGGGAAGCGAGGCGCTCCGTGGCATCCGTAGCAAAGTTCGCACTAAAGAGGCAGCGTCGCAGTACTGCGGAGTAGGCCATCGCAGTGCGCCATGTCACCGAGCCATGTCATTACACCACGAGACTGAGTCACGCCACGCTTAGCTGAAGTTGCTCAAGTCGGTGCAAGTAGGGTGCATGGCACTCTGAACATTTTCGGCTCTATTGGCTCACTTCCTCCATTGGCTCAGTTTCTCTATCGGCTCAATTGTGCTATTTTGGATCAGTTGCTGCTGCTGGTTTTAAATCGAAGGTGCTTTGCCTTACATGTCATCTGCCTCGTCATCCCCCACTTCAGCCAACTCATCCTCCTCCATCTCTTGCTCCCACCTCAGATGTTCCAAGATGTCAGCCCTAAGCACTGGCTTCTTCTGCGTCAACCTCTTGCCCTTCCACCCCAAGCACCCCCGGGCGTACTCCTTCAGCAGATGCATTGTCAAGGTCATGTAAGAGCTTGCAATGTGTGGTGCCCGTGCATGCAGAAGCTTCAAGCACTCAGCATCTTCCTCCTTGTCACTTGCCAGTGTCACACGTCCAAACATGGGAATGCTGCTCAGGGTAGATGCTCCATGACACATGCACTGCTGTGGCTTGCTGCCCATGTGCCTCACACACGCACATGCAGTCTCAGACCACATGGGTGCAACCCCATCTGCAGGGAAGAACATTGCATGCATGGCCCGCGACCCAGAGATGGTACGCAGCAGCCTGTGCGCATCAGGGTCAGGCTCATCACACTGCTCAACCTCCTCATCCTTCAGCACCAAACACCACCGCCGCTGCACGCTCCCCCTAGTCTGATGTGCAACACTGGCAGCTAGCTGTGCAGCAGGCACCACACACTCTACATTATGCACACCCGCCAGTTGTTGAGTCGTACATATCCTCCAACACTGCCACTGCCACCGCCACTGATCCAGGGTCAGCTGCCGCTTGGCACCCTGCAGTTGTTTCTGGTCCAAAGCTAGCTGGTGCTGGGCACCCTGCAGCTGCTCCTGATCCAGGGTCAGCTGCCGCTTGGCACCCTGCAGTTGTTGCTGGTCCAGAGCCAGCTGGTGCTGGGCACCCAGCAGCTGCTCCTGATCCAGGGTCAGCTGCCGCTTGGCACCCTTCAGCTGCTGCGGGTCCAGAGCCAGCTGGTGCTGGGCACCCTGCAGCTGCTCCTGATCCAGGGTCCTGGTTATGGTGATGGAGTTAATAGCCATAATAGCCAGCCAACCATATTACTAATATACTAATACTAATATAATACTAACATACTACTAATATTAATATATATGAGCTAATATGATATTAGCTAATATTAGCTCTCGATCCTTGTCGTCAGCTCGCTTGTTGTCAGCCTGTTGCTGCAGGGGCTGTGGGGCTAGCTAAGAGGCCTGCGCGCCCTGCTCCCTCCCTCACCCCAGCCTTCATCTTCCTTCGCAGCCCACTGATCAGACCTGCAATAGCCTGCTCCAGCCCCCGCCATACACTGCCATGTCACGCTGGGCCACACCTGCTCGGGTCATCACCCTGGTCAAGTGCAGGATGGCTGAAGGGTGAGGCAGCTGGGCTGGGAGGCAGTATTGAAGGGAAGCCCGCCAGGGGCCTAACCCCAATCCTCTGCTTATGTAACGTGCTCCGCACCACCTCACCTCCGGTCTCCTCATATCATCCCTTCTACCTGCCTACCTGCCTCTCAATCATCTCGCAAGTGATGCACGCAGCTAGGATGAAGCATCACGAGTCAGCGCTAGTGCCGCTAGTGCCGCGCTGGCTTTGCACTGCTGAGCTGTGTCCTCATGCTTGGCCCTACATGCGCAGATTGCACCAACTACGCGAGAGGTGCCGTGCCGGTGCCACGTACCAGTTTCCCCGGGCCAATCCCTCACACCTCTCATACTCGCCAACCGTTGATTTAAGACGCGTGCCCACAGTGTTGCGACATCTGTACCCCACACCGCTGCTGGACGTCTCAAAGGCCCGCGTCGCTACGCACTGTAAAGCCGCACGCCAAGGCAAGTTTCATCGTAGACGACCCGCACTAGCTTTGAAGGCAGCTGACGGTGTGCGCCGCAAGAAGCACATACGAGCATTCGCAGACGATGCGGCGCAGCCGAACGTAGTTCACGCTAGATGCTAGTCGCACTATCTGCTCGCTCCTCTGGGAGTTGGGGATTGGCGCGGCTCTAGGGTGCGGCAGTATGCGAGGCTGTCGCGTAGCTGGGGGACGGTAGTCGCAGTTTCCAATTGTCCGGGCCGGCCGTGATCGCACGACCTGCCAGGCTGGACATTAACCCCTCGCCGCCCCGTCCCTCGCTTGCAGGGACGGTAGTCGCAGTTTCCAATTGCCCGGGCCGGCCGTGATCGCACGACCTGCCAGGCTGGACATTAACCCCTCGCCGCCCCGTCCCTCGCTTGCAGGAATGAAGCGCGGTATGAAGAGCGCGGTACCGGCCCTGCTGCTCCTGGCGCTACTGTGCCTGGCCCAAGGTCGGTATGCCAGCCTGCCCTGTAGCTAGCTCATATTGCCACCGCCAAGTGGTCATGGTTCCTTGTGTGATGGCTGCCTGTCGCTTACTGCTCTCAACCTTCCCCTCACCTCTACATCTGTTTGCTGCGTGTGCTCTGGGGAGAGTGCTCACGAGGGTGCTACCTGCCTGGCAGCATCAGCTGACGCGCACCGGGCTGCTCACCATCACTGTCAACCATGCGTGTGCTGGCATGCATTTGCATGTGTATGCGTGCACATAGTGGGCTGGTGGCGTTTGCCTTGGTATGCTTGTGGGTGGCTCAACCTTGCAGGATGTGGCTGTGGCTGCAGGATGGGGTGTGGCTGCACGGGGCCCGCCCAATGGCAGCTTTGGGGACTCGTGCATCGATTGTAGTTGGACGTCTGGCACCACGTATGCTTGCGGGAGGTGCAGGACAGGAAGTGGCGGCATGGTGTTTGCGTCCATTCTGGGTGCGGACAGGTGTGGCTTTGTGTCCAACTGTGATGGCGAGCTGAAGTGCAGCAGAAGCTGCTAGGCGCCAACGGCAAGTTTCTGGTGTGGCCGCCACTGACAGCATGCCCGCTAATGTCTGGTCATCATGACGGGGCGTTGTGGACCTTGGGGCCAGTCATCGTCCTGTATGCTCATGCTAGGTGCTGGACATCATATAGGACACTGCATCGTGCAGCTTTTGCTTGTCAGGTGTTGTGAGGCGTAGCGCTTGCATCCAGTCTCAGTCGGTGTGTACCTCAGGATTTCCCTTACAGTGATGGTTGCCCTCACTTGCGCAATACATGGTGTTGTAATGCCGAGTACTTCTTGTTGGGCTCAATCAAGCACAGCAGTTGAACAGTGTCATAACAATCCGGCATGTGCTAGTAAAGCGCGCCCCGGTCAGGGTGGCGTCTTGCCTAACGCGCATAACAAATGCAGTGCCAGCTCCTGCGCGTAGCCATAGCGGCACACCACACGCGGGAAGGGACCGGCCTTTACTCTCATGCATTCGGCACCAGCCACTAGGGTGACAACGAGGTGTCTAGCGACAGCGTACCTTTACAACAGCCTTTACACCACTGGGCACGGGCTTCAATGTGCGCAAGGACATTGTGCTGTGATGCTGAGTACTGTGTGCCAGGCCAACCCCTATGCTTTCTCTACCACCCACCAAGGGTCACAGCAAGGTGTGCCATGTCGGCAAGCAGAGGTGATAAGCAAGTGAAAGCTGAGCCAGGGCCCATGGCTTCGCTCACAACACTGAAGCTGCGGACTGTGACTCCACTGTCCCGCCGCCAGCTACCTATTGGGCTTGGGCAGCTGAACCCAGAGTAATCTAATGAATGGCAGCAGTTGACAGCAGCTCCAGGATCACAAGACACACATAGCCGGCCTGGTCAAAGTCACCAGCAAGTGAGGGCCATGGGTTGTGGCGGGAGTTGCAGCGGGAGCAAGCTTCAACTGAGCTGGTCAGAGGTGAGGCGTGCTTGAGCATGGTTTAGAGCTGCAGAGCGCACAGCAGGGGCAGGTGGTGAGGCTGTGGGGCTGAGGCTGCAACTCCCACACTCGCTTGTTGTCAGCCTGTTGCTGCAGGGGCTGTGGGGCTAGCTAAGAGGCCTGCGCGCCCTGCTCCCTCCCTCACCCCAGCCTTCATCTTCCTTCGCAGCCCACTGATCAGACCTGCAATAGCCTGCTCCAGCCCCCGCCATACACTGCCATGTCACGCTGGGCCACACCTGCTCGGGTCATCACCCTGGTCAAGTGCAGGATGGCTGAAGGGTGAGGCAGCTGGGCTGGGAGGCAGTATTGAAGGGAAGCCCGCCAGGGGCCTAACCCCAATCCTCTGCTTATGTAACGTGCTCCGCACCACCTCACCTCCGGTCTCCTCATATCATCCCTTCTACCTGCCTACCTGCCTCTCAATCATCTCGCAAGTGATGCACGCAGCTAGGATGAAGCATCACGAGTCAGCGCTAGTGCCGCTAGTGCCGCGCTGGCTTTGCACTGCTGAGCTGTGTCCTCATGCTTGGCCCTACATGCGCAGATTGCACCAACTACGCGAGAGGTGCCGTGCCGGTGCCACGTACCAGTTTCCCCGGGCCAATCCCTCACACCTCTCATACTCGCCAACCGTTGATTTAAGACGCGTGCCCACAGTGTTGCGACATCTGTACCCCACACCGCTGCTGGACGTCTCAAAGGCCCGCGTCGCTACGCACTGTAAAGCCGCACGCCAAGGCAAGTTTCATCGTAGACGACCCGCACTAGCTTTGAAGGCAGCTGACGGTGTGCGCCGCAAGAAGCACATACGAGCATTCGCAGACGATGCGGCGCAGCCGAACGTAGTTCACGCTA
This sequence comes from Haematococcus lacustris, assembly GCA_030144725.1. Classification (NCBI taxonomy): domain Eukaryota; kingdom Viridiplantae; phylum Chlorophyta; class Chlorophyceae; order Chlamydomonadales; family Haematococcaceae; genus Haematococcus; species Haematococcus lacustris. Next base: position 6,651,767 of record JASKMD010000030.1, read on the forward strand.
GATGCTAGTCGCACTATCTGCTCGCTCCTCTGGGAGTTGGGGATTGGCGCGGCTCTAGGGTGCGGCAGTATGCGAGGCTGTCGCGTAGCTGGGGGACGGTAGTCGCAGTTTCCAATTGTCCGGGCCGGCCGTGATCGCACGACCTGCCAGGCTGGACATTAACCCCTCGCCGCCCCGTCCCTCGCTTGCAGGGACGGTAGTCGCAGTTTCCAATTGCCCGGGCCGGCCGTGATCGCACGACCTGCCAGGCTGGACATTAACCCCTCGCCGCCCCGTCCCTCGCTTGCAGGAATGAAGCGCGGTATGAAGAGCGCGGTACCGGCCCTGCTGCTCCTGGCGCTACTGTGCCTGGCCCAAGGTCGGTATGCCAGCCTGCCCTGTAGCTAGCTCATATTGCCACCGCCAAGTGGTCATGGTTCCTTGTGTGATGGCTGCCTGTCGCTTACTGCTCTCAACCTTCCCCTCACCTCTACATCTGTTTGCTGCGTGTGCTCTGGGGAGAGTGCTCACGAGGGTGCTACCTGCCTGGCAGCATCAGCTGACGCGCACCGGGCTGCTCACCATCACTGTCAACCATGCGTGTGCTGGCATGCATTTGCATGTGTATGCGTGCACATAGTGGGCTGGTGGCGTTTGCCTTGGTATGCTTGTGGGTGGCTCAACCTTGCAGGATGTGGCTGTGGCTGCAGGATGGGGTGTGGCTGCACGGGGCCCGCCCAATGGCAGCTTTGGGGACTCGTGCATCGATTGTAGTTGGACGTCTGGCACCACGTATGCTTGCGGGAGGTGCAGGACAGGAAGTGGCGGCATGGTGTTTGCGTCCATTCTGGGTGCGGACAGGTGTGGCTTTGTGTCCAACTGTGATGGCGAGCTGAAGTGCAGCAGAAGCTGCTAGGCGCCAACGGCAAGTTTCTGGTGTGGCCGCCACTGACAGCATGCCCGCTAATGTCTGGTCATCATGACGGGGCGTTGTGGACCTTGGGGCCAGTCATCGTCCTGTATGCTCATGCTAGGTGCTGGACATCATATAGGACACTGCATCGTGCAGCTTTTGCTTGTCAGGTGTTGTGAGGCGTAGCGCTTGCATCCAGTCTCAGTCGGTGTGTACCTCAGGATTTCCCTTACAGTGATGGTTGCCCTCACTTGCGCAATACATGGTGTTGTAATGCCGAGTACTTCTTGTTGGGCTCAATCAAGCACAGCAGTTGAACAGTGTCATAACAATCCGGCATGTGCTAGTAAAGCGCGCCCCGGTCAGGGTGGCGTCTTGCCTAACGCGCATAACAAATGCAGTGCCAGCTCCTGCGCGTAGCCATAGCGGCACACCACACGCGGGAAGGGACCGGCCTTTACTCTCATGCATTCGGCACCAGCCACTAGGGTGACAACGAGGTGTCTAGCGACAGCGTACCTTTACAACAGCCTTTACACCACTGGGCACGGGCTTCAATGTGCGCAAGGACATTGTGCTGTGATGCTGAGTACTGTGTGCCAGGCCAACCCCTATGCTTTCTCTACCACCCACCAAGGGTCACAGCAAGGTGTGCCATGTCGGCAAGCAGAGGTGATAAGCAAGTGAAAGCTGAGCCAGGGCCCATGGCTTCGCTCACAACACTGAAGCTGCGGACTGTGACTCCACTGTCCCGCCGCCAGCTACCTATTGGGCTTGGGCAGCTGAACCCAGAGTAATCTAATGAATGGCAGCAGTTGACAGCAGCTCCAGGATCACAAGACACACATAGCCGGCCTGGTCAAAGTCACCAGCAAGTGAGGGCCATGGGTTGTGGCGGGAGTTGCAGCGGGAGCAAGCTTCAACTGAGCTGGTCAGAGGTGAGGCGTGCTTGAGCATGGTTTAGAGCTGCAGAGCGCACAGCAGGGGCAGGTGGTGAGGCTGTGGGGCTGAGGCTGCAACTCCCACACTCGCTTGTTGTCAGCCTGTTGCTGCAGGGGCTGTGGGGCTAGCTAAGAGGCCTGCGCGCCCTGCTCCCTCCCTCACCCCAGCCTTCATCTTCCTTCGCAGCCCACTGATCAGACCTGCAATAGCCTGCTCCAGCCCCCGCCATACACTGCCATGTCACGCTGGGCCACACCTGCTCGGGTCATCACCCTGGTCAAGTGCAGGATGGCTGAAGGGTGAGGCAGCTGGGCTGGGAGGCAGTATTGAAGGGAAGCCCGCCAGGGGCCTAACCCCAATCCTCTGCTTATGTAACGTGCTCCGCACCACCTCACCTCCGGTCTCCTCATATCATCCCTTCTACCTGCCTACCTGCCTCTCAATCATCTCGCAAGTGATGCACGCAGCTAGGATGAAGCATCACGAGTCAGCGCTAGTGCCGCTAGTGCCGCGCTGGCTTTGCACTGCTGAGCTGTGTCCTCATGCTTGGCCCTACATGCGCAGATTGCACCAACTACGCGAGAGGTGCCGTGCCGGTGCCACGTACCAGTTTCCCCGGGCCAATCCCTCACACCTCTCATACTCGCCAACCGTTGATTTAAGACGCGTGCCCACAGTGTTGCGACATCTGTACCCCACACCGCTGCTGGACGTCTCAAAGGCCCGCGTCGCTACGCACTGTAAAGCCGCACGCCAAGGCAAGTTTCATCGTAGACGACCCGCACTAGCTTTGAAGGCAGCTGACGGTGTGCGCCGCAAGAAGCACATACGAGCATTCGCAGACGATGCGGCGCAGCCGAACGTAGTTCACGCTAGATGCTAGTCGCACTATCTGCTCGCTCCTCTGGGAGTTGGGGATTGGCGCGGCTCTAGGGTGCGGCAGTATGCGAGGCTGTCGCGTAGCTGGGGGACGGTAGTCGCAGTTTCCAATTGTCCGGGCCGGCCGTGATCGCACGACCTGCCAGGCTGGACATTAACCCCTCGCCGCCCCGTCCCTCGCTTGCAGGGACGGTAGTCGCAGTTTCCAATTGCCCGGGCCGGCCGTGATCGCACGACCTGCCAGGCTGGACATTAACCCCTCGCCGCCCCGTCCCTCGCTTGCAGGAATGAAGCGCGGTATGAAGAGCGCGGTACCGGCCCTGCTGCTCCTGGCGCTACTGTGCCTGGCCCAAGGTCGGTATGCCAGCCTGCCCTGTAGCTAGCTCATATTGCCACCGCCAAGTGGTCATGGTTCCTTGTGTGATGGCTGCCTGTCGCTTACTGCTCTCAACCTTCCCCTCACCTCTACATCTGTTTGCTGCGTGTGCTCTGGGGAGAGTGCTCACGAGGGTGCTACCTGCCTGGCAGCATCAGCTGACGCGCACCGGGCTGCTCACCATCACTGTCAACCATGCGTGTGCTGGCATGCATTTGCATGTGTATGCGTGCACATAGTGGGCTGGTGGCGTTTGCCTTGGTATGCTTGTGGGTGGCTCAACCTTGCAGGATGTGGCTGTGGCTGCAGGATGGGGTGTGGCTGCACGGGGCCCGCCCAATGGCAGCTTTGGGGACTCGTGCATCGATTGTAGTTGGACGTCTGGCACCACGTATGCTTGCGGGAGGTGCAGGACAGGAAGTGGCGGCATGGTGTTTGCGTCCATTCTGGGTGCGGACAGGTGTGGCTTTGTGTCCAACTGTGATGGCGAGCTGAAGTGCAGCAGAAGCTGCTAGGCGCCAACGGCAAGTTTCTGGTGTGGCCGCCACTGACAGCATGCCCGCTAATGTCTGGTCATCATGACGGGGCGTTGTGGACCTTGGGGCCAGTCATCGTCCTGTATGCTCATGCTAGGTGCTGGACATCATATAGGACACTGCATCGTGCAGCTTTTGCTTGTCAGGTGTTGTGAGGCGTAGCGCTTGCATCCAGTCTCAGTCGGTGTGTACCTCAGGATTTCCCTTACAGTGATGGTTGCCCTCACTTGCGCAATACATGGTGTTGTAATGCCGAGTACTTCTTGTTGGGCTCAATCAAGCACAGCAGTTGAACAGTGTCATAACAATCCGGCATGTGCTAGTAAAGCGCGCCCCGGTCAGGGTGGCGTCTTGCCTAACGCGCATAACAAATGCAGTGCCAGCTCCTGCGCGTAGCCATAGCGGCACACCACACGCGGGAAGGGACCGGCCTTTACTCTCATGCATTCGGCACCAGCCACTAGGGTGACAACGAGGTGTCTAGCGACAGCGTACCTTTACAACAGCCTTTACACCACTGGGCACGGGCTTCAATGTGCGCAAGGACATTGTGCTGTGATGCTGAGTACTGTGTGCCAGGCCAACCCCTATGCTTTCTCTACCACCCACCAAGGGTCACAGCAAGGTGTGCCATGTCGGCAAGCAGAGGTGATAAGCAAGTGAAAGCTGAGCCAGGGCCCATGGCTTCGCTCACAACACTGAAGCTGCGGACTGTGACTCCACTGTCCCGCCGCCAGCTACCTATTGGGCTTGGGCAGCTGAACCCAGAGTAATCTAATGAATGGCAGCAGTTGACAGCAGCTCCAGGATCACAAGACACACATAGCCGGCCTGGTCAAAGTCACCAGCAAGTGAGGGCCATGGGTTGTGGCGGGAGTTGCAGCGGGAGCAAGCTTCAACTGAGCTGGTCAGAGGTGAGGCGTGCTTGAGCATGGTTTAGAGCTGCAGAGCGCACAGCAGGGGCAGGTGGTGAGGCTGTGGGGCTGAGGCTGCAACTCCCACACTCGCTTGTTGTCAGCCTGTTGCTGCAGGGGCTGTGGGGCTAGCTAAGAGGCCTGCGCGCCCTGCTCCCTCCCTCACCCCAGCCTTCATCTTCCTTCGCAGCCCACTGATCAGACCTGCAATAGCCTGCTCCAGCCCCCGCCATACACTGCCATGTCACGCTGGGCCACACCTGCTCGGGTCATCACCCTGGTCAAGTGCAGGATGGCTGAAGGGTGAGGCAGCTGGGCTGGGAGGCAGTATTGAAGGGAAGCCCGCCAGGGGCCTAACCCCAATCCTCTGCTTATGTAACGTGCTCCGCACCACCTCACCTCCGGTCTCCTCATATCATCCCTTCTACCTGCCTACCTGCCTCTCAATCATCTCGCAAGTGATGCACGCAGCTAGGATGAAGCATCACGAGTCAGCGCTAGTGCCGCTAGTGCCGCGCTGGCTTTGCACTGCTGAGCTGTGTCCTCATGCTTGGCCCTACATGCGCAGATTGCACCAACTACGCGAGAGGTGCCGTGCCGGTGCCACGTACCAGTTTCCCCGGGCCAATCCCTCACACCTCTCATACTCGCCAACCGTTGATTTAAGACGCGTGCCCACAGTGTTGCGACATCTGTACCCCACACCGCTGCTGGACGTCTCAAAGGCCCGCGTCGCTACGCACTGTAAAGCCGCACGCCAAGGCAAGTTTCATCGTAGACGACCCGCACTAGCTTTGAAGGCAGCTGACGGTGTGCGCCGCAAGAAGCACATACGAGCATTCGCAGACGATGCGGCGCAGCCGAACGTAGTTCACGCTAGATGCTAGTCGCACTATCTGCTCGCTCCTCTGGGAGTTGGGGATTGGCGCGGCTCTAGGGTGCGGCAGTATGCGAGGCTGTCGCGTAGCTGGGGGACGGTAGTCGCAGTTTCCAATTGTCCGGGCCGGCCGTGATCGCACGACCTGCCAGGCTGGACATTAACCCCTCGCCGCCCCGTCCCTCGCTTGCAGGGACGGTAGTCGCAGTTTCCAATTGCCCGGGCCGGCCGTGATCGCACGACCTGCCAGGCTGGACATTAACCCCTCGCCGCCCCGTCCCTCGCTTGCAGGAATGAAGCGCGGTATGAAGAGCGCGGTACCGGCCCTGCTGCTCCTGGCGCTACTGTGCCTGGCCCAAGGTCGGTATGCCAGCCTGCCCTGTAGCTAGCTCATATTGCCACCGCCAAGTGGTCATGGTTCCTTGTGTGATGGCTGCCTGTCGCTTACTGCTCTCAACCTTCCCCTCACCTCTACATCTGTTTGCTGCGTGTGCTCTGGGGAGAGTGCTCACGAGGGTGCTACCTGCCTGGCAGCATCAGCTGACGCGCACCGGGCTGCTCACCATCACTGTCAACCATGCGTGTGCTGGCATGCATTTGCATGTGTATGCGTGCACATAGTGGGCTGGTGGCGTTTGCCTTGGTATGCTTGTGGGTGGCTCAACCTTGCAGGATGTGGCTGTGGCTGCAGGATGGGGTGTGGCTGCACGGGGCCCGCCCAATGGCAGCTTTGGGGACTCGTGCATCGATTGTAGTTGGACGTCTGGCACCACGTATGCTTGCGGGAGGTGCAGGACAGGAAGTGGCGGCATGGTGTTTGCGTCCATTCTGGGTGCGGACAGGTGTGGCTTTGTGTCCAACTGTGATGGCGAGCTGAAGTGCAGCAGAAGCTGCTAGGCGCCAACGGCAAGTTTCTGGTGTGGCCGCCACTGACAGCATGCCCGCTAATGTCTGGTCATCATGACGGGGCGTTGTGGACCTTGGGGCCAGTCATCGTCCTGTATGCTCATGCTAGGTGCTGGACATCATATAGGACACTGCATCGTGCAGCTTTTGCTTGTCAGGTGTTGTGAGGCGTAGCGCTTGCATCCAGTCTCAGTCGGTGTGTACCTCAGGATTTCCCTTACAGTGATGGTTGCCCTCACTTGCGCAATACATGGTGTTGTAATGCCGAGTACTTCTTGTTGGGCTCAATCAAGCACAGCAGTTGAACAGTGTCATAACAATCCGGCATGTGCTAGTAAAGCGCGCCCCGGTCAGGGTGGCGTCTTGCCTAACGCGCATAACAAATGCAGTGCCAGCTCCTGCGCGTAGCCATAGCGGCACACCACACGCGGGAAGGGACCGGCCTTTACTCTCATGCATTCGGCACCAGCCACTAGGGTGACAACGAGGTGTCTAGCGACAGCGTACCTTTACAACAGCCTTTACACCACTGGGCACGGGCTTCAATGTGCGCAAGGACATTGTGCTGTGATGCTGAGTACTGTGTGCCAGGCCAACCCCTATGCTTTCTCTACCACCCACCAAGGGTCACAGCAAGGTGTGCCATGTCGGCAAGCAGAGGTGATAAGCAAGTGAAAGCTGAGCCAGGGCCCATGGCTTCGCTCACAACACTGAAGCTGCGGACTGTGACTCCACTGTCCCGCCGCCAGCTACCTATTGGGCTTGGGCAGCTGAACCCAGAGTAATCTAATGAATGGCAGCAGTTGACAGCAGCTCCAGGATCACAAGACACACATAGCCGGCCTGGTCAAAGTCACCAGCAAGTGAGGGCCATGGGTTGTGGCGGGAGTTGCAGCGGGAGCAAGCTTCAACTGAGCTGGTCAGAGGTGAGGCGTGCTTGAGCATGGTTTAGAGCTGCAGAGCGCACAGCAGGGGCAGGTGGTGAGGCTGTGGGGCTGAGGCTGCAACTCCCACACTCGCTTGTTGTCAGCCTGTTGCTGCAGGGGCTGTGGGGCTAGCTAAGAGGCCTGCGCGCCCTGCTCCCTCCCTCACCCCAGCCTTCATCTTCCTTCGCAGCCCACTGATCAGACCTGCAATAGCCTGCTCCAGCCCCCGCCATACACTGCCATGTCACGCTGGGCCACACCTGCTCGGGTCATCACCCTGGTCAAGTGCAGGATGGCTGAAGGGTGAGGCAGCTGGGCTGGGAGGCAGTATTGAAGGGAAGCCCGCCAGGGGCCTAACCCCAATCCTCTGCTTATGTAACGTGCTCCGCACCACCTCACCTCCGGTCTCCTCATATCATCCCTTCTACCTGCCTACCTGCCTCTCAATCATCTCGCAAGTGATGCACGCAGCTAGGATGAAGCATCACGAGTCAGCGCTAGTGCCGCTAGTGCCGCGCTGGCTTTGCACTGCTGAGCTGTGTCCTCATGCTTGGCCCTACATGCGCAGATTGCACCAACTACGCGAGAGGTGCCGTGCCGGTGCCACGTACCAGTTTCCCCGGGCCAATCCCTCACACCTCTCATACTCGCCAACCGTTGATTTAAGACGCGTGCCCACAGTGTTGCGACATCTGTACCCCACACCGCTGCTGGACGTCTCAAAGGCCCGCGTCGCTACGCACTGTAAAGCCGCACGCCAAGGCAAGTTTCATCGTAGACGACCCGCACTAGCTTTGAAGGCAGCTGACGGTGTGCGCCGCAAGAAGCACATACGAGCATTCGCAGACGATGCGGCGCAGCCGAACGTAGTTCACGCTAGATGCTAGTCGCACTATCTGCTCGCTCCTCTGGGAGTTGGGGATTGGCGCGGCTCTAGGGTGCGGCAGTATGCGAGGCTGTCGCGTAGCTGGGGGACGGTAGTCGCAGTTTCCAATTGTCCGGGCCGGCCGTGATCGCACGACCTGCCAGGCTGGACATTAACCCCTCGCCGCCCCGTCCCTCGCTTGCAGGGACGGTAGTCGCAGTTTCCAATTGCCCGGGCCGGCCGTGATCGCACGACCTGCCAGGCTGGACATTAACCCCTCGCCGCCCCGTCCCTCGCTTGCAGGAATGAAGCGCGGTATGAAGAGCGCGGTACCGGCCCTGCTGCTCCTGGCGCTACTGTGCCTGGCCCAAGGTCGGTATGCCAGCCTGCCCTGTAGCTAGCTCATATTGCCACCGCCAAGTGGTCATGGTTCCTTGTGTGATGGCTGCCTGTCGCTTACTGCTCTCAACCTTCCCCTCACCTCTACATCTGTTTGCTGCGTGTGCTCTGGGGAGAGTGCTCACGAGGGTGCTACCTGCCTGGCAGCATCAGCTGACGCGCACCGGGCTGCTCACCATCACTGTCAACCATGCGTGTGCTGGCATGCATTTGCATGTGTATGCGTGCACATAGTGGGCTGGTGGCGTTTGCCTTGGTATGCTTGTGGGTGGCTCAACCTTGCAGGATGTGGCTGTGGCTGCAGGATGGGGTGTGGCTGCACGGGGCCCGCCCAATGGCAGCTTTGGGGACTCGTGCATCGATTGTAGTTGGACGTCTGGCACCACGTATGCTTGCGGGAGGTGCAGGACAGGAAGTGGCGGCATGGTGTTTGCGTCCATTCTGGGTGCGGACAGGTGTGGCTTTGTGTCCAACTGTGATGGCGAGCTGAAGTGCAGCAGAAGCTGCTAGGCGCCAACGGCAAGTTTCTGGTGTGGCCGCCACTGACAGCATGCCCGCTAATGTCTGGTCATCATGACGGGGCGTTGTGGACCTTGGGGCCAGTCATCGTCCTGTATGCTCATGCTAGGTGCTGGACATCATATAGGACACTGCATCGTGCAGCTTTTGCTTGTCAGGTGTTGTGAGGCGTAGCGCTTGCATCCAGTCTCAGTCGGTGTGTACCTCAGGATTTCCCTTACAGTGATGGTTGCCCTCACTTGCGCAATACATGGTGTTGTAATGCCGAGTACTTCTTGTTGGGCTCAATCAAGCACAGCAGTTGAACAGTGTCATAACAATCCGGCATGTGCTAGTAAAGCGCGCCCCGGTCAGGGTGGCGTCTTGCCTAACGCGCATAACAAATGCAGTGCCAGCTCCTGCGCGTAGCCATAGCGGCACACCACACGCGGGAAGGGACCGGCCTTTACTCTCATGCATTCGGCACCAGCCACTAGGGTGACAACGAGGTGTCTAGCGACAGCGTACCTTTACAACAGCCTTTACACCACTGGGCACGGGCTTCAATGTGCGCAAGGACATTGTGCTGTGATGCTGAGTACTGTGTGCCAGGCCAACCCCTATGCTTTCTCTACCACCCACCAAGGGTCACAGCAAGGTGTGCCATGTCGGCAAGCAGAGGTGATAAGCAAGTGAAAGCTGAGCCAGGGCCCATGGCTTCGCTCACAACACTGAAGCTGCGGACTGTGACTCCACTGTCCCGCCGCCAGCTACCTATTGGGCTTGGGCAGCTGAACCCAGAGTAATCTAATGAATGGCAGCAGTTGACAGCAGCTCCAGGATCACAAGACACACATAGCCGGCCTGGTCAAAGTCACCAGCAAGTGAGGGCCATGGGTTGTGGCGGGAGTTGCAGCGGGAGCAAGCTTCAACTGAGCTGGTCAGAGGTGAGGCGTGCTTGAGCATGGTTTAGAGCTGCAGAGCGCACAGCAGGGGCAGGTGGTGAGGCTGTGGGGCTGAGGCTGCAACTCCCACACTCGCTTGTTGTCAGCCTGTTGCTGCAGGGGCTGTGGGGCTAGCTAAGAGGCCTGCGCGCCCTGCTCCCTCCCTCACCCCAGCCTTCATCTTCCTTCGCAGCCCACTGATCAGACCTGCAATAGCCTGCTCCAGCCCCCGCCATACACTGCCATGTCACGCTGGGCCACACCTGCTCGGGTCATCACCCTGGTCAAGTGCAGGATGGCTGAAGGGTGAGGCAGCTGGGCTGGGAGGCAGTATTGAAGGGAAGCCCGCCAGGGGCCTAACCCCAATCCTCTGCTTATGTAACGTGCTCCGCACCACCTCACCTCCGGTCTCCTCATATCATCCCTTCTACCTGCCTACCTGCCTCTCAATCATCTCGCAAGTGATGCACGCAGCTAGGATGAAGCATCACGAGTCAGCGCTAGTGCCGCTAGTGCCGCGCTGGCTTTGCACTGCTGAGCTGTGTCCTCATGCTTGGCCCTACATGCGCAGATTGCACCAACTACGCGAGAGGTGCCGTGCCGGTGCCACGTACCAGTTTCCCCGGGCCAATCCCTCACACCTCTCATACTCGCCAACCGTTGATTTAAGACGCGTGCCCACAGTGTTGCGACATCTGTACCCCACACCGCTGCTGGACGTCTCAAAGGCCCGCGTCGCTACGCACTGTAAAGCCGCACGCCAAGGCAAGTTTCATCGTAGACGACCCGCACTAGCTTTGAAGGCAGCTGACGGTGTGCGCCGCAAGAAGCACATACGAGCATTCGCAGACGATGCGGCGCAGCCGAACGTAGTTCACGCTAGATGCTAGTCGCACTATCTGCTCGCTCCTCTGGGAGTTGGGGATTGGCGCGGCTCTAGGGTGCGGCAGTATGCGAGGCTGTCGCGTAGCTGGGGGACGGTAGTCGCAGTTTCCAATTGTCCGGGCCGGCCGTGATCGCACGACCTGCCAGGCTGGACATTAACCCCTCGCCGCCCCGTCCCTCGCTTGCAGGAATGAAGCGCGGTATGAAGAGCGCG
>JASKMD010000030.1:6663319-6670819 GCA_030144725.1 Haematococcus lacustris
GACAACAGTCATACTGCTGAGGCCATGAGCTGGTGAGAAATGAGCGTCGTACTGTGCGACGTGGTCAACCCAAGCCCCCCTGGAGCAGCTTACCCTCCCCAACATGGACCTTAGGTGGCGAGCTGCAGGCAGCAGGGGTGAGCGGACATAGAAGTACCGGGCTCCCTGCCCAAGTGCCCCTCAACTCAATGCCTGCGCTCCCGCCTGGTGCTGGTGCTGGGCCTCTCCCTGTGCCTAGCTTTCCAACCGGCTGTCCAACCTGTAGTGAGCTCAGTGGCACCGCTTCCTCGTGCCCCAGCAGGGTGGCGTAGTGGGAGGTGTGCAGGATGCGGCGGAACCGCTCAAACTGCCCCAGGTCAAAGCTGCGCCTGCAGTCGTCATCATCACACATGCACCCCTCTCACACACAAGGCGCTGCTGGAGACAGCTTGTCATCCTTGTCGCTAATGCATTGCATGAGCCTGTGAGCATGCGTTCCTCACCCACATGGGACATATGCGCCCATGCACTTTGACAGTCTGACAGCTTGCCAACAACAGGTGAGGAGGTGCATGACATCCGATACTGTCCATGACTGCTGCACTTCTGCCCACCCGAAGTATGAGCAGCGTGGATTAAAAGGGTCAAAGTCTGCAAATCGGTACAGCACCTCCACGCCATGGTCCACATGAGGCGTGTTGTTGTGTCTGAGTGCCTGCAAGCAGTCGCGCATACCCAGAGGTGCACTCTATACTCCCTGCCAAAAGCAAACAGAGTACCAGGAAGGCGGCACTCTTTCTTAGCTGACTTAGCTCTTTCTTTGACATGCCAACTGATGCGCAAAGCCAAGCAGCTGCACACTCCCAGCAGGCTGGTACTGCCATATTGCTGACTGACCTCAAGCTGTTGTTGCACAGCATCCTCAGAGGAGAATTGCAGTGACGGCCACAGCTCTGTCCGGCGCCTGGGCGTCAAGGAGACGGCATTTCCACCAGGCAGGAAGACGATACGCTCTAGTTGACCACCCCCGTCACTGCTAGGAGACGTGCTTGTGTTTGAGCACTTGCTGGCAACACCGGCCCGGCGCTGCGTGCAGTACACCGTCTGCGTGAGTCAGAAACCCAGTCTGGGCTTTGTGCGTGTGGCAGCTGTAGTAGATGCGCGCTAGTCCGTTGCTATGCGATCAGGCAATGCGTTTGCAAGGCTCGGTCAACGTTCAACGACTCAGACCTTGTTCAGTCGCAACCTGTGCTTGGCGACAAGTGGTGTTTGCAGCCTCATGTAGGGTAGGGAAGCAGTTTGAGTAGCCCGCAGTGCTGCCTCCGAGTAGTGCATCATTTCGGGCCTGTGTTGGTTTCTTCTTACGCCTGCGCTGTGACGTGTTGGTCGTGCTGTAGTTGAGCGACGACCCAAGTGGTTGAAAGGGAGGGCGGTTTAAATGAACAACTGAGGCTAGGGAGTTTATGACTAGCACCGCCTCTGCGCGTGTTTCACAAGTCACATGGAGCTTCACATGGACGCACGACAATCAGTCAATGTGTACACGTCTCCCTCCTATTATTGCTCTCCTTTCGAGGTCTTCATCCATTGGCTGCTAGCACCCAAAGAACTTCCATGCTTGCTGGTACATCACAGGTCAAATGCGAAAGAAAAGGCTGGGGGCGGTCGGGGCGCCGGGCGCGGTAATGCTGCATGTCCAGAATTATTGCCTCTGCTGCCTTTGCCCCCGTCGTCATCGTTGCTTTCCGCGCTGCTACTGTCGCTGGTTTCTTCCTCATCGCTGCTTCTGTCGCTGCTGTCGTCCTCGCCACTGCTGTCGTCACTCCCCTGATCTTGGCCCTTTGCGCGGCGCACGCCCCACATGCCTCTTCGCGGCGCGCTCCATACCGTGAGGACGTCCGCTGCCACAAGCCGGGCGGCCTCCTTGAGATCGACTGTGGGACCGCCCCACCGATCCAGCATCGCCACCAGGCAGCGCTGCTCCGCCGCCACGGCCATGCGCGCCGCCTGCCGCCAGGGCGGCTCTAGCTCGGCCAGCACGTCGCCTTGACTTCCGGGTCGACCCGCGGGCTGGGCCGTCGCGACCGCTGGTGTGGGCGGCACCCAAACCTCGTCATACCGGGACAGCATATGCCGTGCGAGGTCCGCTAAGCAAGCGGCCACACGCATGCACAGTTGCTCATCCAGCGGCCCCACCTCGACCACTGGGGTCGCCAAGGCATGTACCGGCAAGGAGGAGCATGACGCGCCCGAGGGAAGGAGGGCGGAGTCCAGTGCTGGGGCTACGGGGCTGGTCATCGCCCTGCTGGGCACTGCAGCTGAGTTAAGCTGGCAGGTGGCAGCTGGCTGGGTGTTGGGGGAGGGGTTGCTGTCCGGCCGCCACTCGGCAGTGCGAACAGCCAGGGACAGCATGTGGGCCGAGGGCAGCAGCAGCAGGCGCACCAGCTCGGTGAGCTCCGGGGGGAAGGGCCTGCGGGGCAAGAGGCTGTGAGACTAGGACAGGGCAGTCAGTGAGGGGCAGGGGGGCTAGTGATGAGTGTTGCCGTCCAGAGCAAGCCCTGGACCCCTGCCCCTGCCCCTGCCCCTGCCCCTGCCCCTGCCCCTGCCCCTGCCCCTGCCCCTGCCCCTGCCCCTGCCCCTGCCCCTGCCCCTGCCCCTGCCCCTGCCCCTGCCCCTGCCCCTGCCCCTGCCCTCACCTTGCAGGCTGGCAGGTGGCGCTGTCCCACACCTTGAACACACCAGAGCGGGGCAGCAGGCCGCGAGCCCGGGCAAAAGCCAGCCGCTGTGCCAGCCCAGGCACAGCCTGCTGAACTACACGGGCTGAGAAACGGGGCAGGCGGGGCCAGGGGGAGGCGGAGGCTGCTGCCCCAGCTGACGCCTCCGCTGGCCCCTGACCCGCAGCCCTGCAGCCAGTCCCCCTCCTTCCCTTCAGCCTTGGTTTCTTTGGCTTAGGTGCCTCAACCCCGTTCTGACAGGGTGGGGCCTGAGCGCCACCTTCCTCTACGCTGGCAATGGCCCGCTTCTTCCCTTTGGCTGGTGCCTTGCTTGGCAAGCAGCCTTGGCCTGGGCTCTTGCCTTCCGACCGACCATTCGCTTTGCTTCCGCTGCTTCCAGCCTGCTGCCTGGTCTTGGCAGGCGGCTGGCCAGCTGCTGACGCCTCTGCAGCCCTCCCTGGCGGCTGCTCCCCGGCAGCTCCCGCCCCCTCCCCCTCCCCTCCTACCCCCTCGCCTCCCCCCCCCCCCTTCCTTGTCCTCCAGGCTGTCCCCCTCCCCCTCCCCCCCCCTCCCCTGGGACCCGCCGCCACTCCCCTTCACTGCCACTGCCACTGCTGCTGGACAGCGGGCCGTAGTCACTGAGACCCCCCTGCTCCCCCTCCCCCCCCTGTTCCCCCTCCCCCCCCCTGTTCCCCCTCTCCCTCCCGCATCTCCTCCTCCTCTTCACCACGTGCTTCTCTCTTCCCTTTCTTGTCTGCAGGCTGAGCTGTGGCTGCCCAGGTGACGGAGGGGGCCCGGGGCCCAACAGCCGCTAGGATGAAGCGCAAGGGCACCTGCAGGGGGCGAGGACAGACCGGATGCCTCCGCCAGGCTGCGGGCTGATCAGCTTACCTAGTCACGCAGCCCTCTCCCTCGCTCTCCCCCTCCCCCTCGCCCTCGCCCTCGCCCTGGCCCTGGCCCTGGCCCTGGCCCTCCCCCTCGCCCTCCACCTCAACCTCCGCCCCACCTGCACATGGGAGTAGCTGAGGGCCAGGGGGTGCTGCTCCACATAGCCGTAGGCCCGCAGCAGCTCAGCCTGTGACAGCGGCCCGTAGTTGTTGACCAGCTCTGACCCGGCGGGGATGTCCCGGCTGGCGATCATCTGCAGCACGCCACGGCCCCCCCTGCAGCCAATGCCGGCCCAGCAGCGACCGAGTGAGGTGTGCAGCCAGGGGTCTGTGCAGTGCAGTGCAGTGGGGTGCGGGCCAGCTGCCATAAGATGTGGATGGAGGTGCGCTATGGCAGTGCCCAGGTCAGGAAGTCCAGGCTGCAGTGCTGCAGGCCGCCCTGCTGCCTGCTGCCGGTACTTGCAGAGCCATAGCAGACGAGCCACAACAGACGAGAGTGGCTCTGAGCACGCACTGACTGTCCCTGGCCCTGGTACTGCCACTGCCACTGCCACCGGCCCCAGACCTGGCCCTGTCACTGCCCGGCCACACGGCATTGGCCCTGCGCCCCTGAGGCCCCTAGCGCAGCACTGTCACTGCCACTGACTGGGGTGTTGGAGCAAGGGCTATTCGATCGAGGGATAGTGGCTGGCCCTGGCCCTGGCCCTGGCCCTGGCCCTGGACCTGGCCCTGGGGGTAATGGGGCAGGTGCAGGAGAGGGAAGCAGGGGATGGTGTCGCGGGCAACAGCCCAGCCAGCCCGGCCCAGCTGTGAGGGACTGACTTTGAGGAGGAGGAGGTGGAGGAGTGGTGGTGCAGCCGCACGTTCACGGCACCAGTCACGTGATTCAGGGCGTCCCAGAATGGCACCATGGCCTGCGGGGGCAGGCAGGCAGGCAGGCAGGCAGGCAGGCAGGCAGGCAGGCAGGCAGGCAGGCAGGCAGGCAGGCAGGCAGGCAGGCAGGCAGGCAGGCAGGCAGGCAG
Source organism: Haematococcus lacustris (assembly GCA_030144725.1). NCBI lineage: Eukaryota > Viridiplantae > Chlorophyta > Chlorophyceae > Chlamydomonadales > Haematococcaceae > Haematococcus > Haematococcus lacustris. The sequence continues at coordinate 6,667,922 of JASKMD010000030.1, forward strand.
GCAGGCAGGCAGGCAGGCAGGCAGGCAGGCAGGCAGGCAGGCAGGCAGGCAGGCAGGCAGGCAGGCAGGCAGGCAGGCAGGCAGGCAGGCAGGCAGGCAGGCAGGCAGGCAGGCAGGCAGGCAGGCAGGCAGGCAGGCAGGCAGGCAGGCAGGCAGGCAGGCAGGCAGGCAGGCAGGCAGGCAGGCAGGCAGGCAGGCAGGCAGGCAGGCAGGCAGGCAGGCAGGCAGGCAGGCAGGCAGGCAGGCAGGCAGGCAGGCAGGCAGGCAGGCAGGCAGGCAGGCAGGCAGGCAGGCAGGCAGGCAGGCAGGCAGGCAGGCAGGCAGGCAGGCAGGCAGGCAGGCAGGCAGGCAGGCAGGCAGGCAGGCAGGCAGGCAGGCAGGCAGGCAGGCAGGCAGGCAGGCAGGCAGGCAGGCAGGCAGGCAGGCAGGCAGGCAGGCAGGCAGGCAGGCAGGCAGGCAGGCAGGCAGGCAGGCAGGCAGGCAGGCAGGCAGGCAGGCAGGCAGGCAGGCAGGCAGGCAGGCAGGCAGGCAGGCAGGCAGGCAGGCAGGCAGGCAGGCAGGCAGGCAGGCAGGCAGGCAGGCAGGCAGGCAGGCAGGCAGGCAGGCAGGCAGGCAGGCAGGCAGGCAGGCAGGCAGGCAGGCAGGCAGGCAGGCAGGCAGGCAGGCAGGCAGGCAGGCAGGCAGGCAGGCAGGCAGGCAGGCAGGCAGGCAGGCAGGCAGGCAGGCAGGCAGGCAGGCAGGCAGGCAGGCAGGCAGGCAGGCAGGCAGGCAGGCAGGCAGGCAGGCAGGCAGGCAGGCAGGCAGGCAGGCAGGCAGGCAGGCAGGCAGGCAGGCAGGCAGGCAGGCAGGCAGGCAGGCAGGCAGGCAGGCAGGCAGGCAGGCAGGCAGGCCAGGACCCTAGGGTCAGGGGGGGGGGAGGGCAGGGGGTCCACCCCTACCCCTCATTCCTTACCCCTCTTCAACCTGGCGGCTCCACCCTCTCCCCTCCACACCTCGCCCTCTCTCCCCCTCCACCCCCTCCACCCCCTCTCCCTCCATTCCCCCTTCCACCTCCCCCCTGCCCTCCCCCCCGCCTCTCCCCTCCCTTCCCCCTCCTCCCCCACTGCAGCCCCACCTGGTAGCGGTCATCCCCCAGGATGAAGGAGTAGGAGGCCACTGCCGCAGTGGCCCAGCGGTACGCCCTCCTGCCCGCAGCCCCTCGGGGCAGACGCAGCTTGGGGTGGGCGCGGATGAACGGCAGCGCCACCTCCCTCCACAGCACCTCCACCTGCTCAGCACCAGCGGACTGCACCTGGTCACACCCAGATCATTTTCAGGTCACACCCTGGTCACCAACAATGCACACCTATGACGACTGATCAGAACAAAAGTTCAAGTTTATCAAGACATTGCCGGAGTAATGTCAGGATCAGTGCAATGACAGACACTGGCTTTGGCTCCCTGCCTGCTGATAGCTGGCTGAAGTGTAAAGCCTGCCTCTCCTCCTCCCCTCCTGCACCCCCTCCTGCACCCCCTCCTCCACCCCCTCATCCACCTACCTGCCTGAGTTGGGGCATCTGCCGGCGCCTGCACCCTGCCCTGCATCTTGTCCAGGGCGGCAGTGCCCCTCAATGCGCGCTGACGGCCAGGCGGCCAGAACATTGGCAGGTGGCTCAGATCACTGCAGCCATGGCAATGAGGGGCAACCCCCTGGAGGCCAGTAGGAGCCACATGAAAGGAAAGGCCAGCTGAAGCTGCCGCCCCCTGTGCTGTTGCTGGTGCCATGTAACAAGCCGTCCTGTACCCCCCCCCCCCCCCACCCACCCACCCATGGCTTCTGCCCCCCCCCCACCCCTGCTGTCGCCCCCCACCTAGGTATGAAGTCCAGGTACGCGGCCCAGTGGCTGCTGCGCCCCGCCGCCACCTCCGCCATCACCGCCAGCACCAGGCCCTGCACCTCCATCATGGGGCCCTCCGCCACGCCCTTCACCAGGCCAGCGGCTGCGGCAGCACCCCCCACAGCCCCCACAGCCCCCACAGCGCCCACAGCGCAGCCTCAGAACAACAGCATTGCTAAGGCCCCGCCTGGCCCACCACCAGCAGCAGCAGCAGGGGCAGCAGCAGCAGCAGCAGCAGGGGCAGCAGCAGCGGCGGCAGCAGCAGCAGGGGCAGGGGCAGGGGCAGGGGCAGGGGCAGGGGCAGGGGCGGCAGCAGCAGCAGGGGCAGGGGCAGGGGCAGGGGCAGGGGCAGGGGCAGGGGCGGCAGCAGCAGCAGGGGCAGGGGCAGCGGCGACTGCAGCAGCAGGGGCAGGGGCAGGGGCAGCGGCGGCTGCAGCAGCAGCAGCAGGGGCAGGGGCAGCGGCGGCTGCAGTGGCGCTGAGGGCGCACCCCCTGCATCTCACGGAGGCTGAGCGCAGGCCACCCTGCAGGTCAGGGCCTGTCAGGCTTCATCAGGGAAACCATAACCACCTCCCTAACCACCTCCCTAACCACCTCCCTAACCACCTCCCTAATCACCTCCCTAGGGCCCAGCGGAGCACCTGGCAGGCAGGCAGGCAGGCAGGTGACCCTGGCCCTGCTGACCTTCCAGCTGTCGTGCGATGCTGCAGTTCTCCGCCATGAGCACCTTGCTGTCCGGCACCTCCACCACCACCTCCCCCGCAGCGATGTCCCGCACGGCCACCACCCCCCGGCCTGTGAGGGGCAGCTGGCGGATGGTGCAGGCTGGGTGCCGCACCCCTACACGCTGGCACCACCTGCAGGCAGCCGGGGGAGGGGAGGTGGGGGCGAGAGGGAAGAGGGGTGAAGGGTTCGGCGGGGAGGAGGGCGAGGAGGGGAAGGAGGGGGGAAGGAGGGGGAAGGAGGGGGGAGGAGGGGGGAGGTGAGGGCTAGAGGGAGGGGTAGCAGGTGGGCTGGCAGT
>JASKMD010000030.1:6678319-6838319 GCA_030144725.1 Haematococcus lacustris
AGGTTGTTCATGGCCTCACGGCCCCCTGCTGCTGCGCCGTTGCGTGCTCACACCGCCATGCAGCCAAGGGGAGGGCCCCCTCGCAGCCGGCTGCATTGTGATCATTGTGACAAGGATGGCCACACCGAGGATCGCTGCTACTCCAAGCACCCCGAGCTACGCCCTGTACACTGGGGGCCCCCTGCTCCCACCCATGCGCTGGTCGCCGCTGAGGGTATGGTAGAAGATGAGGGTGCAGCCATGCATAGCTTTACCTCTGTGCCCATCACCAGCCCTGAGCATGCGCTTGAGGCCATGCGCCATGCCCTGGCAGCTGCCGCTGATCGCCCCACTAGCTTCAACCCGGGTAGTGCCTCAGCTCGCAGCCCGCCCGCAGCCCCTCAGCCTGAGCGTGTTGTGCTTGCCGACATAACCAACATTGTACATGCGCTTGATCAGCGCGTTACTGGCATGCAGCAGTCATTGCTGATTGTGGAGGCTCAGGTGGCACAGCTGCGTGCACAACAACCGCTGGCACAAGGTGTGGTTGCTGCCCAAAGTGCCCAGAACTCATCAGCCAGCGCGTCGCTGCCGCCTGCCTCGTACATCCGTGCCGGGGCCCCTCCCCCGCAGGCCCTCCCCTTTGCTGCCAACCCCAGTGTGCACGCAGGGCTCAGCGTGCTTGATAGGCACGGCAACCCCCATGCCATCCCTGGGGTCATGATTGACTCAGGCTCTGGCGCTCAACTTATGACGGCAGGCCTGGCCAAGCAGCTGCAACTGGAGGTGCTCCCCACCCAGCTACGCATCATCCAGAGCGGGGGGACCACTTTCCAGACCCTGGGTGCGGTGGTGGTAGAGGTGGGTCTGGCCCTGGGCACACCCCATGCAGCCCGCTCCCGCCACCGCGTGCACATCGTGGAGGAACACAGCAGTCTGCCTTACACCCTTGTGATAGGCACAGAGGTCATGCTTCGGCACGGCATACAGATTGACCTACCAGGGCGCTTGCTTACCTACGCCCCTCAGCTGGCTAGCCATGCTCACTCGCAGCCACGCCATGCCTTGCCATTACACTTTGAGCCCCCAGCTGAATGGTCCAGTGCAACCATGCTGAGCCAGTGCAGTGTGGCTGACCTCTCTAGCCTGATGCAGGGCAGCCCCCTTTGGGCCTGCATGGCCAGCCCAGTGATCAGCGGGGGTGCGGAGGGTAGCAGCGGCCATACCAGCGCGTGCTACCTGGGGGTTCCGGAGGGTAAGCCAAGTGCGGCCAGCGCCACCTCCGGTTGCAGCCACACCCCCAGTGTTGCGGAGGACCAGCCAGGGGTGGAAATCAGGGGTCCCCCCCTGGCCCCTCGCAGCAAGCCCGGCCGTGGCATGGACAGGCAGCAGCTTCCCACCCGTACCCCCAAACATCAGCCACTGGGCCTGGGGGCTGCCCGCCGGCGGGACCGCAAGCAGCGTGCTAAGGCACCCACACCGCTCCTTGAGCGCTGGTCAACCGCGGGGAAGGGGCTGCTTGACGCCATGCGTAAGGGCTGCACACTGCGCAACGCTTGTGCATTCTTGCTGATCCTCTGCGCGCTGCTACCCACCATGCATGCTTGCCCACCCCAACAACCGCAAGAGGTGCCAGCTCTTCCATGCCTGTTCAGCTGCGTCACCATTGCCCACACACTGCCCGATGGACACCAGCATCTGCCGCCTGATGCCCGCTTCACAAAGCATCCCAAGGGCATGCTCTTTGGCCATCACCCTGACATGACTGCCGCCCAACATCACCAGTTGCAAGCTGTCATCGAGGCACATGACAACGCCTTTTCCTATAGCTTGTCAGACTTGCCAGGGTACCATGGTCCACGCCCCCCTCTCACTATCCCCCTTACCACTACTGAGCCTGTCCGCAGTCCTCCGCGTCGCTACAGCCCCATAGAGCGTCAGATTTGCAGTGACAAGACCGCCGAGCTGCTGGCTGCCGGCATCATCTCCCCGGTGGAAGGCCCATGCAGCTACGCTGCTGCCCCTGTCCTACCTGCCAAGAAAGATGTTCATGGCAACTGGACTGACAAGCGCTTTGCTATTGACTACCGTCAGCTCAACGCTGCCACCCGGCCTGACATCTATGGCCTGCCCCGCCCCGATGAGTTGTTCAGTGAGTTGGGGGACAGCTGCTACTTCAGCAAGTTAGACATGCGTAGTGGCTTCTTCCAGCTGCACATTGCCCCAGCTGACCGTATAAAGACAGCATTCTGGTGTGGCAACAAGCTCTATTACTTTAACCGCATGCCATTTGGCCTACACAATGCACCAGCCGAGTACCAGCGTGTCATGGACCGCTGCGTTGCTGATGCTGGCCTCATACACTGTTGCAAGGCGTACATTGACGACCTGCTTGTCCACAGCACCACCGCAGAGCAGCACCTGATCGACGTGACAGCAGCATTACGCATGCTCCAAGCCACTGGGCTTAAGGCGCACCCTGACAAGAGCGTCTTTGGTGCTGATGTGGTAGAGTATCTTGGGCACAATGTCAGCAGCCACGGCCTGTCTCCCACTGAGGCCAAGGTGGCGGCTGTTACTGCCCTACCCACTCCCACCTGCTTGCATGACCTACGCCAGATTATGGGATTCATCAACTACTACCGCTGCTATGTGCCCAACTTCTCTGCCATCGCCGCACCTATCACACATCTCACTAGCAAAGGGGCACCCTGGGTATGGGGGGAGGAGCACCAGCAAGCTTTTGCAACCCTCAAGGCCGCTATCTGCACCCCCGGCTTGGTCCTGCGTCGTGCTGACCATGAGCGTCCCTTTGTGTTGCACACTGACTGGTCCACAGCTGGGTGCGGCGCTGTCCTAGGCCAAGTGGATGACGTTGGCATGGAATACATGGTCGCTTGCGTCTCCCGCAGCAACAACAAGCACGAACGCAACTACAGCTCTTACCAGGGTGAAATGTTGTGTGCAGTGTGGGCCATCAAGACCCTCCGGCCCTACCTGCATGGTGCCTCCTTCCGCCTGGTCACAGACCACCAACCCCTCACCTGGCTGATGACCAACCCCAACCTCACAGGCCACCACGCCCGGTGGGCCCTCTCCTTGCAAGACTACACCTTCACCATTGAGCACCGCCCGGGGAACAAGCACCAGAATGCAGACGTGCTCTCCCGCTGGCCGCTGCCGGGCAGCCTGGACGGCACTGGTGCCCAGCTTGATCCCGATCCCGCGGCGGCCCTGGCCTGCTTTCCTTCACCAACACCAACCGCAAATGTGGTATGGGCTTGTGCCTCCTATTGGCCTTTTGACTCTGATTATGCCACCCATCCTGCTGACCTGTTGTGGGGCAATCTGGGGGGGGACCTAGACGCCACCCGCCACCCTCCAGCCCCACCTGCCCTGCCGGACCCCACTGCCGTGCTCCATTCGCGCATTGCCGCCATGTGCCAGCTGGCCGCTCCTACTCTTGCTACCCTACCTCCTGCTGTCACCTTTGCGGGCATGTCAGTGGGTCAACGGGATGCTCATGGGGTTGCACAGCCGGTGCGCCTCAATACCTGCTGCATTGCTGGCACCTTCTGCCCGGCTGCTACTCATGGCGTGGTCTTGCTGGAGCTCTTTGGGGGCCTATGTGCTGGGTTAGAGATGTGCCTTCGCAATGGCATGGCGGTCAAGCAGTACTATTACTGTGACACAGACCCTGCTGCCCAGCGTGTTGCGCACCATCGTGTGGTTACACTTTCTGCCCAATACCCCCGGCTCCTCCCCTCTTCGGCCTATGCGACAGCATTCACCACTCTTCCTGCTGACGTTCGTGGCATCACCACGGCACACCTGGTGCATGCGGGCGCCAAAGCAGCACGACCATGGTTAGTTGTGGCAGGATGGGAGTGTCAGGATCTCTCCCCTGCTGGCACCCAAGCTGGCATGTATGGTTCACACTCCTCCACCCGCCTGGATTGCCTGCGCATCATCGGTGCCTTGCAACAGCTGCAGCGCACTTGCCCACCTGCTTACATCCTTGAAAATGCAGCAGTCCAGTTTAACTTCAGCAGTGTCAATGTGCGCTCTCAATTTCAGCCGTTGTGTGAGGTGTTTGGCGAGCCGCTCTGCTTTGATGCTGCTGCTGTGGGTTCTTATGCACATCGCCTACGCAACTACTGGACCAATATGTGTGACCCTGCTGCGGCAGCTGTGGTGGTGGCTCAGGCCACAACTGATGAGGTTCAGGTGCAAGACATCCTGGACCCCGGTCGCACCACACCCCTCACCACCACATGGCCACCGCCCCCGGCCTGGCAATGTGAGGTGGCTGGACAGCCCCTCCGAGTGCTACCCACCCTTGTTGCAACCCCCCATTCGTACGCTTACCGTGGCCGCGGACCGGGGCTGATCCTCAACCCTGACGGCACCCGCAGCGAGCCTTCTGTCCCGGAGCGGGAGCGCGCCTTGGGCTATGGCACTGGCGCCACAGCAGCTCCTGGGGTCAACTTACAGCAACGCTTTGCAATCCTGGGTCGCTGCATGGACGCCTATGCCATGCAGACCCTGCTGGCCATCTCCCTCACCCTCTCCCGCACCCACCCCAGCCCCAGCCTTGCCTCCTGTGCCTGCGTGCCGGAGGGAAGTGCTGGGCCCCAATGGACCAGTCGCCCCCCGCATCCAGTCGGCTGCACTGCCTCACCGGCCGGTCTGGCAGCAGCAGTTGTGGCCGCTGTCGAGGAGGACACTGACGTCCATGCGGACATAGCCACACTCCATTTCCTGCGCACTGGGGCTCACAACCCTGGGCAGTCTGCCACCGAGTTGCGTCGGGTGACACGCCGTGCTAAGGCCTACCGGTGGGACTCAAATCAGCTATTGCGTGTCATGGCAGATGGCAGCACCAAGGTAGTACCAGCCCCTCCTGCGCGTGATCAGCTTGTGTTGGCCATGCATGGCAGCAATGGGCACTTTGGGGTTCGACGCACCACTGCCATACTGTTGCACAACCACTGGTGGGCAGGCATCCATGCGGATGTGGCCCGCGTCCTCAGATCCTGCCATGTGTGTGATAGGGCTAGGGCCAGCTTCAACCTACGTGCTGCCCAGCTGTCGCCTCTTCCAGTGCAAGGGCTGTTCTACCGCTGGGGCGTGGACCTGGCTGGTCCGCTGCCTCGCACTCACCGTGGCCATGAGTACCTGATGGTGTGCATCGAGCACCTCACCAAGCATGTGGAGCTGGTGCCCATCCCTGACAGGCTGGCCAGCACCACAGCCTACCATTTTCACCACCAAGTCCTCGGCCGCTTTGGGGCCAGCGCTGAGGTCCTCACCGACGGGGGCCGTGAGTTCCAAGGGGAGTTTGCTGATCTCTTGCAGCGCCATTTGATAGACCACCGCGTCACCTCTCCCCACCACCCCCAGGCAGATGGGCTGGCTGAACGGGCGGTGCAGACCTTCAAGGATGCCCTCCGCAAGCACATTGCTGTCAGTGGTGACCCCGCTGCCTGGGATGAGGCCCTGCCAGCCATTGCTCTGGGTTACCGTGTCTCACCACAGGAAGCCACCAAGTGCAGCCCTTACTCCCTGCTGTATGGCCGCGCACCCGTGCTCCCACCTGCAGTCGTTCAGCGCATGGTACGCCCGGTCAACCTTGATGACCCAGTGGTGGCTGCTCACGACCTCCTGGAGCGCTCTGCCGTGTTGAGCCGTGAAACGGCTGCCGCCATGGGTAACATCCGCATCGCTCAGCACCGGGACACCCTCCGCTATGCCACTACCCACAGCGGCAGCTACAAGCCTGCTGTCCGGCAGCTGCACCCTGGCAGCTTTGTGTGGACCCAGCGCCCGCAAAGTAACACCTTGCAGCTTAGTGCCCGCCCAGAGATCTACCGGGTGGTGTCTGTGGGTGTCAATGGGGTAGCCAAGCTCCAGGGGAAGTGCGGGCGGGTTATGGCTGAGAACGTGTGCAACCTCGCCCCATGTCACCTACCTGACATTGATCCCACCATTGATCACACACTGGCACGGCCCACTGCTGACTTTCCTTGCTCCATCTGCAAATCCCCTACTGATGCCGAACGCATGCTGTTATGCGATGGGTGTGGCAAGGGCTTCCATACCTTCTGTCTCACCCCCAAGCTCACTGCCGTGCCTGAGGGTTCTTGGCTTTGTGCAGGCTGCATTGGCAATGGCCTTACAACTCAAGAGGTGCAACGCCGCACTCAAGATGTCGCCCATCAGCCGCAGACATCGCCACTCCAGGAGGCATTCACCACCAAACAAGGGCGGGACCGAGCCCAGGCGGGCCAGTTGTTGCATGGACGTGTGGCCCGCCAGCCGGGCACAAGCCGCTGGGGGGTGGTGCGCTTCAAGGGCCAGCAGTACCACCCTCATTACTTTGCTGTAGACTGGGCAGATGGCACCATCACCGATAAGGTCAGCCCGACCGTGTTGCGCAATAGTCGGTGGCTGCAGCCTGAGGGCACCGTCCTGCCCAGCCTAACCCTTGCTCCCCCAGTACCCGGCCAGCGGCGCTCAGCGCGGTTAGGTCATGGCGAGAATGTGGGCCTGGCCGTGGCATGTGCATGCCCTGACTCGCATGGCATGGCACTATGGGCCTGAGGGTACCAAGGGGTGAGCCATTGGCGACTAGCGCCACCCTTGGATTCCTATCCTCAGTATCGCGGGGAGCCCAGGCTTGGATGGGATTAGGCCCACCTTGTCCTGCCCGTAGCGAGTTCCTAAGTGCCTTGACCTGTGTTGCCATGTGCTGTGACCTGCGCTTTCACATAGTGCGCCTCAATGCTGTACCACCACCTTGCGCACTGGGGGGAAGTAAGTGCCAGGTCCCAGCGCATGCTTACAGCGCGACAGCTGTCACAACACACAAGGTGACCGGACATAATGCGTAACAAGGGCGGGTGCCTCTCATGTTGTTAACTCCTTAGCCAGATTAGGCGCAATTGTGGCGTTGTGCGCAGACTACATCTCTAGTTTGGGTGTTGTGGCGAGGGCTGATCATTGGTGCATGTTGATTGGTTCCTTGATGCTGATTGGCCGTACTGACTCAGACGGCAGTTACATTACCCTGGATCTCCACACTTGCTAGGCACTTAAGGACTGAGTTGCTGCTGCTTCAGCAGCTTGAGATACCTCATTGTAACCCGCCAGCCTACCAAGCGGTCGAGGCACTCCCCAAGCCCAAGTCGTTAAGGGAACCGTGTGGATTGCGCCCACGTCTTTCCTGTCCCCCTGCCCCGTCTGCAACATCAGAGGACCAGCAAGGGCGGACGAAACGCTGCCTAGTAAGTGCCAGGTCCCAGCGCATGCTTACAGCGCGACAAACGCAGCTTAAACAGGTGTGACCAGGCTGGGCCAGTTAGTTTTCTCACCATGTAAATGCGCCATGTACAAATTACTGTTTGCAAGACAGGGATGGGAGAGACGCGCCCAGCTAGCTCAACCCAGGACTCTGTGCATGATTTACAGGAGGAGCAGAGCGGTAAGGGGGGCGAGGGTGGAGATCAAGCATGCAGAGTGCGACGGAGCGGCCTGAGAGACGCGACGCGGCGTCCCGGCCATCATAAAGATCACGCAAAGATTCAAACAGGCATTACCAGGGCGCCACCAGTGTGCAACTGTTACTCTTCTGAAGCTGCTGGTCAACTCAGCAGCAGACAGTTCCAGCCTGCAGCCTCCAGGGCACGCTCCCATCTCCGGCAAATAACTCCGCGCCGGTCGGCTTCAACCAGCGCTTGGCGCCGCACTTCGTTTTGCTCTTTGTTCCGCGATCGTCTTTTGGATCCACGCATCTATCCGAGCCTTCAACTCCGGCTGCAAACCACACAGTGCATCAACGCGTCAACCATCGGACACAGCAGCTCGTTAGCATTTGCACCAGCAGAGGCAAGCATCGTCGGAAAGTTTCGGACCTCTGTTATAATAGTCAACCTCTTCAAAGGCTCTGAAAAGCTGTTTTTTGAGGTCCGAAACTTTCCGACGATCACGGCGCGGCGGTTCGGTAGGACACATCGGACAGACGGGGCAGGCGACAACGATTCGTACCTGGGGTTGCAACATGTCGGGCGTGAGCGGCGCGCGGGACATCGGATCGCGTTGGTCCGTCAACAGGTGACGCGTGATCTGCGCCCGGTCCATAACCGTGCCGCTGGTCGGCAACAGCACGGGGTCTGTCATCAGCGTGGCCATCAGCGGGTCAGTGAACTCTTCGGGCACCTGCGGAGTGTTACCATGTGACAATTTGAAATCAGAATCTTGCTCACCCCTCACCAGAGACATCTAGGCATCACCTCTGCAAGTACACTACCAGCAGGCTGACAGGACACTGCCCAGGATGCAACTGGCCAGCCATAGCTTGGTGCAGACTGCCAGGCAGTTGCCTGCTCATCCCACAGCATAAGAACAGTACCCATAGCACAGTAAACGACATGCCCGCTGCCTGCTGCCGTCTCAGCCCTGCCCCTGCCTGCTGGCCCTGGCCCCTGCAACATGCCACCTGAGCTATTGCACTGCAGCTCACGTCTTGCTCCCTGCACCCCCCTGCACCCCCCTGCTGCCCCCTACCACCCCCTGCTGCCCCCTACGCCCCGCAACCCCTGGCACTGCCCTCACCTCAGCAGCTGACAGCAAGTCCTCCTGCTCAGCCCGGGCAGCGGCAGCCAGAGCCACCCCCCGGGCCAGGCCATCCATGCGAGCACCGTCCTGGGGCGACAGCAGGCCGGAGCTGGCTAGTACCTGGGGGGAGAGCAGCAGCAGGGTCGGGGGGGCGGCTCAGGCTGGCAAGCAGCAGGGTTTGGGGGCAAGGCAGGGCGTGAGGGGTAAAGTGGGGAGTAGTAGGGGCTAGTGGCTCCTGCACGGTGCTGGTGTGTAGGTCCGGGAAAGGAAGTGTGAAGCAGGGCAGGCCGGGTGCGGTCAGGGAGGGTGTTTGATCTGCCCCGTGTGCTGCCGCAGCCTGCGCCCTGAAGCAGGGCAGGGCAGGGCGGGTTGGGTTGGGTCAGGGCAGGTGTCTGCTCCGCTCCGCCCTGTGCTGCTGCGCCCCGCACTGACCCCTCTCTGAGGCAGCCCGGGTCAATCACTCAGACTGAGAGGGAGAGAGGGAGAGAGGGAGAGAGGGAGAGAGGGAGAGAGGGAGAGAGGGAGAGAGGGAGAGAGGGAGAGAGGGAGAGAGGGAGAGAGGGAGAGAGGGAGAGAGGGAGAGAGGGGGGCACTGACCCGGGCTGCCTCAGAGAACATGGCGGGGTCGTAGGAGCGCTGGTCGCTGGCTATGGCGGTGAAGAAGCGACCGCTGCGGTCCGCAGCCGCCAGGTGGAGGTACACCTGCATCAGCTCCCCCAGCAACTCCCTGCACCGGGACACAGCGGCAGCAGCAACGGGGGGGGGCTGGGTGGCGTGGCGGGGGCAGGGGGCAGTAGGCTGGCAGCTGGGGGCGGCAGCATCAGGCGGAGGCCACGCACCCGCCTCCCCTCTCCCTGTTGCTGTGAGCCCCCCTGGCGCCCATTCCTCCTGCTGCCCCGCCCCCGCCCCGCCCCCTCTGCCCCGCGCACCGCGGCTTGAAGTTATACTTGGCCGGCTCCTTGATGGCCAGCTTGCGGCGCCGGGGGCCAGTGAGGTAGCTGAGGAAGTAGTTGAGCATGCCGGCGGTGCGTTCCACCATTTCCGGCAGCAGGAAGCTGGAGGTCACCTGCACTGACAGCAGCCAACCTGCCGTCATGGGTTTGCATGGGTTTAGCTTGCATGGGGACGGGGATGGCTTGCATGGGGGTGGCTAACATGGGCTGTCATGTCTGGCAGGGGGACAGCTGTGTGGCTGTTCCCAGGAACCGTAGAGATCAGGCTGCAGCTACAGAAGGCCTGCCAGCCCTCCATGGCAACCTGGCTGCCAGTGGCCCTCCCCACCCCCTGCCCCTTGCACTCGCCCCCCTGCCCCACCTCCACCCCCAGCCCAGCCAAGACGCATGCAGTCACGATGTGTCAGCCCTGCCTGTCATGGCCAGAGCGTAGGGCATGTAGTGCTCTGGCCATGTAGTGCGTAGTGCCCAGCTCACAGCTCACAACAGTGCCCACAACAGTGCCTCCACCTCCCTCCTCCTGCCCTGCCCCTGCCCCTACTGCACCTCCTGCCCCACCCCCTCCCGACACACTGCCCATACTCACTCAGGCAGCACTGTGCCCAATGGCTGAAGTAACCTGCCTGGGGATGAGTCCTGGTCCCCCCCCCCACCCTCACCCCCACCCTCCTCTGACAACCTCCCCTCCCCCACCCCCACCCCCACCCCCTCCCCCTCCCCCTCCCCCTCCCCCTCCCCCTCCCCCTCCCCCTCCCCCTCCCCCTCCCCCTCCCCCTCCCCCTCCCCCTCCCCCTCCCCCTCCCCCTCCCCCTCCCCCTCCCCCTCCCCCTCCCCCTCCCCCTCCCCCTCCCCCTCCCCCTCCCCCTCGCCCTCCCCCTCCCCCTCCGTTTCCTTCCCCACCTGCCCACCCCCTCCTACCCATTCCCCCCTCTGCTTCCCCCCCTCTCAGTGCCTTGCTAGTCTTGCTGGAAGGGAGGGGTGAGGGGGTCAGCGGCTGGTCCCGGCCACCTGCTCTGTGCTGAAGTCCAGGATGCCGACCGTGACCTGAGCGTACAGCAGCAGCATCTTCAGGTAGCCCCCAGTGGACTGCATGGCCTGGACAACCTCTTGGCGCTCCTGCAGCAGCACCACCACCACCAGGCAGCAGCACCACCACCAGGCAGCGGGCCTTGCCCAGTCCCCTAGCAGACACAGCCCCTGCCCCCTGGCCCTTGGCCCCTGCCCCCCTGCCCCCTGCCCCCTGCCCCCTGCTGACCAGCCACTCCTCACTGAGGGGCTCAGGGCGGCGCTGGCAGTGGGGTCCGCCAGCAGCTGCTCCTTCTCCCTCAGCTCCTCCAGCTTGCGCAGGCTCTCATCCTGCCACCCCACACCACACAACAATACACTGTGACCACACCTCCGTCACGCTCTGTTGCAGCCGTTTATGGCATGACCTGCATACCCCCCATAGCTGGCATGTCATGCAGTGCAGAAGGGAGGGGGTGGCAGCGTTATCTGACCCATCATGCACCCGCCCTGATCCCTCTGCTGACACCCTTCATGCAGTACAGAAGGGCAGTGCCTGACCCTCGTGGCCCACCTCTATGGCCCCCTCTGCTGCCTAAGCCCCCGCCTGACACTGAACCCTGCCTGGCCGCTGCCTGGGTTGGCCTGGCCCCACCAGCAGGTATGTTGCGTCATTGATGAGCATGTTGGTGAAGCGCACGTAGGCGGCACTGCCCGTCCCCTCACGCGCTGCAAACTTGATCCAAGCTTCTCTGGACCAATCAGGGTTGTCAGCATCAGCATCAGCATCAGCACACTTCATCAAAGGCACCAGCAGCAAATGCGGGCAGAAGCAGCGCATTGGAGACAAACTACACCTGCAACCTGCCTGGTCACACTTGCACCCTGCCTGGTCACACCTGTGCGGAGGCTGTTCCCACAAGTGCGCTAGCACCTCTCCAATGTACATGCGGAAGTTGAACTTTTCATAGAAGTTATTGCGTACGTCCATGACCTGCAGATTAGGGGGAGAGGAGTGCAGCAGGCCCGCACACACACCTCAAGTCCTACACCACATGCAGCAGGTGGTCACACACACCTCGGGCACACTGGCCTGCTGCTGCATGTGCTTCACTCCAAGTCTAGGAGCCCGCCCTCCGATCCCCACCTCCACCCCTCCTCTCTGTCCTCCTCCACCTTGGCACCCTCCTCTTCCCTCCTCCACCATGCTTCTCCCCACCCCACCCTCCCTCCACCCGCCCTCCTCCACCCTCCCTCTTCCGCCCTCCTCCACCCTCCCCTCCCCACCTCCACGTCCACATACAGAGCCAGCAGCGCCGGCACCAGGGCGTCCACCACCACAGGGTGCCCCTGGAACACATGGGCTAGGGAGGAGGCCAGGGCTCCGCGCGCTGCGGCCCTGAGCCAGGCAGGCAACAGGAGCACAGCGTGGGGTCTGGGCAGTGGCGGTGTTGGAGCAAGGAGGTGGAGGTCAGCCACACCATCAGAATTTCTAGGTGTATGTAAGTTAGCTGTAAATAAGCAGCTTTAGTTCTTGATCTTTGGTAGGGCCCTGACTGCGTTGGTCTGGTCAAGGCTCCCCCTCTAACAAGTGCTGTGCTGCCCTTAGGCAGGCAGGTGGGAAGACAGGCAGGCAGGGCCAGGAGGCGCTGCTGGTCTGGCGGTGGTGCAGCCTGGCCCTGACCTGCGGGGGCGCCTCCCCTGCGGCCCGTCGTCCTGTGGCAGCCAGCAGTGGAGCAGCTCGGCCATCTTGGCCCGCATGTGGCTCGACCTCACATACCTGCAGGTGAGTAGAGTGGCTGGGGCTGCAGGTTGGCTGTCAGGGTGAGGGACTTGGATCAGGTTCAGGGTGAGGGACTTGGATCAGGATCTGCCAGGAGCTGCCAAGTGACTTGGATCAGGATCAGGGTCAGGGCCAAGTCAGGGTCAGGGGTGGGATCCAGTCTGGACCAGTGCACCTGGGCTGGCACGGCAGCAGGGGCACACTGCAGGTCGCACCGTGGCCGGTTCATGACTGCGATCATCAGCATCATCACCTCCTCCACTCGGGCATTCATCATCACCTGCAACCACCCATGCCAACCGCCTTCTGCCCGATGCAACATATGCAATGCGCGCTGGCACCGTATTCACACCCGCACCTGCTGCGATGCAACTTGAAATCGCAATGTACATCCGCGTAGGATACCTAGCGTGATCCCTAAGTGTGATCAAGTGTGATCGAGTGTGGACGACGGTGTCGCAGTGGAAGCTAAACACTCACAGGCGGCGAGTGTTTTGAAAGCGCGAGCAGGACGTCAATCATGTCTTCCAGAAAATATTCAGGCAGGACCACGAACTCTGGCGGTGGCTCTTCCGGCAGGGGCAGCACCAATCCCGTCAAGCTGCTTGCGCCATTGCCGCGCGATGCAAGGCCCAGCAGCCAGCATGCAACTAATCTGCAGGGTGTCAGCAGTGCAGTGAACGGCACAACAGTCTACGTCAGCGCCAGCCTCACAGCCCCTCCCCCTCCTCCTCCCCCGTTGGAAAGTTTCGGACCTCTGATTTGCGCCTGATCAGAGCCTACTCATATTTAAAACCTTCCTTAAAAGCCTCTAAGAAGCCTCTAAAACCCTCTGCAAAGCCGGTTTTCAGAGGTCCGAAACTTTCCTCCCCCTCCCTCCCCCCCATACACCTGGAGGGCGCTCACCTGTAGAAGGCCAGCACCTCCGCCATGGCCTCCGTGTCCTGCAGCACGCTGACGAAGCTGTAGGTGTTGGCCTGCATCAGGTCCAGCTGCCGCCGCGTCTGCAGCACCTGCAGCTGCAGGGCCAAGCCCTGGGGGGTGCCCTGCCGCCTACAGGGGAGCAGCAGCAGGGGGAGGGGGAGGAGGAGGGGCACACACGCAGGGGAGGTGGCCAGGGGCAGGGGCAGGGGCAGGAGGAGGGAGCGAAAGGGGTCGTACGGGCAGGCTGTCGTGGAGGGCGCGGGCAGGGGAGCAGATGGGCTGGTATGCAGGCCATGGGAGTGGTAGAGGGTTGGAGGGTGAGCCGCGAGAGGGCACTCACGCTGCTGCCTGAGCCTCCAGCTCCCGCACATCTTCTGTCATAGGGCCCAGCGCCTGTGAGGTGAGGTCAGGGGAGGGGGCAGCAGGGCTGGGGGTCTTTAGCGCAGCAAATGGCTGACCTGAAGCGGGGGCCAGGCCAGGACAGAGGCTAGGGCTAGGGCTCGGGCTAGGGTGGCTGACTTTGGTGCCAAGGGACCACCGGCTGCCAGACAGGGGTGCCTGGCGTCCGTCATGATCATGGTCAAGCTGTGACTCAGCCGGCTGCCTGGCTGGCTGGCTGCCTGGGCCTGTGGCTACCTCAGCCTGCTCCCCCCCGCCTTGCCCCAGCCCCCTACCCGGGCATATCCGTCCAGGTCGTCCACCATCTTGACCAGGCCCAGGTGCAGGCCCTTGAGGGTCATGAAGAACACCTCGCAGATGAAGTGCCACTGAGGGCCCTTGGCGGCGGCGGCGCCGTTGCCTGCTGGGGGCGGGCTGCCGGGGCTGCTGGGGCTGGGGCTGGGCATCAGGGGGCCGGCCACCTGCTGGCGCCAGGCCTCATCCTCGGCGTTGCTGGCGCCTAGCTTGGTGTCGGCGCTAAAGTCCAAACCCCGGGAGTTGGCTGCGATGAACCGTACATCGACCCTGGGCGGGGGGGAGGGAGGGGGAGGGGAGGGGAGGGAAGGGGGGGTGGGAAAGATGTGCATCTTGTGCAAAGAGGCAGGGGGAGGCAGGGCCTAGGCATGTTGGTAAGGGAGGGAGGCCCTGTTGGTCCGCCCTGCACCAGGACCCTGGACCAAGGACAGCAGGGTGATCACAGTGCCGCCAGCAGCAGCAGCAGCAGCGGCAGCAGCAGCAGCAGCAGTGGGCTTGGGGAGGCAGCAGGCCAGCTAGCAGGCAGGCCCCCTGCAGCTGTCTTCTGAGTAGGCCCTGGCAGGTGAGCCCCCCTCCCTGCACCTTGTCCACCAGTGGCAGCAGAGGGCGGGGCTGCAGGTCTGGGTCAGGAACCCAAGCTGCTGCCCCCTCCTCCCTGGCCCTCTTCCTGCCTGCCTGGAACGGCCTCTTGCCCTAACAGCGCTGCTCAGCCCAGCCGCCCACTGCTGCACCTCTTCCAAAAGTTTGGTGAGGACGGCTCCAGGAAGGGGCCACACAGGCGCAGCAGCACCTGGTTCAGGTTCCAGAAGAAGCCGTGGGAGGCGCCACGCCGCGGGTCCCACCTGCCGCCAGCAAGGCAGGGCAGGGCAGGGCCTGACCCGGTAAGGCAGGGCAAGGCATGGCATGGCAAGGCATGGCTCCACAAGGCAGGACCTCACAGTGTGGGGCTTCACACTGCCCTCACCCACCTCCCTCTCCTTCCCTTCCTCGCCCCCCTCCCCCTCCTTTTCCCTTCCTCGCCCCCCTCCCCCTCCTTTTCCCTTCCTCGCCCCCCTCCCCCTCCTTTTCCCTTCCTCGCCCCCCTCCCCCTCCTTTCCCCTTCCTCGCCCCCCTCCCCCTCCTTTCCCCTTCCTCGCCCCCCTCCCCCTCCTCCCCCATCTCTCCCTCCCCCCTGGCCTCCTTACCTCATCTTGGCCCGCTCGCTGTTGCCCTCCAGCGCCACCACCAGCCAGCTCATCATGGACTCTCGCGTGCTCTTGCCCAGCAGCACCTGCGGCGAGCCAGCATCCGACCAGGGTAAGGCTGCAGCCAGCCCGCGCCAGCCCAATCACATGAAGAGCCCCATTTCCCCCGCCTCACCACCTGCTGCTGCTGCTGCCTGCCTGCTGCTGCTGCTGCTGCCAGTCAGCAGCCCCACCTTAACAATGGCGGACAGCTCGTTCCCAATCTGCTTGCTGGCCATCTGCAAGGCTTTGAAGGAGTGCGCCAGGTCACCTGGCAGCCAGGGGCCAGGCTCAAGGTCAGGGGCAGTGCTGGGCTGCAGAGGCATGCGGGGTGGCAACATGACGGATGGTCCTTGCAGGCAATCACCTGGCAGTCAAGGGCCAGGCTCACAGTCTGGGGCGGAGCAGGTCTACACTGACTGCATGAGGGGGGCATGACAGGAACAAGCGTGACACAACTCTCTGTCCGGGCCCCGCCAGCACACCCGCTGCCCCTCCTCCCCACCCCCAAACCCAGCACGGCTGCTGATCCCTACCCCCTGCCCACACGCCTGCATAGCTGCCGTCCCCCCCCTGGCTGCATGAGGCTGCCCACCCTGCCGCCTTGACTCAGGGTCCTTGAAGCACTGCTCCCCCACTGACGGCTTGGCCAGCAAGATGGGGTCGTCCATGGCGCTGGGGCTAAAGCAGGGGCCCAGCCAACACACCCCAGGGGACTGCAGGCAGGCAGCCAGCCAGGCGGGCAGAGTCCAGCAGGTCAGGCAGGCAGGCGGGCAGAAGGTCAGGCAGGACGGCGGGCAGGCAGGCAGGCAGGCAGGCAGGCAGGCAGGCAGGCAGGCAGGCAGGCAGGCAGGCAGGCAGGCAGGCAGGC
Organism: Haematococcus lacustris; assembly: GCA_030144725.1. Classification (NCBI taxonomy): domain Eukaryota; kingdom Viridiplantae; phylum Chlorophyta; class Chlorophyceae; order Chlamydomonadales; family Haematococcaceae; genus Haematococcus; species Haematococcus lacustris. The sequence continues at coordinate 6,694,367 of JASKMD010000030.1, forward strand.
AGGCAGGCAGAACTGCTCAGCCTCAGCAGGACCAGGACACTGAGCCCTGATGACATGCCACAGCAGGAAGACATGCCAGAGGAAGAGAGGAAGAAGAAGCAGACAGGCAGGCAGGCAGGTGGGTGGGAGCTGACCTCGACACCTCGGCCCGACTGTCGCTGCAGGTCTGGTAACCACTCGGGCAGCGCCACCAGCGCGCGGGTCACCGCCTCGCTGCAGCCCACCAGCCAGCGCACCGCAGCCAGGGGTGCTGCGTACTCCCCCAGCGCGGTGCAGCCCCTCACCCGCTGTGCCAGAGCCTTCACTGCACCCCACACCACCACCACCACCACAACACCAGTGGCGGATCAGCAGGGGAGCTCCCATGAGACAGCTCACACAGTCACACCCAGCCCACACTGCTGCTCTCCCCTGGCATGCTGCAGCCTCAGCCTCAGTTCGTCCTTTCCCTGCATCTGCCTGCACCAGGTGGGCTGCAGCCTTAGGGCCCACAGGGCACCCTGGTGACCCAGGTTTCTCCCGCCTGGACTAAACAGAGACCGAGAGCAGCAGGCAGCGCTGCTGTGCCCTCCCCTGCCAGCCTCCCGCACCAACACCTGCCCGCTCAACAGCAGATGCTGGCTAGAGGCTTTGAGTCAAGGCCTGGCTGACTGGCTGGCTGGCTAGCTAGCTAGCTGAGTAGTGCATGCTGCAGCTGGGCCTGCTTGCGTTGCAGGCCGGCGCCTTGCGGCTGTGACGCTGCTGGTTCCTGATTGGTCAGGCAGCCAGTGCCAAAGCCAGTAGGTAGTCAGGCAAGTGGGTGGCTGGGTAGCAAACATGTGGGCGAGGAATGGGCCAGTTGACACATCAGCAGGGGAGCAGGTGGCAGGCAGGCAGGCAGGCAGGCAGGTCAGCGGGGCCATGGCTTCACCAGCATGCACAGGGGGCCAGCCACCCACCTACAGGCCGCAGCACCTCGCACAGGCCCTCCTGGTTGCTGTCCTGCTCACACTTCACGCTGAACTCCTCCAAGAAGCCAGGGGGCAGGCTCACAACTCCTGGGCCGCTGGCTGGGCCACACCCAAACCGGGCGTCTATGCTGTCTAACAGTTGCAGTGGTCCTTTCTTCTCAGCCTCGACTGCCTGAATGATCGGGCAGGGTGACAGATGCTGAGCAGGGAGCGGACTCCAGCCGTGCATCGGTGCATACCTGCTGGCCGACGTGCGGAATGATGCCACCGCTGAGGGTCAGGCTCGCATAGCTAACGAGCAGCTCTTTGCAGCTCGCAAGGGCTGATACGAGGACGGGCTTGTCCGCGACCGCCTTGGTGCGAGCCTCCTCTATTGCGCGGCTATAGCAGCCCAGCAGGTACTGCAGAGGGCTTTGTGGGTAATCCTCAGGTGGACTCTCGATGAGCCGGGCGACGACCACCCTGTCGAGCATTTCCTTGCGCAACAGCAGGCGGGTCGCTGAGCCCATTGCGTCCACTTCTAGCTCCTGCGCACGTCGCTCCTGCCCTGAATGAGCATGTCAGAGAGGGCGCGACGGGCCTGGGACTGCACCTGTGACAATGCCGAGAGCAGGACGACGGGCGGCTTTGCGCTTGGCTGCGCGTCTTGGGAATGCAGCGCAACTGCCAACACGCGTCGAAGCAGCGCATCCTCTAGCTCCTCCAGTTGTGCCATGTTCGACGCAGTTGGTGATCAGCAGAGCATCCGCATGTTACAGTGCGTGGGCGGGAGCGCAGGCATGGCGGAACAACCTGCATGCGAAACCCGCGGCACATGGCTTGCCTGTGCTGGAAAGGCTGCATCCCTAACTATGCCCGGACCATCAGCGTCAGTCCTGTACCGAATGTCCTGAGCAGCTGACGTGGTGATAGACCCAATACCAGACTTTGAGACAGGGTTATTCTGAGACCATCCATTCATTCATTCTAGGCTGTACAAGCTTCAATCCCTACAGCCCTCATGCTAAACCCTACACGAGTTGTAATCAAACACATGCTGCGACATCGCTGTTGTATAGACTACTGACAGTGTGCCTAATGCCCACTTCAGCTCAGCCATTCTGGTGTGTGTGCTTGTAGCCAGAGCCCTAGTAGCTCCAATCCACACACATCCCCTTTGCGAGGGGCTTAGTGTTTTGTTATGTTGAGGTTGCCTTGCTGTAGCTGGCTATCGCTGCAACTTGCGCCGCCACTTGCGCAACAGGGCCTTGTCGGGGATTTCAACCCAATCCTGGCCTGGCTGGCCTGGCTTTGGCATGGCTGGGTGGCCTGCCCAGTAGGGCGTTCCCGGCAAGGTGTTATTAGTACCCGGTTTTTTAAACGGGGTATCAATAGGGGTCGTCCCGACCCATCTAACGTTAGACTAGATTAGACGAATCTAACGTTAGATTGGCTTGCTAGATCTAGTCTAACCATCTAATCTAACGTTAGATCTACGTAGATCTACGTAGATGGGACGATCCCTAGGTATTAATACCTCACCGGCCCACCGGCGGCACCCATCACTGCCACTAGCGCTATGGCTACGCCTGTCAGTCCTACACCCGACACCGAAGACACACATCCTCCAGCCGAAGCTCGTGGCTGGACACAAGTACAAGAAGAACACGGTCTCTGTCCTGCTCAATAGCACAGCTGAGTGGGGCGTGGGCCTGGGCCGTCTGCACAACGGTGAATGTTCGTCGCGGCTGACACCTAAGGCGCGACCGGCCAACCTAGAGTTCTAGTTCTACTTTTCTAGGCTAAGAGAATTAAATTTGGGATTTCTAGGCTCACGATTCTTTCATCCTCTTTCACTGCCGATCGGCGCAATGGCTGCGCCTAGCCCCGCTTATCCTACTGCACAACGGTGAATGTCCAGCCCGGTCCTAGAACCTGCAGGGGTCACCCCGGCCATTGGCCATGCCAATCCGTGACAGGCCTGACGCTCGCACCACGCGCTAGTGAAGGGTAGCGAAGGCTATCGCGGTAACTCACGCGCGCTAAAACTCGCGTTTTGCACTGAAGCCTTGTCCCAGTACACCGCCCGCCACCAGGTCGAAAATTGAGATAGCGCAAACAAGCAGCGACCCACCTACAAGAGCAGGGTGGCGAGGCGCTCCGTGGCGTCCGTAGCAAAGTTCGCACCATGGAGGCAGCCTCGCAGTACTGCGGAGTAGGCTATCGCAGTGCGCCATGCTACCGAGCCATGTCATAACACCACGAGACTGAGTCACGCCACGCTTAGCTGAAGTTGTGCAAGTTGGGTGCATGGCACTGTTTATTTTTTGGCTATTGGCTAAATCGGCTTTATTCGCTCAGTTCGTGCTGCTCTGGATCAGTTGGTGCTGCTGGTTTCAATCGAAAGTGCTTGGCCTTACATTTCATCTGCCTCGTCAACCCCCACTTCAGCCAACTGATCCTCCTCCATCTCTTGCTCCCACCTCAGATGTTCTAGGATGTCAGCCCTAAGCAATGGCTTCTTCTGCGTCAACCTCTTGCCCTTCCAGCCCAAGCACTCCCGTGCATACTCCTTCAACAAATGCACATTCAAGGTCATGTGGGCGCTTGCAATGTGTGGTGCCCGTGCATGCAGAAGCCTCAAGCACTCAGCATCTTCCTTCTTGTCACTCGCCAGTGTCACACGTCCAAACATGGGTATGCTGCTCAGGGTAGATGCTCCATGACACATGCACTGCTGTGGCTTGCTGCCCATGTGCCTCACACACGCACATGCAGTCTCAGACCACATGGGCGCAACCCCATCTGCAGGGAAGAACATTGCATGCATGGCCCGTGACCCAGTGATGGTGCGCAGCAGCCTGTGGGCATCAGGGTCAAGCTCAGCACACTTCTCAACTTCCTCATCCTTCAGCACCAAACACCACCGCCGCTGCACGCTCCCCCTAGTCTGATGCGCAACACTGGCTGCTAGCTGTGCAGCAGGCACCACACACTCTACATTATGCACACCTGCCAACTGCTGAGCCTTGCACTCAGCACTGAGATCTGGGTGATCAGCCAAGACTCTGGCTGCCATGCTGTGCTTGAATACCCCACCCTCGGAGTCATGGCGGCCCTTGAAATGAGATGTGGCCCCATACGACCACCACACTGACACCTTATACCTCATGGCCATGCGCCGGTGCAGCTGCAATGCCGGTGTGCCCTTGAACTGGGCTGCGCACCCATCTGACCACATGCACAACTGCTTCATGACCATGCACCGCTCACCCTGTAAATAATCAAGCACCTGATGCAAAGCTGCCTGTGTCACAGCTGCTGACTGATCCTTCCCATCTGTCAATATGTACACAGTCTCCTCCCGGTACACCCTGCTGCATCCCGGTACACCCTGCTGCATCCCTCACCCAGTCCCTGGGACACCCTGTAAACTTGCTGAATGCTCTGAGCAACCTGTGCTCCCGCAACTCAGGAGGGACGATGGAGGCTAGCACTGCCTTGGCCTGCATGTTGCCCAGGGTCTGGCCCCCAGCCAGGCCGCAGGTCCCTGCCTGCAGAGCGCTGATCCTATCTAGCACCATGACACCGACCTGGTGCTTGGCTGACGTTGCCACATGGCTGAGTGCCGCCTGCATGCCAGGCTGGTTCCTTAGCAACCGTACCAGCTGCTGAGTGGCACCAGCATTTCTGCGGAAGGCAGCAAACTGCTTGGCAATCACTTTAGCGGCAGCCCGCAGGTGACGGTGAGGGACTGAAGGCTGCTGCTGCTCCTCCTGCCCCTCCTGCCCCTCATGCTGATGCTGATGCTGATGCTGATGCTGATGCTGATGCTGATGCTGATGCTGATGCTGATGCTGATGCTGATGACGCCGTAGCCGTAGCCGTTGCGCGTTGTGCAGCTTGTGGAGGCAAGCAAGCCTTCTCCTCTCCTTTTGACGGGCTGCCCGCTGTGCAATAGGTGCTGGGGTGGCTGGGGCAACAGGGCTGTTGGCATGTCCTGGACAAGAGGATGACAGAGTGCTAAAGTGGTTGTGCAGCCTCACGGGTGGGAGAGCCAGAGAATAAGCAGCTTGGGCTGCAGCTTTGGGGACACAGTTGCGCATGAAACAGATGTGCCGCATCTCAGGTTGCATGGCTGTGCATGGCTGTGCATGGCTGTGCATGACTGTGCATGGCTGTGCATGGCTGTGCATTTGCATGGCTGGTTGCATGCCCGGTTGCATGGTTGTGCATGGCTGGTTGCATGGCAGGTTGCATGGCTGTGCATCGCTGTGCATGGCTGCATGGCTGCATGGCTGCATGGCTGCAAGGCCCTTCAGCTGCTGCTGGTCCAGAGCTAGCTGTTGCTGGGCACCCTTCAGCTGCTGCTGATCCAGAGCCACCTGGCGTTGGGCATCATGCAGCAGCTGCTGGTCCACAGCCAGCTGGTGCTGGGCACCCTGCAGCTCCTGCTGATTTAGGCTCAGCTGGTGCTGGGCATCCTGCAGCTGCTGCTGGTCCTTAGCCAGTTGGTGCTGGGCATCCTGCAGCTGCTGCTGGTCCATGCTCAGCTGTTGCTGAGCGCCCCGTCCAAGGCAGGTGCGTGGGCGCTTATGACCCCATGTGCTGACATCCCTGCTTGACTGTTGTGGTGTTGCAAGGGCTGTTTCAAGGGCTGGCAGCTCGGTAGGGCTCTGCAGGGTGTAGGATGGAGGAGGAGGATGTTAAGGTATGGGTTCCCGCCACAATGGTGGATTCCCGCCACAATGGAGGTGTCCGCCACTGCCATTGCCACTACTTACCAGCTTGGCACGTATCGCTTTATGGCGTTCCAGGCAGGGCGCGGCGTCGGGGTCCAGGAGGGCTCATCGCAATTTTCAGCTATCAGAGTTCGCGCACAGTGCGAGAAATGTAGCAATAAGGGCGCCTAACGGCAGCACAGGGTCCACCCCGTCGGGGATGAACACAGGACGCAGCCAATCGCCTCCTGTGATGAGATCGACCCATGCCAATTTCACCCTCTGCCACATTTTGTCATTGTATGTACCACACACGGTGATAGAGCTTGCCTGGGGTTCATCCCGAAATATAGACACGCCCAGCTATCCGACACAGGTGAGAGCAGGCGTAAAGGATCACTGGCCGCAAAGTTTATGGTCTTGACACGAAGCCCAAAAATCATGGGGTCAAGGCTTCAGCAGAGTGCACGGTAGTGGAACAAAGCCGACGAACGGTGCTGCTAACACCTCAGTGAGATGCTCTGCTTGCTTGGAGGCAGGGTTAGGCGGGTCTCGGGCCAGGTGTCAGGAAGGGCCCGGGCCATGAGGGGTCCCGACCCAACCCAGGGAATCTTGCGCTTCGACCTGCGACCCACGTACGGCCGCACCCCGTTGAGCCCCAGGCTGCAGCCAGCGACCATGTTCACAGTTCGCGGGAATGGCGGGCGGAGTGATCTGGGAGAGGCTTCAGTGGAAAACGCGAGTTTTAGCGCGCGTGACTTACCGCGATAGCCTCAGCTACCCTTCACTAGCGCGTGGTGTGAGCGTCGCGCCTGGCACGGATTGGCATGGCCAATGGCCGGGGTGACCCAGGGGTGTCGTCGAAACCCCGCATGAGCAATACTAGCATCAATTTGAATGCCAAGATTTGAGCCGCCATAGCACTCAGCGCACTGCACAGTATTTAATGATACAAGCTGCAACGCATAGCTGACAGAGTCTTCCATCCGGGGATGTGCGACACACAAATAATAATAACGTGCCTGAGACGCGGCGTCGTTTTAATAACCAGGGGTAGGTTCTCTCTTAGTTGGGACCGGCTGAGTGTCGGAGGGCTGTACAAGTGACATGGCCGCTATGCGTATCGGAGAGGCTGGCAGGAAGCGAGGGGACCGGGAAGATGGTTCACAGCTCTGCCCGCAGTGCCCAATGCAGCCCAGCATTACGGCAATACCCTAAATATCTCCGGCTCTCTGGGTGTCGTACAAAGACGCAGGCAGCATATACGTGCCGGTCACACGCAGGATGCATCGAACAGGCTTCATTGACTATGCCCGAAAGTCACACACAAGAAAGGTAATTGAAGCTAAAACTGTGCAGCGCGTGCATCAAGGCATAAGCACTGCAGCGCGCGCGTCAACTACACATGTTCCACTTATAGCACTGCGGCCAGATGTACGTACATGTATACTGTAGATTCGCCATCACGTTTTGTGCTCTGCTGGTGCTCGCTGGAGCGATTGATGAGCAGCCACCGTCTCCTCCTATGTTGTCCATCGGCCCGCGTCCGCCATTGCCCCCCGCCCCCCCACCCCGCCCCCCGCAGCCCCTGGCAACCTTTAACGCAAGCCGTGTACGGTTCCGCATCACTTTCTTCGGGCTTGATATGTGGAGCATCCTGACCTGGAACTCCGACGTCACAAATAGGGCGAACGCCTCCGTCCTCCAGGGCCTGGCAGCCCCATCCACCTGCTTCTCACAGCTGCTGGCCATGGACCTCAGCACCCTACTCAACTCCTCTGGCACCACACAGCAGCTCCTGCCGGGCTTGCTTGCGTTCAAGTCAGATGTGAGTGCCTGCTGTTGTGACACCCAATGCACCTTCACCCCAGCCAGGTATTGACATGACCCTGGCCAGCCATGAGCTGCAATGTTGGTGGCGCAGGTGGAGGTCATGCTGCGCGAGTACCTGAACGAGGACACTGCCAACGTGACTGTGCCAGACTTCTGCGCCGGCAACAGGACCCAGGCCGCCTTCTATGGGGGCCCCCCACTGACGCTGTACAACCAGACCTGGCCCACAGTGCATGTGCAGGTGGAGCTGGACGCAAACCCTGCATGGTGGGTGCTGCATGGGGCCTGGTAGGCAAGGCTGGAACCTCAATGGAGGGAGGGAGGGCTGTGATTGAGATGGGGATGTATCCTTAACCTGTTCACCTATTTGTTTGCTCAGTCCAGCTGCTGGCTGTGTGCTGCGGCCTGATGCTGCGCAGGCTAGCCATCCTGACCGCGCTGGGAGGCAGGCTGGGCGCCCTGAACAACCTGCAGCGCAACTGGTGAGGCTGCCTGGGGTCAGGCCAGCGGCAGCACCTGCTTCACTTCATCCAGGGAGGGCAGAGGGGAGGGTGCCAGTCAGCCAGGCTGTGTTGCTATGAGGTTGGTTGCATGGGGCTGCTACACCTCCACCACCCTCTGCATGCTGGACCTGGTAAGCAATGCCGCATACTGATGTTGGTGGTCGACCCATCTTTGCAACTGCCTGCTGAGCTGGCTGCTGCCTGCGCTGCCCTGCTGCTGTGGCTGCAGCCGTGGTGCGCTGCTGACCCGCTCCCCCTGGTGAGGAAGAGGCAGCCAGCACCCTGCCCCACAGCTGCCGGGCCTGAGGCTGCTCAGCCTAGCACCAATGGTTGCCCCACCAATGGTTGCCTCACCTAGTGCACTCTGCATATTCACATTCAGCCGCCCCACACACTTGCCTGACTGCTTGCTGACATGCTCAGGTTCTGGGTGCAGTACCAGATGCCTGTTCAAGGCTGCCTCGTGGACACAATCGTTCAAGTACCACTGAGCTCCCAGGTTCTGGGGAACCCGCCACCTCCCGCTACTTCCCCGAGCCCTTTGCCTCCCCTTCCCCCCTGCACTGCCAGCCGTGTGGGCCTCCACATCACGTTCTTCGGGATTGACCTGTGGAGCCTCACCGCAATGAGCTCCGTCACCTCAACCAGGGCGAACGCCTCCGTCCTCCAGGGCCTAGCAGCCCCATCCACCTGCTTCTCACAGCTGCTGGCCATGGACCTCAGCACCCTACTCAACTCCTCTGGCACCACACAGCAGCTCCTGCCGGGCTTGTTTGCGTTCAAGTCAGATGTGAGTTCCTGCTGTTGTGACACCCAGACCAACATCACCCCAGCCAGGTACTGACATCACCCTGTCCAGCCATGAGCTGCAATGTTGGTGGCGCAGGTGGAGGTCATGCTGCGCGAGTACCTGAACGAGGACACTGCCAACGTGACTGTTCCAGACTTCTGTGCCGGCAACAGGACCCAGGCCGCCTTCTATGGGGGCCCCCCACTGACGCTGTACAACCAGACCTGGCCCACAGTGCATGTGCAAGTGGAGCTGGACGCAAACCCTGCATGGTGGGTGCTGCATGGGGCCTGGTAGGCAAGGCTGGAACCTCTATGGAGGGAGGGGCCTGTGACTGTGGTGGGGATGTTCTCCTTACCCTGTTCATCCCTCTCTAGTAAAGGAAACCCGCAGATACTATATAATCGTTAAGTACAGATTACCAGGGCAGTGGGCCCGTCTCACATCGGACGGGCAGCAGGCCACATTTCTTTAAGAACTAACCCGATAGACAGCCGGTCAAGCAAGCCCGCATGCAGCCAAATAAAACTATGCACGTTCCTGGGTTGGCAACGTCAGGTCATGTGTCAGGAAAGAAGTAAAGACTACGCCCTCGCCATCAAGCGTGCAAGCAGGGTGGAGAGAAGCCTCACGGCATGCCCTTGCTATCCTGCCACCAGGGAAGGTCATGTGTTAGGTTACTTAAAACCTGCTCAGGTCATGCTCATGTTAACAGTGTGGCCTGTGATTACCTGATGTGCGAGATTGCTATGCCTTACTGAACACTGGCCGCAGCCACCATTAAGGACGTTTGACATTGCTCAAGTGGAATGTCTTCACCGTGTTGCTGTTTTGTTGAATCCTTCAGCCCTCATGTAGAGCCAGTCATGTCCCCGTTGTCATGCTTGCCGATCCTCAGCTGGTTGTTCATCGCTTGCAGTATTCAGCTGAACATCAAGTGTGTACCATCGCACAATCCCTCCGCACCCATTGCCAAGTATAGACCACCAGCATGCAACATGTGATGGCTGGTTTATGCACCGCTGGCCTTCAAGAGTGCCATCAACACCCTAATGGAACTACCTCTACTTCCAGCCTGATGCCGCACCCAGTTGCATGCTCAAGCTGTTGCCTCCTGCATTAGATCATGAGGTTGCTGCCGCTGCCGCTGCCCCTGCCCCTGCTGCCGCTGCTGCTGCCACTGCCCCTGCTGCCCCTGCTGTTGCTGCCGCTGCTGCCCCTGCTGCCCCTGCCCCTGCTTCCCCTGCTGCTGCTGACGCTGCCGCTGCTGCCCCTGCTGCCCCTGCTGCTGCTGCCCCTGCCCCTACTGCCCCTGCCGCCCCTCCCCCTGCTTCCCCTGCTGCTGCTGCCCCTGCTACTGCTGCCCCTGCTGCCCCTGCTGCTGCTGCCCCTGCTGCCCCTGCTGCTGCTGCCCCTGCTGCCCCTGCTACTGCTGCCCCTGCTGCCCCTGCTCCTGCTGCCCCCGCTGCCGCTTCCCCTGCTGCTGCTGACGCTGCCCCTACTGCCCCTGCTGCCCCTGCTCCTGCTCCCCCCGCTGCCGCTGCCCCTGCTGCTGCTGCCCCTACTACTGCTGCACCTGCTGCACCTGCTGCTCCTGCCCCTGCTGCTGCCTACCGCTGCCTACTGCTGCCTTCTGCTGCCCCTCCTGCCCCTATTGCTGCTGCCCCTGCTACTGCTGCCCCTGCTGCCCCTGCTGCTGCTGCCCCTGCTGCCCCTGCTGCCCCTGCTGCTCCTGCCCCTGCCCCGGCTGCCCCGGCCCCTGCTGCCCCTGCCCCTGCTGCTCCTGCCCCTGCCCCTGCTGCCCCTGCCCCTGCTGCCCCTGCCCCTGCTGCCCCTGTTGCTGCTGCCCCTGCTGCTGCTGCCCCTGCCCCTGCTGCCCCTGCTGCTGCTGCCCTTGCTGCTCCTGCCCCTGCTGTTGCCTACTGCTGCTGCTGCTGCTGCTGCTGCAGCTGCTGCCCCTGCTGCTGCTGCCCCTGCTGCTCCTGCCCCTGCTGCTGCTGCCCCAGCTGCTCGCCTGGCTGCTTTTCGAGGCTAGACAGCTGCCATCAGGTGCATTGGGGACGTGAGGCTCCCTTGCGCTGAAGCAGAGACTGAGCATGTTTTACCGCATAGGCAGTGCGCAAAGTTGACGTGCACGCAACGCACGCCACGGCCAAGCGCCGCATCCGTGAGGTGCAGCCCAGTCCTGGCCCTGGACTGCGGCTGCCAGTTCAAATTGATGGGCCAACCTGCGTGATGTTATATTTCATTCCGCGCACTGGCGCCACCACGTGCCGAGCCATGATCGCAGCTCAAACGTAATATTTAGTCTCAAAAAGTCGCCAATCGAATGTGAATCTCACTGCCCAGTGCAGAGCTGGGGCTGTCTTCTTGTATAATTGGTGGCTCTGATTAGAGGAGGCTGTGCGCGCGTTTGCAGGCCATTCCGAGCACATTTTTCATCTTGAGCCCCTATTTTTTATATGTAGATCCAAGGCCAAAGCGATTATCCACAAGGTTATTTAGCGGTTAGTAACGAACGACACGCTGGTGGTGGTGGCCGGTGCTTGCTGACTGCCGCTGTGCGGTTGCTTTTGTGCCATTGCCACTATGCGATGGCAGCGATTGTCTTCCATTGCCACTGTGCTATTGTCATCGTGCTATGATAGCGGTTTCCACCGTGCGAATGCCACTATGCGACTGTGGGCAATGGGCTCTTGCGCATCCTCTGGCGCTCCCGCCATACATCGAAGCTGCGCCAAAACAAACGCCAAGAATGCTCACATGCAACTGGGTGAGCGTCGTGGCTGGCGAACACCGGTGACGCGGCAGATTCTTCGCCTAACAGACAGTTGATGGGCAATAATTATCAAACCGTTCAAAGGGCTTCAGTGAATACGAACTCTTGCCCATCACTGCCCAGCTAAGCTAAGAAAATGACGGCCTTTCTCGCTATTTAGCAGCGCGAAGGGCAAATGAGTCGCTATGCAATAGCGATGTGCGCTCACAAGCCTGAGAGCCCTGGCCAGTAAGGCAGGCGGCCATAAAAGTGTGGCGAATACTTTATTGGGGCGACCGCGAATAGGGTCAAAATAGCCTGGCTTCTACACCAACACAACGCCCTACTACCGTTTGGCCATAAAACGTTGCGTTTAACTTGGCAATGTATTGAAACAGTGACCTGTACAGTGCGCGCCTCCAAGGGACATTGGTGAGTAGGAATTTTGGACAGTCGGGAAATCGGGCAGTCATGGGCAATTGCAGGATCGGAGAAAGCAATGTACCCGATTTGAAGCTGGTCAGGCAGCTAAGCGCATCGTGACAGCAAGAGACACGAGATAGTCTTGATGAAAGCATGAGCCAGGCAACAGTGGGCAGGGACCAGAAGGCTGTAGATGAGGCATGGGTAAAGTTATAGACAACAGCTAGTAGGAGGCAAGCAACAACAAGCGCAGCAAGCGCCAGCTAAGCAACAATGATCGCCAGTGGGCCATGCCACAGTCGACACGGTGAATGCTGAGGGCAGAAGCTAGGGGCAATAAAGATCAGCAACCTACGATGGGCCTCGTTGGATAAGCAGCGATGGTTGCACAAAGGCCAGGATGGCAGCTCCCTTGGCAGACCCTGACAGCCAAGAAGGCTCTGGGAAGCAGGCCGCAACATAGGGGGAAACATGTGGCACGGGTGGCAGCAAGGGCAATATGACGCATCCGGCAGCAGCAACAGGTAGTAGGACCCGGGCAGTGAGGGGCAGTGGACCGCAGGGAAAGACAGCAACCAGGGTTGACATGGTCAGCAGTAGGCAGCAGCCATGCGCAGTGGGAGGCAAGCAGCAACATAGGGGAAAGTATGTGGCACAAGCAAAGGGCATTGTAAGTGTGGTAGATGTCGGGTCAAGCAACAACAATCGCATGCATGCTATTGCTGCATGGCTTTGCAAGGCCCACCCGTTAGGCACTCCAAGGCGCCAAGAGCTCCGATGTTGCATCAGCCTTTATCCTTGCAATGGTAGCTGGGATGGCGGTGTTTGGCGGAAATCATGTTGTGCCCCCAGCTGCTGGTCGTGTGCTGTGGCCTGATGCTGCGCAGGCTAGCCACCCTGACCGCGCTGGGAGGCAGGCTGGGCGCCATGAACAACCTGCAGCGCAACTGGTGAGGCTGGCTGGGATGACTGGTAAGGCTGACTGGGATTAGCTTGAAGTCCAGAGGCTGCCTCCCTCACAACTCCCCATGCACTACAGCCGCTGCGTTCAGGCTGCTTGGGTACAATGTCGTTGGACCCTGCTCCTGCCCCCTGCTCAGTCCTGCTTTGCTGCCTGTCCCTGCTGCTCTAAAAGCCAAACCATTTATGCAGCTGCCTGCTGAGCTGGCTGCTGCTTGCGCTGCCCTGCTGCTGTGGCTGCAGCCGTGGTGCGCTGCTGACCCGCTCCCCCTGGTGAGGAAGAGGCAGCCAGCACCCTGCCCCACAGCTGCCGGGCCTGAGGCTGCTCAGCCTAGCACCAATGGTTGCCCCACCCAGTACGAAACTCAATGCTGTTTTATTAGCCCATTGCATTCTGCCTGCCTGCCTGCCTGCCTGCCTGCCTGCCTGCCTGCCTGCCTGCCTGCCTGCCTGCCTGCCTGCCTGCCTGCCTGCCTGCCTGCCTGCCTGCCTGCCTGCCTGCCTGCCTGCCTGCCTGCCTGCCTGCCTGCCTGCCTGCCTGCCTGCCTGCTTGCTCAGGTTTTGGGTGCAGTACCAGCTACCTATCCAAGGCTGCCTGGTGGATTCAATCGCACCATTTTGCTCCACACAGCCGGCAGCCATTTCACCGCCCCCCAGCCCCAGCCCTCCTGCTCCCGTCCCCCCCGCCCGTCCCTTCCCACTCCCACCTTCACCAGCCCCTCCTCCACCCGTTCCTCCTCCCCCTTCACCAAGCCCCTCACCACCTTCACCCTCTCCCTCCCCTTCACCTCCACCGCCTCCCAGCCCTCATCCCAACCCACCTCCACCTCCCCCGCCCACACCTGCCCCCCCTCCCCCGAGCCCTTTGCCTCCCCTGCCCCCCTGCCCTGCCAGCCGTGTGGGCCTACACATCACGTTCTTCGGGATTGACCTGTGGAGCCTCATCGCAATGAGCTCCGTCACCTCAACCAGGGCGAACGCCTCCGTCCTCCAGGGCCTAGCAGCCCCATCCACCTGCTTCTCACAGCTGCTGGCCATGGACCTCAGCACCCTACTCAACTCCTCTGGCACCACACAGCAGCTCCTGCCGGGCTTGTTTGCGTTCAAGTCAGATGTGAGGTCCTGCTGTTGTGACACCCAGACCAACATCACCCCAGCCAGGTACTGACATCACCCTGTCCAGCCATGAGCTGCAATGTTGGTGGCGCAGGTGGAGGTCATGCTGCGCGAGTACCTGAACGAGGACACTGCCAACGTGACTGTGCCAGACTTCTGCGCCGGCAACAGGACCCAGGCCGCCTTCTATGGGGGCCCCCCACTGACGCTGTTCAACCAGACCTGGCCCACAGTGCAGGTGCAGGTGGAGCTGGACGCAAACCCTGCATGGTGGGTGCTGCATGGGGCCTGCTAGGCAAGGCTGGAACCTCAATGGAGGGAGGGGCCTGTGACTGTGATGGGGATGTTTCCTTGCCCTGTTCACCTGTATGTTTGCTCAATCCAGCTGCTGGTCGTTTGCTGCGGCCTGATGCTGCGCAGGCTAGCCACCCTGACCGCGCTGGGAGGCAGGCTGGGCGCCCTGAACAACCTGCAGCGCAACTGGTGAGGCTGCCTGGGGTCAGGCCAGTAGCAGCACCTGCTTCACTTCATCCAGGGAGGGCAGAGGGGAGGGTGCCAGTCAGCCAGGCTGTGGTGCTATGAGGTTGGTTGCATGGGGCTGCTACACCTCCACCACCCACCGCATGCTGGACCTGGCAAGCAATGCCGCATATTGATGTTGGTGGTCGACCCATCTTTGCAACTGCCTGCTGAGCTGGCTGCTGCTTGCGCTGCCCTGCTGCTGTGGCTGCAGCCGTGGTGCGCTGCTGACCCGCTCCCCCTGGTGAGGAAGAGGCAGCCAGCACCCTGCCCCACAGCTGCCGGGCCTGAGGCTGCTCAGCCAAGCAATGGTTAACCCACAAATGGTTGCCTCACCTAGTGCACTATGCATGATCACCTACCGCCGCCCCACACACTTGCCTGACTGCTTGCTGACATGCTCAGGTTCTGGGTGCAGTACCAGATGCCTGTTCAAGGCTGCCTGGTGGACATGGTGGCTCAGCTGCCCTCATGCTCATCTCAGCCACTCATCTCACCTGCCCCCCCTAGCCCTGACCCTCCTTACCCAGTCCCTCGGTCAAGCCCCTCACCCTTGCCCCCTTCCCCTCCACCTCCTTCCCCTCCACCCCCTACCCCTCCACCCCCCTCACCCAGCCCATCACCTCCTTCACCCTCTCCCTCCCCCTCACCTCCGCCACCTCCCAGCCCTCCCCCTAGCCCACCCCTGCCCCCATCCAACACAAACCTGCTAATCCCGCCACACCCACCCAGCCCTAGCCCCCCACCCCCCAGCCCCCCTCCTCCCAGCCCTAGCCCCCCTCCTCCCAGCCCCAGCCCACCCCCTCCCAGCCCTAGCCCACCCCCTCCCAGCCCCCCTCCTCCCAGCCCACCCCCTCCCAGCCCCCCTCCTCCCAGCCCCCCCCCTCCCAGCCCACCCCCTCCCAGCCCCAGCCCACCCCCTCCCAGCCCCCTTCCTCCCAGCCCACCCCCTCCCAGCCCCCCTCCTCCCAGCCCACCCCCTCCCAGCCCACCCCCTCCCAGACCACCCCCTCCCAGCCCACCCCCTCCCAGTCCTCCCCCTCCCAGCCCACCCCCTCCTGGCCCACCTCCCCCTAGCCCAGACCCATTCCCCCCTAGCCCACCCTCTCCCCAGCCCCCTCCTCCCAGACCCAGCCCCCCTCCACCCAGCCCTGACCCACCCTCCCCACGCCCACCTTCTCCCAGCCCACCCCCTCCCAGCCCCCCTCCTCCCGGCCCTCCCCCTCCCAAACCACCTCCTCCCAGTCCCCGCCCTCCCTCGCCCCGCCCCCCTTCTCCTAACCCAGAACCTGCCGATTGTGGCTGCTGAACACCCCTCACTGGGGTATGCGAGAGGTGGGGGCAGGGGACTAGACTTTGGCTACGTCTTCTGGACCGCCCAAATAAACCTGCCCCTGGTATGGGGTAGGGGTAGGAGCATGTTCCCATATGTGCTGAACAGCTCTCAAACATCCCTAGACACCGCACCAACTGCTGCATGACGAGCAGTGCTGGGGAACAGGACAACGGCAGGCTGGGTCTCAAAGCTGAAGAGGCAGCAGTGGCCTCAGCCAGCGGACTCTTCATGCTGCCTTCATCTACCTTGGTGGCCTTTGAGGCGCGCTGAGCAAGGCGCCGCACCCCAAGCAAGCCAGACGTGAGCAGTGCAGGCTACATGGAGTCATGGGCAGCATTGCCTTCCATTCATCGTTCATCTGCCAAATGTTCCGCATAATGAGATGTGCGTGCGCTTTTGTGGGGAGAGTTGACGCATGAGCATCATCTATTCGGGAAGTGATTCTCGCATTGTTTAGTTCATGTTGGGTTTTTCACTACCCTTTACACATGGCCAAATTCATCGAGACATTTATTCATTTGATTGCCTGCACATGTAAGGCGTAAGCCATATTCTGACTTAAGGGCGTGCTCGAGGCGATGTGGGCAGCAGATGTGGGGGGGTTGTGGTGTAGGGGGGCTTGCTGTGTAGGGGGGGTTGTGGTGAATGTGGGGGACCATGCAAGCCAGCAACGGGTGGCAGCAGCAGCAGCAGCAGGGTGCAGCCGAGTTGTGCCAGCAGGTGTGCCGCCTCCACAGCCCCCCCTGCCCCAACAGCCCCCCCCACAGCAGCCACCCCAGCAGCAGGGCCGGAGCTCGTGGGGCACAGCCCTAGAGGGGCAGATGCTGGCACCCCCCATTGCGTCGCCTCAGGGGCCTATTGCATCACCTGGTTTACGGCACATGTATCAGCTGGCTCTAGCTGCAATCGCCACCCAAGGGCAGGCTGCTCCGGCTCAAGGTAGTGAGCCAGGTGCAGCAGCGCCGGCTCCTGGCTTCACGCTACGCAAGCGTACCACACCTTCTGAGTTGGGGCTGCCCAAGAAAGCTGCCAAGCGCAAGCGGTGATCCACGAGACTTAGTTAGACAGCCCCCCAGCGCCAACTCAGGTTGTAAAGTGCGCAACAAAGGCTGTACCGGCCACCTCCCCCAACCACCTGCCAACCGCCTTCGTGCCACATTCCCGCAACCGTTTTCCAATCCGACTGCTTCTGCCGATGCGCATGCTCGTGTAGAGCAACCTAAGCGGCGCGGGCGGTCGAAGCGATGACTGCATGCCCCGAACCGGCTCAAATTCAAATTACTAACTTTGATGCTTTGCACTGCACGGCCTACCAACTGGATAATAATTCTGGATGGGTGAAAGGTAGCTGACTGGGTTGGCTACATTCTGAGCCAGCTAGCATAGATTTTGGCGCAGCGAGTGCAGAGTTACAGCCGTCCTACTGGTCACCCCCGCCATTGGCCCCGCAAATGTGAGACGGTCTGGGGCGCGAATCTCCGTGTAGCTCTTGACAAAGTTTTGACGCAGTCGGGTGTAACAGGCGTATGCGGCACCCACCAGCCGCAAAACACTAGCTCAGATCGGCGCCCGCCCAAACCTGACCTGTGCCTTCCGCTCCTAAAAGACTCACGCACATCATAAGGCGAGGCTCGCAACCCTTCTACGCACGCCGTAAGCCAACGGCACAAGTGCAGTACGCCTGCTTGCATGTCAGTGCATGGAGCATATAGTTTGTGACTATGCACACAAGTCAGCCAGCTGGCACCCCTTTCCTCACTTACGAAGCGGCATGACTCTATGCAAGTACAAGCTGCATCATGACAGCGCTACATCATCACTTGGCACTATGTTGTGGGGATGGCTCGGGATGGCTCTGGCTTTCAGTGTTACATGTGCCGTGGTGCCTCAACCTTCTCCCTCAACTTCAGCAGGCACATGTCACGCAAATCATTCTTTGATTTACTTGAAACCACTTCATCGCAAAACAACAACACAAACAAAACACATTACACAAGTTGTAGACCACTTCACTCCTGCAACCGTGCTACCAAGGCAAGCTTTGCCTCATTGTCAAACTGTGTGGCTGGGGCCTGGCAGGCTGACTGGCTGCTCTGGCAGGTGATGGTTGATCTGAGGGTAGCCTCCGGGCTGTTGTAGGGCACCACATTGCCAACACCTGCAAAACAAAAGACACATTACACACGTTGTAGACCACTTCATTGGCACCTGACACATAGCTTCAACCACAGCCCCAGCTACGTACTTAAGGGCAGTGATGGTGGGAGGGGGTTGCTGTGGCTGTTGGGGAGGGGTTGGAGGAGAGGGAAGGGAGGGGGGCAATGAGGGCCGGGGAAGGGAGGGGGGCAGCAGCCATTGCCCATGCTGCAGCCCTTGCTGCCTATGCCCGGGCGGGGGGGAGGGCGGGGGGGAGGGGCAAGGAGAAACCTGATCCTGGTGCTGGTCATCTAGCTTTGGGGGCAGGGAGGGGGGAGGGGGCTGCTGCTCCAGGGTCTGACCATGTAGTGAGTGTGGCAGGGAGGGGGGAGGAGGCTGTTGCTCAAGGGGCGGGCCTTGCAGCTGCCGGGGTGGGGAGGGAGGAGGGGATTGTTGCTTCTAGTGCATAAAAACACATAAACATGTTTGCTCAACATATTGAGGCGTAGCGTCGTTCATAATAAATAATAAGAGATGAAAGTCGGGCAGGTGATTGTTGTGTGCTACCCTCAGCTATTCATGCCTGTCATGCGTTACGGGAGTGTGCGAGTGAACATCAAACTGACCTAAACAAGGTGACGTGTGTTACAAGTTTACTCACCTCCAAGACACTGTTTCCAAGGCCTGATTGCCTAGCTGCACTGCTGCTTGGGAGAGCCTTGGGCTGATGTGGGTTTGATGCTGATCCTCAAAACAGCCAAGCACCTGTGCAGGTCAGCAGTTTTGGTTGCATGTGTTAGCATCGTATGCAAAACGCAGTAAGAAACAGCACCCCGTGCTTACCTGGGATGTATTCGCGAGTTGCAAGTCCGACGGCAGCAAAGGCTGCTCGGCACGGAAATGCCTCCGGCCACCAATCCACCTCTCCTGCTGCGACACGCAAATAAACGGATGGAGTATGACATTGCGAAGCTAATCACGTCGTCGAGACAATGCAGTACACTCGACAAAATAGGGCCTGGCCTGCTAGCGACACCGTTGTGAGATGTAGAGCCCAACGGTGAAAGAATTACATGCAGCGGATCAAAGACGGTGTCAAAAAGTGGATTGCGGGGCCAATGGCGGGGGTGACCTGCTACCTGGTCCGAATCGTGTCGGTGCACTCAAACAGTTGTAGCTGTCAAAGGTGCCCCGATAAAGCTGTAGGGAAGGGAGGGGAGTTACTGATATTACTTGGGATGAGGGGGGTTTATCTGTGTGGTGTTGTAGTTGTCTGTAGCCGCAACACCTGGCAGCAGCCAACCCAGCAGGCACCTCCCTGGTGGCCATCCAGCAGCATGTGGCCTTCACCCAGGCCACCTGGGATGCATGTTGGGAGTATTACCTGCACCCCAAGTAAGCAGAGCAGAAGTTCAGGCTATATGAGGCGCCGAAGAGGGTCCTGGGAGAGAGGGGGTTCTTCAGGAGGTTGGGTGTACCCATGGCAGTGGGGGAAGGCCAGGGCCAGAGACTGATGATCCCCCCTGTGTGGCCATATGACCATCATGCGCATTGCGTCTCTCGTGCCTGGAAGCTTGAGGAGGAGGCACCTGATGCGTCCCGACGGTGGTGGTAGACACCACTGGCACTGACATACGGGGTGGGTGTGGGGCCATTGCTGTGCTGCAGGCCTGCCTCAAGCTGGTGGAGAGATGCCAACAGTGGCAAGCCAACAGACAGGCAACCTCCCGAGGTGGTGACAGTGGATGGATTTTGGACCATGAGCAGGGCAGGTGTGGGACCACCTGTTGCGGACAGCTTGCAGCCAGCGGTTTGAGGCGTCAGTGAGGGGCCTCGTGTGGTGCTTAGTTGTCGAGGAAACATGCGCTGTTTACACTAACAGCTTGATGCTTGTAAGGCTTACTTTAGCCTGATTGATTACTTTGGCTGGGCGCTGGCTTGGCCATCAATGCCCCGTCAAAACTCACCCAAAACAGCCAGTCGTTGATCAGCTTTTAGTCCATGCATATGGACCCAGCCAAGAGGGCCATCCTGGCAGGCAAACAGGCAGGTGCTGACTTGATCTCTTTCACACACCGGTGGCACCGCACAGTATGACCTGGGCTCTTGCCAAGGCATCCGACTGCCACCCAGCCTCCTCCCTCAGGCTCAGGTCCTGACCAAGGCAGGGAGTGCTCTGTGGCCTGCGTCTCCCCTCCCACACACCTCCAGCTCCGCCTCACTTGCTGCTGCCAAGTCAGGCGCACCAGAGCCAGACAGCCCACCAGGCCCACCACTGCCTGGTTCAGGCAGGTGTTGAGATGGTTGTGTGGCGTTATCTGGCCGCCTGCCAGGGCCTAGCTGGCTGCTCAGCCGCCCCTCAGCCTGGCTGCCAAGGGCCACAGCAGCCACAGCAGCCACACGGCCACAGTCCAAGCGGTGCGTGGGCCAGTCCAGCTGCTGGTGGTCGCGGGTGCAGTAGGCAACGTGGCGGCAGCGCGCGCACACCAGCAGCTGCACGCCACTGCAGGCCTCCTCCAACACCCCGCAGCCAGGCAGTGCACAGCAGCGTGGCCCAGCTGTCCCTGCCAGGCCTGAGGCTGCAGCAACCCCGGCCAGGGCTGTCAGCGTGGCTGGCCAGGGAGTGTTAGGGGGTGGGGTGCCTCCATACTCTGGACTGCTGGCACACAGGTTCGCCTTGGACTCAGGCAAGGCCCGCTGCCTGGCTGCACTCTCTCCTTTCCCTTGACCCTGGTCCTGACCCTGACCCTGATCAGCACCCTCCAGGGCCATGCTGGCCTGCAGTACTGCCGGCAGGGTGGTGGGCAGGCTAATGCTGACATGAGCTGCCAGGCGCCACAGCAGCAGGCCAGCGGGCCCCACCCCCTCCATGCAGCCCTCCACCAGGGCCGCCGGCAGGTGCAAAGCCACCAGGTAGCCCAGCCTCCGGTCATGAGTCAGCGCAGTGCTCAGCAGCTGCAGGTCGTGGCTGCCCAGCAAGGTGTGCAGCTCGTGCACCACGTGCCAGTCGCCACGAATGTGCTACAGCAGCATGAGGGGGTGGGCAGGCACCAGGGCAAGGCAGGCACAAGGGGGCAGGTTATGTTTAGGAATAAGGGGTGGGTTATTTGCTTAGGGTTGTTTGTTTAGGGTTAAGGGGTGGTTTATGTTTAGAGTGGTCAGGCACAAGGGGGTGGGCTGGTATCCAGGGGGCAGGTGGGTCTGTGGGTTACACCGCAAACACGTCAGCCAACACGTATTGAGCTGTGAAGGGCTGTAGGGCTGTTGGCAGCTTCACAGGTCAGGGAGCTACAGAGCGGCAACAAGTGCGCAGCCAGGCCAGCCTGCTTGCCCTCCGCCTGTGTGCCAGCCACTCAGCAGCTGATGTGACGAAGCTATGGGGTGGGAGGGTAGAAAGGGCATGCTCCGAGGCTACTCTCCTCCCTTAATGCACGCCCGACGGCGAGGGCGGTGTCTTTCTCTTTTTCTTTCTTTCTTTGACGAAGCTATTGACCAGCAGCCACACAGCAGTGCCACTCAGGCTGGATTACAGAGCAGGCTACAGAGAAGACACTGGGTGTGAGGTGTGGCTCACTGCACACTGATGGCGCCCGCTGCTCACCTGGCCCGGGGCGTCGCTGTCCAGCTCCAGCCCCTGGTGCCGGTAGCGCCAGGCTCGGCCCGGCCCCGCCAGAGCAGCGACCCGGAACACCAGCGCGCCGCGGCATTGGTCGCACCGCTGGCCGTCACATACCATGGTGTGCCTGCGCAGTGAGCGGTGTATAGCCGCATACGGCACACAGGGGCGGGGGTAATGAGGAGTGCACTGGTGCAGCCTGTGCGGGGTGCCAGGTGACGCCTGTGCTGTGTTGCGTGTCGACGCGATGACGTGGCATTGCGCTACTGGAGCTACAAGAGCCAACGCCACCTGATCGGTGTAGGGCGCTTGGTCCCCATGAACAGAGATGCCATGGCACGGCGCTCACGGCACCCGGTCGCTGGTCATTGGTCTGGCCGCACCCGGTCGTTGGTGTGAATTTGTGAGTATCCGGGCAATGTGATGACAGAGGATAAGGTCGGTGAAAGGTGCTGACCTAGGTGGTGTTTCCCAAGAAGGTGCTTCGTTGTGTTCTCTGCTTTGAGATCAACATACACTGCTAACCTAGATGCCGACGTTGGGCATCGTTCGCTGCAAGGCAAGCAGAGGAAGAGACGAAGGGAGTGGTGTGGTGGAGAAGCTTAAGGTGCAGCATTAAGCAGTGTTACCTCCCCCGCATTGCATCCTGAACGACAAGGCATTAGCAACAGCGAGTCAGCCCCGGCCACTCACAGGCCTCTTAACCTCGACCAGGTCGTGTCTATGCTCCTCGTGCTCCTAAGGTGACCAAAGTGCCCTGAAGGGCTGTGCTCCTGGGCAAGGAGGAGAGCCCCACCCCCACCTAATGCAGCCCCGCTCCCGTTGAAGTACCCCTGACCGGCCCACCAGCATTTACGCCAAACTAACTTTCACTGTGATTCTGAGCCGACTGTGGCTCAAAGCTCCAGCCTGCGCGCCAGGCCAGCCTCAAGTCCTGTCCGCCTGCATTGCAGCTCTAAACCGCACACCCTCGACACCAGCTGGGCCACGCATGGACCATGCCAGCAACGACCGTTTGGCCCTCCAGGAACTGAAGAACTGCTGCAAGTGGTGTGCCACAAGAACTGCTGCAAGTGGTGTGCCACAAGAACTGCTGCAAGTGGTGTGCAAGTGGTGTACCACAACAAGCCTTGCCTTACAAGCAGCTACAGCACCGGTTCCCCAGCCTGGCTTTGATGACCCACATAACCAGGGCCTGGAGACCCAATTGCAAGGTTTGAGCAGCACCCAACAGCAGGGGACGTTGCCACCATCGCCGCACACTCCATGCAGCTGACAGCTGACACTAGGCAAGTGATCTCCGACACAGGCAAGTGATGATGGCGCAGCCGCTGGGCTCTCAGAGGACCACAGCCTGGCAAGTGGCTGAGCTGGGACTGCAATGCAGCGCTGTACAGGCGGCGTCAGGAAGGACAAAAGCAGCCGCTGGAGGTGTGCTGGTAGGTAGGGCTGGTAGCACTGCCCATCAGACGTAGGACGACCCTGCCCTGTGATGCACGAAATGTGTGACCAGTCCTGCTGCCGTCTGTTACGGTCAAAATGAAACAAGAGTGTAGCTGAGCTGAAGCATGGAATGAGGGGCAAAGAGGCCAGAGGGGGTTCAACACAGCTGGCAAAGAGGCCTCATGCAGCCCAGTGGAGCTGTGCGGGAGGCCAGGCCAGTGGTCAGTCAGCGGTTCATGCCGTAGGCAAGGAGTACCCTGGCTTGAGCTTCAAGAAGCTGCGAGACCGAGCACCCAAGGCCCAGGCCCAGCAGCCTGTACAGCACAGTAGTGTGGGCACCTCCCAGAGATTCACCATGCTTGTATCTGCTCATATCAGTCATGCCCAGTCATAGCAGTCATAGCAGTCAGGCAATGGTGTGTGTGGCATGCATGTGTAACAAGCTCTTCACTTGAACAATAAAACATCGCCTAGTGTGACAATGCTGCTGGGCGCAACAGGGCTCTACTCAGGCACAAGTTGCCATCAAGGTTGATGAGATGGTTCTGGACTGATGTAGCGAGGTGTGTAGGGCAGTAGGGGTGGGGTATGGGCAGGTGGCAGTGCACTTAGGCCCAGGTTGGGCAGGTGGGGACAAGCTGGCGCGGCCCACACCCAGACCAGTAGTCAAGCCGGTGGGCGTGACGGAATCAACACTCTCTCATGGAAGTGCCACCCACTCAGCACCCAATGTGGGTGAGACAGAGCAGGGCTTGCAAGGGCAAGGGTTTGGGGCTTGAAGCAGCGAGTGCAGAAGGAGAATGAGGGAACACACATGAACACACATGAGCATGAGCACGTCATGCTGGCCTGGCGCCTGGCGCCTGTAGGGCCATGCTTGCGCCAGGTCTCCTCTTAACCATTGCTGGCTAGGACCACAGTTGTGGACTTGCCAGGCCGTCTGGAGGTGCTGCCCAGCCCTGCTGAGGCTTCAGGCAGGCCAAGCTGCGCTTAAGAGGAAGGCAACGCAGGCATTCGCAACGCAGGCGCAGTAGCAGTGGGGGACACACAAGCAGCTGGTGGTGTTCTTTGGCAACGCAGGCAGTGGCACCCTGGGTGGGTGGGGGGCCGAGGCTGTGCTGCAGGCCTGCCGCAAGGTGGTGGAGAGGGCCAACAGCGGCAAGCCAACAGACAGGGTGCCAGGCAAGGTGGTGACAGTGGATGAGTTTCGTACCAGCAGGGTCAGCTCAATCATGAACAGCCCCCAGCCCTGTGAGGAGGAGCTGGACAGCAGCAAGCCCACCAGGCCTGAGGACTGGAAGCCCAAGCCAGGTCAGGTGCAGAACCGCTTGTTGCGGTCAGGTTGGAGCAAGCGGTTTGAGGCGCCAGTGCGGGGCCTCATGTGGTGCCTTTGGCTGGCTCAGGCCACCCCTGGGGACCTTGGCAAATGGGTGGACAGGGACTGCAACGCAGCCTTCAACCTCCAGCGGGCAGGGGAGAGCAAGTGGCGCCCACTAGAGCTGTGCAGGTGGCCACACCGAGGAAGGCTTGCAGCCAAGGGAAAGGAATACCGCGCATTGGGCTTCAAGAAGCTGCGAGACCGAGCCCCCAAGGCCCAAGCCCAGCAGCCTGTAGCACAGTAGTATATGTGCACTAGGCAATGCTGAAGCTCTTGCTTACATCAGAGCATGTGTTTCATGCCAACATCGATCGCCCGACCTTCGCAAGTGGGTTGGGGTAGGGAACCTGGTATTGGTACCGGCTGTAGGTCGCACTTACTCAGTTCGGACTACAGATAACACAGCCCCTACCCGTCACCTGTTAGTAGGGGAATTATGTGCTGAGGCTGTTGCGCGAATTGTGTGCTGAGCGCTGTCTAACACCTGGCTGGCATGTAGGAGTGCATGCGTCGGCTGTGTGAGGACTTGTGTGAGGACATGTGTGAGGACTTGTGTGAGGACTTGTGTGAGGGCTCGCTCGCCACAAGCACAGAAGCTGCAATGCGTGCACCCATTCAATGCATGCCAGGTCCGGGTCCTAGCACCAGGTGCAGTGCGGCACGTACTTGCAGCGAAGCTTTCGTACGCGGTACGTGAAGCGGGGCGCCAGCGCGGAAGCCATCATCCAGAAGCTGTTAATTGTTGTCTGCAACCATCGGCGCTGCTGCGAAAGTTCGCGGCGCTGCTCGTCGTCCATGCCCTGCCGATGCCGCGGGTTAGGCAGGCCCCCGTGGATGGCAGCTGCGGGCTCCTGTGCGATGGGGTGCTCATTCCGCTGGCCTTCAAACAATGATTCCTGGCCCGGAGCGTCTGCGGCAGTCACACTTTGCGGCGCTTCGACCGAATGATCCTGCTCAATCGCGCGGTCCAGCAGCGGCGCGAGGAGGTAAGTGGCTGGGCCAGCCAAGCCGTGCACAGGGGCAGGAGGCCCGGGGTCTTGGTCTGACGTCGGCTGGGCAAGGGCGCTGCGTATAGGCAGGCAGGCAGGAGGCACCTTGGGTGCAGTGTTTCGCTAGCACTTAGGCCAGCAAGGCATGCCCCGCTGTCTCAGTTGCTAGGGGGGCAATGTGTCCCCATGCCAGATGTCCCTTTCTCCCCTGCCCCTCCTTATCCTATCAAACAAGGTGTGAGCCCCGCCCTGTTGTGCGGTTTGTGAACAAGACTATCCTGGGCGTTGTATTTGGCTTACATGTATGGCTTGGTATGGGACTTAGTATCAAAGAGGAGTCTGCGCTAAGGGGCTCGAGGGGCTCCAACCCTTACATCGTGATCAGTAGCAGTAGGGAAGGGCGGCCAAGAAGATGACACTGTCGCCCCAGGCCGAACATCACTGTAGGGGTCAACCCACACCTCAGCCAGGCCAGCAAGGCAGGAGTGGGAGCTGAGCAAGGGCGCGTTGAAGCATGACAGCGGGATGACGGCAACACAGAAGGACACAGCTGGATGGACAGCCCTTCCACCCCATAGCCCTCCAGGACAAATGGCCGGACATGGACACAACCCGGTGCATTAACTTCCCATGCATCAGGGAGGGCGTGCAGCAGCCTCTGGTGCTGGTGCCTTCCTGCTCGAGTCATTGTTGCTGCTGCTGCTGGTTGATGGTGTTGGTGCTGCTGCAGCTGCTGCTGCTGCTGCTGCTGCGTTGTCTATGTTTCCTGCAGCTACCGGTGGCACTGCTGGTGGCCTCGCATTCTAATGACAGCCTGCACCTCAGCTGTGATCTTCCCAGTGTCCTTCCTGGGTCTTGGCTTGGAGCCAACTGCGCATATTGGTGGCCTGCCTAGCTCGCCTTAGCTGCACCATGCAAGGCTCGTGGCCATGAACAACGCCTTCTGCTATGCAAGCCCGCAGCGGCAGCATTGGGGAGAACGTGCTGCGGCTTCTGGAGCTGTGCAATCATTGGGAGGGTCCCAAAGCTTTGCCTGCCAGGGGTAAGGAGTGCAGCAGAGATGCTAGCTGTAGAACGACCTGCTGCCTGAGGGCCAGCAGTGGTGGCAGTGTGGAAGATGAGCCCAGGCAGGGCATCAAGGGGTGGGGACACAACCAGTGGCGACAGCAACTGGGGACGGCCTCGGCAACACCCGACACAACACCCTCCACACCCCCACCTGAGCTGTGCTGCTAGCGCGTCAGGGTCAGGGGTGCACTCCCTCAGCTCTTTGAACAGGGAGTGGACAAGAGCGCGGCGCAGGGACGACTTGCGTATGACCCCCAGGCCCAGCACGCCAACGACTGGCACCGCCTGCGGGACCTAAGGTTGCCAGGCAGACAAGGGCGGTGCGGATGGACATAACCCTGACCCTAACCCTAACCCTAACCCTAACCCTAACCCTAACCCTAACCCTAATCCTAACCCTAACCCTAACCCTAGTTTGCGGGGGCCGGTGCCTGAGGCAGCAGGCAGGCCGAGGCAGTGGCTGTCATGATTTAGGGCGGGCTGAGTCAGGGGGCTAGGTGGGCCTTGAGCACTGAAGAGGATGAGGTGTTTGCTGCCAAAGAGGAAGATGCTCGCTCCTGCTGCTGCTGCTGCTGCTGCTGCTGTTGATGGCGGTCAGCCTGAAGCCAGCCATTTGAGCCAGACCCAGGAGTCTGTAGCACTGTGGCGTGTGCCATGATGAGTCTGCTGCTCCCATAGGCCACTGTTGTTCATGCCAACCTTTACTCCCTCCCCTCCCCAGGGTTTGGGTGGGGTCATGGAATGAGTCAGGTGTGGTAGTAAGTGCAGCATGTTGGGCTTTAGCTGCTGTGCTCATGATACCCATGCGGCATCAGGTGGCAGTGCAGGTCTTGTCGCTGCCCAGGCCTGCCCCACTTGCTGGTGGCTAGAAGAAGGAAGTGAGCTGGCAGTGTGCCCCTTGGCAGAGCAGCGGTGGTGCCCTGTGACTGCTGCGCAAGGGCTCCCTCACACCCCTACCAGCACTAGGCGCAGCAGGTGGGAAGGGATGAGCACCGCCACCATGATGTCCCGTTCCCGGTTGTAGGTGGTAGCCATGAACAACGCCCTCTGCAGCCACGGGAAGCCAGGACAGAGTGCATTGCAGCTTGGATCTGGCATGGTCATGGGCAGGAGGTGGGGTGAGGTGGCAGAAACACAACAGAGTGTAGATCAAGTGCATGACTCAGCTTGCACAGCCAACAGTCAATGTGGGTGCAGAGTTTGAAAAAGGTACAACATGCTGTTTGGGTTCAATCGGTCAGCTTTTTAGATACGCTTTCTGCTATGGGTGGGGTGTTCAGCTGTTCACAAATGCCCACGTTATTTTGATTTGCACGGGGTGTATGCAGGTAGGGAGCGCACCAGGTTGCGAAGACTGGCCACCTCGGCAGCGCTAAGCCAACACATGCTCAAGTGCTTGGCCACATCCGTTGGCTCCATGCTCTGGGCAATGGCGAGTACGCAACCTCGGAACAGACGGCACGTCTGCCCACTGCAAAGGACAAGGGGTTGCCCAGGTTGTGTCACTATTGGGGTCATTGAAAAGAGATCACTGGGCTGGTGAGGGAGACAGTGAGACAGAAACAAACCCCCTGCTCACTGGCCGCTGCGCTACTCATCAAAACTAACAAGCAAACGCGAAAGAGACATGCCGCGGGCTCATGCTACAGAGTCGCAAACATGCCATCTGCACGACATCTGCATTACCAGGTACCTGCATCCTTGGCTGCTGCATGCATCCAGAGCGTCGCACATGTCGCGGCATCCGGTAGCGAGCACGCCAGGCACAGATGTTTGCAACCATTTCCTCAAACTAATGTATTCTTGCTGATGCGAAGCACTGGCAAAGCTGGAGTGGTGCAATGGTGCCCAAAGAAGTGCCATCAGGCCATGGCTGACGATGCGCTCATGTGACAGAAGTCACCATGCTTACACGACAACCATGCTCACACGACAGCCATGCTCACACGGTAAGCAACGGAAACTCAGCGACGTACCTTAAAGTTGAGAGGGGTGGATAACGGAGGTACGGGATGGGGGTTAGGGTTGGGGATGGGGGTTCAGAGAAGAATACTGGCACTGCTGGGTAGAGCGTGTAAGTCGACTACAGAGCGCGTTGGTAAAGCTAGTCTCCAGCTTCTGTCCCACATCGTCTACGGTGTTGCTGTCTTGCGGATAGCGAGGTACAGCGTCGAGCTCGGCGCGGAGGTCCGGGTACGCGGTCAAGACATCCTCCACAGCTGCGCTGGGCCGAGAGTGTATTCCGGGAGGGGGCAGACCGCGGCCGAGCTGCAGGTACAGGTTACGCTCCGCAAAGTCCGGGATGGGCGCGTCCACAGCAGGGTATCCTCCAAGAGCTCCTGACCATCCGCAAGTACAGTGTCGCGTGTGAAGCAGCCGCGCACCATGAGGCCCAACAGCAAGCTGGCGAGCAGCGCCCTCTTGCTGCAGGCCTCCACCCAAAGCACAAGTTGGTCGTGGATCCGCGCCTCCACCACTTCGGACGGCACGACCTCGCCCGCCTCTAACCCCGCCTCTAACCCCGCAGCTAACCACTCATCAACTTGTGCATTTCACACTTCTTTGCGGACCATACGTTATTGTGGTTGTGCGCCCAGTGCGCTGCACCGTTGGCCTGCATGTTCCGCTGAGCCTGACTTGGTTCTGGCGGCGTGTCGGCCTCACGGTCAACCTAACTGTCCGAGGCATTACGATTACGTCTACGCTGTCTGTTTCGCTGCATTTTCCTAACTCGCTTCGCTAACTGTGGCACTAGTTGTCTAGTTTTTCCTGTTTTATTTCCTGGTTTTCCTGGTTTTACAGATAGTTGCCAGATAGTTGCCAATGTAAGTCGACTACAGAGCGCGATGAAGGGCAAGAAGCGCAAGGGCGCGGATGGGCCCAAACAGCCCAATCCCAAGCAGCCTAAGCCAAAGCGCAAGGACAAGCCTGACGACCTCGGCTGGGTAGGCCCCGTATCGCCACAAGGGAGGGCGCTTAAGGAGAGACTGAAGGAGGCGGCCAAGTCGAGGCTCCAGTTCGTCAAGTGCTATCTGAAGGGCTTCATCAGGTGGGTAGCTTCCGCATCCGGGTCCTCCTCCGCCGCATCTGGGTCCTCCTCCGCACCGCATCTGAACTGGGTCCCGGGACACCTGTACTGGATCCGCAGCCGAACGCCGCATCTGAACTGGGTCCCGGGACACCTGTACTGGATCCGCAGCCGAACGCCGCATCTGAACTGGGTCCCGGGACACCTGTACTGGATAGCAATGCGAATGATATAATAGCGAATGATAGCGTGCGTGTGTGTGTTGCTTTGCAGG
Organism: Haematococcus lacustris; assembly: GCA_030144725.1. Taxonomy (NCBI): domain Eukaryota; kingdom Viridiplantae; phylum Chlorophyta; class Chlorophyceae; order Chlamydomonadales; family Haematococcaceae; genus Haematococcus; species Haematococcus lacustris. Next base: position 6,724,187 of record JASKMD010000030.1, read on the forward strand.
GGCCGTAATGCAGTCAAAAACAAGATTGTGGCGCACATCAGGCTGAGGATGGGCATCCACCACAAGCAGCGCAAACTCACGTCCCTAGCGGTCCTGGTGCTGCTGGCCAAATGCCTGGTGGGGCCTCCTACCCCAGGCTTCCATCCTGCCCCCCCCCCTCCCTCGGTGCAGCCTCCTCCAGCCCAGGGTGCAGCCCCCCTGGACCCTCTCCCTGGCAGCCTTGCATCAGGTCCAGCAACAGGCCCAGCCCAGCCTGCATGGCAGCCCAAGCTGCAGGAGCGCAGCAGCAGCAGGCTGGCCAGCAGGCGCCCCCTCCCCCCTGCCCCAGTCCCTCCCCAACCCCTCAACATCCTAGACCCACTGGCAGCCCACAGGGTCAAGGACTGGACTGCGGAGTTCGCCTCACCCAGCGAGCTGTCAGGCTGGAAGCAGATGATGCGCGGCCCCGCACACCGGCAGAACCTGCGCCCCATCCCCAAGGCCTTCTTTGCTGACCCAGACAACGCAGCCATCACAGCAAAGCTGGTGGAGCTTGACAAGACAGAACTGTTGGGTGACTCCAACACCATCGGCCACCTCGCCAAGCAAATGGCTGTCAGCACGCAGGAGATGTTCGCCAACCCCGGTAAGAGGGACTGGAAGCCCAAGCCAGATCAGGTGTAGGACCGCTTGTTGCGGTCAGCCTGGAGCAAGCGGTTTGATGCGCCAGTGCGGGGGCTCATGTGGTGCCCTTGGCTGGCTCAGGCCACCCCTGGGAAGCTGGGCAAATGGGTGGACAGGGACTGCAACGCAGCCCTCAACCTCCAGCGGGCAGGGGAGAGCAAGTGGCGCCCACTGGAGCTGTGCAGGTGGCAACACCGAGGAAGACTTCCAGCCCAGGGCAAGGAATACCCAGCACTGGGCTTCAGGAAGTTGCGAGAGCGAGCCCCCAAGGCCCAAGCCCAGCAGCCTGTAGCACAGTAGCATGTGTGCACCGCACATGTGTGCCTACATCAGAGCATGTGTTTCATGCCATCATAGATTGCCCGGCCTTCGCAAGCGGGTTGGGGTAGTGAATCACGTAGTGGTACCGGATGCTTGCTGCATGCAAACAGATCGGACAACAGATAACACAGCCCCTGCCCTGTAGTAATAGTAGGGGGAACAACTGTGCTGGGTAGAGCGTAGGGCATGAAGGGCAGAGCGTAGATGGTGAAGAAAAGCAGTGAGTCCCGCGCTGACAGGGCGTCTCGGCTGCAGGCAAGCATGTTTATCAGCAGGACACCAGATCCATGTCATTAACTTAATGATTAACTTAATAATTAAGACTGGCAAACGGTGTGTCTCTTCCATGCACCATTGGGGCTCAGTCTCACGGCTAGTGAAGGTTCTGCAACAACATCATTATCAGGGGAGGTGGGTGGGGTGCCAAGGTGGTGCTGCAGGCCTACCAAGGACTACCCAAGCCACCAGGGGTCACTGGCACTGCCAGTGGCAGGCGAGACATGGTACATGTCAACAGTACCAAACAATACCTATGCTTTGTAACATTGCTTACACGACGGCTCCATGCATCATCGAGGACGACTTTTTGGGTAGAAGACTAAATAGTGAATCAACACTCACTTGTACACTACCGCATCACCATGTACTGATGCTTGCTGTAACCATACACACCACCACATAGACTTGTAGATGAAGACAGACTACTTGACGAAAATAAGTAATACCAACCCAGGCGTGTAGGGGAACCTGAAGCAATAAATGGAGTTCGAACACTTTGTTATCTCATGCGAAACTAGCATGCACACCCAGGCTGAATAAACCCTATGAATTGCGGCGTGAATGAACCACCCCCCATTGTGACTGGCAGGCAGTGGAGCCGCCCGCTGGTAGGGCGCTGTGCCCCTGGCCCCTAAGCGACCTTGGCTGCAGCACGTTTAGGAAGCTGCAGGTGGGCTACATGAGGGTCCTGGCTCTGCTGTGCTGTGTTCCACCAATGAGGCAGTCTTTGATGCATGGAAGTTAGTTTCAAGGCTTTGTCCTAAGACTGTCTTTGCCACGCCCTGCCCAGCTGATGTAGGGGTGCACTAGTTCTTGCCCAGCCCTTGTTGCTGTTGCCAGCGCCCAGGTGCTGGCTGCCAGCCACGCCACGTCAATCAGGAGGGCAAGGTCTGAGGGTAATCGGGGGCCAGGGGCGCAACGCTACATGGCTCACATCTCAGCCACCCCTGGTGCCGTGCCCTCAACCTTGCCGCTGGCCACCACGGCCGCAATGACGTCCAGCAGTGAGAAGGGCTGACTGCTGCTGCTGAGCCCGGTGTAGCCCTGGCCTGGCTGGTAACCAGCTGCAGCATGCAGCCCGCCCAGCAGATAGCGCAGCCTGCCCAGGTCCAGCGGGCCCTGCTGCCCCGCCACCGCCTGGCTGAGGGCCACCATGGAGGACAGCTGGGGCGCGTCCCCCAGCCGCATGCCCAGCTGCGTGCAGCCGTTGGCCAGCAGCAGGCGCAGCCAGGGCTGCAGGGCCGGCGCAACACGGTGCAGATCCAGGACAGCGTCCGGGGCACCAAGGCCCTGCTGGTCACCAGCCCCTCCTGCACTGCTGTTGCTGCGCCTCAACTGCATGGACAGCAAGGGTGTAGCATGGGGGTGGGGGGCGGCATGGCGCCAGGAGTGAGCGAGGTCAGACGACAGTGCCCAGTGCTCCAGACAGTGGCCCCACAGGGGCAGCAGCTCAGGCGCCGGCTGGGGCCCGTGGGCGTGCAGGGCATCCAGGGCCGTCAGGGGCAGAGCGGGCGAGGCTGTCAGGGTGGCGGGGTGCGCCACCGCCTGACTGCCCTGGGCCAGGGCTAGGGGGCCGCAAAGGCTGCTGCCCTGCGGACCCACAACCTGCTCCGGCCGGCCCCACAGCAGCGACATGTTGCGCGGAGTGGCACGGGCCCCTGCTCTGATGTGAGCATCGGGCATGAGTGTGTTGGTGGCCTGGCCCGTAGCTGCCATGTGCTGCAGGAAGACCGCCTCAAACGCACTGTACATGAGGGTGTTGTGGGTGAAGGTGCCGCAGGGCACCACCGCCCCCTCAAGCACCAGGATGCCCTGCTTGGTCAGCAACGGGTTCAGGTTCCCGTACCTCTCCACACTGAAGCCAAGCAGGGGAGGGGCAACGGGGGGAAGGTCAGGTGGTGACGGTGCAGGGGGTGCAGGGTGCAGGGGGGAAGCAGGGGGCCAGCAGCCAGGGAGGCCACAGCTCTGAACATGGGCCCAGGGTGAGCATGAGCAAGGGGGGCAAGCAGGCAGGCATAGGCTGAACAGGTGAGGCAGTGCCACTTGCGAAATCATTATTGTCCAAAACTCTTGACCTCGTCTTTTTAACCTCGTTTCTTTGTGGCGAGAATGATCTGATGTCACAAGCAAAAATGCTATCCGGCACCGTGGTGCAACTCCTAGCGATGGAAGAGCTATACCGAGGGGCGAGGTGGGCGGTTAGGGGTGGAGGGCCCTCACCTGGCAGTGTGGGTGATGACGGCGGTGTACAGCTGGCCGGTGAGGGGCTCACGGAGCAGGACCAGGTCGCCCACCCGCACCTGCCTGAACGAGGTCCAGCTGCCGGCCACATGCAGCACCTGGGGTTGATCAGGCTCAGCAGCCCCCGCCAGTGCCCCTGCCCTCACCACCTCAGCAGCGCGACCACTGAGCAGCTCAGAACCTGTCTGTGGGGCGGCCCTGGCTGCAGCAGTTTGAGGAAGCTGCAGGTGGGCGGGGTGAGGGCCCGGGCTGGGCTGTGCTGTGCTGTCCCGCTGCAGCGTCACTGGGCGGTCTGGGACAAAGAAGGTGTGGTGTGGGGTGGCCTCCAAGGAGCCGTTGCTTCCGTCAGCCCGCGTGTAGGTGAGCTGGACCATGGGACGCATTGCCCTTACAGCATGGGACTGCACAGGGGCAGGCAGCAGCAGGGACAGCTGGTCAGCCTGGACAGCTGGTCAGCCTGGACAGCTGGTCAGGCCATGAGCCACTGCCTCGACACTGCAAGCACTGGCAAGGGTGGACATGTTTCATCCCTTGGCTTTGGTTTCTTCCCTTGGCCTGCTGGAGGGCCCCTGGACAGACTCACGTAATAGTAGACGCGGCACACGTCCAGCTGGTACGCGGTGTTGTGGCGGCCGCCCTGCGCGTCCACGCGCCCCTGGCCCACTGGCACCAGGCACTCCACCGCGTCGCCTGCGCCAGCCCAGGGCCAGACAGGCCATGGTTGTAGCGACGGGGGTGCGGCCACGCGCGTCAGCTGCCAGCACCAGCACAGGCTTAGGCGGAGGCAGGCGCCACTGGTAGCAATTCATCCCCGTCACAACTCGCTTAGCTTTGAAAACTTCCTTGCAACTTGCAAAGTAACACTTTGCAAGTATAGACATTTTGCTAATAAACGCGAGAAGGCGTGTGCTCCAAGCTATGAGAGGAGCCTTACCTTGCGGCATGCATGACATTGTGGCCTAAGCTACGAAGGATGCCTGCAGCTCATGGGCCTTAAGTGGCAGGGCACAATGGCAGTCTATCTGCATGAATGGCATCGTGTCTCGGGGGCATATCATCCCCGCCGCCGTCCTACATGCCATAGTGTGTGGCTGTAAAGGGCAAGGGCAAGGTTTGGCTGTAATGTGGCAGCAGGAGGCAGCAGGTGGAGGCTGTAGGGCGGGGCTGACAGTGAGGCATCAGGGGCGGCCCACCCCTCACCAATGAGCAGGTCCTCCAGCGCCGTGTCCTGCCAGCTGCTGCCTCCCTTGGCAGCTGCCATGGCAGCGTCAGCAGGGTCCACAGCGCAGCTTTCTCCAGGGCAGGCAGTGGCCAGCACTCGCAAGCGGGCCGCAGCTGGGAAGCAATCACAGTTACATGAGCCAATGGTGCCACCACCTATGCATGTGGTGCAAGGGGGGTTGGTGTTGGGATCAGCACAGGGGTCGGGACAGCTTGGGCTGGGAGGGGGTGGGCTGGGAGAAGGGGGGCTGGGAGGAGGTGGGCTAGGACTGGGAGGGGGTGGGCTGGGGCTGGGAGGGGGTGGGCTGGGAGGGGGTGGGCTGGGAGGAGGGGGGCTGGGAGGGGGTGGGCTAGGGCTTGGAGGGGGGGGGCTGGGGCTGGGAGGGGGGGGGTTGGGAGGGGGTGGGCTGGGAGGAGGGGGGCTGGGAGGGGGTGGGCTGGGAGGAGGGGGGCTGGGAGGGGGTGGGCTAGGGCTGGGAGGGGGTGGGCTGGGAGGGGGTGGGCTGGGAGGAGGGGGGCTGGGAGGGGGTGGGCTGGGAGGAGGTGGGCTGGGAGGAGGTGGGCTGGGAGGAGGGGGGCTGGGAGGGGGTGGGCTAGGGCTGGGAGGGGGTGGGCTGGGAGGGGGTGGGCTGGGAGGAGGGGGGCTGGGAGGGGGTGGGCTGGGAGGAGGGGGGCTGGGAGGGGGTGGGCTGGGAGGAGGGGGGCTGGGAGGAGGGGGGCTGGGAGGAGGGGGGCTGGGAGGGGGGGGGCTAGGGCTTGGAGGGGGTGGGCTGGGGCTGGGAGGGGGTGGGCTTGGAGGGGGGGGGCTGGGAGGAGGGGGGCTGGGAGGGGGTGGGCTGGGAGGAGGGGGGCTGGGAGGGGGTGGGCTAGGGCTGGGAGGGGGTGGGCTGGGAGGGGGTGGGCATGGAGGAGGGGGGCTGGGAGGGGGTGGGCTGGGAGGAGGTGGGCTGGGAGGAGGTGGGCTGGGAGGAGGTGGGCTGGGAGGGGGTGGGCTGGGAGGTGGGCTGGGAGGAGGTGGGCTGGGAGGAGGGGGGCTGGGAGGGGGTGGGCTGGGAGGAGGGGGGCTGGGAGGGGGTGGGCTTGGAGGGGGTGGGCTGGGAGGAGGGGGGCTGGGAGGGGGTGGGCTGGGAGGAGGGGGGCTGGGAGGGGGTGGGCTGGGAGGAGGGGGGCTGGGAGGAGGGGGGCTGGGAGGAGGGGGGCTGGGAGGGGGGGGGCTAGGGCTTGGAGGGGGTGGGCTGGGGCTGGGAGGGGGTGGGCTTGGAGGGGGTGGGCTGGGAGGAGAGGGGCTGGGAGGAGGTGGGCTTGGAGGGGGTGGGCTGGGAGGAGAGGGGCTGGGAGGGGGTGGGCTGGGAGGAGGGGGGCTGGGAGGAGGGGGGCTGGGAGGAGGGGGGCTGGGAGGGGGTGGGCTAGGGCTGGGAGGGGGTGGGCTGGGAGGGGGTGGGCTGGGAGGAGGGGGGCTGGGAGGGGGTGGGCTGGGAGGAGGGGGGCTGGGAGGGGGTGGGCTGGGAGGAGGGGGGCTGGGAGGGGGTGGGCTGGGAGGAGGGGGGCTGGGAGGGGGGGGGCTGGGGCTGGGAGGAGGGGGGCTAGGGCTGGGAGGTGAGGGGCTGGGGGGTGGGGGGCTAGGGCTGGGTGGGTCTGGTGGGATCAGCAGGTTTGTATTGGATGGGGGCAGGGGTGGGCTAGGGGGAGGGCTGGGAGGTGGCGGAGGTGAGGGGGAGGGAGAGGGTGAAGGAGGTGAGGGGCTGGGTGAGGGGGGTGAAGGGGTAGGGGGTGGAGGGGCGGGAGGTGGAGGGGAAGGGGGCAAGGGTGAGGGGCTTGACCGAGGGACTGGGTAAGGAGGGTCAGGGCTAGGGGGGGCAGGTGAGATGAGTGGCTGAGATGAGCTAGGCAGCAGAGTCACCATGTCCACCAGGCAGCCTTGTATTGGCATCTGGTACTGCACCCAGAACCTGAGCATGTCAGCAAGCAGTCAGGCAAGTGTGTGGGGCGGCTGAATGTGAATATGCAGAGTGCACTAGGTGAGGCAACCATTGGTGGGGCAACCATTGGTGCTAGGCTGAGCAGCCTCAGGCCCGGCAGCTGTGGGGCAGGGTGCTGGCTGCCTCTTCCTCACCAGGGGGAGCGGGTCAGCAGCGCACCACGGCTGCAGCCACAGCAGCAGGGCAGAGCAAGCAGCAGCCAGCTCAGCAGGCAGTTGCAAAGATGGGTCGACCACCAACATCAATATGCGGCATTGCTTGCCAGGTCCAGCATGCAGTGGGTGGTGGAGGTGTAGCAGCCCCATGCAACCAACCTCATAGCAACACAGCCTGCCTGACTGGCACCCTCCCCTCTGCCCTCCCTGGATGAAGTGAAGCTGGTGCTGCTGCTGGCCTGACCCCAGGCAGCCTCACCAGTTGCGCTGCAGGTTGTTCAGGGCGCCCAGCCTGCCTCCCAGCGCTGTCAGGGTGGCTAGCCTGCGCAGCATCAGGCCGCAGCACACAGCCAGCAGCTGGACTGAGCAAACAAATAGGTGAACAGGGCAAGGAAACATCCCCATCACAGTCACAGGCCCCTCCCTCCATTGAGGCACCAGCCTTGCCTAGCAGGCCCCATGCAGCACCCACCATGCAGGGTTTGCGTCCAGCTCCACCTGCACCTGCACTGTGGGCCAGGTCTGGTTGAACAGCGTCAGTGGGGGGCCCCCATAGAAGGCGGCCTGGGTCCTGTTGCCGGCGCAGAAGTCTGGCACAGTCACGTTGGCAGTGTCCTCGTTCAGGTACTCGCGCAGCATGACCTCCACCTGCGCCACCAACATTGCAGGTCATGGCTGGCCAGGGTCATGTCAATACCTGGCTGGGTTGAAGGTGCATTGGGCGTCACAACATCAGGAACTCACATCTGACTTGAACGCAAACAAGCCCGGCAGGAGCTGCTGTGTGGTGCCAGAGGAGTTGAGTAGGGTGCTGAGGTCCATGGCCAGCAGCTGTGAGAAGCAGGTGGACGGGGCTGTCAGGCCCTGGAGGACGGAGGCGTTCGCCCTGATTGTGACGTCGGAGTTCCAGGTCAGGATGCTCCACATATCAAGCCCGAAGAAAGTGATGCGGAACCGTACACGGCTTGCGTTAAAGGTTGCCAAGGGCTGTGGGGGGCGGGGTGGGGGGGCGGGGGGCAATGGCGGACGCGGGCCGACGGACAACATAGGAGGAGACGGTGGCTGCTCATCAACCGCTCTAGCGAGCACCAGCAGAGCGAGGAATGCAACGGCGGATGTACGGTACATTTGACCGTACACTTGCATCGGCCGTCAATGTTGCGGTCGTAACCTTCCCGTGCACTTAGGCATCAAGGTTTCGCTCTCCGCTTCGATTGATAACCCAGCATGGTGAAATCTGGCATTTGCACTCATTACATGTGTAATTCTGTGCATTGCGTTCAGCATGGAGCCAGTCACGGCTTCAACAGCCAGTAAGGGCTTCAGCACATACTTTCCCTACTAACGGGTAGGGGTTGTGTTATCTGTGATCCGGACTGAGTAACTGCGACCTACAGCCGGTACCAATACCTGATTCCCTACCCCAACCCACTTGCGAAGGTCGGGCGATCAATGTTGGCATGAAACACATGCTCTGATGAAAGCAAGAGCTTCAGTATTGCCTGGTGCACACATGCTACTGTGCTACAGGCTGCTGGGCTTGGGCCTTGGGGGCTCGGTCTCGCAGCTTGTAGTTTGTGCATTGCGGTCACCGTCTCTGGCTCTCTGGCTTGTTCAACGCTAATGGACGAGTTCCTGTCAATCTTGGCAGCTTCAGCATTACACATAGTTCTGAAGCATTGAAGTGCAATGTAGCCCACTAGCAGCTACATGAACGATACCATTGGCTGGAGGCTGCTCACTGCCGACAGCGTTGCCTGGTGTTCCTGCATGCCACCTAACGTCAGCTGTCAAGACCATGACCGTCGTGAGTATAGCCTACTGCAAGCTGGCAGCCCACAGTTACGTGATAGCATGGTTATTGGCATGAGTGTGAAGGGTAAGTGCAAATGGGCAGGCATACTGTAGCCTACTGCGGGCCCAGCCGAGCTTTGAGCCCAGGTCGGGGCAACACTGGTGGCGCGGATGTGTGTGAGGGCAGAGCACCATGCACAGCATTTCTGGCTGCAATGACAGCCCGCCCTGCACCCGGTGCCTTGCCACTACCCACCGCACCCGTCTTGCCTGACATGCCTGTCCCTGTGCTCCCCTCTGCCGCCCTCCCTTTCTCCTCCGCCCCAGTTGACTGCACAGAAACAGGCCTGGCGCGTGTCACGGCCAGCAAGGGGCTGCCAGGTCGAGATCTTGACCCCATTGCCCCCTCCCCCTGCCTGCCGCCTGGCTTAGCCCAGGTGGTGGTGGTCGTGGTGGTGCTGCTGGTTGATCTGAAGCTGGGTGGCGGCTCAGCAGGCAGAGGTGTGCCCTGCCCTGCCCGTGGCTTGACGAGGTTGGCTGCTAGACTCTGGCCAGGCAGCCGTGGCCGCAGCTGATGCCCTTGACCCACCCCTGGCGACCCCTGCTGGCCAGCCGTACTGACATTGGACGCTGCCATGGCAGTGTGCTGCAGCAGCAGACCACCACCTGGTTTGGACAGGGCTAGGGGGTGTGGTGGGGCCTGAGCCACCAGTAAGGCAGGGGTATGGGTGGGAGGCGGGGGGGCTCCAGCCAGTCCCGCCCTCAGGGCCGGACCCCGGACGGCGTCTGGGCTGCAACGCTGGGTGGCCTCCAACTCTGCCTCGGGCCCAGACTGCAGCACCAGCCGCTGCTGTTGATCCGTCACGCCGCCTTCTACAGTGGCGGATGCAGGCCTTGCGCAGGGTGGACTCCCGCTGACCTCATCGCCACACCCCACCCACCGCCCTCCCTCCTCTCCCCCATCGTCGCAAGCGGCAGCGTCTTGGCCTTCAATCAGTTCTTCCCGGTCGTCCAACACGAAGGGGTCACTGCCATGAGGAGCTGCAGGTGTGGAGGCGCTGGGCACTCGTGGCACAGCTGTCAGCGACACAGCCGAGGGCTTCCCCAGGGAGGGGGCAGCGGAGCCTTGGCTGGCGCCAGGGCCAGGGCCAGGGCCGGCAGCAGGGGCAGACAGGGGCGTGGCACCGAGGGTGGAGGGGAGGGGCTGGGTGGGGCTGCAGGGGAACACGCGGGAGCACAGGGCCAGGGCTGCAGCAATCTGTGGGTCCTCCTCCTCCCAGGGTTGTGGAGGCCGGGCAGAGGAGGCTGAGGCTTTGACAACCCCTGCACCCGCCCCTGCGCCCGCCCCTGCACCTGCCTTTGGCCCTAACCCATTGCCCAGCAGGCCTCGCTCCTGTGCCACCTGTTGCCCCTGCTGCTGCTGCTGGTTGCGTAGCGACTGCGCCGCAATGGCCCCGTGCGGGGCAGCAGCTGGAAGGAGGCGGCGGGCCATGTCTGGCGGCATGTCAGGCAGTGAAGGCAGGGATGGCAGCTGGCGGGTGGCCGCCCCCTCCGCAGTCTTGACCTGCAGCAACGACACAGCGTTTGGGGTGGGGAAGGGAGGGCGTGGGGGCACCTTGGTGGCCAGGTGCTTGAGGTCAAGAGGGAGAGCGGTTCAGTCCACCTCACCATCTCCTGCGCCCCCTCATGCAGCCAGGGCTTACTTGCTGGGCAGCGTTGCTGATGTCCAGCTTCAGGCCCTCCTTCATGGCGCCTAGCACCTGCCGCAGCTGACTGCTGTACTGCAGCATGGTGTTGTTGAAGGCGGCTGCAGATGTGGGCACATGCAGCAGAGGGCGGTCGAGCTGGTAAGGTGGCAGACCAGGCAACAGTCAACAGTCAGGTCCAACAGTGCAGCAGGCAACAGTCCAATAGTCAGGTGTAATGCTGAGCAAGCAAGGCAGGGACCTAGCAGCACGGCAACCCTTGTCCAGCATCTTGGTGTTGTAAGCCTGTGTGCTGCTGTTAATACTGCCGTTGCTGTTGTTGCTGCTGTGGCTGCAGGTAGCAATGTGAGGTCGAACCAGGCCGAACCTGACTGAACCTGTGGCACCCTTTGTCCCTGGGCAACTGTGAGTGAAGGCAAGTGTGGATGAAGGTGCACCCTGGCAACTGTGTGTGTGGGTGCACTTGAAGGTGGGCCCCCTGGACGCTGTGTGTAGCACTGCAAGAGGCAAAGGCAGCCACCAAGCAGCAGCGGTGACCCAGCCAGTCCCTGCCAGCTCACCAGCCCCACCACCTGGCAGGTGGCTGGATCCAGGGTGCAATGCGGCTCCGTGGGAATTGCTGCAGTGGTGCTAGTGGGCTGGGCAGCTGAAGCTGGCCACCAGGGGCAACAAGCATCAGACTCGGGCTACAAGTGGCGGTGGGCCCGCCCGCCCAAGGCCGATAACAGCAGCAGCAGCTCTTGGCACAGTGGCGTGTGCGGTGCTGCTTGATTGGACCCCGACAGGCAGGCCTACCACCATCCACACCCACTCACCAACAGCATTGGAGTACTGCTCGGGGTCCATCAGCCGGGCCCCTCCCCCCATGCGGGCTGAAGCAGGGCGCTGGTGCATCAGGGCATCCCGCACACCCCCTGCCCCCGCCCTGTTGCCCGCCCCCACGCGGCTCATGGCGCTGCCTGGTCGTGTGAGCAGTGCAGAGCCAGGCCTGCTGCCTGATGAGGAGCTGGGCCGTGGTCCACCTGCAGCAGCACCTGGCTGACCTGCGCTGCCTCTGTCTGCAGCTGCGCTCCCGGTCTCTGCACTTGCAGGGCGCCCCATGACTGGCAGTTGGGAGTTGATGCCCATGCGCTGCTTGAATGCCTCGATCTCCTGGATAGTAGGGATGAAGGCGGTGGGGCAGTTGTCCATCTGCTCCAAGTCAGGGCCCTGGTCATCACCTGTGTGGAGGGAGCAAGCAGCAGGAGGACCCAGGCACAGCCCACCTAGGCCACAGCAGTGCTGGCCTCAACGCCTTGGGCTGTATGGCCTGGGCTTCCAGGCCCAGCCCTGCATGCCCCTACACCTTACGTGGGCTGGCCTTCAGCACCAGCACTTAGCATGACCTGCTCGTGCGCCTCCCTGAGCTGAACCCCCAGCCCTGCCTGTGGGACTGACCTGCGTTGACCCAAACGTCGGCTTGCCCCAGCTTCCCTGCCTCCTGCGGACCCCTTTCTCCACCCTGCCCTGCCGTCCCCTTGCCTCTCGCTTCGGCCGCTTCTGCTGCAGCTGGCACTTGGGGGGTTGGAGGAGGACGCTCCACATCATCCACTGCCTCCAGACTACTGACTGCCTGCAGCAGCAGGGGCTGGTACACGCCAGGCTGTGGCAGCCCAGCACAGCCCTCCAGCCGCACTGACGTCAGGTCAGGCAGCAGCTGCAGCTGCGCTACCAGGGCAGCCAGGCTGGGAGCTAACCCCTCAGCAACTGCAGCCTCGGTGGCTGAGGGGCATGGGGTGGCCCCACCTGCTCCACCAGCACTTGCCCTGCCTGCGCTGAGGCTGACGCTAGCTGTTGTGGTGCCTGCAATCCTGCTGGCAGGGCCGGCGGTGGAGGCAGGGCGCTTGCCTGCTTTGGCTACTGGGGCAGAGGCAGCAGGAGGGAGGGGCATGGGGGAGGGTCTGGCGGCAGCTGCTGCCCTGCCTGGCTTGTGGCCGTGTGGGAGGCGTTTGGAAGGGGCAAGGTCCGCTGAGGGCTGAGGAGTCAGGGAGGGAGAGGGGGAGGGAGGAGAGGAAGGGGTGACCCCGTTTGTTGAGCTGCGGCGGCTGCCAGCTACGCCGGGGGGCGCTGCAGGGGTGGCGGCGTGCAAGGGGTTGCCTGACACATCCTGGAAGAACACCGCATGGTGCCATGGTCACATTGTCAGGCAGGGCAGGCAAGTAGGCAAGTAGGTAGGCAGGCGGGCAGGCAGGCAGGGAAGGCCCCTGGCAACTGCCACTGCGATGCTGGCCGACCCTGGCCCGCTGCTGGCCAGCCTGAGCCCCTCCCCAGCCTGGCCAGCTGCTGCCCCTCAGGCCTCACCAGGGTCTCCAGTGCCGGAGCCTTCAGTGCCAGCCCCTCCAGGCTGCTCAGCCGGTTTTCAGCCGCGTACAATTCATGCAGGCGCAGGCAGCCCTCAGCCAGCCCCTCCAGGCTGCTCAACTGGTTGCGGGTGCAGTCCAGGGTCTGGGCGCAGGGCAACACACCTCAGGCTGCTGGTCAGGAATGGCAGCTGAGCCAAGCCAGCCACTGCGGCTCCAGGCAGCAGCGACAGTTAGGGTAAATGAGGTCACAGCTATAGCCACTGCTGGGGCTGGGACAGGTGCTGCCAACCCTCACTAAACAAGATGACAAGGAAGTCAATTCAGCCTCAGGAGCCTCATCAGCCTGATCTTCATATCCTAGCATAGGCCCTACCCATCTGCACCTGCCCAATGCACCTGCGCTACTCTACTTGCCTATCTACAAGGGCTGCCCTGCCTCAAAACCTACATTCCTACCTGCCCCCACCCACCGCTTGCCAGTCAGGCTTCCCACCACCGGTCCTGACACCCAGCCCTAGCAGCCCTGCACCCCACCGAACCTTGCCCCCATGCCCTCCCGCCTGGCCCTCACATCCAGGCTGCCTGCTGCCGCCCTGAGGCCCTGCAGGCTGCTCAGCGCATTGTCCGCCACCCTCAACTCCTCAAGCTTGTCGCAGCGCTGCAGGCCGCGCAGGCTGCTGAGCCCGTTGCCATCCAGCACCAGCTCACGCAGAGCCACGCAGCTGGACAGGCTGGAGCCCAGCTCACACACCTGTAGGGCCCCAGTGGGCGGAGGGTGGGGGAGCGGCAGGGCAGATCATGGCCAGGGTCGAGGTGGGGGTTGGGAGCAGGGTCCATGCTAAGGGCTGTGCAAGTTGTTGGGGGGTGGGGTAGCTGCCGGCGGGGTCAGGGTCAGGGTCAGGCTATGGGGCACGGGAGCCATGCCCAGACAGGCAGGCGGGGTGTGCTTGTCCTGCGCGCAACAGAGCCGACGGTGGCTACTGGGACCTGCCTTATTGAAAGCGGCATCCAGGCTCTCTAGCTGTGTGGCACGCCCCAGACCCTCCAGGCTGCTCAGCCCATTGTAGGCACAGCGCAGCACCTTAAGGCCACGCAGGCAGGCTATGCCCTGCACCCCAGCAATGCATGGCAGAGGTGTGCTGCGCCACACAGCAGGGCCCATGGCTAGAGGATGTGGTGGGGCAGCGGGTGGAGGTGCTGCAGCAGTTGGCTGCAATGGCTGAGTAGGTGCTGCTCGTGCCATGCTGGCAGGGCTGGAGTTGCTGGTTGGACCTGGGGCTGGAGCTGCAGGTTTTCAGGGCTAGCTGTCCTCACCTCCAGGCTGGTCAGCCTGTTACTGCTTATGTCCAGCGTGTGCAAAGCTGTTAGCTGAGCACAGTTCTCAATCACAGGGATCAGGTTGTCATACAGCTTCAGCTCCTTGAGTTTCGTCAAGGTGGACAGCCTGCATGGGGTTTGCTGGATTTCTGAAGCTAGCCTGGTTTGCTGGTGCATGCTGGTACATGCTGGATGTCCCACCCATCAATCTTGCGGATGCGGTTGAAGGACAAGTCCAGCATGCGCAGGTTGGGGCACGACTCAAGTGCTTGAATTTGACACAGCTGCTTGCCATGCAAGTTTACAGAAATTGCTTTGCTTAAGTCCGACTCGCCGGACACTTCCCGCAGCAATTGAAACGAGATGACATTGGTTGCCTGGATCACAAGATTTTGTTCAGCCTCGTCGTCGTCTTCAATCAATGCATCCGCATCAGTGAAGGAGTCCATGATGAAGCTCTTATCGTGTGCTGGTCTACGTGCAAGTCGCACGTGCAAGTCAAAGGGTGACTGTTGTAATTTGTATTATATCTCATACCTCTGCCGTGTCGTCGACGCTGTCTCGTCCGTCGTGCCCACCATGGGGAACAAGAGCCATTGCATTCCACTAGGTAGCTGGCTATAGTATGCACCAGTCCACAAGCCGTATACATGCCTTGGTTGGGGGTGCTGGTGACGATTTTAGGCCTAGCAGCGGTGAGCGCCACTGCACCACTGCGATCGGGTTAGGGCAGCGGTGGGGTAGGGAGTAGTGGGTGGATGAAGGGCACCGGGGAGACTAGGCGGGTAAAGTGCATGCTGACTGTCTCCTGGGCCTTGGGTGCTCGGTCTTGCAACGTCCTTGCCCAGAGCAGGAGCCGCTGACTGGCCTGGCCTCCAGCACAGCCTTACTGGCCGACTCCAGGCCTCCCCTTCCCGCTGGAGGTAGAGGGCTAGGTTGCAGTTCCGGTCCACCCATCTGTCAAGGTACCCCAGGGGTGTTCTGGTTCACTCGGAGGCACCACATGAGGCCTCTCACTGACGCCTCAAACCGCTGGCTGTAAGCTGTCCGCAACAGGTGGTCCCACACCTGCCCTGCTCATGGTCCGGAATCCATCCACTGTCACCACCTCGCCAGGTTGCATGTCTGTTGGCTTGCCACTGTTGGCATCTCTCCACCAGCTCGAGGCAGGCCTGCAGCACAGCAATGGCCCCATACCCACCCCGTGTGCCAATGCTAGTGGTGTTAAAAAAAACACCCCAGCTGCTTCTGTGTCTATTACAGCCGTTGGGACACACTAGCTGCCTTTTTCTCTAGCTGCACAGCACACAAGACACACAATGCATCCTCCTCAAGCTTCAGAGCACGAGAAAAACAACGCGCATGTTAATCATATGGCCACATGGGCGGCAATCATCAGCCTCTGGCCCTGCCCCTCCCCCCTTCCATGGGCACATGCAGTTTCCATAAGAATCGCTCCAGGATCGTCTCCGGCTTCTGCTCTGCCCACCTTGTGTGCAGGCACTCCCTCACACTGCATCCCAAATGACCAGGGTGACGGCCACATGCCGCTGGATGGTTACCAGGGAGGTGCTTGCTTGGTTGGCTGCTGCCAGGTGCTACAGCCGGAGCTTGACGTTGTCATTCCATTGCTGAGTGTAGCGCCTGTGTAGCGCCTGTGTCAGGCCACTGTCTTGCTAATTGCATAGATGGCGCCAGGGTCCAACCCCACGCCCATATGGGTGGCTGGATCAAACCTAAACGCCCTTGCCAAAGTCAGCTGGTGTTCCTGCTGGCTAAGGGGCCTGCTGCTGCTGGGTTGCTGCTGCTGCCAGAGGCCCTGCTACTTCCTGGTATGAGGGGAGTGTGTGTGTGCAGTGCACACACACCCTGTGCTCGTTAGTGAGGATCTGCCTATCAAACACTGACCCCTCGCTGGTCAGCATGTCTGTCTTAAAGAACTTCTTCCAATGCTTGTGGGCTTTGGTTCTATTCGTGACAGTCGGCAGCAGAACCGGCTCATGTATGCCTTGCATGATTTTGCACGTGTGTGAACATGGCAGGTGCGTAAACATGGGTTTCTACGCAAATGTGTAAGACCTTGCCTGGCCATCAGCATCCCCTACCACTGTAACCCCTAGTATGACTCATGGTACCTGAGTGGTGCTTGATGCCAAAGGAGTAGATGCCTCCCAGTTCCTTCTTCATGGGGAGGTGCACCTCCAGGAGGGTGGCTGTTACCATGGTGCTGTGGCGGCACTTTTTCGGCGACAGATTCGCTAGAAGGAGAAGATTGCAGGAGGGTCAGGTTGCACTTCTTAGGGAGTGCCCCAGGGCCCTCTGCTGGATTGCTTCGCTGCGTTGCGCTGCTTTGCTGGTGCCAACAGAGAACAAGTGCAAGGCATGTTGCACTGCTTGGCTCTATGCGACTGCATGTGGTTGCGAGGTCTAGATAGCCATGCAGTCATGCAACCGTGCAGCCATGCAGGCAAGGATGCAGGCATCATTGGACCTACTCCTGACATTGCTGCGCATACACTGACAGACTCCGTAGGCGTCGAGAGTCGCAACAACAGCTTTAGGGCCTCAGGGCAGGCCAGCCAGTTATCACCTGTCTACTCACTGTTATCAGCTTCAGTATGGCTCACAAAGGAAGGGTGTGGCTAAACTACAAGCGAAGGGTGTGGTTGGGCTTCAGTGAGAGGAGGGCTGGGCTCAGGAGGTGGGTCATCTGCAAGCAAACGTGCAACACATTGCATCTTATGAATGACAAGAGCCACTGAACACGGCGCAACATCAGGCACCAGATAAGAATAAAGAACAACCCAGATAACGACGCTGGCATGTCCGGGCTGATACTCAGGTAATGGGTCTGAATCCTGTAGTGTGTGTGTGTATTGAGGCACGTTGGTGTTTATACATTGGCTTGGACTCCAAATGGCCTAACCTCGTCGCGCACCCCATCACGGTTTCGGCATATGTCCATAAAGCCTATTCCGGACACGTGAGGACAAAGTGCATTGGACGATGCCCCATGCTAGGTTGATAGGGGCTTTGATGGCCTACAAAGCCACCCGTGCGGAACACATAACTGTCACACCCACCTGCGGCCACGGCTGCCAGGTTGTGCACAGCCTTGCTGTGCATCCTTCGTAGGCACATCACATACAGGCACAAATACAGGTCATCCAATGCAAACAATCGTCCACGGTCATCCAATGCAAACAAACAATTTTCGCGTATTTGTGGCGGCTTAACGATTGCTTTCTATGGCTAAGAAAAAATGACGAACCGTGCCTAGGCCAGTGCCGGAGGACCCGGACAGTGACATTGAGGACCGCGACGAGGCACTACAGCCGGACCTCACCGAAGCGCAGCGAAATAAAAAGGTTTCCGGAGAGGCCCGCGCTGCCCGCGATAGGGACAACACATACCACGGCAGGAAGTGTAAGCTAGCCCACCTCATCGACCACTTGCCGCAAGAGCTTTGGGATGCCTTCCTGGCCGACGCGGTGCAGCCACGAGTGGAGGCCATCAGCGAGCGGGGGGTGCTCGCCAGCCTGCTGTTTGGCTTACTCGTGCGCGGCTTGTTTACCGTTCACGTAGCCGACCCGCTCGGCCTGCACGACCAGCCCGTGTACACAGACATCCCAGTCTCCCAGGCAGCCATCCCGGACCTGAGCTGCAGGAACCTGTTCCTGCAGTTGGTCCGCGGCCTGCCCGGAAATGGCGCGAACACTCGGCCCAATGCGGCAGTGGCTGCCGTGTTGGCAGCGCACCCCGACCTCCGCGCCCGCCTCGCAGCAATCCCTCGCCACCCCTCAGACGCCAACATGGTGGATCACGTCGGGAAGCAGCTGGAGACAGCTTTCAGCAACATACTCACTCTCCTCTTCGCTGGCAGGCTCAAGAAGTCTGTGTCCCTGGCTGGGGCAAAGGTCCTGCTGGGCACTGAGGAACATCGGCGCAGATTTGGATTCTGGGGGCTGGGTGGTGGGCACCTGCCAGCCTGGTCAAAGCGGCAGTGCACCTATGTGCGCCGCATGGTGTGCGGGCTGGACGTCAGCTGGCTGGTGGGGGAGGGTGGGGTGGTGGTGACTGAAGCCATGCAGGCTGAGGTGGCTTTGCAGCGGGGCCTGCTGGGGCTTGAGGAGGGGGAGGAGGTGGATGATGACTGGGTGGAGGATCCAGCAAACCGGGGCCGGCTGCTGCGCCATGCGGTGCACACCACAAGAGAGATGGAGGCAGCAATGGCAGCCTGGCAGCTGGATATGGTGCCCTGGCAGCAGGCTGAGCTGATCAGCCATGGGCTGTTGCCCAGGCCCCCCCGACCCCCCACACCCTATGCCCTCACACCCACCAGCAAGTGCCGTGCTCGGCACATCTCAATCGACACCAAGGGCCTGTACGGCATGATGTGTGACGCCGGCATGCTGGGGGTGCTGACGGAGGAGGGTGTCACCTCCTTGAAGAAGTTCAGGAACGGTGCCCTACCTGACCCAGCGGTGCCGGGCAAGTTCATTGAAGGGCCCAAAGACAGGCTCCTTGCAGTCAGGTGTGCTCCTTGCAGTCAGGTGCCAGTCAGTCCTTGGGTGCTCCGTCAGCTGCCATGTGTGCTGTCAACTGCCTTGTGAGCCTTTAGACAGCTGCCTACACAAGCTGATGAGGTGCCTTGAATGTGTTTATGGTGGCTGCAGGTGGCCAACCGATGGGATGCATTGCTGCCGGGGCTTGATGTGCTCAACAAGCAACAACATCAGGTAAGCAATGGCCTGGCACTGCACATGTGCATGGCCGCAACATATCCCACATGAAATGACACATGACATGGCACATGACCTGATTTCATGCATCTCCCACACCCATGCGCAGGTTCTATGACCGGGACGTCTCAGCCGCGCTAAACATCCGCCGCTGTGCAGTCGGCCCAGGCCCACGCCCCACTGAGCTGTGCTACTGGGATGGCCGCCCAGCCATGCCAAAGCTAGGCCAGCCAGGCCAGGAGTGGGTGTACTTGCGTGACAAGGCCCTGCTGCGTAAGTGGCGGCGCAAGTGGCGGCAATAGCCAGCTACAGCAAGACAATCCAAGAAACCAAGATACCTAACCCCTCACAAAGGGGATGTGTGTGAGTAAGAGCTATAGAGTAGGGTAGAGCTCTTGCTAGTAGTAGCCTGGAGGCACACACACCAGAAGGCTGAGCTGAAGTGGGCAGTAGGCACACTGTCAGTAGCCTTTACAACAGCGATCTCGCAGCCTGTGTTTGATTACAACTCATGCTTTATTTTGGTGTTGCATGAGGGCTGTAGGGACTAAAACTTGTCACACCTTGCATTCTCGTGTACTTGCAGCTTGATAACAGGCAAGTTCCTGTAGCCTCACCATACCATGGAAGAGGATGCAGCGCGAAAAGCTGAGCGAATCAAGGCGATGCTGCAAGGCTACTACGGAGCAGGCCCAGCGGAGCCGGCGAATAATGATGCCCGGCCTGCAGCCTCTCAATCCATGCAACCCGTCTATCAAGTCCACGCCACCGTGGATTCACCAGCATTCGATGCTGTGCAGCACATCCAGCAGCTTTTGCAAACCAGCAGCCTGGAGCGCCTGATGGTTGAGCATCGTAACACTTCCAAAGAAATCAAAAACCTGGACTCAGACATGCAGCAACTAGTGTACGAAAATTACAACAAATTCATCTCCGCTACAGACACCATCCGTGCCATGAAGAGCAAGGTGGACACAGCTGTGCCTGAGCTAGAGAAGCTGAAGAACATTATGGGTGCGCAAGTCTTGCTGCTCCATGCGCCCTGCGCCTGTCTGTGCTTTTCTGGTCGCTTCTGCCGCCCAGTACGCACCAGTCAGCAGCAAGTCAATGTGCACCCATTCACAACCTGCTGGCTGCAGACACTGTGGCGGACCGCAGCCTTATGGTCAGTACCAAGTTGCAGAAACGGCAGGACAGGATGGAGGAACTGCACCGTGTGCAGCTACTGCTCAAGAAGCTGCAGGTGGGGTTTGGAGCAGGCATGCTGATTGACTGGCTAGTTCACAGCACATGCAATTATCATGTGGACGCCTGCCTTGCATGAACATGACTTTGGGACAACGGGCATCGGACCCAACGCCACCCGTGTGTGAAGCGCCCAGTGACATTCAAACAATCAGGGTTAGGGTTAGGGCATTCCGATTAGGTTAGGGCATTCCGAAGGTGAGGGCATTCCGAAGGTGAGGGCATTCCGAAGGTGAGGGCAAAGAGGAGGGCAAAAAACAACAGTTCCCGTACAGCAAGTCTGGATGGATTGTGTGTTTTGTAGAATACAATATGCACCTGCATGCAGGCGGTGTTTGAGCTGCCCAGGCGCATGCGAGCTGCACTGGAGGAGGACGTGTTGGACACAGCAGTCAGCTACTATGCGGAGGCACAGCCCCTATTGCAGAAATACGGCAACCGTGGCACCTTCAAGCAGATTGCCGTGGACTCTGACAACGTGGCCAAGGAGCTGTCTCAGGCCAGTGGTGTGTCAGTTCAGCTGGGCTGCATCTCGACACACTGGCAGCATGGCAGCGGGCAGATGGTGGCTGGCAGTGCGCTGCATGTCAAGGGGGCAGCCTGCAGGAAGTGAGCAACAACTGAAGTGATGCGATGCTGAGTCACACCAGGGGGCGTCCTGGGTCACATGTAGGCGACCTCGCAACAAATGCTGGATGCATAGGCTGCTTTGGAGGCTGTCATGCAGTAAGCCTGCTCAGCTCCTGGCAGCTGCAGCTAGAGGCCCTGGCCAAGCCAGTGGCCAATCCTGCCCACAGCAGCGTGGCGCAGCAGTAGTGCGCAGCAGTGTCTCAGCAAGCTTGTGGTGCTTGTTGCCAGAGCACTGCAGCAGGCCAGTGCAGCAAGTGCGTGTGGAGCCCAACTCCCTGAACAATGAGGGAAGGCTGAACGAAGTGGTTCGCCTGTGCAGCTCTTCCTTTGCTGGTGCCCTGCTGACTCTCCCACCTTGCACCTGCAGCACAGTGAACACCAGCCGGGTGCAGGCAGAGCAAGCATGGGCAGGTTCTTTTGGCTGCGACTCTTGAGTGCTGCTTGCAGCCATTCGCATGTCTGATGGGCGGCCCACCCACCACCTGGCCATTTGCCTGCCTGCAGGTGTTGAAGCGCAGGCTGGCCGAGCGCAAGGACGACACGGAGAGATGTGTGCTGCTGCTGCGCAAGCTGGGCGAGCCTGACGACACCCTGCAGGACCGCTACCTGGCTGGCAGGGCGCAGCGGCTGCGCAAGGTCAGTCTCGTGCCAGGCTGCTAGGGCCCAGCCAGGGGCCCCCAGCCCATACCCTCCCCTGTCCACCCCTCCCTACCACCCCACTCCTTGCTGGTGGTCATGTGTGAGGGTTTAGTGTGACATCAGCATTTCCTGGCTAGCTGGCCACCTGGCTGGTTGGCTGGCTCACCGATGGGCAGGTTAGACAGGGTTGCGTCTCAACATGCTATGCTGCAGCAGGCTCGGTGCTGGCCTGAACATGGCATCAACCCATACTACCCGCTGTTGCAGCAGGCTACAGACAATGCCCCCTCTCCCCCTCACTCCTTGCACCCATGCCCCTCTCCCCCGCCTCCTGCCTGCCCCTCATGCACCAGGTCCTCAGCGATGGCTCCACGCTGGTTGAAGCCATGGCAGTGGCGGCAGCGTCACCACGAGACGCTGCCACCTCCCCAGCCACTGCCGCGGCTATCCAGGCAGTGGTGTCCCGTGTGGATCAACCCACTGCCTGGGGCCTGACGGAGGGCGACACCTGTGTGCCCAACCTGCGTGCCTTTGCTAAGGCGCTGGATGAGAAGCTGATCAATGCGGTGCAGGAGACTGTTATGAACGTGATGCGCTTCTTCCTGCCACAGGTCAGGCACTAGAGACAGGCTAGGGGAGGGCAGCATGGCTCACCTTGCCCCTTGTTAGTTTGTGTCAGGGGAGGGGGCAACATTGCATGAATGTTGTCTTTCTCTTGTCAGTCTCGTGTTAGTCTTTTCAGGGGAGGGACGGCAGCACTGAGGTGCACTCATTGTGGAGTGCTGTGCACCACCGTGCCATGCTGCCCAGTGCGGCCTGGCCCCTGCCTTGTCTGAACTCGCCGAAGATCTACAGCTGTGCTGCCCGCTCCCATCCTCTCCCTCCCCCTGGCTATGGCGCTGTGCAGGACCTTGCACCGGAGGCTACGGCAGCCAAGCGCCAGCCCCTGCTGGCCCTGGCTCGCACCGCCTTTGACGAATATTTTGTCATTGTCCAGCGGGCCGTGGCTGACGCTGTGGCTACCAGCGTGTTCAGGGCAGCCAGGCTGAGTGAGGCAGGCAGTGCGCTGTCGGAAGAGGAGCTGCAGCTGGAGGCGAGAGACCTGGAGTTCGACTCAGACTGGGGAGCTGATGCCCTGGCTCTGGTGGGTGAGGACAGAGCGTGACTCTGTACCCTTAAGACTCCGAAACCCCAGTGGCCTGACTGGTGCCCCTGCCCTAGTTCATGCCTTGCAGAGCCCAGCTCCCCTTGTGCCGGTGCATGCCCACACCCAACCTGCCATACCCCTCCTGCGCCTGTCTTCATCGAGGCAGAGGACCAGGTTGATATTGGGTCCTCACGGCAGCGACCTGCCAGCTACTATCGTGCTGGGAGTCGGTCAACAGACAGGGGCATGTGCTGTGCACTGTGCTCTTTTGCAGGCGCTGTCCACTGCCAGCGCTGACCTTGGCCTAGTATCCAGCGGGCTGCCGGAGCTAGGCTTGAAAGAGCGGGCAGCAGAGCTTGTGGCAGGTGCTGTGTGCCACCACGTGCACAGCTGCGTGGCCGCCCTGCGTGCGCGTGTCATGCGTGCGGTAGCCGCTGTGCGGCAGCGGCTGGGCGATCAGCAGGCTGGAGGCCAGGCTCTGGGCAGCCAAGGAGGTGGAGATGCGTCGGGCTCTGCCTCTGTGCTGAAGAAGGGGTTTGTGTACATCACGCAGTTGATCAGCAGGGGGCTGGCGGCTATGATGCAGGTGTGGAGGGAGGGAAGGGGGGCGTGAGGGGATAAACGGGGAAAGATGACAGGAGCAGATCAAAGGCTTGCAAACGTTCTCCACAGCAGGGTATGGCCTGGTAGTGCAGGGCAGGGTGGGGCAGGGTAGGGTAGGGCAGGTTAGGTCAGGGCAGGCTGGGGCAGGGTGGGGCGGGGCAGGCCAGGGTGGCAGAGCAGGCCAGGGTGGCAGGCCAGAGCAGGCCAGGGTGGCAGGGCAAGGTACGGATTGCAAATGAGGTTTGGGCGAATGAGGTATCCGGCACAGATACACAACTAAGGAGCCTGGGTGCCAGATCTAGCAGGAGGAGGTGTCTTGTGTCCTGGGAAGGATGTTGCCTCATGTGTGACAACCCTCACCTTCAACCTGCATGCCACATCGACTGGTAGCATGGTGTGTGTGCCGCCGCCTGCAGGGGCTGCGAGCCTATGAGGGCCACATGCGCCTGCTGTCCACCTGGCACCCTCAGTTCCTCGACACAGTGCAGGTGGGCCTGGCCAGCGGCCTTGTGCGTGGAGTGCAGCATCACCACCAGTGTGCAGCAGGTTAGGAGGCAGGCCGTGGGGGGTGCAGCGGCGCAGAGGCACAGGCTGGGGCACCACGACACCAGTGGCACAGGCTGGGGCAGACAGGCAGTCAGGGTACAGGGTAGGGGCTAGGCAGTCAGCTGAAGGCTCAAGGTCCAGGGGTGGGCTGGGTCCTGGGGCAGGTCAGATGGCAGCCTGGGTCTCAGCATCATGTCTAGCCAGGCAGGGTGAGGCAGGGCAGGGCCAGGTCAGAAAATGTCATGAAAATGCCAAAATGTCACCCCGCGTGCTGTATGGGCAGCGACTACTAGGCGGCCTGGGTGACAGTGGCAAGACACATGTTGGCGGCAGGCCCCTCCACCCTGACCACACCTCAACGTGTGAACCGCCTCTCTGCTGTGCTGCCCTCTGATAGCTGGTAGGGTCAGGCTTGACCTCTGCCTCCACCAATGTGCCGCACCTTGGCATACACCTGCTTGAAAACGAGGTGAAGAGTTTGTGCCCTATGCGTGTCACACCAGCTATGCCTTGGCCCTGCACCCGGCCGCCCTCCCCTCAGGCAGCCTTGCACTCCTTGTTCCTGGACCTACTGCACGCCTTCCTAGCCGCCTGCGGGCTGCGCTACGACGGATCAGACCTGCTGCGCGAAGCCTTCAACAGCAGCAGCAGCAGCAGCCGGCCCAGGCCCACCAGCCCAGCCACTGGTGTTGCAGCAGGCGGCTCTGCATCCAGCCCTGCCAGTGTGTGGTACACCTCCGGGCCAGTCACCCCCCTTGCGGCTGCCACCGCTGCAGCAGCCCTGTTGCAACAGCCAGGGACAGGGTTGGGGGCTGAGGCAGCCGCGCCCCGGCCCGTCCCCCCTGGCCTGGTGCTGCTGCTGGCCCGCGTGTGTAGTGTGATGGAGCAGCAGAGTGTGACCTGGGTCATGGAGGCGCTGGCAGGGGCCTTTGAGCTCAGGGGGCCCATCAGCGCCATGGCAGCAGCGCGGGCGGAGCCCCTGCCACCAGCATTCGTGCCCGGCGAGGTGCGTGCCTGGGCTGCCTTTTTGCCTGCGCAAGCTCCTCTGTCACCCCTGCCTGGGCTGCTGTGAACACCCTGCCTGCCCACCACCTCCAGGTGCTGTTTTGTGGCCCCAGTGTGCCTGGTCCACTGCGTCTCCTCAATGGCCCTTCCTCCTGCTCCTCCCGTTCCCTCCTCTCCCACTCATGCAACCCTCTTCCTGGGCTTCACCTTCCCCTGCCTCTCTAGTGGCAACCCTGTTCCTGCCGTTAGGTGAAACAGCGCCTAGTGGGACTGACTCCTTCTTGCACAACAGTGTGGCAACGGGCCTCTCACACTGTGCAGTGGCAAGCAGCCATGCGGCACCACCACTGGCCTCCTGCCTGCCTCTCTGACCCCATGCTTCCACCAGACCTGCACCCGGTTCACACCCTGGTGACCCTGACAGGCTGTGGCTGCTGGCAGGTTGCGCGCTGCCTGTCTGCCGCTGCTGCCGCCCTGCTGGCCACCTATCTGGAGTTACACGGCCGCCAGCTGAGCCTCATGGTACGGCGCAGCGTGGCCGCCACCAACTGGCTGCAGCACAAGGTGGGGCCAGGGTGGAGGGCCTTGCTGCTGCCAGCAGACCTGCTGCTGCTTGAGCTACTACCTGCCCCTACTGCTGCTCGGATGCCACACCGCTGGCACCTCCCCAATGCCGCAATGCACCAGAGGGTGAAGTGCTTTGCAGGAAGCCTCAAAGAAAACAATGTGTGGCTGGTGATAACCTGTCACCACAGGTCAAGCACTTGAATGACTGTGTAGAATGCATTCAAGAATACAGGGAACTGCTGCTGCTGGCATGCTGCACCCGCCTCTTGTCGGTGCTACAGGAGCCTCGGGGACCACGGCCTGTGTGTGACCTGCTGGCAGAGCGGCTTGGCCGAGCAGAGCTGGAGGTTTCGCAGTTGGTGGAGGACAGCAGTAGGCGTGCAGGTGATTAGAACAGCAGCTGGTCGCTGGGATCCACGCTGGGCCTAGGTAAACGATGTCTAAACAGCGCTACCGAATGCTTGCAGGGTGCAATCACCCTTTGTCCATGCCG
The DNA here is from genome assembly GCA_030144725.1 of Haematococcus lacustris. Lineage (NCBI taxonomy): Eukaryota > Viridiplantae > Chlorophyta > Chlorophyceae > Chlamydomonadales > Haematococcaceae > Haematococcus > Haematococcus lacustris. The sequence continues at coordinate 6,749,822 of JASKMD010000030.1, forward strand.
CAATGCAGACATGCTGATGTCCAACAATGCGGTTAGGAACGAGCGTGGGTTTGATGCTGGCCTTCTCCTCGAGGTAAGCAGGGATCAAGCAGGAAAAGGACTACTTATATTAATATGAAAGGTATGGTGATGGTATAACTAGGCTCAACTGCTGTGTTGCTGCACAGACAAGCAACGTTGAGCGAAACCTGGCAAAAATCTTCAGGGAGAAGGTCAAGGTGTTTGGTGGCCCACTGCAGTTCTCTCAGGTAAGGTCACACCCCAGCCAGCGGAGAAGGGATTCACAAAAACAATATACCGAGCTTGACTGGTGCGTTCCTCGTTTGTTTGACAGGCTTCCATTTTGTCTGGAATAGCCGGTATTGGGTTGAAGTCCCTGGTGGAGTGCATTCGACTTCAGACCCTGAGCAGGGCTGGACTACAACAGTTGCAGCTGGACTGCCATTACTTGCGCCCGCTGCTGAGACGGTGCACGGCAGGGCGAGCACAGCAGGTGAGGCAAACGGAGGGAAGGCAACTGATATGGTACAACCAGGTTGCAGCCAAGCCTTACATTGTTGTGCATTGCACTGTGCAGGTGGTGGACAGCCTGTTAGATGAAGTAGTCAGTGCTGGTGTGGAACGCGCCATTGACCCAACACTCCTGGAGCCTGCTGTACTGGACAGGTGCCTGGCTATGCTGGATGGTTAAACCTCTCAGATATTGCGTCTCTTGTAACAATGCAGGCGAGCTGTTCCTAGCAGACAAACATAGCTGATTCAACACGGAACAACTTGTTTAAATGTGGGTATTCTCACTCAGCTGCCCCAATCAAGCTGAAGCATCCTCGGTCGCACCCTTGATGACTACAAACCCTACTCCGGTGGCACTTTCCCCCTAGACCACTGGGCACCCCATCAAAACTAACAGCTTGATGCTTCGTAAGATTAACAGCATGTGTAAACTACTAGGGCCTATGCATTGTTGCGGGCCCGCCAATCAATGCCCCGCCGATACTCTGCAGCCCGGTGCAGCCGTTGCCTGCCCTTGGGCAGTGGGTCATTGACCAGCTTGTAGCGCTGCTGGTACTCCTTGCCAAAGGGGGGCAGAGCCGGCTACCCCTCCCATTGAACCGCAAAGTCAAATGTCCCTTACGTGGTGGTTCAATGGGAGGGGTAGCCAGCCTCCAAGCCCTCATAGCTGCACATCTCCAGTGGGTGCTGCATGCTCTCCCCAATGCGCTGGAAGTTCAGGCCCCCGCTGGTGTCCCGGTCCAGCCACCTGTCCCATGGGGGGCCTGGGGTGGTGGGACTGGGCTAGGTGGGGGCTGGTCCTGGGCAGGGGGAGGTGGAGGCTCCTGGGCAGGTGGGTCCTGGGCAGGGGCAAGGGGGGCCTGGGCTGGGGGAGGGGGAGGGGGGTTGGGCGGCACCTCATGGCCCCACAGCAGGCCCCGCACATACTTCCCATGCTGCTGACTCTTGGCTGGGCGCACCAGCCGGTGGTTGACCTGGCCTGCTGGGGGTACCCAGTCTTCGGGCCTAGGCCGGTCACGTGGCAGGTGCAGCTCACAAGGCTGGGGGGCATGCACAGAGGAGCTGACACGGCTGGTGCGGAACTCATCCACAATCACCAGCCTGTCAGGTCTGCTAGGCTGCTCCACCACCTTGCGAAACCCCTCCCGCACCGCATTGGCCTTCCACCCACCCTGGCTGAAGCAGCCCGCCCACACCGCCACTCCCCTCTCCCGGGCATAGTGCTGGCATAACATCCACTTCATCCACCACCTGCAGGTCAGGTCAGGTCAGGTCAGGTACTAGGTCAGGTACCAGGTCAGGTCCGGGCGGTCAGGGCAGCAGGGTGAGGGTGAGGGTCAGGTATCAGGCCATACCTTCTTGTAGAAGCCCTCATTGACGGGCTCCTGGGCATGGTGCAGCCCCAACCGCTGCCGGCGCCAGCGTTGCTTGAGGTACTCCTCCCACAGCAGGCCCCCGGTGGCCCTGAGGGCCTGGATGTGGGCCTGGAGGCTGTCCAGGGTGGTGCCAGCTGTTGCAGCTGTGGCTGGATGGCAGCTGACCAACGAGTTGTGTCCCGCTTGGCTTGGGTCAGCCCGCTGTCATGCTTCAGCTGCCCCTTGGTCAGCTCCCTCTCCCACAACCTCAGCACCTGGCCCGTGGCTGGGTCCCGCTGTGCATGCGCTGCCTTGATGGCCTGTGTGACGCCTGGGTCCACCCCAACTGCTATGTGGGTGGCTGGGTTGAAGTCGCTGGTGGCTGTGAGCTGACGCCCTATGACTGCCAGCTCCACTGCCTCCTTGACTGCCTGGCTGCGCACGAAGTGCACAGAGATGCTTACCCCATCTGTCTCTACCCTGCTTGCAAACTCCCACCCGCTGTTTTGCAGCTGGCTGTACTTGATAAAGCGTTACCAGTGGGGCAGGCTGTGACAAAGTGCCGAGCCCGCACCCCCACCATGGGGAGCATGATGAAGGGGCGCAGGCAGGTGTGAGGGCGGCTGTTGCCATGGGGTGCGGCGGCTGTTGCCATTGCGATATTGCGCGTTTAGTGTAAGACTGATCCGCTTTATGTTTTCAACCATTGAACAAACAGCCTGGCCTCACTCGAATTATTTGTAGCATACTCAATAACGCGTCCGTGGCACTATGCAACTCAATCATTGGCTTTGTGTGTGAAGAGATTGACCCCTTACAAGGTACACATGCTGATGGGATGCTGTCTGCCAGCCCCTTGTCCCTCACTAGGGCCTCCATTTTAGCCGGAACTAGCAGCCACTAGCAGCCACTAACTAGCTCCGGCTAAAATAGTGTTATTGGGCTGTGTGGAGTAAACCCAGTGCACTAATGGCACATGAGCCGCCTACCACCTACATGATTGCCTGACCCGAGGGCTATGCAGTAGAGTTGGCATGACAAAACATGCACTAAGTGAAAGCTGATGACAGCTCAAGAGGAGGGGGGCACACACACTACTGTGCCTCAGCAGGCTGCTGCTGCTGCTCCTGGGCCTTGGAGGGCTTGTCTCGCAGCCGCTTGTAGCCCAGGCCAGGGTACTCCTTGCCCTTGGCTGGCAGAGCTCCCTGGTCTGGCCAGTAGCACAGCTCCAGCGGCCGCCACCTGCTCTCCCCAATGCGCTGCATGTTCAGCGCTGCATTGCAGTCCCTGTCCAGCCACCTGCCTGGCTGCGGTGCTGGCTTGGCTTTGGCAGCCTTGCCCTTGCCCTTGCCCTTGGTGGGCTCAGCTGCCCCTGGCTCAGCCTTGGTGCGCTTGCTGCGCTTGGCTGGCTGGGGTGTGCTGGGCCCTGGCTCTGAGGCTGCTGCCTGTGTGGCTGCCTGGCTGCTGCGGGGGGCCTGTGGGGGCCTGCGGGGGGGCACTACTGGGCACCACACCAGGCCCCGCACTGGCTGGCCACGCTGCTGGCTCCAGGCTGGGCGCAGCAAGCGCTGTTCCACCTGACCTGCTGGTGGCTTCCAGCCTGCAGGCCTTGTGGCACTGAGTGTGTTCAGCTCCACCTCACAGGGCTGCTTGCCATTCACTGCTGAGCTGACCCGGCTGGTGCGGTGCTCATCGACAAGCACCACCCTGCCCCCATCCTGGTCTTCGCCCCTGGGCCTGCACACCACCTTGCGGCAGGCACGCAGCACCGCATCAGCACCCCACCCTCCTGCTGTGCCAATGGTAGCTGCTCCAAAGAACACCACCAGCTGCTTGGCTCTGGATCAGAGTCACAGTCTGACTCGGAGTCGGAGTCAGAGTCACACTCAATGCTGGCAGGCTGGGCAGGCTGGGCAGGCTGGGCAGGGGCCCGTGGGGGGAGTGGGGGTAGGGGGGGAGCATCAGGGGGTTGGGGAGGCTGCACGGCTGGAGGCTGAGGGGCGCTGGGGGAGCCTGGGGTAGGGTAGCCCACAAGGCAGGTGAGAAAGATGCGCAGGACAAACAAGGAAGCGATCACGCGGAGCTGAGAGTGGATCTCAGCCCGTAGCCGGAGGTGCTCCCGCAGCTTTCGCCTGGTCTTCTTGCAGCCGCGCAGCACTGCGCCCTCGGGGACCTTAATCACCTGCAGCCAAGCACAATTAACGTTTTGACAGGCCATTTTGACAAGCGACACAGACACAAGGCGGGGTCAACACAAACAGTGCGGGGGCACATAAGGCGGGAGCAGACCCACACCTGACGTTGACGCGTGGCCCAGCCATCTCGACGATCCTGTCGTTGCTTGCCTTGGGCGGAACGAGAAACTGCGATGGAACCAACAGGAGCGACGGGTTATCGCACAGCGCGTAACTCACGTCTAGGGCTCACGTCACGGCTGGGGACACGAACCTTTACGTTTCTTGTCGCTACCCTTCCGCTTCTTCTTAGCCATCACGCGATGCGCAGTGCGACGGGCGGTGGCCTTTTCAAGCAACTTGGGTTTCCCGTGACAATACACGGTTGTGTGACGCTGCATGGGACACTGCAGTCTGAAGCTGAGGCCATAGTCCATCTGTCGAGCCTGGCAGCAGGGAGACCCAGTGCCTCCAGGTCCACCACCCCTGCCGCTGCCACCAGGACTGCCCAGCTTGATGCAGCAATCCTTGATGCCGACACTTACACAGGCCCTACCATCAGTCCGTCACTGAGCTTTCGCATGCACAGATGTGTTTGCACAGCATGTGCACCCAGGCTTTCTGCCAGTGCTGTGTGGTAATGTCAACGCGCCGGTGCTGTCTGCCAGCCCTCTAAGCCGCGGTTCACAAACAGGGTATACCGCACCCTACTTTCCAGGGGCAGCCTGCCTGCTCCCCCCTTCCCTATTGAGTCTACTCCCGCCGTCCACCTGGCCGCCAGCCCCAGCAGACTACGATGCATGGCTACCTCTGCCACCCACCTAGTAAAACATGGTCAACGGCATGGGAAGCAGTGGTCCAATCCTGGCATAATCTTCAGGGAGAAGGTCAAGGTGTTTGGTGGCCCACTGCAGTTCTCTCAGGTAAGGTCCCATCCCAGCCAGCAGAGAAGGGATTCTAGATCAGAGCCTCCCAACTCTCATGAAAAGAGGGTGTGTCCTTTACACGAGGTTTATTTCTCGCTCAGGTTGCCGATTAAGCATCGAAGCACACCAGTGTGTAGAGGACTCGCTTGGCTACACGGAATGCCTGTCCTCAGCTCTATTGAATGTGTTCATGATGCACTACCTGGGCGTGAACCTGGCATACATTTTGTGGGCAGATATCACCATGCACGCCTCCTCCACTCTCGACCTTCTTAATGATGCCGTGATGACGCAAACTCAAGTATGTGTGCAACCGCGCTTTGTGTTGCGATGGCCGGAACTGCGAGTTTGAAACCTAAGAAGCTGAAATGCTTCTTTAACGCACCCACACCACTACTAATGCTGCGATTAGGACAGCTGCATACTTCTTAGCATCAATTAGCTTTCACTCGTCATTTGTGTCGCTCGCGCTGTCACGCGTAAGACGGAGTAGTTGTATGCTCTAGCGGTTCAACAAGACACTTTGTGCCCCCTTCACCTTTGATTACAGTAGACTATCTGGCCTGATAGTCAAACTGACCGCGGGACCCTTCATACTCACGCCTTTTCTGCTCGTTTCGCTGTCTACGCCCCGTAGACGTTGTAGCTAGAGCATGTGTGCAGATGCACATTCTTCGTTCTGTCGCTAGAGCGATTTCGGACATCACCACCGAGACATGTGGTTCGGTCCACGGTGCTAACACCAAATGCACTCCCTCGCCCACCATGCCCTCCCACCTGGCCCGACTCGCTCCCCATGGCAAGGCAAGGCCTCTACACTCCATAGCAAAGCAACACCACTTTTCACATCCACGTTGACCACTTGCATGCGTTGCCTGTACCAAGATGCCATGGCCTAGGTGCCACTGCCAAACCCCTTGCCCTCTCAATCAGACGTCCCTGTACTAGCATGGTTAGAGGCAGTAGAGGCGGAGGCAGCTTGCTTTAGCCTTTGCTTTAGCGACAACTTGTGTCATGCATGCCGCGACGTGCATACCACATTGGTTGGGTACAATAGATGAGCAACATATACTTGATGGCAAACAGGTAGCAAGACTGCAAGCACCCTTCCCAGGCAACTGCAACGTCCAACTGCACTCCCTCCCCGTACCACCAAACCGCACCACCTCATGGCGCAACATAACATGGCACAGTATGACACATGGCTGCCATAGCTTGACCAGGCTACACAAGCAAGCACCAAGCATCACATAACTACCAAAAGGGAGAGTGACCTTAGGCAACACCCCCTGGGCCTGAGGAAAGAGCTGCTTTGGTACGCTGCTCAATGTGCTGCTTCACAAAGCGTCGAAGATTCTGCAACAAGGTCTTTTGGGCTGGTCGGTGCTTGGGTGGGATCTTATAAAAGTCTTCTACTGATGTGATCATTCTACTGGTCTTGCACGTCCTTGGGCATGGCCCTCTTCGCTGTTGCTAGCTGTGCCCGCATGGCTGCCAGCTGGGTCCCCATGCTCCTGACCTTGCTCTTACATGCTGCCAGCTCTTGTTTTGCAGCTGAAAGTTCTGATCGGCAGCGATGCAAAGACACTTGCAAGCCAAGCACCTCGTTCTCAGACTGCTGCAGCGCTTGCTGGGACTGGTGCAATCGCTCTTGGCACACTTGTAGGTCGGTGGCGGTGCGCATGTTGACACTCTGGCATGAGCGAAGCTGAGATGTGGCCTCTTCAAGTTCTGCCTCTGTGGCAGCAGCTGCAGACATGAGAGCATCTTGTTGCCGAGCTGCTTTTGCACAAGCACTCCCCCGAGCACCATTGGCTTTAATGGCCTTCATGCGTTTGCTGTAGCAACCCATAAGGTGGCTGGCTGAGGCTGGGCAGATCAGGGGAGGCGGTTGGCGGAGCTAGGCTAGGGGGTGCTGGTGATGGTGGTGATGGTGGCGGCAGAGATTGGTTTAGGTCCTGCAACAGTCGCCAACCATGGTGTCTTCTACTGATGTGATCATTCTACTATGCATGCCATGCATACAACATGCTTGCTATGCAAACTACATAGTCATTTCAAGCAATATAACACGCTGCGTGCAAGGTACACAGGCTTGCACATGTCAATCCTTACCTTGATGGGTGGATCAGATGGGCGGCGGCCTTGGAAGTGGTGGTAGGACCGGAGAGGGAAGGAGATAGGGGCCAAGGGGCAGGAGCCAAGAGGATCGTCAGACCTGCAACAAATAAGGGGTGTGATTGCGGTTACCTCCCCATGGCTGGGCTGGGCTGGGCTGGGCTGGGCTGGGCTGGGCTGGGCTGGGCTGGGCTGGGCTGGGCTGGGCTGGGCTGGGCTGGGCTGGGCTGGCATCTAGTGGCATGTGGGCGGATGCAATGGCTAAGGCTGAGGATGCCAACATGGGAGGGGTGTAGAGACTAGGAGGGGGTGGTGGAAGGCACATGGCGCAGGGCAGGGTTGGGCCAAGTGATGCTGCATTTCAGCCACTCACCGGCAGGTTGGTGAAGGGGGAGGGGGCTTGCTCTTGGCTGCTGGGTAGGGTAGAGAGGGCTGCGATATCAAGGGGGAGGTGGAGGGGAGGAGAGAAGTAGGTGGGTAGTAGGGTGGGGTGGGGTGGGGTGGGGTGAGGAGGTGGTGGTAGGCTAGGAGGTGGTGGTGACTGTGGTGGTGGGGTTGGTGTTGGCGGTGGCGGTTGAGATTGGGAGCTCCTGCAACAACCGCCAGCCATTCAAAAGGTGGTGAGAGTAGCTATGCACAAGGTGAAAAACGTCATGGCAACTTATGCTATTCCTACACTGAGAGATGCACCATGGACCGGACATCCTACTTCATCCAACGTTAGGATTATATGCAAAAAAGCAAGCTTCGTGTAGCCTTGACAGCTTGACATGTCTGTCCTCACCTCCAGTTCAGAGGCACTTCTAGGCTAAAGATCCATTTGGGCCCACCAATCCTAAAGAAATAGGACTAGTTGCGCGCCTACGCAAAGGAAACAACGTCGGGTTCATTGAGCCGGGAGGAATTAGTACCGCCGGCTGTACTTGCCCTTAGAGCCTAAGGTGTCCACCACGCCATTGCGAAGCACCTCCACAATGCACTTGCGCTGCGCGATGTCGTGAGAGCGACCGGCTGATTGGTGGGCGCACTTTTTTCGTTTACGGGGTTCCTGGCATTACAGGCGTATAGCAGACTGAGCGTTCATTGCATGCCGCACGGTGTTACGCCAATCGCACACTTCCCGGCGCCGGAATGTCCATGACATGGTTGTGTAAAAGGTTTTATCAGAGTTGGGAGGGTCTGATTCTAGAAAACAATGTACTGAGCTTGACTGATGCGTTTTCCATATTTCTGACAGGCTTCCATTTTATCAGGAACAGCCGGTGCTGGGTTGAAGTCCCTGGTGGAGTGCATTCGACTTCAGACCCTGAGCAGGGCTGGACTACAACAGTTGCAGCTGGACTGCCATTACTTGCGCCCGCTGCTGAGACGGTGCACGGCAGGGCGAGCACAGCAGGTGAGGCTAACGGATGGAAGGCAAAATATATTGTACAACGGCTGCAGCCAAGCCTTACATTGTTGTGCATTGCACTGTGCAGGTGGTGGACAGCCTGTTGGATGAAGTAGTCAGTGCTGGTGTGGAACGCGCAATTGACCCAACACTCCTGGAGCCTGCTGTACTGGACAGGTGCCTGGCTATGCTGGATGGTTAACACTCTCAGATACTGCGTCTCTTGTAACAATACAGGCGAGCTGGTCATATCAGCTGGCATGAGTCTTGCGATGCTGATCAGTCGTGCCACTAAATAACACTGCAGCTAGCATGGCTGCTGCTGGATGTCAAGTGGTGACAGTTCGGGTACACGCCTGATCAGAGCAGCTGATCGGCTTAAACAGGCTGACATCTCAAAGAAACGATGCTTCTCACCCTGACTTGAACAAGAGAATTGCTACTTGACCTGCAACAGTAGCCGAACAAACAACACATGTGTTAGTGTCAGCATGGTTTATGAACTGTTCAGCAATGTGGGCACTGACCAAGGTAGAAGTAAATGAAGTGCTTAGTTTCGTGCGTGACATAGGAGCCTGCGGGCAGCATGGACATGCGGCACAGCCTTAGTTCGACGAAGTGTCAGTGGGTGTTGCGCTGTGAGCTGGGACCGGAGGCGAGACCTACCAAAGTTGCGTCCCACGATGCAGTGCCATGTTGGGTTGTATTTCTTGTCAAACTCCTTTTTAATGAAAGCTGCAATGTCTTTCTCAATGTTAAACTTCTCAAGTGCCTGTAGATAAGCAAGTCAGGGCGACACAGGCTTGCATTCCGCGGCCGTCCAACTATATTCAAGCACGTCTAGCGAGGCCGCAGCCGATCACGCACCTGTGTCGCACAGTCGATGGAATCAGCTTGCCTGCACGCACAGACAGGCAGCAACGGACGTCGAGGGCGTGGTCAGCATGTTGACTAGATGACTAGCTAAAGCGGGACCAATTGGGGCTTCTTGGGCAGCGTCGACTTACATCTCCTCGCTCATGTCCGCATTTTTGATTACAGCCTTGCTTCCAGACGAAGTCATGGTTGCCACAGATACGTCGAGGTAAGTGAGAGCCTGTGGTGCTTGTGCGGAGCAATGAGCTGCTGAGGGAAAAACCTGGAGAAGAAGCAACCGAAAAAGGTCGTATCGGTTGAATCCTTACGCGACTCCCGTGGAGTACCTGGCTGCACGCCTCGAGGTTATATCTTGCTCTCTGCAAGGTGATCTAGAATCTCGCCACCTGCCCTTCCGCGAAACATCGACCAGTAGCACGAGCCGCTTCCTTGGAACGTAACAGCAGTCCTGTGGAGCAGGTGTGTACACAAGGAGTCTGTTCGCTCCTATGCTGACCTCCGCACCGTGCACGAGTTCCGGCAGGCCACAAGCCTGCCAAGCCGGCCAGCGGCAGCTGCACCATCGCCACATCCAGCTACATGGCCGCACATTGTTGTGGCGGGGCACGCGCGTGGCCGCCCTGGACAACGATGACGACAAGCGCGGTGGCGGGAGTCAAGCCACAGCTGATAGCCCTCGCATTGTGAAGACCCTGACTGGGCTAGATGCCCTGCTGGGCATCCAGGAGGAGCCCAGCCCCAAGCATGGGGGGGCAGACCCAAGCTCAGCTTCATCATCAAGCAGCGGCACCAACATCAGCATATCATCTCAAGCTCTTCAACAGCTGGCCGAGGCTGAGTCACAGCGCATTGCAAACCTACAAGGGGATAGCCGCAAAGCTGGCCCCATGAAAGAAGAGCTGGAAGGCCAGTTTCAGAAAATTATAGAGAAGGCGCGCAAGCTAGCGGACGAGCAGTCTAAGCAGCCAGGCTCCAGTCAGTCAGAATCTGAGCAGCAGCAGCTGCGCAAGGAGTTTGAGAGCCTGTTGCAGACGCTGGTGAAGCCAGCAGAGACCCTGAGCAAGGAGGACATCAAGCGCCTGAAGGAGGCAGCCTTTGGCCCCCAGACTTTCTGGGTCACTGAGACGCAGACCATCTCTGAGGCTGAGCGCACCGGCCTGCTGATCAGGGGCAACCTGAGGGATGAGAGGGCCAAGGTGTATGAGCACATCTCTGCCAAGGTGAGGGCTAGCCAACCCAGGGCTGGTAGGCTGGATGTGCTGCAGGTCTAGAAATGCACCAAATTGGCCTCACAGCCTCGTGCTGTAGGCCATCACGGCAGTCAGCTGGCAGTGCAACAGTCCTGTGTGCCAGTGCTGCGGAGTTGACAGCACTGGCCAATGCATGCGACGCCATCCGCCACTGGCATGACAGACACATAGCAGCCCCAGCCTCCACACCTGTATGGCATCCTTACCTTAAGACTGCACAGCTACTGGCGCTGTGGCGGTCACTGGGGTTGGTCCACACAAGTCTGGCCTAGCCAGAGCAGGGTGCCCAGCAGGGTGGGTGCTGTCTAGGGCTAGTCCCTCAGACCCAGAGTGCCCAATACAGCAAGGGCGTGTGGAGACATGGTCCATCTCCACAAAGGCAGCGCACAGAGGTGTGCTGCCATGGCTGTGGTGCCTTTGCGACACACTGTGCACGCTGGCCTGGTTGCATGGTGATGGTGGGTCGCAGGTGCGCGAGCTGTTTGGGGACAAGTACGAGTTGCTGATGGTGGAGGATGCAGCTGCAGAGGCGGCGCAGGGGGTGGGCAGCAGCAGCAGCGCGCGGTTAGGGGGAGACAGCAGTCGCGGGGCACGGCCCTCAGGGGCTGCGGCTCAGGCGCAGCTGCTGAACACCCCCCGGGTGGCCTTCCAGCTGGTCCCTGCTGCCCAGGCCACGCCCCCCCAGGTGACAGGGCCTTAGAGGCATGGGTTGCCGAGGGATGAGTGGAGGGTGGAAGTAGGTGCAGGACAAGGTGGAGCAGAGTAGGTATGTGTCTAGCCTGTCACAGCTGCACCGTGTCTTTAAAGGGGGCCTGGGAGGTAGTATCAGAGGTGAGCTGGGAGAGGGAGGGCCCTACCACCTGGTGATCAGGTAGCCAGCCCCAGAAGTCCTTTGCATTTGCCTTGCTGACGGTTAGAACCTCAAGGCTCGGTCGCTCCAGTCTCTTGTGTGTGTGTAAGTGTGTGTGGACTAGGCTTCGAGCAGGGCACTCACAACCTGGCCAGCTGCTGTCAAGAGATGCCCCAACCCACCCACTCACCCACCCACACTCACACCCACCCACCCCCACCCACCTACCCACCCACGCACCCACCCCATCTGCTTGGCTGCAGACAAATGGCTGGCAGCAGGTGGTGGCCTTCGTCCTGGCCTTGCTGTTTGTCGGCAGCTGTGGACAACTGGCCCTGGCAGCCAACATCACCAAGCTGCCCAAGGAGACGCTGGAGTTCTTCTCCAACCCAGCAAACTTTGAGAGCGATGTGCTGCCGCCGGGGCTTGAAACCTGGGACCCCACCGCCTACTTCAACACAGTGGTGCCCATCTTCAGTGCGGTGCTGGGTGTGAACGTGGTGCATGAAGTGGGGCATCGTGTTGCGGTGCGTGGGCTGTGGGGTCAGGGGTAGGCTCGGCGACAGGGGTGTGCATCAGTGTTTTTTTTGTGCATGTGGCGTTAGCTACCCTCTGCCAAGTACAGCACACAGAAGAATAGTTTGGCAATAATCGGATGAACATCTAAATAGTTGCTATGGTTTTGTTTACTTTGCTTTTGGTGATGAATTGCCAAGCCAAGTCTCAGCTGGACACCAGCAAACTGGCCATGCCGTTTTGGAGCCCTGGATCAGTAGATGGGGGATGTGGGCACAGCAGTAGTTTAGCAGCACGTGGGGCAGCCATGTAGCCGCTGCTGCTGTCATCTTAGCTGCAGGGACATCAGCCAGCATGGTGCATTGTGTGTGTGCAGGCTTGGATGCGGTCAGTGAGGCTGGGCCCTACCTTCTTTGTGCCCAACTTCCAAGTAGGCGCGTTTGGCGGCATCACCCCCATCACCTCACTGCTCAAGGTGAGGGCGGGGGAGTCATGGGGCAGCTGCCAGGGTCATGGGGTCATAGAGGAGACTCGGAGGAGGGGTTAGTCAGGGTGAGAAGAGAAGGCAGGGTAAGGCAGGGTACCCCTGCTGCCTGAACCCCTCCCCCTGCTGCATGGTCCCGGCAGGAGGGGAGGGGGGAGGGGATAGGGGGTAGTGAGGGAGGCTGTGGCAGGAAGGCCGCAGCCGGTGGTGTAAAAGGGGGTGGGATTAAAGGAGAGGGGATGGGGAGAGCAGAGGCTCAGGTGTGGAGGCAGCTGCGTGGGGTTCAGGCAGCTGGTGATGATGAAAAAATGGCAGCTCTAGCCACCACCTTCAGCCTTTCCATCCTGCCTGTACACGTGTCCACCTGCCTTGTCCAGCCCTGCTCCCACCTTTGCTGTCACTCACCCTGCTGCCTGCACCCCTGACTCTGGTGCCTGCACCCCTTCCCTTCTGCCTGCATCCCTGACCCTGCTGCCTGCACCCCTGACCCTGCTGCCTGGTGCCTGCTGCCTGATCCCCCATGTGACTGCAGGACCGTCTGGCCCTGTGGGACGTGGCCGCTGCAGGTCCCTTGGCCGGCTGCCTCATGGCCACAGTGCTGCTGGGCGTAGGCCTCATGCAGAGCACCTCAGGCAACCTGGCCGCTGAGCTGATGGTGAGGCCGTGTGGGCAGCGCATTGCTGCAACAGAATTGGTGTGGATTAGCCAGTGGCCGAGGGCATGAAGCCTTGGCATGGCATGCTGCAAACTCTTAGTTCTTAGGCACCTGGTGCATGTGCTTGCTCCTGTTTTCACGCTGGTCCACTGTTGATCAAGCAAGCGAAGCAAGCAAGCAAGTGCATAAGGAGCATTGTATGACAGGCTGCCAGGAATGCCAGCTGTTTAATGAGGCTCGTCATAGCATGCGTCATAATACAGAAACACTACTGGCGTACAAGGCTGTATGTATCCCTTTCCATCGCGGGAACATCATATATTCTTGTATGTTTGTAGTTGGGCAGTGGAAGCACAAGAGGGTGTGCGGGCTGTGCCTGTAAGCTGCTTCATGCTGAACAGCTGCTAGATGTTGCAGGTATGGGCGGTGCAGGCGGCTGTTGTGCAGGCTGTGGTGCTGCGTGTGTCCTGCAGGTGCCTGTGCCTGCCCAGCTGTTCCAAGGTAGCCTGCTGCTGGGCAGTGTTGTGAGGGCAGTGTTGGGCGACCAGGCCTTGGCCAACGCTGAGGTAGGGGTGGGGCACAGATCTGCCCGCACCTGCTCACTACCTTTACCCAGCTGGCTCTGCCTTGCGAATCGTAGTTGGTAATTGGTGGCAGGCTGTCATGATGGCCGTGCCCACCCCACGCCACCCCACCCCACCCCACCCCACCCCACCCCACCCCACCCCACCCCACCCCACCCCACCCCACCCCACCCCACCCCACCCCACCCCACCCCACCCCACCCCACCCCACCCCACCCCACCCCACCCCACCCCACCCCACCCCACCCCACCCCACCCCACCCCACCCCACCCCACCCCACCCCACCCCACCCCACCCCACCCCACCCCACCCCACCCCACCCCACCCCACCCCACCCCACCCCACGCCACGCCACGCCACCCCACGCCACGCCACCCCACCCCACCCCACCCCACCCCACCCCACCCCACCCCACCCCACCCCACCCCACCCCACCGTATTCTACCACCCACTCTATTGCATGCATATCCGTTACCGTCAGCAAGCTGGCATTGCCGTTGCTGCTGCTGCTGCCGCCCCTATCACGCCCGCCTCGCCAACACATGCTGCTCCTGCTGTCCACCCAGGTGCTGGTGTCCCCCCTGGTGATCGCGGGCTGGTGTGGGCTGGTGGCCCAGGCGCTGCAGCTGCTGCCTGTGGGCAGCACGGATGGCGGACGCATGTTCCAGTCAGCCTTTGGGAACCAGGGCCTGGCGCTGTCCTCCCTGTTCACCTACCTGGGCCTGGGCCTGGGCCTGCTGGGCTCCAGCCTGGCCCTGCCCTACGGCCTCTACGTCATCGTGTGCCAGCGCGAGGCGGAGAAGTACATCCGCGACAACGTGACCCCCACAGGGGAGGGCAGGGCTGCTGCCACGGGTCTGGCGCTGGTCCTGGCTATCTTGGTGCTGCTGCCAATGGCGCCGGAGCTGGCGGACGGCCTGGGTGTGGGCGCTGGCAGCCAGATGTTTTTGTGAGCAGCAGCAGGGCCTGGGCACTATGACTGCATCGCTCAGCCCCGTTGTTTTCCAGCCTCCTTCGCCATCTGGTGCAGGGTGGGGAGAGGGGAGGGGTAGGGGAGGGGCTATTGTGTCAAGTTGAGCCACTCCATGCGTTGTATACAGGCTGGGGCTCTGACAGTTGCGTTCTGGAAGGCCATGCACAGCGTTGTGTACAGGCTGGGGGCTGAATGTGTCGAGGCTCAACCACTGTGGCTGGCTCTGCTCGTCTGCCTTTAGCATGATGAGGCAAGTTAAATGCAGTAGGGCAGCTGCATGGGGTGCGCTTGAGCTTGCAATTTGGCACCGCATGGTGCCATAGCTACCGTAGCTGCAGTATTGTGCCACCACAGCTGGTTGTCAAGGGCAGTGGCCCAATCATGGGTGTGATGTAGCACGCTTGGTAACATCTGGCAGGATGGTGAAGGTTGCTGTGAGCGCCTTCACGAGAGGCACTTTGAGACATACTGGGGGTGGCGCAAGCGAGGGAGAGGCAGGTTGA
Source organism: Haematococcus lacustris (assembly GCA_030144725.1). NCBI lineage: Eukaryota > Viridiplantae > Chlorophyta > Chlorophyceae > Chlamydomonadales > Haematococcaceae > Haematococcus > Haematococcus lacustris. The sequence goes on from JASKMD010000030.1 coordinate 6,764,990, forward strand.
CGGACCAGTCCTTGTGCGCTAGGCAGCACTCAGTGTGCATTTGAGGCTGATGCGCGGAAGAGGCTGGTGGAGCTGGTGGGCATGTCATCAGGGACGTTGGTTAAGGCTTTGAGGCGGGCAGTGCACATCTGGGACGTTACACCCGGCGGTGATAGGGAATGTTCGGCTTTGTGTAACGACAATGGTTACAATGATACGTTGCATGTTACATCCCGCATATGTACATTGTCGGTAGATCACGACAATCCACGTGCAGTGGGTACAACTGGCAAGCATGAAGTTTTAGAGATGGTTTAACACTAAACTAAACTAAATGGTTTAACAGACGGGGTCACGCTGTAACCCACATTGAGCGCTGCAACCCACATTGAGGCTGCGGGCCTGCGCTTCCACACTGCTTACTTTCTAAGCACACTGAAGCTAGCGGTGCAGTCGTGGTAGCAAAGGGAGAGATGGATGTGGAGTACTTGACAGCAGTGATGGGTAATACATGATACGTGTATCGATACCGATACGTATTTTTTGTATAATACAAGAATACACGTATCGTATTAAAAAATACAAGTGCCGGCCGGCAAGCTGCGTGGATGCCTTAGAAGCAGCTGCTGGTTGCCGCCACAACTAAAGTCCCCGCTTAGGCCATGCCGCGCGGGGCTAAAGCCATCAGCCTGCTCCCGGAGCAGTCGGTCGCATGTGCTGGTTTTACATGCAAGAACATCAGAGTTGGGAGGCCCTGACTTTCCGACGTCGCCGTCCTGCCCAGACATCAAGGGCAGGCTGCGGGACTGGCTGCGCTGCTCCTAGCTGCTACTTTCCCCCGTGACATGTTGCCTCTGTATCGCTGTATTGTATCGATACAAAAAATACACGTTTTTTCTTGTATTTTCTTGTATTTCCTGTATCGATACACGTATTACCCATCACTGCTTGACAGTGAGTCACCCCTCCCAGTGAACCACTCCCTACCACGTAAGGGACACTTGACTTTGCGGCGTGCCTGGTGAGAGTTGAGTTGTCATTTTAACGCGGAACGCCTTATCTCTCCGCCACGGTGACAGGCAGTCTGTCAGCTCTAAGATGTGTTCGCGATCGTTTGCGTCGGCGAGATTTTCCAACACTACGGTCAACGCGCCGCTTGGTGGGTGAGGGCCTCACTGACGCAAGGACAAAGTTACCAGTGCGATGCACGTTGCCTACTGTTTGCAACTAAGGTTTAAATGACACTGCCATCCACCCATTACGTTCAACACTGAAGCAGACCTCCGCTGTCGTTTAGATAACCCTCATCCTCCGACCTATCACAGCTCCAAGTTCGTGTGCGTTTACAACTCTAACCCTTATCGCCCGAGTCACTCGCATGACCCTGTACAGTGACTCCCGAGTCACTGTCCCCAGTGAAAACACAAAAACGGAAGAAGACGTTCCAGTCTCGACGTCGTGAGACTCCACCTAGGTCCCTAGCGTCCCGACATCGTGAAAGTCAACGTAGCATCAACTCGCACCCTCGCAAGCTACCAAGCTTCAACCCCCCATACCCCGTATCAAGAGGGGTGGTGCAGTACATGGTGCAGTGCCCCCTCATTATCGCTATATCCGTACATACCCATGGACCAGGCGGTTCGTCATAGAAACGTCCAAGGCAATCAGCCCAAGTTCAACCCAATACAGTAGAGCACCTGGCACACTCAGCAGCCCCTCAGCCCCTCAGCCAGCGACCTCTCCCTACACCTTCAGTTGGGGAGTGTGACCCTGCACGAGCATAAGAACCAGCACCAGGAGCGGCCACCATCACCATGTGTCCATCACGTGTCCATCACCATCTGTACATCACCCACCACCTCCTCTACCCCCGCCTTTGCCCTAGCCCCTGGCATTCTGCATTTTGTGTATGGCTAAGTAGCATGACACTGAACAATGTGACACTTGCACAGAACTGATCTCATCACACCCACTACAAGCGCATGTTCCTAGGAGCGCGTGTCTAACTGCTAGTTCATGAGCCTAAGGCAGAGCTGAGACACCGATGTACCCATCATCATTGTGCTAGCTGAGCAGCTTGTGCAATGGCACTTGCATCCTTGTGAGGAGGAGGATGGGTCATCAGTAGCACGGTCTGTCATCATGCAGCGCTGATGCCAGGCAGACTACTGCTCTCAACCAGTGCCTCGCCTTTGGGCCGCACACCCACCGTGCGGCCATTCACATCATGGTTGTAGGCGCTGCCGCCATGCTTGCTTGCATCCAGGCCACGGTGCTCATCCTCCTCACTGATGCGCAGCAGGTTGAACATCTTGAGCACGAAGAACAGGATGCCAGTCAGACCACACACCCAGCCAACAATGGCCAGGATGCCGACAACCTGCGGCCAGGGACGACGCACATACACACAGCAGCATGGCATGCACATCGCAATGTTGTCTTGTCGCTACAGGGTGGGCACTACCAAAGCCTTTCATCGTAGCCATTGTCGATTTGAATTCAAATGCTAAATGCAGATGATAGGTGCTAATTTCTCGGTGAGGACCAGGGGGTGTAACACTGACCTGTGACGCCAACAGACGGCCACCGCCGCCATAGAACAGGCCGTAGTACTCCCCTCGCTGGTAGGGGACTGACATGCCGGTGCCATAGGCTTGCTGCACGTACTCCTGCATCACTCAGGCACATAACTAATGGTCAGTGCCCAGTCATTCAGTGCAGGTCCAGGCCGTTAGGTGATGTAGTTGGGCAAAGCCAGGTCAAGTCAGGTCATGCACGCTGGTGCTGCACCCACAGCACTGAACACTGCTTTGCCGGCAGCGCAGCAGCGGCTAGAAGCTGAGGACGCCACACATTGTATCGTGGCATGTCATTAGGCTGCCAATGAGAGTGGCTCGTGGTTGTTGCCAATGCCAGCCATGCACAATGGCCTTCCGATCAGTTCTGAAAGTTGGGTCCAGTCGAGTTGGGGTGAGTTGGCTCATCTCTTAGTGTTGCAAGAGATGTGCGCCAGGAGCAGGCTGGGCTGATGCCGGCAGTACCTGCTTGGCCAACAGCCCAGTGAAGAACACACCCCACATGCCGCCAAAGCCGTGCATTGGGACAGCGGACAGCGGGTCGTCAATGCGCAGCTTCAGGAAGAGCCAGCACACCAGGTCGAAGATCTGCACGGATGGTGGAAGCGAGGGGCAAAGGCGCGGAGCTAGCTGACAGGCACGTTGGGGCACCACACTAGGAGCATCACACCACACTAGGTGGTTGGCTGGAGGCTGTGGTATCATCTGTCCGTCATCTGTTTCATGCAGCCAACCGTCAGGCATTAGGGTGGGCAGGGTGCAGCTAGATTGCCGCGCACCAGGCCGCCGCAGATGCCGTTGACGATGGCAGCCCATGGCTCCACCACGTGAGCGCAGGCGGTGATGACCACAAAACCCACCAGCACACCGTTGCACATGCTGATCAAGTCCCAGGCCTACAGTCGCAGGGCAGAGCAGAGCAGATGGCTGGCAGTGGCGAGTGGTCCTGGTGATGGCTTCAGGTAGGGTTCATCTGTCAGGACACAGTACTGCAACTGGTGGCCACTAGCAGTCTGGCCTCCACGTCAGGTGTAATGGGCGCTGAAGGCAGGGAGCAGCAGGGGGCCAGGCTCACCTTATTGCGGCGGAAGCCATTGATGAGGGTGGTGATGCCACCCGCTGCTCCTGACAGGGTGGTGGTGACAGCTGCCCGGCCCGCGACTTGGGCAGAGATGGAGTTGTCAATGGTGAGGGAGCTGCCAGGGTTGAAGCCGTACTGCAACCCAGCACAAGGCAGGCGGTGGACAAGGTCAGTGAGGAGTGGCTGTACAAATGCCAAACAACCACTCCAACATCGCAGGCACACGACAATTAGATACCCCTGCGCACCACAACCCATGCCCACAGCGCACATTACATGGCAACAACACAGCAACACTAGCAGGGACACTGGCAACACATGCACAGCACTGGCAGAGCCACGGGCAATGCTCAACAGATCAGGATCTGGGTATGGCATTCGGCGTCACTAGTGTGCAGCCAGCCAGCCAGCCACTCACCCAGCCAAACCACAGGAGGACAGTGCCCAGCACCACCAGGGTAGCGGAGTGGCCCGGCATATCCACCGGGTTGCCGTTGGAGTCAAAGCGGCCCAGGCGAGGCCCCGCCAGGATGGCTCCCATCAGCCCACACATAGCCCCCACCATGTGCACCACACCTGCACATTCAAGACCATGCCCACCTCCATACATTGTGACGGCAAGCAGCAAGCAAACAGACTGACAGCTGCCATCTGCAGCGCCCGGCCAAGCATGAGACCCGGTGCAGTCAAGTGCCTTGCACTAGTCAGTAGTGAGTACGCAGCTCACCTGAACCAGCAAAGTCGATCATGCCAGCGCGGAACAGCATGTGCTCCTCCTGCTTGGCAGGAGCGGGGTTGCCTGACACGGCGAAGTGAGTTAGCCAGCCCTCGCGGCTCCACACCCAGTGCACCACCACAGGATATACAAACGCAGCCAGGAAGATGGAGTACGCTGCATGGGCCAGGGGAGGGGAGGGGCTAACAATGAATCATGGGACTTGATGCAGTGCATGCTACTGAGTGTTACAGTCAACATACAGGCAACTCCCTTTTTTCGCAGTATGTGCTAGCTTGCTTAGCTTAGTGTGTGGTAGTCTACACACCTCCTGCGCAATGTGAGCTAGCTGGCTTCAGACTTGTGATAGAAGGCTCTAGTCACCAAGCTAGTGCATGTCAGATGTAATGCCGGAAACAAATGGACGACATCAAATGGAGACCGACAGGCTGGCGGTGACAGGTGCTGCTGCAAGGTCAGCTAGGAGCAACCACTATGGTCCTGGACTTTGGACGGCAATACAGTAAACCGTACCTAGGTATGCATTGAAGTTGAAACGTTCTGCCACAGCCCCAGCCGGAATAGTGACAGCGGTAGCTGCAAAAGCCCACTGGTAGAGCTGCACAGGCAGGGACACTGTACTGCAATCAGCACTGTTTTCAGGCAATCCGACTGACATGACATTGACGCATGTGCTTACCCAATCCGTCCAGCGGCCATTGCCAACACCGGTGAACTTGGTAGACCAGTGGTGCATGGCGAACACAGCATCTCCAATGAAGCGGTTGGGCCTGTCCCCCTCACCATATGCAAAACCAAACCTGGATCACAGTAGTAGATGATGCATATCAATGAGATGTTGTGACAGCAATGGCTGCGGTTGTCAAATATGTGTGCGCCCTGACTTACCCAACAATGTAAAAGGCGATGGCAGACACACAGGCATCCATGATTGTTTGCAGCAAGATGTTCAGCGTGTTTTTAGACCGAATGGCGCCAGCGCACAACTGCAGATGGCAACAGCACATGCCAGTGTGAGTCGGGCCATTACAGTAACGCGACATGCAATTGACTGAGCGCGACTATTCGCGAACACGCTGCAGTATGTTGAGCTCACCATCGCGAAGCCTCCGTGCATGATGAAGACCATCGCTGAACAGATGACCAGCCACGCCGTGTTGACTCCACTGCGTTCATATCGACGCAGTGCGAGCTTGTGAGATGTACACCCACCGGTGTCAGTCCCAGTCTCCTATCCGGGGGCGACTACATAGTAACCGGTCCTGTGGCACTCACTACTTGAAGTCCGTAATGCCATCGTTGGTCGCGAAATTGGAGCTGACCTGTCCGAGCAAGGTGTTGCAGAGTGCCGCAGCCTGGGCATCTGTAAACCCAGCTCCGGTTAGGCTGGCAAGAGTATCAGCGCTGCACAGTGTTTCCACGCTCATCTGCGCTCAAGAGCGGAATGAACCACACGTGACCCCCGTGCCAACTGGACAGCCGCGAGCTGAGTTCGACTCGGCCGCCCTAACAGCTGCATTCTGAAAGACCGTGGCTTCATGTATGTGCGACATAAGGCTGCCAGGGAGTTTGCGGCAGAACTTAAACAAGTGCGAGGCGCCTGCCCATCATTCGCTGAACCTTGTGAAGTAAACAGTCAAAGCAGCGGCTGGACCTTGCGGCCTGAGTCTAGGGTTAGGATTCGCACTGTCGTCTGCTGTAGACCTCACCTTTACCGCGAACGGCACACAGGGTGGTCCAAAGCACTAACAGCTAGGGCAAAGTTGTTCATTGCCGTCACTATCAAATTTGAATATCATGCCACACTCATGCTTCAAAAACTACGCTGAGAGCTGGAGCACGGCTGGGGCTGTGGCAGCTTGTCAAAGGGTGCACGAGCGCCGAGCCTTACATGGTAGTATGGGCACAGCTTAGGGCATTTCAGCTCTTCTATGCACAGCACTGTGGGCAGTTCAGATGGGGAGCCCTGAGGGCCTGCCTGCCAGCCGCTGCCTGCCTCCCAGTGCCTGCCTGCCTTCACTAACGACCTCCTTGCAGCACAGTAGTACAAGGCTCAACAGTGCAGGATGTTGGCCATTGCCACATGCGCTTTTGTTTATGCGGCGTTTTGCAACGATGACGCACACTGTTTGCTTGGCATCATAGTGGAAAAAGGTAAGTCTAGCCACTGTTTGCAGCCTTCACATCCTGCCTGTACACTTGTCCACCTGCATTGCCCAGCCATGGTCCCACCTTTGCTGTCACCAACCCTGCTGCCTGCACCCCCGCCCCTGCTGCCCGAGATAAAGATAACCCCCCTGCCGCCATTCAACCGCCCTCCCAGGCACTGGCCATGCAACGCACGCTTCTCAGACCAGGCAGCTATGTGGATCCCCGTATGGTAGAATGGAAGGAAGGGTGCCAGAAAGGAAGCAACAAGTGATCACCATGCAATTCAACTGAAGTCGCACATGTTCAAATTGGTTTTGTCAGGACGGCTCATCGCGCTACCCGCTGCTAGCCTGAGATGGACGATGATGGCGCTGCAGTGCACAAGGGCACGGGCCCCCCAGAAATGGCGCTGGATGGTAGGGAGCAAAGCGGCTTTGTTCATTGGTACAAGTCGCAAATCAAGGTGCGCTATCCCGCGCAGCTGGTGCTTGGAGTTTGAATTTGGAGCAAACCCTGCATCCTCGGTCCTGCGCAGCCCGCCCAGCTCATCCGCTTCTTTGATCGAAAGGTGACCCTTGCAGCATCAGTATGCCTCGCGATGGTGGCGGGCCAGGCGCCTCGTAGGCTCATCGCCCAGCAGCGCTGCCCACCCACAGTCGTGCTGATGCGTCGGATGGCAGGGTTTCTACTCCGTCCACGGCGAAGACGCCTTGTTCGTTGCCCGCCAGTTCTACAAAACCACAGCCGTGGTGAAGCACCTCGGGGGCTCAGGCGATGCGGGCCTGTCCAGTGTGACGTTGAACCGCAACCTCTTTGAGCAGGTGCGCTTGGGCTGCCCTGCTGCTCACCCCACAGGACGTAAGCCCTAGGGCCCAGGCCAGCCTCAGACATGAACGTGTGCACAGGCAGGTGTGTCCCATGCAAGCATGCTGCTGCTGTGCCTGGCTATGGCCCCAGGTGCTGCGTGAGCTGCTGCTGGAAGGGACTGACTATGCAGTGGAGCTGTGGGAGGGCAGCGGCACTAGCTGGAAGCTCAGCAGGTCAGTGCTGAGCAGCAATGACAGAGTGGACAGACACTGTCAAGGCAGCAGCTGAGGGGTAGGCCAGCGGGAGGGCACCAGCACAAGCAGGGAGGCTGGGCAACCTCCCTCCTGCTGCTCAGCCACCTCCCACCCCTCCTGCTCCTGCCCCTCCTCCTTCTACTAGCTGCTCCTCTTTGACAAGCATCAGTAGCATCACCGCGCCAGCACCAGCACTAGCACGATAAGCATCCTCCTGCCCCCTACTCCCGCTACAGCTTCTGTCCCTTGTGCTGCGCCTCGGCACATGATGTAAGAGCAGCATAGCCGCACCAACAGCAGCAGAGGAACGCTGGCTCAGCTGCTGCTGCTGCTGCCCTTGGCGCAGGGCTGCTAGCCCTGGCCGCCTGGCAGCATTTGAGGAGGAGCTGTTCAGAGGAGGAATTGACATGGCGGACACGCCTGTGGTGGTGGCAGGTCAGCAGCAGGCGAGGTGGAGGGGTGGAGGCAGCTACGCAGGAACATATCCCACCAGGCTTGCAGGCAGGACAGCCATTGCGATCGCTGGTTGGTAAAAGCTGGTCATGGCTGTATCCTATCACACACCTGGTCACGCATCTGGCCACATTCAGCCCTCCCCCCTCTGTTTCCGATGCTAGCAGCTGGCATAGCAAACCACTTGCAAGCTAGGCACTGCATGGCTGGTTGAGCCCTCTGACCTTCTTGGCCAGCTTCTTGCAACCACCTGCTACCCACTTAGTTAATTCAGTTGGTGCCAGGCCGTCACCTGTGTGCTGGCTGCAGTGGTGCTGGCCATGAAGGAGGGGGTGCGGGAGGTGGGGCTGGCCTACGCTGACGTGGTGGCCCGCCGCCTGGGTGTGGCCCAATTTGTGGATGATGAGCTGCTGTGCAGCCTGGAGGCAGTGCTGGTGCAGCTGGGGGCCAAGGAGGTGCTGCTGCCCAAGGTGGGCAACGAAGGCAGCTGGGGCTCAAGCGGGGTCAGGGGGAGTCCAGTGGGGAGCCAGTGGGGGGCCCAAGGCGGGGGCCAGGGGTGGGCCAGGGGGGGCCCCAGAGGGGGAGCAGGGGGTCTGTCAGGCAGTAAGAGGCGCCGCAGGGTCAGGAGAATCATAGAAGAGCCGGGTGAGGGTCAGGGGGCAGCAAGTCATGCTGCTAGGGGAGGTGAGGGAGTATCGCTCTGTGTTTGCCTGCCTGCTGTCCTGCCTGCTGTGCCTGAACTTGCCCATTATGTTCAGCCCTGCTGCTGCCCTGGCTGGCATGCAGGAGGAGGCGAGCGCTGCTGACACCTCCTTGCACAAGCGGCTGGCGGAGCTCATCCAGCGTTGTGGCGCCATGGCCACCCTGCGGCCCCGCGCCCTCTTCAATGCCAAGCACCTGGAGACGGACCTGGCCAAGCTCGTCAAGGTAAGGGCGTGGCTGGAGTTTGGGGCAGCGGCAAAGGCAAAGGCCTGGGGGCAGGGGCCTCAGGGGCAGGGGCTGCAAGGGCAGGGGCTGCAGGGGCAGGGGCTTTAGGGGCAGGGGCAGGGGCAGGGGCAGGGGCAGGGGCAGGGGCAGGGGCAGGGGCAGGGGCAGGGGCAGGGGCAGGGGCAGGGGCAGGGGCAGGGGCAGGGGCAGGGGCAGGGGCAGGGGCAGGGGCAGGGGCAGGGGCAGGGGCAGGGGCAGGGGCAGGGGCAGGGGCAGGGGCAGGGGCAGGGGCAGGGGCAAGGGCTGCTGTGCCCTGTGCCTGTACTCCAGCTTGCACGGCTCACACCCTGGCTTGTATGACTTGGTTACATGGCCACAGAGCGGGAGTGTGGAGCATCATGCTGACGTGCTGGAGCGGCATGTGGCCCGGGGCGCCCTGTCTGCTGTGATGGCCTTCTGCGAACTACTGGCTGAGGGCAGCGGGCACAACAAGTGGGAGCTAGGGCTCTACGACTCCTGCCAGTACATGCGTTTGGTGAGCACACAGGCAGCCGCCAAGCAGCAGCTGTGGAGCATCCACGTGGTTCTGCGAAGCTGGCCTCTCACGGCGCGCCTTAGCAATGGTTGCTGCAATGAGCATGTATGCCCTCTCCACGCTGCTTGCAGGACGCCGCAGCGCAGCGTGCGCTGAACGTGTTTCCCACGCGGCTGGACGCCTCTAGCTCGTTCAGCCTGTACGGTCTCTTGAATCGCGGGCGCACTGCCATGGGCAAGCGGCGCCTGCGCGCCTGGCTGAAGCAGCCGCTGGTAAAGCTGGAAGAGATTGAGGCCCGGCACGAGGTGGTGGCCGCACTGGTGGAAGATGCTGAGCTGCGCGAGCGCCTTCGCGACAGCCACCTTCGAGGTGACCCGCACCTCACCTGGCCTCAGCGAGTCGCAACAAGCGCCAACCCTAACCGCTCACGACCGCAGGTCTTCCTGACGTTGAGCGGTTGGTGCGGAAGTTAGACGGTCGCAAGTCCTGCTCGCTGGCGGACTTGTGCGGGCTGTATCGTGCAAGCGCGCGCCTGCCGCTCATCGAGCAGGCGCTGCGAGATCACGCCGGCCCGGCAGCAGCGACTCTGGCGGTCAGGTGAGCCAGTAGGCTGTGACCCGGCAGTGGCTGTCCAGGCTGTCTAGTTGGTTGCTAGGTAAGCAGCTCAAGCACCGGCCTTACCATCACTGACCATAGTTGTAGTAACTGAGTGCTGAGCTTCTGATGAGTGGGTGTGCTGAAGGACTAGCAGCAAGAGTCACAGCTGGAGCAGCAGCAGCAGCAGCAGCAGCAGCAGCGCAGCAGCCTCACACCCTCAGCAAAGCTTCATCTCGTAGCACCATCTGTGCCCACCGGGCCAGTTTACCCCTGCAGGTTTGCTGACCCCTTGGCCGCTGCTCATGAGCCGGAGGCGCTGCTAAAGTTTGAAGAGCTGGTGGAAGCTGCTGTTGACCTGGACCGTGTGCCAGATGAGTTCCTTGTGGCCCCGGCATATGATGAGCGGCTGCAGGTACAGCGCTCTCCCCCTCTCCCCCTCTCCTCCTCTCCTCCTCTCCCCCTCGCCCCCTCGCCCCCTCTCCCCCTCGCCCCCTCGCCCCCTCGCCCCCTCGCCCCCTCGCCCCCTCGCCCCCTCGCCCCCTCGCCCCCTCGCCCCCTCGCCCCCTCGCCCCCTCGCCCCCTCGCCCCCTCGCCCCCTCGCCCCCTCGCCCCCTCGCCCCCTCGCCCCCTCGCCCCCTCGCCCCCTCGCCCCCTCGCCCCCTCGCCCCCTCGCCCCCTCGCCCCCTCGCCCCCTCGCCCCCTCGCCCCCTCGCCCCCTCGCCCCCTCGCCCCCTCGCCCCCTCGCCCCCTCGCCCCCTCGCCCCCTCGCCCCCTCTCCTCCTCTCCCCTCTCCCGCAAATTCCTTTTCCTTCTCTCATTGGCCCTCTCCCCTTCCCCTCACTGACGCCCTCTAATGCCAGATAGTGTGCCCAGCCCAACCCTAGCTGGGTGTCCTGCTGCTGCTGTCCTGCTAGGCCCTGGCCGCCACCAAGGCAGTGGCTGAGACCGCCATCAGCCGCCTGGCCGCCGACACCGCAGCCGACCTAGGGCTGGCGCTGGACAAGCAGCTGAAGCTGGAGTGGCACAAGGTGGCCAACACAAGCACCCGCTGCATGCGCATCACCCAGAAGGATGAGAAGACCGTGCGCAGCAAGCTGCAGGCAAAGTGAGGGGCCACAAGGGACCAAGGCCACAAGGCCAGGGCAGGATGCAGTGTGGGAGCAGGGAGGGCCTCCGGCTCCTTGCATCTCCCCAGGCCCCTGTGCCGCCACTGCCCTGTCCACCCACTATGGCCTGGCTACCCACCCTGATGCAGCCACAGGCCTCACAGGGTAGGGCAGGGCAGGGCAGGGCACACGGCACACGGCACACGGCACACGGCACACGGCACACGGCACACGGCACACGACACACGGCACACGGCACACGGCACATGGCACACGGCACACGGCACACGGCACACGGCACACGGCACACCGCATACCCTGCCATGCACTGCTCAGGTACAAGCTGCTGGGCACCACCAAGGACGGCTGCCGCTTCACCAGCAAGGCCCTGGAGCTGCAGGCGCTGCGGCTGCAGGAGGCCAGCGCAGCGTATGAGGCCGTGCAGCGGGAGCTGGTGGAGCAGGTGAGAAACCGGGGGTGGCCTGGGCAGTGTGGGTGCAGCCACCCGGCTGGCACTGGGCTGCTACTGCTGCTACAGCCACCATGGCTGGCACTAGGCACTAGGATGAACTGTGGTGCACACAGCCTGTTCAAGGTGGCTGGATGGGTTTTCTGCCAGGCTCTAATCACCCTGACCCAGACCTCACATTCACGGGCTGGTGCTGCTGATAGCTGTCCTTGCCCTGTGACGGGTTTGGTGCTGCTGCAGGTCGTGGCGGTAGCCCACACGTTTGTGGAGGTCTGGGAGCGTGTGTCTGCTCTGCTGGCAGAACTGGACGTGCTGGCAGGTTTTGCCGACCTGGCAGCCCACGCCCCCACCCCTTACACTCGGCCCTGCATGAAGGCCTCCACCTACATCAAGGCTGGCCCTGGTACAGGCCCAGCAGCAGCACCCTCCAGCACAGGTAGGAGTGCTCCCTTGATCAGGGCCGTGCGCATGGGTGGACGATGGTAGTTGGGTGGTTTGGTGAATACATGGGAAACACTGGCCATGTGTGTCATAATATTTTGCAACTACATGCACATGGTGTGGATGTTGGTAGTTGGGGGAGGTTAGTGCTTGGCCTCGTGAGCCTGGGCGTCCATGGTGCATATGTCTCAGCGGGTACAGTCCATGTGCAGCATGCACCACCATAACATTATTCATGAGGAACTTGCACATGACAGTTGGAAAGTGTGATGACAGGTATGATCTGCATGCATATGTTCAGTATGTGATGTGTGCATGTGTGTGTCAGGTGGTGGTGGTGGTGAGGAGGAGGTGGTGCTGCTGGGCTGCCGGCACCCTTGTGTGGAGGCCCAGGAGGGTGTGGAGTTCATCAAGAACGACTGTGTGTTGCGGCGGGGCAGCTCCTGGTTCACCATCATCACGGGGCCAAACATGGGCGGCAAGTCCACCTTCATCCGCCAGGTTGACATCATCATCACCATCATCACCATCAGCAGCAGCAGCAGCAGCAGCAGCAGCAGCAGCAGCAGCAGCAGCAGCAGCAGCAGCAGCAGCAGCAGCAGCAGCAGCAGCAGCAGCAGCAGCAGCAGCAGCAGCAGCAGAGCAGCAAAGCATCAGAGCATCCGCCACTCAGCATGGCTGCAGTATTTTGACACGCCCAGAATCAGGTCACCAGGTTGGGAGGCAGGGCCAGTGATGGATGGGACACCATGAGGCATAGCACTGTGTGGAGCTATGGTGGAGTGTGCAAGCGGTGTGTGGGGGGGTGATGTGGGGGTGGAGTACTGGCTCGAAGTGCTGAGTCTGGGTTTCAGTGCGGGGGGCAGGTGAGGAGCAGGGATGGTCACACCTGCCTGCCACGTCCCTGGCTCTGCCTTCTTCCTTGCCCCTGGTGGGATAACACTCTGCCACATCTCAGCTGCTCCCTCCCCCTCCCCCTCCTCCTCCCCCTGCAGCGACTGACCCCACTCTTGTTGTGCCTCGTCAACTGCAGCTTCACACATCACTGGCTTTGTGTCTGACCTGACCTGTCTTGCCCCAGGTGGGGTGTTGTGTGTTGCTCGCGCAAGTGGGGTGCTTTGTCCCAGCGGACTCCGCGGTTATCAGCGTGCGCGATGCCATCTTTGCGCGGGTGGGCGCGGGCGACTGCCAGCAGCGGGGCGTGTCTACCTTCATGGCCGAGATGCTGGAGACTGCCGCCATCCTCAAGGTGTGGCTGCTGCTCGACTCGTGCGTAGTGGGTTGACGCGGCTGCCCTTGACAAGTTTACCATCTCATTCGTATCTTTCATACCTGCACTCGCTGGGGCTTGAACAGGGTACCTCAGCATTAGAATTCTGAGCAGCAGACACCTTGCACTAATGGCCACCCTGCTCAGCATGTCCCTGTCAGACCTTACTAAGTAAAAGTACAAGTGTGACTGGGCAACACCGGTAGGCAAAAGCTCACGGTGCTGCAAGGAGGCCCCACTGAGTGGCCTTGGCCCTTGCTGGTCTGTCCTCCACAGTCATGCTCCCTGGCAAAGGCCATGAGGCAATTCAAGTGATGCATGCAGCTTGCTGAGATGCTGTGTCCTGTGCTGTGCTTCTTCAATGCCATGTGAGTATCAATGTAATGGCTGAGAGGCTCAGTGTCACCTGGCCCAGCTGCAAGGGGACTGCGTCGAGTGAAGATCAAGTGAAGTGGGTGACAGTGACTGAGTCAAGTGAGGTCAAAGGTCACAGTGTGGGTGGGTGTGTGTGAGATGCAGTAGCAGTGACAGGCAAATGCTGTGTCGCCCTGAGGATGAGGGTAAGGGTGAGGTGAGCCTGCTGGCTGTGCTGTTGTGTCCAGAGTGCCTCGCCAGCCAGCCTGGTCATCATTGATGAGCTGGGCCGTGGCACCTCCACCTATGACGGCTTTGGCCTGGCCTGGGCCATCAGCGAACACCTGTTGGAGGTGGTGGCCGCGCCCACGCTGTTTGCCACGCACTTCCACGAGCTGACTGAGATCACCGGCACCACGGGTGAGGCGCTCTGGCGGCAGTGGGGATGATGAAGGGGAGTCAGTGATGCTGCCAGCTTGTGTTCGAGGGGCATGGGACATTTTGACACCGGTGCATGACGCTTACCCTGCAAGGGCTGTGTGGCACAGAGGTGTGATAGACCGTGTGGTGGTGGTGATGGTGGTGGTGGTGATGGTAGTGATGGTGGTGATGGTGGTGGTGGTGATGGTTATGGTGGTTATGGTGGTGGTGATGGTTATGGTGGTGGTGGTGGTGGTGGTGGTGATGGTGGTGATGGTGATGGTGGTGATGATGCTGGTTATGGTGGTGGTGATGGTTATGGTGGTGGTGATGGTGGTGGTGGTGGTGATGGTGATGGTTATGGTGGTGGTGATGGTGATGGTTATGGTGGTGGTGGATATGGTGGTGATGGTGGTGTTGGTGGTTATGGCGGTGATGGTGGTGGTGGTGGTGGTGGTGGATGATAGCACCACCCTGCTTACCCGCAGGCGTGAGCAATCTGCATGTGTCCACCTTCATGGACCCCAAGACTGGCAAACTTACCATGCTGTACCAAATCCGCACAGGCCCCTGTGACCAGTCGTTCGGCATCCAGGTGGGTGCAGGGCTGACCCGGCCCAAGGGACCCTGGCAGCAAGGCTGGAGCGCAGGCTGGCTGGGGATGCAGGCTGGGGTTCATGGTCACATGCTTGCTGTCTTCCGAGTCAGAGCAGCCAAGCCAGCGCAGGGCTGGCAGTGGGCTGTTGGGGCTGGCTGCTAGGTGAGGGTGTGCTAGGGGCTAGAGGCCAGCGTCATCAGAGGCATACATAGCTGCGTATGGGCTGTGCATGGGCATGAGCTGCGCATGTAGTGGCCAGCCCAGGCCCCACTGATGTCACCAGCGTATCCACCCAGGCAGGCATGCTGCCCCACCCTCTTCACAGCCCTGTGTAGGTAGGACTCTGGCTTGGCAGATACACAGGGACCCATCATCTGTCCCTTCTGCCACACGCCACTTGTGCTCAGGTGGCTGAGTCAGCCAACTTTCCAGCGTCGGTCATTGCACTGGCCAGAGAAAAGCTGGCCCAGCTGGAAGGAACGGAAGTGGCCTGCCTGAAGAGGGTGGGTGGCTGCGCCTTCGTCATCATCACATGGTGTTGACCTACTCTACATAATGGGAGGGCGTTGAGCATCATGTGCCTTGCACACGACCTCGATCACAGCGCGGTCAGCCTGTGTCTTGCGAGCGAACAAGCCTGGGTGCAAGGGTGGCAGGGCGTTGCGTGGTTGTTTAAACTGCAGGCCGCTGGGATGAAGCGAAAAGCGATGGACGAGGCAGCCCTGCCGGTCGCCGACGAGCAGGCTGCGGCCATGAGAGCGCGAGCCTTCCTGGCGGACTTTGCTGCGCTGCCATTGCTACAGCCCGGCGCTGAGGCTCAGGATCCCAACAATCGTGCTGCAAGCGGCGGGAAGGTGTCTCCGCAGGCATTGCAGCGCGCACTTGATTTGATGCGAGGATTGGAAGCCGAGGCGGAGCTGAACCCAGCACTTGCTACTCTTTTGGCCACGCAAGCGTGATGCAAGCTCGCTGTACGACTGTTTCGAATTATCGGTTTCTGGCGTGCCGCTTTGCCTTGCTGGTGCTTGGCACAGTATTGCACAGGGAGGGCAGATATCGGAGCTGCAGTTTCACAAGAACACATATCACGCCATATGCGACAGAAACGCAGAAACACATTCGGAACTGTCTGAGTGAGTTAAGCGTATGTGAGTTGTGAGTAACGCAACTCGTCTCCGTCAAACAACTCCCCGCAGCACTTGCAGGAAAAGGAGGTACACAAGTGACACATACCCAGAATATGACCCACCCAGCACACTGACCAAACATGCAGGCAGCCCCCAGCCACCCTACGTCAGCCTTGCAGTTTGCTCCCCTGCTGTTGACCTATTCTAAACTACCTGCCGCTGCTCCACAAGTCAGACACATCTAGTCTAGTCTGTTACCATTGCCTGAGAGCATTGCAACACCACACTTTACCTTTGGAGGCTGGCACGTATCCACCCAAGCCTATCAGCATAACGACTGCTACCCCACAGCGCTGCATGAAACACGAGAAGGCCTGGCACGGGCCTGGTGACAGGTGCAGAGCACCTCACATCACCAGCATGCAATGAGTCTTTGCTCCCATGTGGCACTGACGACACTGCAGTAACTGGCTGTTGCCTGCCTACATTCCATTCCTCACATCACCATCCTGCGACTGCATTGCGCTGGAGCAGTCCCTGGGCTGCATAATAACACTGCTGGGCCATCCCCTAGACTGCATGGTGCAGGCTACATCCATTGGCGCTGGGCTGCTGGGCTGGCGTGCTGCTGTGCAACTGAGAATCAGTAGTCCACACTAATCAAGTACTCGGCCAGCGCTTCAGTCACCTTGTTGCAGGCAGAGGCCACCACTGGCTCTGCCCAAATACCAACCACCAGGCATTGAGTGGTCTTGCACACAGAGCAACCACCACTCTGACACTTGCCGCGCAGCTTGCTCTCTGGATCATCGCTGCCCACAACAAAATACTTCACGTCGCCGATAAGGAAAGAGCCTGGGTTCTCGCCACCTCCGAGGATAGTCTTCATTGCTGCCACCTACACTCGCACCACGCCCTAATCGTCCACGTAGACAGGCACAGCAGCGTGCAGCCTAAGAGCAGCGTACCTGAGTGGGAGAAATCTCAGGAAAGTCAGCACTCTTCGCCCAGATCCGCTGATCCTCGAGTCCGATGAGCGCTGCGGAGCTAAGGGTGTTGCCTTCATGGTCCACCACGCACATCAGGTTGTTGTCGACGTACTCCTGCAATCAGGCCCTGGCTTGTGTAAGTTCTCGCGAACGCTGCATTGGCGAACAGCATCGCAATCGTACCTGCCATGACATGTCGACTGGCTTCGCGCAGGGAGGCACACAAGGTGAAAAGTGGTACCTTGTGGGCACCTTGTGCATGTTTGCATGTATGCATGCCTGCGACTTACCTTGTTGTCATCGTCAAGTAAGCTCGGCCCCAGCTGCGGCTTGCCTATCCAGCAAACGAGTTCCAGGGCAAGCTCAGAGCTTCTACTCTATTATAGCTTACTCTCATGCAAGCACGGGGATCAGCCCCACTGATATCTAGGGAGCGTCTCATGTACGTACATGGTGATACACGGGTGCGACACGGGTGTTACACGGGTTGGTACATGCTCAGTTAGAATGAGTCATGCTTAGCAGCTACACCAAGTTGGTATCAAACAAAGGCTACTGCTAGAGGGCCTGATGCCCACTTCAGCTCAGCCATTCTGGTGTGTGCGCTTGTAGCCGCAAGTGTTTGCGCAAGTTTTTAATCAATCAGCGGTTGAGCGGTTGGACTCTTGATTCGCAATGCAGGCTCAATGTATGTAGTGCCTTTTCATAGACGTTGCGCTTCCCTTTAAAGGCAATGAAACCTGAGCTTCTTGGATGCCATGTGCGATGTGTCAGTCGCGGCATTCCCACGATTGCATAGCAGTGGGCTGATGGCTGCTCGATGTTGGCCGCTGGCCATAGCCTTGCTTGGATTCTTCTTGAGCATCGCGGCCGAGCGACCCACAAGTACCCCACCCACTGCCATAAGCGTGGTGGCGCCTGCGGAAGCGTGGAGCGCTAGTGTAGCTACAAATGCGTCAATGCAAGCACGTGGTCGCCACATGCAAAATGCTAACTTGCAGGCAAGGCATTTGCAAATTCTACATCGTGCAGCACTGTGGGTTTCACGCCTGGCTAAGTTTGTCATGCAGCTGCCAACGAGGCTCGATATCTGGGTTCGCCATCCATTGATGCTGCCATTTGTACATGAAGCAGTGCAACAATACACTGCACTAGAGCGAACCCTGACAGCACAGGTACAACCGCTGTTGGTCACAGTCTGTGTAAGCACGGTTCCAGCTTTCTGACAGAGACGAGCCTAGTCCGTGCATGCCAGCTTGCCAGGCTTGTATCCTCGCAAAGGCCCAAGATATCCTGCACTTGACACAGGTCTCTGCTGGTATGCTGCTGCCGTCTCCCAATCTAAACGCCTCTCAGCGATTGACTGCCGCCCTTAGCTGGGCAATAAATGCATCTAGTCCTACTCGTGAGTGACCTCCCTCAGCTCCATCTTCCCTACCTTCCTGCTGTCCTACACGGCATGAGCATCAAGCTCCAGCCTTGGCAGAGCGAGGTGATGTTGTTGGGCATGCCACGTGCAGCAGGCCTCACCATCGGGGAGAACAGTCGTCTGGCACTTGATGGCTTCGACCCTTATGAGTGGCCACTGGTGGCCCAAGCAGTGGAGAATGAGGGCGTGGACCCACGGCGGCCTGCGGGGCCCCTAGCCCCCCGCGCCTACTTGCTGCTGCTGTACCGTGCAGACTGGTGCGCGGGCAGCTCAGCCACACCCTCATGAATGCTCACTTAGGTGTGGGTTCATACCCAAAAGCTTTGCAGCGACAGGGCCGCTTTGCAACCATAGGCTTGATTACAAGCTCAGGCACGCCCAAATGCAACATGCAAGCCTGGTGCACTTGTTTATGTAGGGGTTTGCCCTACCCTCTACTGATACTGTGTGCTGCGGTGCCAGTGGTGGCAGTGCATGCAGTCTGCTGGAGCATAGCATGTCATGTCTGCTGCAGGCTGGCAAATGGCAGTGCTGCCGCACCACCTGTCCCCGACACCTGGCCACAGCTGCTGGACCTGGCTCAGGCGCTGCAGGGCCAGGACCTCAGCGGCAGTGGGGTCCCTGTGGGAGGCTTGGTGAGCTGTGTGCTGCCTGCCTCTCTGCGCTCAGCAGCAACTCAGAGCTGTGTCAAAGGTGCTGCTGGGAGCAATCGTCCATGGCCTTCAGGACATGGCAAGGCCTCTCAATTAGCACAGCAGCTGGGCTATTGCAAGCGTGCTTGGTGCTCTGCTGTGCTGTGCTGTGCTGTGCTGTGCTCTGCTGTGCTGTGCTCTGCTCCCCTGGCAGTGCCTGGATCTTCAGCCTCGCTGCGGGAAGGCTGCTGCCTTGCTCACCGCCATCCTGGCATCCCTGAACCAGTTCCAGCCTGCTGCTGGTGGGGCCGGCACTCAGGTGGTGAGTGGCTGCAGTGGCCAGGGCGGGGTTATGGAGAGCCACATGGAGAGGGCTGGGTCTGGCTGGGTGCCTGCTGGTTGCCGCCTAAGGGATTGTGAGCCCTGGACGCCCTGTGCGCAGCTGCTTTGGCCTCGTCTTTCAGCATGCAGTCGCATGTTGCTGTTGGGTAACACTGCTGAGCTGGAAGCCTGGTGCAGCTGCTGGGCCGTGCATGTGCAGCTGCCATGCTACAGTAGGTTCCCCTGCAAAGCAGTTGAAACTGTAAGGCTGTTGTGCTCTGCCATCCACGGTGCTGGCTGTCATGCTGTGATGCTCAGGCTGGCTACACTCAGGGCTTGTTCTTCGACCCAGTCACCTACAGGCCACTGGCAGGTGGCCCAGCCGGCAGCTACGCCCTGCAGCTCCTTGCGGGTCTGGCCGCTGTCTCCAACACGTCCTCACCCATTCAGTCCCAGCAGGGCCAGGCTGGCTGCGGCCGGCTGAACCCTTTGTTCATGCAAGGGAGGTGGGTGCACAGCCAGGGCCCTCAGGCCAAGCATGTGCTGCGAACACCTCTGTCCTTCAGCCCGCCCTGCACTGCCTGACACGTCTAGGTGTGTCTGCAGCCTTGGCATCCGCCTCAGCTTTGCCCAGTGTCCTGTGCCCTGCCCAGTTCACTCTGCCCATGCTGCCAGCCATGTGGCCCTGCTCCCTGCCCGGCCCACCTCCTCAGCCAGGCATAGCAGGGGGTATGCACCGCCTATAGGTCACCCTCACTGATCCATATCAGAGCCAGTGGCTGTCTACTGAGGATCCCACTTCAGCCATGCCTCAGCCATGCAGCATCCCTTGCAGGGGCCGCTGAGTGCCTGCAGTGCCTTGCATGCTTGCATGGGGTCCATGTTCCTTTCATCTAGTAGGGCCAGGGGCACAGAGGCCCTGCATGCCTGCGTGTAGGTGCGCCATGACAATTGACTGGGACCATGCTGCGGCTGCCATTCAGCCCAACTCCCCTGTGTGGGGTCACTTAGGCGCAGCGGAGATTCCTGGCAGCAGCCTGGTAGCAGGACCACGCCCCTTTCCTGCCCCTCCTCCGCAACCACGCTCATCTCCGCCCCCTCCTTTACGTGCCAACTCCAATGTCACCACCCCAGCCACCGGCAGCAGCAGCAACAGCAGTGCGGGAGTCGCCCCTCCTCCTGTGGGCGGGCTGCAGAACTGCAGCACCATAGGGGTTGATGTATGTGCCCTAGCGCTGCCAATGGCCAGCACAGCTTGCCTGCCTCCCTCGACCTCGTCAGCCACAACCACTCCTGCCTGGCTCGCACGCTTGGACCTCACTCTGTGGCCTTCCAGCTGCGGCAACAACACCCTCACTGCCACCGTGATGCAGCAGCTGCAGCGGGCAGCGGCGGGCCGCAGCTGGCTTGTGAACCGGGCACCGTTGTCCAGTCTGGCTGTGCCAGACGTGCAGCTGCCTGGCATTGCGAGCGGGGCAGCAGCCCAGCTGCTGTACACTGAAGCCAGCACTCTCGCCTACATGAGCAGCAGGTGAGCAAGGCAGGGCAGGACTAGCCCCAGCAGGCAAGGCCATTACCATTCGGTACCACACAACACTATGCCTTATTACTGCATAATTTTTTACAATTGTGGGGTTATGTTCCTATGCACATGGCATAGGCGCCTTCCACCTACACTATTGCCTGACCCCTGTGACAGGGCTATAAGCTGAAGCTGGCATGATATGCATGTAAGCTGATATGCATGTAAGCTGATGACAGCTCAAATGGGGACACACACTACTGTGCCACAGACGGCTGCTGCTGCTGCTGCCGCTGCTGGGCCTTGGGTGGCTAGTCTCACAGCCGGGTGTAGCCCAGGCCAGGATACTCCTTGCCCTCGGCTGGCGGCTCATCATCCCGCTGCTAATTGTTGTGCTCTGAGACGGCTGCGACCTCTTCAAGCAACTTGGAGACTTTTACGGAGTGACGGTATGCGGCCCCGTGCGTACCTGGCGACGTTGAGTCTTCCAGCCATCCCTCCGCTCCTCTCTTTGCTTCTTTTGAGGCGTGCGAGGACCAGCGCTGGCAAGAACAGCAGCGATGTGAGCTCACACAGCGCGAGGCTCACAGCACAGCACAGCTGCAGCGGACCACACAACGACTTGTTTTCACGGGCTTTTACTGGGACGCGGCTTTTGCTTGGTGGTGCTCTTCCGCTTGTTCGGAGGCATTGCGCCACTAGGCTCATTCCAGCTACCACCTTATACCTGCTCATTCCAGTGTGTCAATCCGCCACATCACTCTCGCCTCCAGGGGGCAGGCATCGCAGCTTTCTGCGCCGCAGCGTTGTGGGTACCACGCATCACAGCGCGGGATACACTCCTGAGTGCAGCCATGCAGAGTAGCAGGCTGAGCTTAGGACTGATTGGGAGTGAGCCTGCAGCAGTCGCACCTCATCTCAGGCTGAGTCATGTGGCCTTAGTGCTGCACCGACAGGCCTTGCAGGCAGTCACTGTGCTGGCGTGTCATCCTTGTTGCACTCATTGCTTCACTCCTGTCATGTCGACACTGCTCGGTGCAGGACGTGAGGCAGGTGACCTGCAGCCCTGCCTGTGGCCACCTGCACTCACCTGCCACACATCACAACACCCAGCTCATCCCAGCCCAGCAACCCGCCTTGCACCCCTCACTTGCCCCGACACCTCACCTTGCACCCTCATCAACACTGCCCTTGATCCTCGCCTACACTGCCCTACACCCTCGTGATCCTTCCCCACATAGCATGCTTCACAAGACACTGCTCCACACCGCCTGCTGCCCAGTGACCAGCAGCTGTTGTTGTCATCAGCGGCTGGAGTGGTGGCAGCAATGAGGGACCAGGGAGAGCGCACCCTGCATGGCTGCCAGCTCTCAGTGCTCCACACTGCCCCACCCCTCTGTTGAGCCGACTGGCAGTACGCTGCCCCTCACTCAGGATGGTGCTTGTTGTAACAATGTGGCCGCCCCTGTGGTTGTTGTCGGGGTGTGTGTAACCATCCTCCCTCATCATCGTGCATGGCCCATGTAATGGCACACCGCCTACTGGGCCATTGGCAGGCGGTATCATAGCAGCATGGCAGGGATGGCAAGGGGTTGACCCAATCCGCCAGGATGCTGCTGGTGACCATCCTGCCTGCTGCCTGCTTGCTGCCTGCCTGCCTGCCTGCAGTCCTCTGCTGAGTTGGCTGGCAGCGCGTCAGGAGGTAACCACAGCGGTGTGGCTCAACCTGTCTCGTGATAGCAGCAACCAACCCCTGCCTTGGTGAGCCCACCTCACAGCGTACAGTATGGCTCTGTAAAGTAAGCTCACAGATCCAGTACGTCTACAACACTGCCCCAAGCACCACAGAGGCCGCGGGTGCCACCCCCAGGAATTGCCTTACCACCTAGGGCGCTGTCCTAGCCCTGCCCTGCCCTGTCCAGTTCTAGCCCTGCCCTAGCCAGCTCAGCGTGGCAGTCATGCATGCAGCCAACCTAGGCACTATGGCACCATGCCATGGGTGGGGTTAGGCGAGCAGCGGACCTGAGTGCTACTCATCTCAGTTACTTGGCTCAGTGCAGCACATTGACCCTCACTAGGGCCTTCATTGCCGTGGACCACTGAGCGTGGACCACTGCAAAACAGTGTTTTTGTCCGTGTGGAGTTCCCATGCACATGGCATACACATGGCATACACATGAGCATGGTCACCTACCACCTACAGTATTGCCTGACCCAGAGGGCTATGATATAGTGTTGGCATGACAAACATGCACTAATCATAAGCTGATGACAGCTCAAGATAGGGGGCACCACATTACTGTGCCACAGCAGGCTGCTGCTGCTGCTGGGCCTTGGGTGGCTTGTCTCGCAGCCGCTTGTAGCCCAGCTCAGGGTACTCCTTGCCCTTGGCTGGCAGCTTCCCCTGCTCTGGCCAGTAGCACAGCTCCAGAGTGCGCCACCTGCTCTCCCCTATGCGTTGCATGTTCAATGCTGCGTTGCAGTCCCGGTCTACCCATCTGCCTGGCTGTGGTGCTGGCTTGGCTTTAGCAGCCTTGCCCTCGCTGTGCTTGGCTGGCAGGGGAATGCTGGGCCCTGGCTCTGAGGCAGCTGGCTGTGTGGCTGCCTGGCTACTACATGGGGCCTGTGGGCTTGCGTGGGGCCACCACCGGGCTCCACATCGGGCCCCGCACTGGCTGGTCACGCTGCTGGCTCCAGGCTGGGCGCAGCAAGCGCTGTTCCACCTGCCCTGCTGGTGGCTTCTAGTCTGCAGGCTTGGTGGCCCTACGTTTGCTTAGCCGGCTCTCACAGGGCTGCTGGCCGTTCACTGCTGAAGTGACCCGGATGGTGCGGTGCTCATCCACTAGCACCACCCTGCCCCGCCGCTGGTCTGGCCTGTGCACACCACCTTGCAGCAGGCTCGCAGCAATGCATCAGCACCCCAGCCTCCCCTGGTGCCAATGGTAGCTGCACCAAAGAAGACCACCAGCTGCTTGGCACGCCCATGGCGCTGCATGGACACCTCCGCCATCTCCTCCACTAACTGCAGCCATGCACATAAGGCACGCACAGGGTGGTTGACATGGTAGCATCAGGTTAAGCATGGCACAGTCGACCACTCTCACCACCTCTCAGTCCTTGACCCTCCCTCCGGCAGTCTTGGGCTCCGTACAGCCTCAACCGCTCCCGTGCCCACTTGGGGTCCAGGTACACCTGTGGACGGTGATGTGCTTCAGGTTGGCCACCAGGGAGGTGCCGGCTGAGCTTGCTGCTGCCAGGTGCTGGAAGTGGAGCTGGATCAGAGCCAGCCACCGCTGGGTGGTGCTGCGGGCATCGTTTATGCCACTGGCCTGCTTCACCTGACCCTTGGTCAGCTTCCACCGGGCCAGCTGGTCTGTTACCAGCTGGCCTGACCTCTTGTCCCACACCCCTGAGGCTGCGCTGACGGCCAGAGTAGCCGGGGTCGATGCCCACCCCAATATGTGTGGCTGGGTCAAAAACAAACTATTGCGTCTCAGCTAGGGCCTTGCCAATGCGGGGGAGTCCCACTGCATGGGCCGCTACTGCTGCTGCATCTGGGGCTGCCGCTGGGCGGCTGTTGCTGCTGGAGGGGCCTACTGCTGGGGGTGGGGCAGGAGGGGTGGGGAGGGGGCGTGTGTAGTGCTCTCGGGTTCAAATCCCTGGTTAGCCAGCTTCCCCGTGCTGAACCACCTGTCCCAATGCTGGCCCCGGGCTGGCTTCGTGGTGAAGGCGTCCTCCGTCTCCCTCATCACTGCGCGGGATTCAACCCTCAGTGCAGCCATGCAGAGTAGCAGGCTGAGCTTTGGACTGGCTGGGAGTGAGCCTGCAGCACTCGCACCTCATCGCAGTGCAGCACATCAGGGATAGCTTGTGGCCAGCACCTCCCTCACCAGCCAAGCGATCAGCTAATGCCAAGACAAAGGCAGAATCCTAGAACCTTCGCTAGGGGCAGTATTTTGTCTGTATGGGGTTATATTCACACACACATGGCATGGACGCCTTCCACCTACACTGTTGCCTGACCCCTGTGACAGGGCTGTAGCCTAGACAGGACATGACCGACATGCACTGATGTTTACAGGTGTGTAAGTTCATAGGGTGTGTCCATCTGAGAGCACTCAGCCTCATCACTTGACACCCGTCTGCCGCTGAGTCACGCAGTCTGCCAGAGGTTCTGTGACCAGCAGTCTCGCCCCTGCCTGACCTGTCTTGCTCCCTGTGCCTGCTCTGGCCGCCACTGCTTCAACTCCTGCAGGTGGTCGTCATTCAACCAAGTCACAGGCAGCATCCAGGAAATGTGGCAGCTGCGTGGGGCAGGTGGCCTTGCGTCAGCCCTGCCTGGCGCCTTGGCTAGCAGCACCGCGTGGCAGGGGCTGGGTGTGCACCCTGAAGATGCTGCCCGTGTGCTCACTGCCGTGTGGCGCAGTAAGCTGCACCCCAACATGGTGAGCCATCCATGCCACATTTTAAATCACTCTTACCCCACTTGACACGTTGTGACATGCAACTGGCTGCCATACTCACACCCTGGCCCAGCTTTGATGAAAGGCCCACTGAGAGGCCCACTGAAAGGCCCACTTCTGCTTCCTTGTGCGCATGCTGCCCTGGTGCCCTGATCCCCTTGCGCAGCTGCAGCATCATGCACCAAGTTGTTCTGTTGATCTGCAGTGTGGGTGATACGTCGCAGGCTCCAGACATTGTGTTGGGCGTGGCTGATGCGGTGCATGCTGCAACCGAGCAAGTGGTTCAGCAGCTGCTGTCTAACCTGACGGCCATGGACGCTGCCAGCGTCATGGGAAGCAAGCCAGCAGCAGGGCAGGCTTGGGCTGGGCTATCCCAGCTGCTGCAGCAGGGCTGGAATGATGCCTGGGACGTGACTCAGCTGTGGTATGCCTGGGACAACGCACGCCAGCTGCCCTCTCTGTCCCCTGCGGCTGTGGCGCAGCTCCGCCGCAGCCGGCAAGTACCCCTGTGCCGAGCTGTTCTGGAGGCCATGAGGCCATGATGAGAGTGACCAGGGTGGTGCCCTGTCCAGGCTATCTAGGTGCTGGCAGCTGATGCAACCCCACCTGCCAGTTTTGATGCCCTGGTTGGGATCGTTTCAACACCTATGAGGTTTATGGGGTTTTGGTTTGGGTTAGAGTGAGGGTGAGGGAGCCCAGGATATAGTGTAAGCGTAAGGTAGAGGGTGGCCGTCCGGCTGCGTCCTGCTCTGCTGCAGGTCCCTACCTTCCATGTATTGGCAGGCCCTGGGCTACATCCCGCCCACCCTCGCTGCCCCGCCCCGCACCCCACCCTCCCCACCTGCCGGCGGGCTGAGCTTGGTAGGAAACGCATGGCATGACGTCTAGCCAACCGCCAATGTCCCACACAGGACTTCTGCATGCATGCAGCACTGCCACGTGACTGTCACACATGTTATGGTTTGAGAGCACATGCAAAGGTCTAGGGTTTGGGGCACATGCAAGGGCCTAGGGCACTGGTCTCCCTCTTGTAACAACCAGCAGGATCAGGGCAGGGCCTCAGGGGCAGGGCCACTTGAGGCAGGGCCTCAGGAGCAGGGCCACTTGGGGAAACATGCTGTGCAAGGACTGACTTGGTCAGGCATTGACTTGACATCATCTCGTGCCCTTGCGTCGTGGGCCTGCTTGCAGGTCGCCTCACCTCCAGTCCAGGTGCGTATCACACAGCAGCAGGACCCATCTCGACAAACCGTTCATATGTCAGGGTTTGCATGTGCATGTGTGAACATGTTTTCAGCATCCTCCCTGTTATCACAACGTTGGCAGGGACTAGCCAAGCATTGCAATGTACAGCAACACTGCAGCCACCATCCTAACCCCTTGCATGTGTACACTCAAGTATAGATGTTGCTTCTTGGCAGCACCCTTCCGCTCTTCCGAGTCATTGCTCCGCTAAGTGATGTGCTTTGAGACGCCTGCGACTTTCTAAGCAACTTGGGTTTTCATGGCTGACTTTCACAGAGTGATTATCACTTCTTGTGCTTATGACTTCTTGTGCTTACCACTTCTTGTGCATATCACTTCTTATGCTTCCCTGCAGGTGTGGACCAGCGTGGTCTTTGTGGCCATCATCATACCCTGGTACGTCCCTGCATCTGCACCAGCACGTCTGGCCTCAGCCCACTGCCCTACAGTGCTGGGTGTCAGCCATCCTCTAACCCTTAATTGCTCACAACTCAGCACATAATTCACCTACTAATTGGTAGGGGCTGTGTTATCTGTTACTCAAACTGAGTGACTGCGACCTACAGCCGGTACCAATAACTGATTGCCTACCCCAACCCACAGCCCAGCACAGGACCAGCCAGGACCTTAGCGGCACTCACGGCGTGCTCACAACTCAGCATGACAGAGTACATGGCGCCCCCAGCTGCCAGCGGTCACTGCCTGCCAGGCATGTGCTGCACCTGCTTGTGGGTGGCAGTGATCTACTACCACTGCCGGCCAACCAAGCGCAGTGCTTCAGTGACGGCTCTGAAAAACTAGTAGAGTAAGGGCTTTAATCCAACACTCTACTACCTGTGCCGGACAACCCAGCGCAATACACCAATAGCACAGGCTCCATCCATCAATGAGCCCTATGGAGTTCGATCCCAGGCTGCCTGTTGCACTGTGTCAACAGCCCCTGGCTGCTGTTGTGGCGTTGCTGGTGTGGTGCAGCATCTTTGCCTGCTTCGTCCTTGTGGGGGCGCTGGTGTACGTGCGGGTGGGAAGCCATAGAGCCTACCGCAGCCTGCTGGGCAAGGTGCAGGTCCCCGGCGTCACCTCCCGCACCACCCTGGTGGTCACAGAGTGAGTGCGACGGCTGCAAGGCAACAGCGTGTGACCCAGGGTGTGACCTAGGTGTGACCCAGGGTGTGACCCAGGGCTCAACATGCAGGGCTCACACCCCATACAGTCCAACCCCTCCTTGCTAGCAGACATGCAGCAGTGCTCCTGCCCTTCTGGTGTTTGTATGGTGCCCAGGGGGCTGCTGCATGACGCCTGCCCTGCCCTGCCCTGCCTGTCAGCGGTCTGAAACTGCACATAATCTGTGCATCTGCTCTTCATATGTGGCTGTGAAGCCGCAAGCCTCCCATGCCTGCCGGACCCAACGCAAGCCCCGCTGATGGATGTCCCTGCAGCGTCCAAGCTTCTACAAAGCTATGGGAGGCCCTCTCCCAGGCCATCATGGATCAGGTGATCTGCATGGCAGGCATTTCTTGGCATGGTGTGGCCACAGGGGGGTGTGTTGAGCTAGGGCTTGAGATAGGGTGGGTGCAGAAGGGAGCCGGCCCATGGGATCTACTTCCTGGCTGCAGGCCATGGCTCTGCATGACATGGTGATGAGGGATGCGTTGAAGACGTGGGACGGGTACGAGAGCGGCAACGAAGGTGAGCAGTGCACTGGCAATTGCTGAGGCTGGCAAGATGAGGTGGGGCCATGGCATGCGCTGAGACAGTAGGCCTGACTGACAAAGGACAGACAGGCATAGGGTGGCAGCTATACGAGGCAGTGACAGTACAAGGTTTCATAGGGCTAGCATAGGTTCAGTTACTGCCTCTGGCTGCACAAACGTGTATGAATCCTGAATGCTGCACAGCTTTGACACGGGTGCTGGGTGGGAGAAGGTGCTGGGGGCGACACAGCGACAGGACATGGGTGCAGGGGACGAGAAGGTGTCGGGCGAGCACTGTTGCTACCTAGCTCCAGGGAGGGTCCTGAGGGGGAAAGGTGTCGGGCGAGTGCTGACGCATAAAGGGAACAAGGCACTTGACGGCATGCACGCTTTTACAGGATGGTTTCTGCATAAAGCATGGCTAGCTACGTGGTCCTGCACACAGCACTGCCAGGCCAGCATGCCATGGGCTGGATGCTGCTGTAGGTGACTCGTTCATCGTGGCCTTCCACAAGCCAGACGCCGCACTGGGCTTCTGCTGCCAAGTACAGGTACCTGGTGCAATGTTATGTAGGCGCGGCGCAGGTCTAGGTGATGCAGCGCTATAGGGCTATGAATCATGGAGTGACGCCTTGCTGGCATGATGGCTTGCTGTATGCTATAGAGGCACAGTTTCACCAAGATGGGCAGGGGATGCCCTTGCTGGCCACGCTGGCCACGCTCCTGGCTCCATGCTGGAACCGCGTAACTCACGGATCTCACAGTCGGCTAGGGACACGAACCTTTCTGTTTCTTTCCCGGGTCCTTCTTGTGCTTCTTCTTAGCCATCACGCGATGCGCATTAAGACGGGCGGTGGCCTTTTCAAGCAACTTGGGTTTCCCGTAAAAAATACACGGTTGTGTGACGCTGCATGGGACACTGCAGTCTGATGCTGAGGCCATAGTCCATCTGTCTCCTCCTTACAGGTCGTCATTCAGCAACTAACCCATTCAGTTGGCAAGGACCAGTCTAGCATTGCAATGTACAGCACCAGCTGGGTAGCAGCCTTGCTCTGCATTGTGCCAGATGTCAGTCGCGAGCCATGGGCCCATGTGTGAGGGGTGCAGCCGCACCTTGTCAGCTCAATAGCACTAGAGCTGCTGGAGGTGACTCATGGTTTGCAGTAGTCCCACAGGCCCAGAAGCATCAGGGTGGGCAGGGAGGCATTTCCACTGATTGTCATTGCGTTGTTCTGCGTTGCAGCGAGAGCTGCTACTCCAGGCGTGGCCCGACCAGGTGTGTCCACACGCACAAACAGCATGCCTCACTACGTCTACCACAGTGGCCCTGCGACTGCGGCTGCCACCACCCTCTAGCTGTTGCCTGGCCCCCTTGCTCTTGCTCTAGCTTTTATAGTTTTTTTGGCAGCCATGCACTGAACCGTGACCTGGCACAGCCTAAAGCAAGGCACACACTCCCTTGGCTTTTGACCCAGCCGCAGTGTTCATCTGCTCATCACAAAGCCTGACTGTTGTATCCATGTACATGTACAGTTCCATGCACGTTCAAATGTTTGACGGAGCCTGAAGTAGTGACCTGAAGCCTAAAGGCTTTAGTTTACTGCTGCGCAGCATCACCGGCAGCATCCAATTGGACCGCAGATCGGCGCATACCATGTATGATGCTGCCAATAGTGATGGTAGTGATACCTGCCTGCCACTCTGCCTCCAGCCACTGCCCAGCCTGCGCACCCGCCTGCCTGCCTGTAGCTACTACAAGAGCCTGATGCCTGCACGGTGTGGGCCCGTGTGAGCAAGCCCACCGTGATGCAGCCACAGGGCCCAGTGCCCCGCATAGGCTCGTCCCCTCGGGGCAACAGCATGGGCAGCACCGGCAGCCAGGACCCAGCCGCAGTGCTGGACGGCGGCCGTAACAGCAATGCGTTCGGCAGCAGCAGCCTGGCTGTATGGAACCAAGGTGTGTGAGGGATGGTGGTGGGTGCGCTCACTTAGGTTGCTGACTCAGGCGCGGGGTCATCGCCCACAGCAGGCGCCTGAGTGGTGCCTGGCTGGAAAGTGTCTGCCAGGGGGGTGATTATGATGATGGCTTCAACTGCACGTAGAAGTAACAAGTCCTGCACAGTCATGCAGGTAATAGTAACCTTGGGTGCTATGCAAATGTTATAACCTTGGATGGCAATGGCTCTTAGGCTTGCTTTGTTTTGTCATGGTAGTGGGGCACTGCACCACACCACAGGGACCATATGGCGGTGTAGCTAGCATTTGCATGCTGGTGTAGCATGTAGCAGAACATGCATGCAAACAATGGACACACCAGGATTTGAAAGCATATTGCCATGTCTGCTGTGCTTGGCTCAGTCCTCTTGTCCCTCACTAGGGCCTCCATTTGAGCCGGATCAGAAGTACCTACTAGCAGCCACTAGCAGCTACTAGCAGCCACTAACTAGATCCGACTCAAACAGTGTTATTGGGCTGTGTGGAGTAAACCCAGTGCACATGGCACATGAGCCGCCTACCACCTACACTATTGCCTGACCCGAGGGCTATCGTGTAGAGTTGGCATGACCTGCATGCACTAATTGTAAGCTGATGACAGCTCAGATGGTGGGACATACACACTACTGTGCCTCAGCAGGCTGCTGCTGCTCCTGGGCCTTGAGGGGCTTGTCTCGCAGCCGCTTGTAGCCCAGGCCAGGGTACTCCTTGCCCTTGGCTGGCAGCGCTCCCTGGTCTGGCCAGTAGCACAGCTCCAGCGGGCGCCACCTGCTCTCCCCAATGCTTGGCTCAGCGCTGCACATGATCCATGGCATTTCACCCTTCCCTGGCGTTCGCCCCAGTCCTCCTTCCATGCTGTGTTCCCAGGCCATGCAGGCAGCCGTGCCAGCCTCAACTGCGTGGCAGCTGAGAGGGCGTCTGATCGCGGCTCTGACGGCTTTGCCCGCACGGGTGGCTTCGCTCGTGCCGGGAACCACCCGGCCTTTCAGTCCACAACCAGCATGCCCCTGGGGTGGCCCGCTGAGAGGCAGAGCAGCCAGGGTATGAGCTGGTGGGGCGGGCAGGGCAATATGGGCAGTGGCAGCATCAGCCTGCCCCGCGGCCCTAGCAACGCCTCCTTTGGCCCTGTGTCACGCAGCGCCGCCAGCCTGACCGCCCAGCTGAACTCACCACTCAACCTCCGTGTGACATCACAACAGCAGCAGCCTGGCCCTGGACAAGATAACAGCGCTGGCTGGGTGCTGGGGGATGGCAGTCCAGGGCGCAGGTCTGGGGCAAGCCGCATCCCAGCCCTGCACTCTGGAGGTAGCTTTGTGCTGACCCACGGGTATAGGGGGCCCACTGAGGCACCCACTGCCACCACCCATCTGGCCCCTCCTCAGGTGCAGAGCACCCTGAGCCCTGACGTGCGCCACCACCCTTACGCCAAGAGTTTCAGCACAGGCCCTGGGCAAACCGGCCTGGCCTCCATGCTCACCCGGTTTGGTAGCCTGGTTGGGCCACGGCAGTTGAGACGTGGGGCCGGAGCCAGGCCGGGCTCAGGGCTGCAGTCCATGAACAGCTTAGCAAACCTGTACCCCACCCAGCTTGCTGCAGCAGCCAGCTTCAGTCTGGCGCCTCAGCCGTCTGGTGCCAGCACTGGTGCGCCTGACCATGGGTCTGCTGCAAACTCTTTCTGGCGGCCTTCAGTCAAGGTGGGGTGGCAGGGGACAATCAGGGCTACATAGTGGACGAGGTACAGGTGGGTGAGTGTGGGGTATCATTGGTACCGCTGCTGTCAGGCACAGGCTGGAGGCGGTTTCCTTCACTGGGCAGTTGTTGTGTGTATGGCTGCTGAGGGGTTCAATGGCTCCGCTGGTGGCAACAGGGCCTGGCTGCAGCCACTACATTGTTGAGGCCCACTTCACCTGGAGCAGCCTAGTATGCTGAAGAGTGCCTGCGGCAGCAGCATGCAGTTCAACAGCCTGATGGAAGGCTGCTCTGGCTCAGTGGCATGAGCATGGTGTCAGGGTCAAACCTGTGACCCTGGCTGCTCACCGCACACTAGCAGGCTGCTATTGCTACCAGACCTGCCCGGTGCTTGCTCTGTGCAGCTGTCAGAGCTGATGAACAAGGCGACTGGCGGCCTGGTGTTCAGGTGCTTGCATGCCTTGCATGAGTAGCTGCATGAGGTGACCTAATTGAGTTTGCATGTGCCAAGTCAGCCTCACACATCTCACCTGGAGTATGCCTGACTGAAGTTGACCACTGGCCACTGCAATGTCACGTGGCACAAACCACGGGCTGTGGAGTGCTGCTAGGCTTCCTGCCCATGGCTCGATTAGTGTTGCACTTCAATTGTCCCTGCAGTCAGACTTCCTGCTCACGGCAGCATGTCGTGAAGTGTTGGGTGGTGTAGTGGATGTGCTGGCGCTGGCTGCAGGATGTCGGAGGCACAGGCCCAGATGCTCGAAAACGAGCAGCATGGAGGGATGCATGCTGAGCACCTATCGCAAGAAGGTGTGGTCTGGGCAGCAGAGGGCCCGCAGGGGAGGCTCATTTGTCTGCCACTCTGAGTCACTCAGTCTGCCATTCATTTGTCTGTCTACAGTGATATGCAGTACCTGCCCAGTAGTAGTCATACCCACTGCCGGCCAGACACCGCACTTGCCGCCTCCCGCCCAAGCTGCAGCGCACACCAGATGTACGCATGCTGCACAAGGCACGCCTAGGACACGGCTGAATGCCCAATTGAATCATGGCTACACTCCAGTAATGTCTCAACCCGCTTGTGGGGAAGGCCTGGTGCCTACCGCCTAGCACCCCTGGTGCCTGGTGTTGCTGCACAGGTCGTGCGCAGCTCCTGTCCCATGCATCAGCATTGGAACAGCGCAGCAGCCAGGGCCTGTACTCCGCGTTCCGCTCTGCCTCGCCTCCCCCAGACACCTTCCAGCCCGGCTCTCCCCTCACGACTGCCAGCTTGCGCACCAGCAGCTTCCTCGCCCACCAGCGCCTGCCAGGTACGCACTGCCCAAAGTCCAGCCACTGAGCATGCCACCGGCACGACACTTAGGCTGGTACCTGTCCCTGCACCTGCACACGTGCCTGCCAGCGTGACCGGCTGAAGACGCTAGCCGCTCAGTCACTGTGCATGCAGGCACGCCACCGCAGACGGTGCCCGGGCCAGGTGCACATTGCGTTGCCAGCCACCTGCCGCCTGCCCCAGGGGGTGTATGCCAGGCACATTACCAGAGCCCGCCACGTGTGCCTGCAAGCGCTAACCACTAGCTGACTCATGCTGGGTGCCACCCTGCCAGC
Source organism: Haematococcus lacustris (assembly GCA_030144725.1). NCBI lineage: Eukaryota > Viridiplantae > Chlorophyta > Chlorophyceae > Chlamydomonadales > Haematococcaceae > Haematococcus > Haematococcus lacustris. The sequence continues at coordinate 6,798,458 of JASKMD010000030.1, forward strand.
CAGGCTTGTTGCAAGTGGCAGGCACATGCCGGGCAGGGTTAGGCAGCTATTCAGCAGCCCCTTGGTGGCAGTCAGCTTGGCAGTGCAGAGCTCTTGAGCCTAGAGGCTTGGCTGGCTTGGCTTGGTTTGCCCCTGACATGTGGCAAACAGGTCAGGCCTCCTGCTAAGCCAGCCCTTCATCCTCATGTCACACCCTTCAGCTATGCGGGCAGTGTTCATGTAGTAAACTCCCTGCCCAGCTAGTCCCTGTCCCTCACCCAACACCATAACCCTAACTGGTGCCCTAACCTTCACACTAACCATTTGCAAAACTCCTGGTGTCATGCCTCCTGCGCAGCCATGGGTGTGTCACCCTAAGCTCTGCTCCCGCTCTTTGCAGGCCGCAGCAGCATGAGCGGACAGATAGCCTCTCCTATCGAGCTCATGTTGAACACAGACCCGTCTTTAGGCCTGGCACAGGGCCATCAAGCTCCCAGCTACCAGCAGCTGCAGTCGGCGAGCCACGGCGCAGGGCCCGCCCAGCCCAACTGGCCCCAGCGACCCTGGCGCTGGTCAGGTCAGGCTGGCGCCGCTCGAGGCGAGCAGTTGGTCCAGGCAGACCTCGAGGCAGGCAGCGAGCGCATGTCAGCATGCACCAGCGCTCGGGTCAGCCCGCAGGCAGCCACAGCAGCAGGGGAGGCTAGCCATGCAACAGCTGCATGGACAGCGATGCGCGTCCCAGGCTCCTCTTCCCCTGCCCCTCGGCCTGGGTCCCCTCAACTGTCTGCACCGCAGCTGGAGTACCACCACCACGAGCTGGCGGCTTTGTACGCCTCTGGGATGCTTCAGCAGCAGCAGCAGCAGCCGGTGGCAAGATCAGGCCAGCAGGGCAGCCAGCCCCTGACCCCCACACCCTCCTTCCCTGGTGGCCACCTGGGCGTGGAGCTGGCCACGCTGCCCCCTGCGGCCCACCTGCTGTCCTCACGTGACCTGGCAGCCGGCGTGAGTCCCCTGCTGCTCAGCCAGTCAGGCATGGAGCCATGCGGGCTGCCTGGGGCCCTTGCGCTGGCCCGGGGACTGGGCACCATCCAGGAGTCCATGCCCCTGCACACCATACACAGCGACGGCACCTCCTACGGCCTGGCCTCCACCAGCGTGGACGGACCCAGCGCCCCACCTCACCCAGGCCAGCACCCCAGCACTGGCCCACCCAAGGATGGGGAGAGCGGCAAGCTCTCAGGGCAGGGGCGAAGAGAGGCTATTGCAGAGGGCCAGGAGGAGGTGCCGGGCGCACCAGCTCGGCCCGCACCACAACCCACACCGCTCTGCGGTACCCGCCTTGGGGCCAGGGCAATGCCAGGTGGCCAGCAGCAGGTCACTCCGAGGGCGGCCTCTGTCGCCTCTAGGAGGGCGCCGGCTTGGCTGAGAGGGTGGTCGTGGTTGAAGGCTGGCGGCATCTTGCTGGCACCCCCTGATGCACAGCCTGGTCGGGCAGAGCAGCCCCAGGGGGCTGCAAGCCAGGGCTTTGCACAGCCCATTGGCGAGGGCGTGGAACCAAGCCACACTACAGACAGCTTCGCTTCTGCAGACCCCACCCCATCCCCACCAGCCTGCACACTCCCTGACTCCATGGAGCTAACCACCTCCTCCGAGAAACCCCAGCCCGCACCAGGACCTCCTCACACACTTCCACACAGGCTTGCACCAGCACGTGCCCTCAGCAGCCCCATTACCTCCCCATCCGCACAGACATTAGCTGCTGACTCCTTGCCCGGCAGCACACCCAACACCACCCCAGCCCTGGGTCGCGAACGAGTTGCATGTGACCCTCCACAGGAGCTGCACCCAGGTAGCAAGCAACGTGGGTCAAGGGTAGGGTACGCTCCAGTGCTGGTGCAGGGAGGGCCGCGCTCCCAAGGCTCCCTGCAGAACAGGCGGGTGTCCTTCCACCTCTCCACCTTCGGATGCGTGGTTACTGACTCAGACTCAGACATGGACGCCGCCCTGCTGGCCAGGCCAAGTGCCAGCTCTGAACGCCAGGCGTCCTTCACTGCTGGAGACAGCAGGCTGAGGAGGAAAGGGGCGGCTGCTGGGCTTGGAGTGGGCAGGTTCAAAACACGTGGGCCAGGGGTGGGCCTGGATCAGCAGCCTAGTGCATCGTCTGGAGAAGAGGGCGCAGCGGGTAGGCGAGGAGGTGTTGCCACACGCCCTGCACCACAGCTGCTGCCACCACCACCTCTGGTTCCACCAGCTCTGGATACCCCAAAGCAGCCGGCTGGCCAGCACCAGCCACCCGCCAGCGTGTTGGGTGGGACTGGAAGCTGTCATGAGGGGGATGGCCTGGCAGCAGCAGCAGCAGCAGCAGCAGCAGCAGCAGCAGCAGCGTCCCCAGCCAGCCTCCATCCCTGGCACCCCCAGCTTGCCACGATCCCTGGCAGCAATCCAGGCGGCCATACAGGTGGCAGCAGTGCCCTCACCAGCCTCACTGAGATTAGAGTGAGCACCTCCGAGATTACTGTGCAGCTGCCGATGGCGGCGCTGGGCACCGCTGCAGCCAGTGCCCCCGTTGATGGCCACGCTGCCCCCATCTCATCGCCTGGATACAGGCTCCAGCCCGCCGCCGGCTTGGGTCTGACCTCACACTCTGCAGGCGCGTTGCTGCCCCACCCACAGCCACTCCTGCGTCCCTCGCCACAGCCTCGGCCTGCCACAAGCTCTGGCAAACAGGGCATGGCTGGGGGCGCACCTCCCTGCCCCTCCCCCTTGCAGCCCACATTGCATGACCTGCCTCACCTGGAGGTCAGCAGCAGCCGCACCTCATCCCACCTCTTTGCCCCCTCCGTGGCGGCGGCTAGCATGCGGCCTGCCTCTTACCCTCCCAACACTAGCGCCACCCCTGCCAGCCAGGGCGGTGGTCACGCTGGGCAACGGGCCGCTCAGAACGTGGATGGCAGGGTCAGCGCCGTGACCGCCATCAGCCCTGACTTGGAGTTCAGCCTCAGGGGGCCCAGGGAAGGTCAGGGGCGGAGCAGTGTGGGGCTGACCTCTCCTGCCGTGTCGGCCTTTGCCACAGCCGCGCAGAAGCCCAGCCTAGCTAGAGCCAGCCTGATGGGCCTCACCTCGCCCCACTTGACGGGAGCACCGGGGGTGACCACCTCGGCGCTGGCGGCAGGCCTGTCGCTGATGCCGCTGACCTGGCGAGAGTTTGCATGCAGGTGGGTCCTGGTCCTGGTGCTGTGTGGGCAGATGTGCACACATGGGCAGTAGCTGTGCGTCAATGACGTCAGGCCTCACCATGAGTAGCAGCAGCACAAGCAGGAGCACAAGCAAGCACGGTGAGAATAGGCTTCCATGAGCTGAGCATTAGGGCACAACCATAGCGTGATTCATGGCTAAAATGGCTGAAGCAATACAGGAAATTAGTGGCATGGCTCTGTGAGATAGATTGCAAGAAATGGGTTTTAAGTCCTTTGTCACACTGACACTGATGTTACAGCTATCCCCAATGTCTTCACTTAGCCATTGCATTCACTGAAATGGTGCAGGTGTTTGGCCTGGCCTAATGTGTAACAACCGACTTCAACCAGCTGCTGCTGCTGCTGCTGCTGCTGCCTCTGCATGACAGGCAGGCATGGCACCGTTTCATGCAGCATGTAGCACTTGTAGGCAGCATCATGATTTGATCCCACATCCACACCTGGAGCTGGCTACACCACCCTCCCTGAGGCAAAGCTGGAGTGTGACATGTGATTCCCAATGTGTGACATGTACTTCAGGTCATGGCCTCTCATCACCGACGCGGAGTACTTGCTGATGCAGGTGGGTTGTGTGGCCAGATATCCATGCAAGCATGGCTTAGGTGAAAACCAACCCCTTCCGTGTGCCACCATGCGTCGAGGTGCGCCGCGGGCGCTTCATTGTTAAACCCTTGCTTTGCTGTGGCCTGTGTCCTGAATTCAGGCGGGGGCTGCAGGGCTGCCAGAACCACTGCCCAGCAGCACTGACGCCCACCCTCATTACTCCACCTCCACCTTCTCCTTGACCTATGTCAGCAACCCGCAGCAACAGCCTGCGAAGGAAGCCGTGGTGGCCATGCTGCAGTACCAGGCAGCCATCCTAGGGGGCCAGGTGGGCGCGGTGTGGGTTGTGAGGTACAGCTGACTCAACCAAGGCACCTAGTGCATGCCCCATGCTAGGATGTCTTGTCATCTCACTCTATTCACTCAACTAGGTAGCTAGTGCTTGGTGTCTTCAACATCTTGGGTGGGGCAGCAGAGGCAATCCCCGCCTCTGCCCTCTCTGCCTGGGGGCACCAGATGCGGCAGCAGTGCTTGGTGGACAGGGAAGGCATTTGCGTGATGTTAGGCTTGTTTTGTGTAAGCAGCGGCACCTCCTGCCAGGCGCAGCACAGGCGTGAGGAGTGTGCCTGCCACTGCTGCTCTGTTGGGTGTGTGGTATGCAGCTGGTGTATCGTGGCCTGCGCGTACGGATGGGGGCATGGGCAGGCGTGCAGCGGGCGGATGACCTCACCTTTAGGTGAGAATGGGCTGCACACTGCTCGCCACACATTTCACCTAGCTGCTCTGCAGCTGCCACCTGATCAGGGCCTTGGCAAAACCATAGTCATGCCGTTTTGTGGCCTGCACCTTTCACGGCCCAACCTGCACCTTTCACGGCTCACTTTCACGGCTCCTCTCAAAGCCCCCCTCCCCTTGCACAGCACAGTAGCTCGGCTAGACTGACAGTCGCTATAATAACAGTGTTCCAGCCTCAGCACTTTGACCCTCACTAGAGCCTTCATTGCCGTGGACCACTAAGCGTGGACCACTACAAAACGGTGTTCATGCCTGTGTGGAGTTCCCATGCACATCGCATGCACATGGTATACACACGGCATACACATGGGCATGGCCGCCTACCACCTACACTACTGCCTGACCCAGCGGGCTATGATGTAGAGTTGGCATGACAAACATGCACCAATTGTAAGTTGATGACAGCTCAAGATAGGGGGCACCACATCACTGTGCCACAGCAGGCTGCTGCTGCTGCTGCGCCTTGGGTGGCTTGTCTCGCAGCCGCTTGTATCCCAGCTCAGGGTACTCCTTGCCCTTGCCTGGCAGCTTCCTGCTTCCAAGGGCAGCAAGGTAGCTGCAGGGCTACTTCAACTCAGCCTTGAGCGTTGCTCTGGCAGATTTGCCTTGGCAGCGCCTCACTCCAGCGCCAGCATTAACCATGATGCGCCCCGTGGGGCTCCTGGAGGTGTCCCTGTGCCTGCGGGTGCCACCCTCCTGAACTCCCTTGCCGTCTGGTCTGCAAATGCTGTGTAACGATGATGGTGATGGTAATGATGACTCCTGCCTGGTTAGCCACTTTCACCCCTTTCTCCTTCACCAGCCCTCCCTGATCCTGGGACTACCCTCCTCAACCAGCCACATTGTGTTCCTGTCCGCTCAGCCTCCTGCAGCACTTGACTGCTGTGCCCCTGCCTCTGACTCTGCCTTTGCTCTGCAGCGACGTCACCAAGCGCTGGCGCTTCACCGGTGAAGTGCTGCGGGTGTGTGCCTCTTAGCGCCTTACTGCCTGCTGCTGCCCCGTGCTGCTGCTGCTGTCCCTATGCTCCTGTGCTGCTACCGCGTGTCCTTGCGGCATTGGTAAGCAGCTGTTGCTATCGCACAGTGCCTGCAGCGGGTGGCCGGTTGGGACTAGGTGGAGGCAGGGCGCAAAACCCCTGGCACATTTACCATAGCGCATAGCTGTACTTCATGGAGCAGTGAAGATGAAGCGGGAAGCACAGACACAGACTGAGACTAGGGCCAGCACCACAAAAGCTCACCACAGAAAGCAGCTGGGACCGCTGGGAGCATACTAGGCTATACTCCTGTCCCCACAGTGGAGACCATTACGACTCACTACATCACAAGGGCATGGCCTGCACCGGGTTCAGGCAGGTAAGAAAACCAAATAGGCATGTTCTGGCGTTGCTGCCTGCAGGCTGCCACGGCTGTGTCGAACTGCTGCGCGGGGAGCCAGGTGGTCATTACCGGCCCCATGTTCGAGATGATCACTGCCAGCCCCAAGGGCCTGGCTGCGGCTGGCGGCGTGTTGCCCGCGTACGCCGGCGTGTTCATGGTCGCGGATCTGCCGGCTCCTCGTGCTCCTGTCAACGGCCTTGCGGCGCGAGACAACAGTGCAGTGGTGGCCGCGGCAGCTGCAATGCGAGACATGGGGCAGCAGGCCAGTATCGCGGAGGGTGGGGCGAGCCGCTCAGGCCGGGTCAGTCTACCCAGAGTGGCAGACCACTCTGGAACGGCGGGAAGGGACGAGCCTCCCAAACCCCATGTTGAGCTCTACCAGGTGAGCAGATGCATGGGCAGATCCCGCATGCCCTCCCATTTCATACATGGCTGCTGGCGGTCCACCATCTTCAAGCTGTGCCGTGTTAAATATAGTTTCAGAGTATTACCCCTGCAGCGCTGCGCCCTTGGGTGAGCTGAGATGGTTGGGATGAACCTCCATGCACGTCCTATGTTTTTTGCATGGACAGTGCCATGCCAGCCTACCATCCTCACTCTGTGTCATGTCGATTTCCACGCTAGGGCTAGAGGAAGAGCACTGAACGCCAACAGCTGCCTAACTCTCCACTCCAATGCACTTGGAACTCTGATGGTCTGGCTGGCGTTAGAGCTCCTGTTCGTTGTTGTTGTCAGCACGAATCTGGCTGCAGTGCGTCCAGCACAAGCCCAAGGTTCCAGCCTACCGGCTATTCTCCAATGTTGTCCCCCTTGCCTTACCCCAGGTGGTGCCCAGCCCTGGCCACCACTGCCGCCTGGCCCACCTGCCCCCCCTGCGCTGCATTGGGCCTGACGGCTGCAACGTGCTGCGCTATGGGGTGCCAGAGGCTCCTGTGGGTATCGTCAGCTTCGCCTTCATCTACGTCATCGGCGCATCCACCCTCCTCGCCGAGCTGCCGAAGGTGAGAGCCCAGCAGGCACTTCCAGCGTGACCTGAGGCCAACAAGTACCAAGGCATAAGGGAGAAACGGCCTGGGGTCAGCAGTGACGACCTTGTCAGCCAGTGCAGCGTCATATTGGTGACATTGGTAGCGTTCCTGCCCCTGCCCCGGCCCCGGCCCCAGCCCTGGCCCCGGCCCCGGACCCGGCCCCGGCCCCTGCCCCTGCTCTCACCACCACCCAGACCCTAACCCCTCATCCATGGCCCCACATCAGCCCCCCACCCCCCCGCCAAGCCCCCCGCCCCACACCGTTTGCCCTGCCCCACCATCCAGCCTCCAGCCCCTGGCTCCAAACCCCGTGCAGGCTGCACGTGAGGGGCTGAGCTGGCTGCAGGCCACAGCCACGGCTGCCCTGGTGCCCCGGCTGGGCCACCTGATGGAGGCAGCGGATGGCTACTGCCTGGCCGCCTTCTCCTCCACGGTGGATGCGCTGAGCTGGGGCATCACTGTCAGGGAGGCCGCGGCACAGCACGCGTGAGTGTGGTGGTCAGGGCCCCCGTATAGGGCACAGTGCAGCACACATGAATGCGGGGGCCGGGGTACTGGGTCAGGAGGTCAGGGGCAAGGTTACAGGGGGAGGAAAGTTGCAGGGCTTTGTTGAGAAAGGGGGTGGGTGGCAGGGAAGGGCTGCTGGGATGACATTCCAGAGGCCGCTGAGTGGGAGGGTGCCAGAGCTGCAGTAAGAGCTCAACTGTGGTGGAGCAAAGCAGTCCTCTTGTCCCTCACTAGGGCCTCCATTTGAGCCGGATCAGAAGTACCTACTAGCCGCCACTAGCAGCCACTAGCAGCCACTAACTAGACCCGACTCAAACAGTGTTATTGGGCTGTGTGGAGTAAACCCAGTGCACATGGCACATGAGCCGCCTACCACCTACACTATTGCCTGACCCGAGGGCTATCGGGTAGAGTGGGCATGACCTGCATGCACTAATTGTAAGCTGATGACAGCTCAAATGGAGGGGGGGAGCACACACTACTGTGCCTCAGCAGGCTGCTGCTGCTCCTGGGCCTTGGGGGGCTTGTCTCGCACCCGCTTGTAGCCCAGGCCAGGGTACTCCTTGCCCTTGGCTGGCAGAGCTCCCTGGTCTGGCCAGTAGCACAGCTCCAGCGGCCGCCACCTGCTCTCCCCAATGCGCTGCATGTTCAGCGCTGCATTACAGTCCCTGTCCAGCCACCTGCCTGGCTGCGGTGCCGGCTTGGCTTTGACAGCCTTGCCCTTGCCCCTACCCTTGGTGGGCTCAGCTGCCGGCTTGCTGCGCTTGGCTGGAGGGGGAGTGCTGGGCCCTGGCTCTGAGGCTGCTGGCTGTGTGGCTGCCTGGCTGCTGCGTGGGGCCTGTGGGGGCTTGCGGGGGGCCACTACAGGGCACCACATCAGGCCCCGCGCTGGCTGGCCACGCTCCTGGCTCCAGGCTGGGCGCACCAGGCGGGGTTCCACCTGCCCTGCTGGGGGCTTCCAGCCTGCAGGCCTTGTGGGTTTGTCCAGCTCCTCCTCACAGGGCTGCTGGCCATTCACTGGCTGGGCAGGGGCACGTGGGGGTAGGGGGGGTAGGGGGGGAGCATCGGGGGGGTGGGGGGGCTGCACGGCTGGAGGCTGAGGGGCGCTGGGGAAGCCCGGGGTAGGGTAGCCCACCAGGCAGGTGAGAAAAATGCGCGATACGAACAATGAAGCGATCAGGCGGAGCTGGGAGTGGATTTCAGCCCTCAGCTGGCAATGTGCTCCCGCAGCTTGCGCCTGGTCTTCTTGCAGCCGCGCAGCACTGCGCCCTCGGGGACCTTGATGACCTGCAGCCAAGCAAAGTTGCCATTTTGACAGGCCATGACAAAGGCGGGGACACAAACAGTGCGGGGACACATGAGGCGGGGCCGTCACCTGACGTCTGCGCGTGGTCCAGCCATCCCGACGCTCCTGTCGTTGCTTGCCTTGGGCGGAACGAGACGCTGCGATGGAACCGACAGGAGCGACGGGTTATCACACAGCGCGTAACTCACGGATCTCACAGTCGGCTGGGGACACGCACCTTTCTGTTTCTTTCCCGGGTCCTTCTTGTGCTTGCCGCTGCCCTTCTTAGCCATCACGCGATGCGCATTAAGACGGGCGGTGGCCTCTGCAAGCAACTTGGGTTTTCCGTGACAAAATCCGTGACAATATTCCGTGACGATATTCCGTGACAATGTCGCTTCTATCAGATGGGGCGGCGGCCGGTGGAGCAAAGCAGCCCTGCACAGCCCCCCCTTATGCAGCTCACCTCATGGCGGTTGTCCTACAGCTGACACAACAGGCACTAGGCGAATCCTGAACAGCAGCTGAGGCCCACCACCAGATCCCGCGCAACACCGCAACAGGCATCAGTGAACAGCACCTGCGTCACCCTACCCCTGCGTCACCCTACCCCTGCGTCACCCTACCCCTGCTTCACCCTACCCCTGCTTCACCCTACCCCTGCTTCACCCTACCCCTGCTTCACCCTACCCCTGCTTCACCCTACCCCTGCGTCACCCTACCCCTGCGTCACCCTACCCCTGCTTCACCCTACCCCTGCTTCCTGCTTCCTGACACCACAGGTCCCAGGCCGTGGAACAGTGCGCCGATTTGCCCCTCCCTGTCCTGGTGCCTGCAGGTGGCCCCCCTCCCTTCTCAAGCACCACCTGTGTCAGCCTGTGGACGGCCTGGTGGAGGTGGCATCCAACGCTGCGGCACACATGGTGTCAGCTGTGACTGCCGCCAAAGCCGCCAGCGCCGCCAGCAAGCCGCCTCATGTTATCGCAAGCCGGCCCATGGCCTCCCCTTGGGCTACGGTGTCGGCAGCGATGGCAGTCAATAGCAAGCCAGCGGCTGCAAAGGAACATGTCGTCATTCCAGCTGGGCTACGCCTCAAGGTCAGGCTCATGGCATCAAGGTTACTGGGCATGCTGTGCTGGTCTTAAGGTCCCTCACCACTTCATACTGGCTGCTGCCACCACTGTTGCTACCGCTGCTGCTGCTACAGCCACCAACGCCACCACTACAACCTCTGGAAATTGCCCCAACTTCTGCCACCTCCGCTGCTGCGGCTGCTGCAATGCAGATTGGTATTGACGTGAGCAGCGTCAGTGCCGAGCTGGGGGCCACCACCGGCACCATTAACTACCGCGGCAAGGTCCTTAACCGTGCTGCCCGTATTGCGATGCAGGCAACACCGGGCAAGGTAGGCTTTGCTGGAGACAGCAGACTTAGGACAGGGTATGGCAACCCAGTCACCTTCACGATGGCAAACTTCTCACTCCAATCTTGGCTCCCTTTGTAAGCCCATGCCTGACCTCCTTGCTTGTTGTGTCATAGAGTGGCACAGCAGCTCAGCATGTCTACTAGCCAGGTTTCCGTCATCTGTCATGTCGTGTGTTCGTCATGCCAGAGTGTGTCGCATTCAGCCAGCCAGCGGCTTTTTGTCATTGCAGCCTGGCAGCACTATTTGTACCCTAGCTTGTAACCTGGCTGTGAGTACATGCCGCTCGCCTGCCAGCGTTGTTATAGCACACATGTTCACCACAGTGCCGTGTGTGTTCAGGGGTCAGACCTATATTTATGGTCACAGGAATGCTGTGTATACCCTAGCCGTGTGTGACGTAGCCATGTGGTCAGCCATCACAAACAGCTAGTCTTCACCCATTGTGAAAGCAAAGCATCAGCCATCACCACTACCAGCAAGGGACAGCCAATTGTATGTCAGCACTGGCTGTACCCTAGCGTATATCTAGCCGTGAGCACAGAGCACTTGCCTGCTGGCTCATGTTCTAACTCTTACCCTTACGCTGGCCTGCCCGGCCGTGGAGTTAGTGTGGCTGCCACTCTAGGAAACCCCCTCATAGTGATCTTCCGCTGGCCTGCCTGGCCTGCCCACAGGTGCTGTGCAGTGCCAGGGCCTGGCGTCGGTCCATGGAGCAGGCTGCCCTCCTGGAGGCGGTAGGGACCATGTCTCCTGTGTATGTCAATGGCCGGGCCATCACCGCCATCGACCGTGAGTTGCATGCAGCTCCTTCACAGCCAAAGCACCTTGTCTGCATGGGCGTTACATCACCCATGGCAGCCACCGGTGTGTCGAGTGCTGTGGGAGTGCAGACTGCCTAGCATATAGCCGCAACAGCCTGAGCTAGCTTACCTGCAGCAACCTTGGTCTGTTCAGCAAATAGCAGCTTGCCCCAGAGGGCCCGGCACCAGCCTCAATATCCAGCCTATACTCCTGCGCCCGACTCCATCTTAGCTTGCAGCTGCATGCGTGACAATGGCTCAGTTTGACAGTATGCAGTTTTTCACCACTTGACGGCCAGCTCCTCAGAGCTGCTCAGTGTTTTTTCGCGTTATATATAGCGTTCGCTATAAAATACCATATTTCAGGGGTCCTTTTGCACTATGAAATGGTCGCTTTATGGACGGTTTACCCTGCGGTTTTGCGTAGTTTTCGTTAAAATGTCTACCTTAGCGATGGTCGAGTCATAAAATCAAGGGTATGAACCTATGCCATGTCAATTTGAGTTATAGATCATGCATCAGGGCGTAGCAAAAAATGGATGCTGCTGCTGTGCGTGTTCACTGGTCAGCAGAAGAGTGCGCCTTGCACTGCTGCAGGGGGGTCCCATTGGGTGAAAGGCATTAGCGTGCCTGTTCAAATCTACGAGCTGGGGCTGGAGGACGTGGCAGCTGAGCAGCATGACGATCCCTCCGCCATGGGCCGGACAGCCAGCGACGCCACTCCTTCCCAGGGTGCCGATGGGCACGAGCAGATGGGCACGTCGCAAACTTGGTCGTGGGAGTCGGAAGGTAGACACAGACGGACGCGTGGACGTGCCCAGGCCACGACAGGCACGGACGGCAGCTCCGAGGAATGTAGGCCTCGCGATCCGCCTCCCCGAGCTACGCTGACGGGGCGCGCCTCCCGCGTGGGGTCCGTATCTGATCCGGAAGCGTGCGCCCCAGACAACCGCTCCAGCCTTACTCACGGAGAGTCGGAGCAGCTGGGCGAGTTGCTGCCCGCCAGCCACTTCACCAGACGTAGCCACATGGCGCTGATGGGTCGGGATGTTGGGGGGCGCCTAAGCTCCAACAGGTGAGCCGCCCTAGGCTGGGTCCTCCACGCCACGCTGTCTCTCAATCCTACTGCCAGCAGCCATTCATGACAACTGCCAGTAGCTCTTAACCCGCCCTGAACGTGGCGCAGGCACCTATGTTGCTTCTGCCTCGCCAGCTGCTGTCCTGCCGCTGTTCTGCTTGCCCTACCCAACATCATCCCACCCCGCTGTCCGCTTTACTCCTCCGTTGCCTTCACCCGCCGCCTCCTCCTCCGAGAAGATGGATTTGCTGCGAGCGTGTTGGCCGCAGGGACTTTGTGCGGGACAGCACCCAGTCAGACCGCAGCTGCAAGGGCAGCGCCAACTGCCTGGCGCGCGTATCGCGGGCCGCGTCTCCGCCAGGAGAGCTTGGTCACACTCGCAGCGGTCAGGAGTCGGCACGAGCCTCGGACCCCGACCTCACGAGCAGGACAAGCATGTGGTCCGACCGATCCTCGCGACTTACCAGCACACATCAGCACCACGCTCTTTCAAGCCGCAGGGTGGGTGTGGTTTCTGCATCCTGGCGCTCTATCTGCAGGTCATGCAGTATGTCAACGAGCACACCGCCAAAGCAGGATCATTGTGATACAGGCAGAGCGAAGCCAAAAGAGTTCAAGGGCAGTAGGGCAACATGTGTCCCTGGTATTGCCCTCATTACAAGCAACTTGACACAGCAACTGCACCACCACATCAGCACAAGAACAAGTATGAATTCAGCTGCAGAACCCCATTTTGGGGGCCACCAGCTCCCACAATCCTCACAGCTTGCAGCAGACAAGGTACTGTCCTTGATGCATTCGTCAGAAGGTTTTGGACCTCTAAAACACCGGCTGCTTAGCACCATCTGCCCAGAAATCCCTGACGTTGTCGTCCTGACCTACCTTGGTCTTACCCTTGGCCTAGCCCTTGTCCTGGCCCTTGACCTGGCCCTTGGCTTTCAACCTGGCCAGTCAAGGTGGGCCCTATAGGGTTTTTATCATCATTCCTTAGCTGCTTGGTCTTGCCCAACTACACAGTCATGCTCTCATGTCCTTATTGCAAGGGTTGTGTAAGAGGAGGTGCTGTTGCTTGGGCTATGCATCGCGAGTGAGCAGCCTTGCACCCAACACACGTTGACTAGCAGCATGAGGTCAGCGCCAGGTGGTCACATCAGGGCCCCACTAAGGCCAGGAGGCTGTGCTACCTGGGTGACCAGGTGCAGGCCCAGGTGCCATGTGACCTCCACAAGGGTTGCTGCTTGGGGGATCTGACGAGGGCCAGCCTGGCTCAATGTCCCGTGCTTGCATGCCCATACCACATCCTGGTCACATGCAGGTGTCTCGCGCCGAGTCCCTGGTCAGTGGAGCGCGGGCATACAACCGCAGCCTGGCTGTCAGCACGGGCCATGGCTCGACGGCTGACACCCACCGCAGCAGCCTCAGTGGAGCAGGCCTAATGCTGCTGAACCACAGCCACAATGGGCGCACCTCCCACCCCTCCCCAGCCCCGTCCACCCTGCGTACGCCCAATGCGTCGCATCGACCTGCGCATGCGGCATCTTCCACTCTGGCCTCTGCAGCAGCTGCCCTAGCAGCAGCAGCTGGAGGAGTTGATGTTGGGGAAGCGGAGCCGTCTTGCATCCCTGCACACCTGCGCCTCGCGTTTGCCAGCAGTGGATACTGCCTGGACCCAAGCCGCGGCAGGGGCCGAGGCGGCAGCAGAGGGTGTGACACCCAACGCCAGGCGATGGCCAGCCAGCAGTACCCACTCTCCCTGCCCCAGCTGCCTGGCGAGTCCGACTTCCATATCATGAGCACGCATGGCGGCAGTGAGTTCAGCGATGGCCTTAGCGATGGGGAGTATGACGAAGACACCCTGCCTGAGGCGCTGAAGCACGGTCGCCTGGGCGCTAGCTTCACCGATGGTGGGGTGGATCTGCTGCAGCAGGGCGTGTCCAGGCGAGGCTTTGAAGACCGGCTGGGGCAGCGTGTCAGGCGCAGCACGCAGTCATTCTCAGGTGAGGGGTGCTGTGGGATGGCTGTGCCTGCACCAACATGCATTACCATCATCGACTTGACGCCTTGCATGGAGCATGAAACCTGGCTTGCATGCCAAGCTGTCAGCATGAGCACAACAGGCTGTCGTAGCGGTGGCCTTTGCTCCTGCACTTCTGGCGTGTGGTGCTGCTGCCGCTAGTTGCCCAAGCGGGGCTGCTCCAAGCACAGCCAACCAGCACAGTTCGATCAGGAGCCACATGCCCTGTGCTATGCGATGTATGCGCAACATTCACACTTACACAGGCCCTATCTGTGGCACTTACACAAGTGTCACTTACGCAGCTCCCTCGACTACCCTTACACAGACCTCCAGCCCTCGACTACCCTTACACAGACCGGCCTGGCAGCCGTCAGCTGAACAGTGTGTTTTGCTCAGTCGTGGCAGTGAGCTTTCGCATGCACAGATGTGTTTGCACAACATGTGCACCCAGGCTTCTTGCCAGTGCGGTGTGGTAATGTCAGCGCGCTAGACAAGCATCTGCTGAAATGCACCCAGCCAGAATTACACACATGCACGATGCCCGCCATGGGTGCATCATCACAAAGCAGTCTTGCAAGCATGTCAGGTAAGGATGGAGACATGGCTTGAGGCTCTCACAGCATCCACCAGGGAAAGGGTGTTGTGCATAGCTTGCACCGCAAACCAACGACTCAGAATCAGGCTGAAGGTCAGTTCCTCCTTATGGTGGCCCATTCTTGTACAGGTGCACTGGCACTCGCTTCATCACCTGGACCCAATGCAGGGAGCTTCCGGAAGAGCCCCTCGGCTATCCTCAGGTCGTACCAGCCGCAGGGCGCGATGAAATCGTCACGCACGTCCGCATCAAAGCGCCTTTCCCCTCCCCTGGCTTTCACCAGCGCTGCCACTCGCGAACTCAGTGCCCGGCTTCGGAAGATTCTTCAGCAAGGCAGTCTGGAGCGAGACACCTGCGTGTCACACGGCGTTGTAAGGGACAGTGCCCCAGTGGGCAGCGAACACGCAAGCCCTTCCCCCAACACCAGCCCCTCAGCTCACCACAGTGGTCACACCGGTCACACTTCGACGGACGGACGGGAAAGCAAGGCCGGCGGCAGCCTCAGCTTGCGCAGAGCTTTGGCTTGGACCTGGGGTACTCGAGGCAGAGGACGCTCGTCTCACTCTGGCGGCAAGCCGGGTTCCGGGGGGTCAGCACAAGCTGCTGAAGCCCAGCATTGGTCGAGCCCTGTCCAGGGTCCAGGCACCAATGTGCATGCCTCGGGCCTGCCCAGCTATGACGGCAGCCTCTGTCGCTCCAGTGCAGCTCCCCAGGCTGCGGCTGGCAGTGTGCACGGAAGTGGGGGTGGAGGGGGGACACCGGGGGACATCTTCACCCCCCTCCGCAAGATGCTGCGCAACGCAGGCATTTGTGACAGCCGCGAAGAGCCTCAGCAGGGCTCACCCCACTCTTTCTCCTTGTCGTCGCACAACCAGGCTGAGGGCTCCACGACCCTGTCTCTGTCACCACAACCAGCCTCCGCAATGGCAACGGTATTGCAGTACCAGCTCCGTTCTGGCCCCAGCACCCAAAGAAGCTCAAGCGCTATCAGCTCGACTGCAGGCGCGCCAAGCGGCCCGTTCTCGCCTCCACCCAAGCAATTCAGGCTCAGCGGCAGTGGCGCGCTGGTCGCCGTCGCACCAGGCCCAGCGTCTCAGTCAGGTCAAGCTAGCCCCGCTATGCAAACATCGACACCCATAGGCCTCCCACCGTCGCAATGTCAGGCACCGCCATTGCCCAAATCCAGCCACAGCGGAAGAAGCCTGCGTGGCTCAGACAAGGCAGAGGTGGCCCTGACATTCACAGCGGCGCAGGCGAGGGCGCTGAGTCGGCCTGTCGGGCCACTGGGCATGGTAGCGGCGTCCAGTGCGTCCGCCCGCAAACTGCATGCGCGCACCCTCAGCATGCGACTCCTGACCACGCAACAGTTACGTCATCATGAAGCCGGCCAATGCAGCAGCGACGAGCAGAGGAAGCCTGGCGCGTGTGCCCCGGTCCCAGGCCAGTCCTGGAGCCCCGGCCCCCACTCACCGCCCCAGGCTAAAGACATGTATGCTCGCAGCTCTACTCCGGTGGACAGCACCTTCTCCAGCCTGGTGCTCGCTACCACGCCACATTGCACTCAGAACAGCATGCAGCAGGCACGTGGCAGATCTGTGCGAGTGGCAGCCACCCTCACCAACCCTCACAATGACGCTGAAACAAGGTGTGGGGGTGGTGCATGGTAGTCGGTATGGTATGGTATGGTATGGTATGGTATGGTATGGTATGGTGTGGTGTGGTGTGGTGTGGTGTGGTGTGGTGTGGTGTGGTGTGGTGTGGTGTGGTGTGGTGTGGTGTGGTGTGGTGTGGTGTGGTGTGGTGTGGTGCGGTGCGGTGCGGTGCGGTGCGGTGCGGGCTGATGCCTGGCTGAATACCCCTCCCCCCTCCCATGTGCAGGAAGGCAGGCAGTGGTGAAAGATTGGTTGCCGCCAATCCTCCCACCAGCCATTTTGGCCCCCACCACCTGGCATCATGGTCACTGTGCATGAACATGTTGTTGCTGCTGCTGCTGCTGCTGCCGATGCTGCCGCTGTGCCCAGGAGCTCCTCCCTGCCTGCCAGGGACCCTCTGCGGCTGCCCACCTCCCCCAGCCCACCAGCTGGCCACAGCCACTCCTGCAGCCATACCAGTGCCAGCAGCCTGACGGTGCCTCACTCCTCTGGACCACTGCCCTCTCATGACTCAGCCCGCAGTCGCGGCGCACCCACTGCCGCCCAGCCCCTCACCCCTGCAACTAGCCTCAGCCCAGCACTAAGCTTGCACGACTCCCCTCTCCCTAGCCCAGCACTCCAAGCTTCCAACATGGCCACGCGCCAATGGCCCTTGACCGACCGAGGTCAGCAGCAGGCAGGTAGCTGGCCCCTGAGCTCAGGCACGCCTGGACCCCACCCGGCTTCCCACCCAGCTGGCACCAGGCAGCTGCCCTCCCCCACAGCTCCCCCACCCCTCCCAATCCACGCCATACAGCTAGCTTCACGAGCGGAGGTGGTGGTCCAGCACCAGGGGCAGTGGTTCAACTCGCCGGTCAGCAGCGGGGGGCTGACTCCGGAGGCGCTGGCTGGGGCAGCTGCTTTCCGAGCTAGGGGAGGCCTGATGAGCCCCGACCGGGGGCAGCAGCAGCAGCAGCAGGAGCAGCAGCAGGGGCAGCAGCTGGGGCAGGGTGAGGGGGCCAGCCAGCAGGGGGAGACTTCAGCCCTGCAGCCACCCTCACCTAGCTCTGCAGCAAGAGAACAGCCTATGGCTGGCCCTGAAGCAGGGAGGCCCGCAGAAACCCCTACCAGCTGCCTGTCGTGTCACACCTCCGGCTCTCCCTCAACTTCCCACTCCTCTCACTCCCCCTCACTCACCGCCCCACATCCAAGCCAGGGGTGCCCACGGCAAAGTGCGGGCGGCGGCAGCAGCAGCAGCATGACCCCAGGCCAGGGCAGCAGCCCCTCAGGCCATGCTGCTGGGGCCCAGGGCGCAGCCTCCTCCCCCACATCCCTGCCCTCGCGCTTCTCCCCCTTCCGCACTGCCCTGTCCAGCAGCCTTGCAGCACCCCCACCTACAGGGCAAGGGGTGCAAGGGGGAGGCGTGGACCTGGCACCGGCTCTGGCACAAGGAGCTGGACCGCCCTCCAGGGCTGTCCCGCTGCTGGGGCCTCCACCGCGCAAGGTAGCGAACAGGGAAATCCTGCACGGCCGCCGCCCCAACCTGCCGGCTCCTGCTGCTCTGCTTGACAGCGGGGAGGCAGAGGCCAGGCCAGATGATGATGGTGATGGGGTACTGGCCCCGCGAGGAGGGATGGGAGCTGCCCCGCACGCTCTCTTGTGCGGGAAGGCCGGCATAGCTGCGGCAGCCCTGCTGCCCAGCCCCGCAACTGCCCTGCAGCCCTCCTCACCATTGGCTCTGGCTGACGTGGTCCTGCCTCAACCCCCTGCAGCCGTGCATGGTGCCGGGTTCAGCCAGCACCATGCACATGGTCTCAGTTCTGATCCTGCGGCCGTCACTGCGCTTGTCACAGACTGGCTGGCTGCTGGGCACCCCGACTTGCTCCCCTGCACCACCTCCCACAGCCCAACAGGCAACGGGGCAAAGGAGGAGCAGCTTCACCAAGCAATGGGGAATGCCATGCCACATGCCACAGGCTTGATGTCCTTGATGTTGACAAACCCCTTGGCCCTGTCACGCTCCTCCCAGCACAGCAGCAGCAAAGGGGGTGAGGGGGAGGAGGAGGGGGAGGAGCAGCACCCCACCCGGGTCACAGTGGCCGGGGACAACACGCTGGGTACCCCTGGCAGGTCTACACAGGCCTGGCGGCAGCTGCACACCCCTTAGTGGCCACAAGCAGCGGGATGAGAGCTGCTGGCGGCGGCTGGCTGTCCACCTGCAGTGCCAGGAGTGCAGCTCTGGCCACATGGTCACCGACACCTGGTGCATAGCTAATGATGCTCTCAGCTCGGCAAGTGCTGCAGGCACGACCTTGCACACCTTACCAGTGGCACAACCACATGGCCAGGCAAGCAGCCTCGGGTCAACTACGATTGCAATCGCATGCCTAATGCTGCCGACGCCCACCCTCTTGCTTTATTGCCTGAAGCCAAGGATGAGGTGCAAACTATGGGACATGCACAGCCTTATGGAAGCGCACATGGCCTTTGCAAACTGACGCTGGGCCTTGGTGGTAGTCCAAGAACGGGGCGATGCACACAGCCCCTGCCAGGCAAAGCTATCTGACCAGGTCATCACATAACTCCCCTACTCACGGGTAACGGGTAGGGGTTGTGTGGGCCTTGGACCAGTTCAGCAGCACAATGCCAATGGAGTGCCAACAGTGTTCTTTCATTGCATTGTTTGTGTGGTGCTTAGCTCAGATAACACAGCCCTGGCTGAGTGGTAGGGGCTAATGTGCTGAAATGCACGCATGCACCATGCGCCCAAAAGAGCATGATTACAAACAACACACATGCCAGGCAAGGATGGTGACTCATCTCGAGACTTGGCAGCATCCATAAGGGCAGCCGTGTTGTGCACTCTCCTCCACTTGTCCACTCAGGCTATGCTGCAGCTCACTTCACCAGCATTCTCAGTGGCACGCTCGCACACACCTCCATGCACACCATGCTTGTTACCATGGGGCACCTCACATGCATTTCTGCACAACTGCTCGGCTGCACTTGACATCGAGTTAACCCTTCCTTTCACCAACACGCAAGATAAGGCTTCGCAGCATGGGGTGAGTGATGCACGTTAATTGCCTGGCATTAGCCCTTTTCGCGATCAGGTTTCGCATGAATCTGGATTCCCCTTGACCTACTCACTCTTCCGCACTGCGCGCTGCTCGCTGCTATGCATCTATCAACCAGCGATTGGCCCTGGTCTGCTGCGGCAAAATGCTCAGCTGCAGCAGCTGTTTCAGTTTAGTTTCAACAAGCCGTGTAGCTGAAATGAAAAGTTGGCTTAGCAGCCACAGGGTTACCTTCAGTTGTGATTTAAACATTACTTACAACCATAGTGCACAGCCCGTCCAGCTACCAGGGGTCAAACATCTGTCATTTGGGAGCGCCTGGGCCGGAACAAGAGATCAGAGAAGAGAAGATTGGTAGAAGAACTCACGTTACGCTTAGCAGGCCAACAAAACTCATTCAACAAGGAACAACATGTTGGGCTGTGGGTAATCTCACTCAGCTACTACACACAAGTTGTAGCATCCTCGGTCGCACCCTTGATGAAAACAAACCCCAAGTCGATGGCACGTTCCGGGGGCAAACCCCCCGACCACTGGGCACACCATCAAAACTAACAGCTTTACGCTTATATGGCTACCAGCCCGTTGCACTAGCAAACACTAGTGAACTAGCTACAGCCCTAGAGTGTGCCATGGCTCTAGGGCTCGGGTAGGGATGGACGCTCCACGAGGAAGCTCCTATATGGCTGCAGGTTTATTCATCGCTGCTGCTTACGCGATAC
The DNA here is from genome assembly GCA_030144725.1 of Haematococcus lacustris. NCBI lineage: Eukaryota > Viridiplantae > Chlorophyta > Chlorophyceae > Chlamydomonadales > Haematococcaceae > Haematococcus > Haematococcus lacustris. The sequence continues at coordinate 6,818,578 of JASKMD010000030.1, forward strand.
CTGCAAGCACATAGGGCCACGACATATGCTTAGTGTGCGGGGCAATGTGCGGGGCAACAAGTGGCAACAAGGGGCTTGCTTAGAGTGCGGGGCAACAAGGAGCTTGCTTAGAGTGCGGGGCAACAAGGAGCTTGCTTAGAGTGCGGGGCAACAAGGAGCTTGCTTAGAGTGCGGGGCTATGTGCGGGGCTAAGTGCGGGGCAACAAGTGCTAAGTGCGGGGCAACAAGTGCTAAGTGCGGGGCAACAAGTGCTAAGTGCGGGGCAACAAGTGCTAAGTGCGGGGCTAGGGCAAGGGTCTCACCTTTCAGAGAGGCCTGGCCGTTTGCCATTCTACGGGGCCGTGTACCATTGTTTACGAATTGCGCGGTCACGAATTAGCGCGTCGATCTGCGAACACAAGCACAAGCAATGGTTTAGAAGGCTAAGTGCTATAGTGCGGGCTGCTATAGTGCGGGCTGCTATAGTGCGGGGCTGCTGCTGTGAGACGGAGCTTACCTTAACCCGCGGTGGCAGCTTGGGGCCCGAGCAGTAATCAGAGCTGGCCGCCACGCCTGCTCCAACTAAGATGGCAATCTGTGGCAAACGGAGCCTTTTCATACTGTCCGCTGTCACACTGTGCGCGTGTCCGTCCTTGGACAGCCGTTGCATTTGCTGACACGTCCTTAGCTGCTGGTTAGCTGCTGACAGTTGGGACCTGCAGGGGAGACCTCAGCGGAGTCGTCAGCGGAGACAGCTTACAGTGCGGCGTAGCGGAGCGAGACAATTGGCGTAGGGATGACACTAAGGACATTACAGGCAGACATAATTACAGGCATTACAGGCATTACAGGCAGACATACACTGAACTCAGAGCTGTGTCAAAGGTGCTGCTGGAAGCAAACGCCCATGTCCTTCAGGACATGGCAAGGCGTCGTTACGCTTAGCAGTTACGCTTAGTTACGCTTAGCAGCCAGGGCTTCCTCATACCCCATTAAAGCTGGGCTTCGCATTTCTTAGCCAATCTGGCTGGTACTCGTCGCTACCCCCCCTACCACCGCCACGCTCCATGTCCTCGTTGATATAGTACTCCTCGTGCTCCTCTTCCTGCGGCTGTTCACCCTTGCCTGAGACCCGTTCCATCTCGACCTCAAACTCCTCCCTGTGGCACAGGCAACCAAGCAGAAACAGGCGACGCATGTGGCAATGACCAACATCCTGAACTGCTGAGCCTTGTACTACTGTTCTGACATAACGTGTTGCCTGCGTAACCGATTCTCTGCGGCACCAACCTATATCACCATCTATTTATACCAAGCTTCAGGTTAGGTTGGTTGGTATGGCAGGCAGGCAGGCGCAGGAAGGCAGGCAGGCGCCTTGCAATGATGGGGCAGGGCACCCACACTGCTGCCTGGTGGCTCTGCTGCTTGGCCAGCTGCAGGGCTGCCTTCAGGGTGGCTGGGCGGGCGCGTGTGCCAGTGTCCCGCAGGCGCTGCAGCGTGAGCAGAGCGCCCTCAGGGTCCCCAACCTGTAACACCCACCACGTGCAACAACGGGGTCAAGGTCAGGGCCAGGGCAAGGGCCAGGGCCAGGGTCAGGGTCAGGGCCAGGGCCAGGGCCAGGGCCAGGGCCAGGGCCAGGGCCAGGGCCAGGGCCAGGGCCAGGGCCAGGGCCAGGGCCAGGGTCAGGGCCAGGGCCAAGGTCAGGGCCAGGGCCAGGGCCAGGGCCAGGGCCAGGGCCAGGGCCAAGGTCAGGGTCAGGGTTACTATAAACCTCCACCACAAGCTCAGCAACTGGCAGTCCAGGTAGCCAACCCGGTCATGGAGCGTTGAGAATCGACCACCGCCCATTCAGGTAATGACATCAGCTGTTTTCAACATGGGCCGGAACATAGCACTAGAAGGGTGGCCCCGGGCCCGCAGCTCACCTGTATGAAGCCCTTGAGCAGCAGGTCGAAAGTGTCAGTGGAGGGGGCCACGCCCTGGCTGGCCATGTACTCCAGCACCCCATTGGCTGCCAGTGGCTGCACACAGCACGGCACAGCACAGCACAGCACACGGTGGCTGCACACAGCACGGCACAGCACAGCACAGCACAGGCCAGGTCGGGCTGCATCATACAGCTGTCTGTCACATCAGCTCTGAGGTGGTTGGGTAGGTGGGAGGGTTGGGTGCATGCTGTCATCCTCACAGCCAGCACCGTCCATGCAGCCTGCGATCCCTTTTGGCCTTGAAGGTGTCCTGGAGTGGATGTGTGTGACCCAGGTGGGCACCAGTGAAACCCCCGACACCGCCTGCACCAATGAAAGGCTCGCGGAGCGAGCCTGGCGGGCTGAACATTGGTTTTACTTCCTGCTCGATAGCCGGCGCAGTTCAGCCACTGATGCCGCTACATACCACTAATGCAATTGATGGTGAGCAATTGAGGTGTGACCGCGATCACTGGCCCCGGCATGGCCTCACTCGCAAAAGTTAACTCGCCGCTTGCCAGTAGATGCGCCATGATTCACAGCTGCCAATGCGATAAACGCTATCGAAAAAGGTGCAGTACTGAGCGAAAATTTGCATGAAGATTACCAACCCATGTTGCGGACACCTGAGGAGGGGACATGAAGGTGGATCCTTGACCCGTGCCGACAGCACTTATGACACTTCTCGTCGTGAATGCGCTGATCCTGCCATGCAATCACTGTTGCTCTCCCGACCTGGGTTGAGCATCGGCTGGGGTTTGCGACCCGATAGCCTCCTGCGCAGCCCTGCGCCTCGCACCTGCCAGCTGCCCTGGCTACCCATCACCCCGTCGCGAACACTCCGCGCAGCAGCACACAGTGAGCAATGCAGCCTGCTGGCCCCACCAGCTGACAGCGTTCCCTGCTGTAATGGGGCAGCACAGCAACTGCCAGCTGCTGCCCACCACCATCCTAACTGGCTTCATTCTCTGCCTCGCAGCCCTGCGCCAGTATGACCCGGCACCCCGACCCAAGCAGAACCTAGAGGAGCTGGTGTCAGCGGTGAAGGAGCTGCCCTTCTTGAGGAGCAGCAGCCAGGTGGAGCAGACGTCACAGCTTCTGTGGTGCTGTGCAGACTGGGCCAGGCAGCCGGAGAACAGAATAGCCCGCATGACCCAGGCCCAGTGGAATTCAGTGTTGGACCTGCTGCAGCGCATGGCTGGGGAGGCTAGGGCGTGCAAGGCTGGGAACCCTCCTGTAAGTCCACCGCTGCAGCAGTTTGATGCTCGGCAGCTGAGCATGGCAGCCTGGTCCCTGGGAAAGCTCAAGCCCCACCTCCCTGCTGCCGCTGTCACCTCAGCCTGCACAGCCCTTGCCAGTCACAGTGCCAGCAGTGAGGCCATGAAGAGGGGCAACTGGCGTGACTGGAGCTCACTGCTGCATGGCCTGGCCACAGCTGGCATGCAGTGCAGCATTAGCCCAGACCTGACCAGGCTGTGCCACCAGGCAGTGCAGCTGCTGCCTCTAAGGATGGCATGGGGTGTTGCAGATCAGGCTATCAGTATGAGCCTTTTGGCCATGGCCAAGTCAGGCTACGCAGGCAGTGCCCAGCCCCTGCTAAAGGGGGTCACAGCTGCCATCAGCCAGGGTGAGGTCATGCGGGATGCTAAGCCTCAGGATTGGGCCAACCTCATCTGGGCTGCCAGCAAGCTGCCTGGCTGCAGGGAAGAGGCAAGGCAGCTGCTGAGCCAGTTTGCAATCAGAGGAATGATGGTGGTGGCTGGCTGCAATGCTCAAAACGTCAGCAACATCCTGTACGCCATGAGCTTAGTGCTGTGGCATGACAAGGAGGTCTGTAAGCAGCTGGCAGAGCGGGCAGCACAGACACAACAGGCTGCCAATGGTCAGGACTTGGCTAACAGCCTTTATGCCCTGGCCCGCCTTGGCTACCTGGACAGCTCAGTGCGCAGCCTGGCAGCAGCGGTGGCCAACGCAGACCTGGCAGCCTTCACTGCCCAGGCGATTGCCAACCTGCTGTATGCCAGGAGCATGTTCCTTGCCCTGTCCATCCACCAGGCAGTGTCATCTGGTCACAGCCAGCTGGGCAGTGAGCCGCAGCTGAACAGCATGGCAGCAGCACTGTGGAGGGAGTGCATCAGGAGGGGGCAGAGTGAGGAGCTGTGGGGCAAGGAGAATCCTACTCAGCTACAAACAGCAAGTCAGTGGCTGCATGCCTGCACTGGAGGCCAGATATCGCTGGCAGCGTCACCAGCATTGCCGGAGCTATTTGCCGTGGCTACAGCTATTGCGATTAGCAGCACCAAGAAGGTGCAGAATTCAGCACGGCAAGTAGACTGTTGTCAGCTGGTGCAAGCGCTGGCAGCTGCTGGGTATATGGAGTCCCAGCAGGCGGCACTTAGCCAGGTCGGTACCTTCTGTGCTTTGCTTCGGGTAAGCATGGAGCTGGGAATGACCCGGGGCATAGCCATTGATCAAACTTCCCTGGCACTGCATGATGGCAGCATGTCAGGGGTAATGGCTCATATCAAGCTGCAGCAGATGACCCACTTTGATGCAGGGGTCATTGTGAATAAAGCAGTCTTTGAACAGCTGGCCAGTGACAGTGAGCGGGCAGCCTTCATGCGTGAGCAGGTGCGGGCCAGCCTGCCTGAGGCTGAGGCGTGGCGGCAGCTGCTGCAGGCAGAAGGAGGACACTGTGCAGCAGTGATTTTTTTGCGTAATACGTAACGATCAAAACCAAAAGCTTGTTTTTTAGGCCTGTATTTCGTTACCAAACGGACCCTTGCGATGGCTGGCCTCTGCTGCTTCGTAACCGAAAAATGTCTTTTTGTGTAAAATATCTATATAAAAGCAATTGTTAGCATAAGAAAATGCTGCGATACTTGTTTTTCGTTACCAGTCGGGGCCAACTGCGTGACCAGCCATGTGATGGTCCTGGACCCTTCGTGACCAGCATCAGCTTGGCTGTTTTGAAAACTGAAGCTGTTTTGAAAACTGGTGGGCACACCTGCAGGCCCCGTCATGAGCCCCCTGCTTGCATGGTCAGGCCCCTCACCTCCTGCTGCTCCACCCACACTTCCCTGGACCCCCCCAGATCTGGCCCAGACCCCTCCTGCTGCTGCCGCCACTCGCCTCCCTGACCCACCCCCTGATCTGGCCCAGCCCCCGCCCTGCTGCTGCAGCCGTCCCTCACCTTCTTGGCGACACAGCATGACTCCACCACGGTGTTGTAGGCCGCCAGGTCCTGGGGCAGCCGCATGACCTCGTACTCCTCAAACAGCCGCCCGCACTGCTCCATGGCCCCGGCCAGAGCCAGGCCCCTCAGCACACAGTTCATCATCACCACGCTCACGTCCTGGCCTGACACCTGACGCCGCGCAAGCTGCAAGGGGCAGGGCCAGCAGGGCCAGCAGGGCAGGGGTGTGTGTGGACAGCGCCAGGGGCGGCCAGGTTGGGCAGCAGCAGCAGCAGCAGCAGCAGCAGCAGCAGCAGCAGCAGGGTTATGATGGAGCTATGACTCAGATTTGACAAGGGCTGAGGTGAGGTTGGGGTTTGGGCGGGGTTACACACAGGTCACACTAGTGTCACATGTCGCCGTCATTGTTATCATGAGAGTGACGAACCGTTTGATACGCGGTGGCACATGCTCTAGGTGTGGCGGCCAGCAGCTGAGGGAAGTAGGCCAGGCCCTTGTGGACCGACACTGTGGTGGGGCTCCGGGCCGTGTGCGCCACCTCCAGCTGTCCCACCACATCAAACGCAGCGCCCCAGTCGCCAGCGCGGCACAGCGTCTGGATGTAGGCGTGAAAGCAGCTGGGGCTGGGGTGGGGGCGGCTGCGGGTGGGCGTCGCTGCGTGTGCACGGCAACACACGGCGTTGAGCATGCAGCGTGCAGTCCTCATGTTCATGTTCATGCTCATCCTCATTCGCCAGTGTGCCAGTATGGCAGCATGGCAGTATGGCAGCATGGCAGCATGGCAGCATGGCAGCATGGCAGCATGGCCGTATGGCCGTATGGCAGCGGGAGACTAGGAATTGTCAGCGCCGCTGCAGCACATGAAACATAGTTACCTTGCCCTCCCTGCCCCTGGCTAGCCCCCCTCATGGGGCGGCTGAACCACTGACTTAGTCACACCCTACTGCCCCACCCAGACTCACCCCTTCGTACAGCTTACAGCCCTGGCAGGCGCATGATTTGAGCCTGGACCCCTGACCCGTGCCCTACCCAGTCCCTCTCCTGCCACACCTGGCCACCTACCCTCCTGGCCTGCGCCAGAAGAGCCCCACCCCACCCCAGGCAGGCCACCCACCCTCCGGGTCCTGACCAGCAGCACCTGCCTGCGCCCCCTCCCCCGCCCCCTCCACCTCCGCTGCGCCTGCTGCCCTGTCTGCAGAGCTGTTGTCCTGCTCAGGGGTGGTGATGGGCTCCTGGGCCTGTCTGCTGCTGCTGCTGGCGGCCAGGCTGTTGAGCAGCATCGACCAGGCCTGCAGGGGCAGGGGACAGGGGCAGCAGCGCAGGGCCAGGGGGGTCGAGGGGGGTGGATTGCACTGGAGTTGCAAGAGGCGCTGAAGAATGGAGGCTGGTTGGCAGTTAGGATGGGCAGGGCAGGGCAAGGTCTCCCAGCTAACCTCCCTTCCCCCATGACCTGCTACCCCTACCCCTACCCCTGCCCCTGCCCCTGCCCCTGCCCCTGTGGCCGTACCTGGCGCCCCTTGCCCTCCACAATGGGTTGTCAGAGCTGGTTGGACCCACCTGCTGCGCCACTGCCTTGCCCAGCAGAGGGTCCTCGGCCCTGGCAGCCGCCTTCAGCACTGGCACCAGGGCCCTCTCCTCCACCCTGAAGGGCGGACGCTGGGGGAGCTCAGAGCCTGACCCAGGCTGCAACAGCAGCAGCAGCAGCAGCGGTGGCGGCAGTGGCGGCGGCAACAGCAGCAGCAGCAGCAGGACCAGCAGTTCAGGCTGAGGGTCAAGCAGGGCCCGGGCTTTATGATGGCGTCATGCGGAGCACATCATGCGATTTCCTGCTCTCACTCTCTCACACAGGTCTGCTCTAAAATCGTAGTGCGCTACCAAGGTTAAGGAGGGGGCAACGAACAGTGAGAGGTGAGGGGGCAGCCGCGGCCGCAGCATGCTCACAGTTCCAATGAGAACTTTCCAGTGGCATTTCAATTTCTTTAGTGGGATTCCAGGAATATTCCAGTGGATGAGAATGGGGACCCTGGGTGCTCCCCCCAGAACCCCTTGGCACCTGGCCCTACCCCCTCCTCCTGCAGCTTCGTTCAGGGCAGGGCCTGGCAACCCTGTCCTTTGAAACTTGGGTGCTTGTCTGTGACAGCAATGCATGCACACTTGTGGGGCGGGGCCGGAGGCGTGGCAGCGGTGCGGCTGCCTGGCCCTGCCTGGCTGCTCACTGCTCACGCAAAGCTCCCTGCCCTGCTGCCCTTTGCCAGAGCCAAGCAAGCCAAGCATGAGGGCTTCCATGGCGGCTGGTGGGCAGGTGCAGCGCACATGATTTTTGTGGGCACGCTGAAATCCTGGCCAGTGGGGGAGAGGCAGCTGACCAGGGAACGATGGTGCCAGGGATTAGCAGGGCAGGCGAGGGTGAGGGTGACGGTGAGGGTGTAGCAGGGCAGGCGAGGGTGAGGGTGAGGGTTTAGCAGGGCAGGGCAGGTGAGGGTGAGGGTGAGGGTGAGGGTGAGGGTGAGGGTGAGGGTGAGGGTGAGGGTGAGGGTGAGGGTGAGGGTGAGGGTGAGGGTGAGGGTGAGGGTGAGGGTGAGGGTGAGGGTGAGGGTGAGGGTGAGGGTGAGGGTGAGGGTGAGGGTGAGGGTGAGGGTGAGGGTGAGGGTGAGGGTGAGGGTGAGGGTGAGGGTGAGGGTGAGGGTGAGGGTGAGGGTGAGGGTGAGGGTGAGGGTGAGGGTGAGGGTGAGGGTGAGGGTGAGGGTGAGGGTGAGGGTGAGGGTGAGGGTGAGGGTGAGGGTGAGGGTGAGGGTGAGGGTGAGGGTGAGGGTGAGGGTGAGGGTGAGGGTGAGGGTGAGGGTGAGGGTGAGGGTGAGGGTGAGGGTGAGGGTGAGGGTGAGGGTGAGGGTGAGGGTGAGGGTGAGGCAGGGCAGGTGAGGCCCTGGTGCTGGTGCTGCACACGGTTTAACTGCACTGGACGTGGTTGAACTTTTCTTGGTTTCTTACACGGAGCAGCCGCTGTGGGCCTCGGTCCTGATGGCAGACCAGGCGCTGGTACTGGTGCTGGTGCTGGTGCTGGACACGGTTGAATGTTTTCGAGTTTCTCTTTCCACACTGATTAGCCGCGGTGATGCAATGTAGGCATCAGTCATTGGGGCTCTGGTAACATCATACGCAACAGACATTCAACACTGCACCCCTGCCTGCCTTGTCCCTGCCTTCCTGCCCCTCCTTGTCACCCTAGAGCCGCCCCCTCTGCCTGATAGCGGCCCAGCAGCTATACGGCCTCCTGGCCAGCTGAAACCCACCAGGTCAGCCCGGGGCGTGGCGGTGCGGGTGGCTGGCGCCAGGGCCTGCAGGGCTGCCTGCACCTCAACCAGCCTCCCAGCCTGCAGCACAACCGCAGTCAGCGCCCCGGGGGGCACACACTCGCACCAGTCGCAACCAAGCAGGCCAGCCAGCCAGCGGCCAGCATGCCTGCAAGGCAGCTAACAACCCAACCCCCTCACCCCTGCCCCTGCCCCTGGCCCTGCCCCCTTGCCCCCCTCACCTCAGCCGCGGCCACCATGCAGTCCAGCTCTATTCGAGCTGGGATGCGCAGCTCCATGCTGCCGGGCCCACCAGGCCGCTGACTGCCCGGCCTCTCCACACTTGCCAGCCCCAGCCTCCCCTGCTGCTGCTGCTGCTGCTGCTCCTGCTGCTGCTGCCCAGCCAGTGCCAGGGCCCCTGTCAGTGGGGCCAGGGCTGCCTGCTCCTGGGCTTGCGCGGCCAGGGAGGCGGCAAAGGGGCGCAGGGCCGTGAGTGTGGCCCAGCTGCGGCTGCCTACTGCTGCCCGGGCTGTGGCTGTGAGCTGGTAGCTGAGGGTGGGCAGCCAGGCTGGAATGACGCGCTGGGCTGTGGCCTGACTGGCTGTGACCTGCAGGGATCTGAGCACGGTGGCAGCAGCAGCAGCAGCAGCAGCAGCAGGTGTGGTAGCAGCAAGTGTAGCAGCAGCAGCAGCAGCAGCAGCAGCAGCAGCAGCAGCAGCAGTGGCAGCAAGCAGGAGCAAGCAGGTGTGGAAGCAAGCAGGTGTGGTAGCAGCAAGGGCAAGGGTGCCTCTCCGCCCATTGCTGCCGCCACACCGCGTCCAGCTGGCTGTCCGCCTCAGCTGCCTCCCCCTCACCTCCACATGCCTGCCACGTCCCCGGCCTCCTGGTGGGCCCTGAACAGCAGGATGCAGCTGATGCGGTCGGGCCGGGCGGGCCCCAGCGCCCCTGATGCCAGGCTCTGGAAGTGAGCTTCAAGGGCTGCTGCCCGGCCAGCCAGGCCGTATGCGCTGTAAGGGTAGTAAGACAGCAGTGCGACAGGCAGAGGCAGGTAAGGCAGCTATTGCTTCATATATTATTACTCATATATTCATAAATTCGTATTATTCATATATTCATAAATGTGTGTGACTGATGCCATGGTCAAGCTAACGGTGTAGTAAGAGGCAGGCTGTCCCTGACCCAGCTGCCATATGACACCTGTCAGCTGCCACGCATCTGGTGTCCACAGCGCTATCACACTATGTGATCACACCATGGTCACATTTTTGTCAGAGCCTGCATGGCTCGCCCCTGCCTGCCCACCCCGAGGACACCCCTGCTGCTCACCATAGCAGCTGGTTGTGGAAGTGGGTGGGGGGGGTGAGGCCCGGTGTACCGGCCATGGCCCGCAACAGCACCTCCAGCTGACCAGCAATGTGAGCAGCTGCCTTAGGGGAGGGAGGAGGGGGAGGGGGAGGGCCAGGGGGTGGCGGGCTGCCGGGACGGGGGCGGGGGGGGCGGAGGCGGTCCCCAGGGTCCTACTGGCAGGTGGTGCACTCTGCAGGGCGGCCATGAGGGGGCGGGGGGAGGGGGAGCAGCAGTGGGCTGGGCGGGCGTAGCAGCAGCAGGCTGGGTAGGGCCCTCAAGGGGGGGGGGGCGACATGGGGGATGGGGGGTGGGGTGGGCATGGCCAGGTCACATGGGGCAGCATGGGGAGACCATCTTCTTTAGGCTGTGCTCCAACACGCATGTTCATGGCAGGGCCGTGGGGCTGCATGGCTGCATGGCAGAGTTGCATGGCAGCTAGCAAGCGCAGGGGGGGCGCACTCCTGCACACATCAGCTGTGAGGCAGCAGCAGCAGCTGCAGAGGTAGGTGAGGGAGGAGGGGGGGGACAGGTTTAGAGAGGTCAGGGTGGGCAGAGGGGGAGGGAGACTGATAAGCCCCCCCCTGGCGATTGCCTCCATGACAGGGGTCGTCACTCACGATGCTAGTATGCGGAATGCGTCAGTGCACATCTCCATGTCTGGCTGGTATGTTTCAGGCAACATAATTGTGGGCTTTGCTGGGGAACTGGGTGCTTGTGCTGTTGTGCTGCCTGATGCACCAGGATTGGCAGAGCCGGCCTGCTCCAGACCCTGCTGCAGGACCAGGACCAGCCCATCTACTGCGGCCAGCTGCTGCTGAGTTGCGTCGGGCCCCTGGCTGAGCAGCATGCCGTAGTAGCCTGACTTCACGCGGTCCATCTGCTCGGACAAGAACCGTCGCGGTGGCGGAGAAGCATTTTCATAGCTGCGCTGGTTCATACGAGGCTTGCGCTTCACTGGTGCAGCTGGAATGCTGCTGAGGATCGCCTGCGTGGCAACAGGGTGCGCTTTCCCAAAGCTCCATGGACTGGCACAGAGCTCAGGCTGCAGCGCACCATCTTTTCTTGCACAGCTTGCGCGTGGGCACTTGTGGCATGCCCCCGAGACAAGGTCGAGCCAGCGTCTCGCCAGCATGCGATGGCTGGCATCAATGCTGGCAGAAGCGCAGGCATCAGCTCCTCCCATCCGCTGAGTGCAGCTGCTGCAGTTTGGCGGGCTAGTCTGCGAGCCATTAGTGGCGCCTCGGCGCCTCGGCCCTGGCGGTTAGACTGTGAGCCCGCACACCTCCTCTCAGCATGTCACCCTAAGTCATCTAGTTTGCACACCGTGTACTGGGTGTTACTGCGTCTGCTACCTCGCTGCCGCCACTGCTTTCGGGCATGCGCGGCGCGTCTCCGTCCGGTGCACCTCCAGCTGGCGGGCTTCGACTCATCACCGGCCCCTCTGTCCTGGGTTCACGGAGGGCGGTGGCAACGTGTGCAAGAGGCCAGCAGCTCATCACCGCCCCCAGCCCGTCAGTGTCAACTCACGAACTGCACGTCTGCACCGGCCAAGTGTGCAAGCGGCAGGGCTCCAAACAGGTACCTGTAGGCAAAGATTAGCACAGTCCTCAGCAAGTCAGCAGGAGCAGTATTGTCTAGATGCTTGAGCTACTTCCTGGTAGAGGGTGACGGACGCCCGCACCATCAACATAAGGCAGCAGCACAATGCACAGTGCTGTCCGTTTCATCTCCAGGCATGTTCCTGACTCAACATTCCTACAGCTGCTTGTGAGGCTGCTGCTGACACACAAAGTGTGAAGGAGCATGAACAAGACCGGCTGTTGCCTAGGCCTGATCATGCTGCACTTGGTCTTGAAGTGTGACTACCCAGCTGTGCAAGCCTAAGGTGTGCCTGAGGTGTGCCTGAGGTGTGCCCTCCCAGGTGCTGAAGCTGCTGCAGGACCTTCACCTCCAGCCAGCAGTGGCAGTGGTGGAGTGCGGCTGTCTAGGTGCTGCCCCGTCCTGCTGTACACTGTCAGGGGTGTGGTGCTGGCTGCAGCCTCTGCTGGGCCCTACTTGCGCTTCTTGCCCTTCATCGCGCTCTGTAGTCGACTTACATTGGCAACTATTGGCAAACAGGAAAAAGAAAACCAGGAGATCAGGACCTCTGCTGGAGCAGGGTAGACAGCACAGTTGTTCCCCCTACTATTACTACAGGGCAGGGGCTGTGTTATCTGTTGTCCGATCTGTTTGCATGCAGCAAGCATCCGGTACCACTACGTGATTCACTACCCCAACTGTTTGCATGCAGCAAGCATCCGGTACCACTACGTGATTCACTACACACAGCCTCATAGCGAGCATCAAGCTGACCTGATGCTGGGCTGGGTTGCTTGACTGGCACCAGTTGTCTGCTGCCTGGCACACCCTAGGACAAGCCCAAGACGCACCCTGCTGCATGGCTCTGGCACATGCTAAGCTATTGTTGGTCACCCACACCTACAGCGTGCACTGCTGCTTGGGTCACATACACCCATGTGCCCAGTGCCTGCGCTGGTGCTGCAGGAGGCTGCGGCTCCGGGCCCAACATCATGCTGCTGCCTGAGGAGCAGCGCCTGTCCCATGTCAGCACCCCTAGTGACGCCCTGCAGGTTAGACGACATGGAGCACAGTGCTGCCATCATCACCATCACCATCACCATCACCATCACCATCACCATCACCATCACCATCACCATCACCATCACCATCACCATCACCATCACCATCACCATCACCATCACCATCACCATCACCATCACCATCACCATCACCATCACCATCACCATCACCATCACCATCACCATCACCATCACCATCACCATCACCATCACCGTCACCGTCACCGTCACCGTCACCGTCACCGTCACCGTCACCGTCACCGTCACCGTCACCGTCACCATCACCATCACCATCACCATCACCGTCACCGTCACCGTCACCATCACCGTCACCGTCACCATCACCATCACCATCACCATCACCACCACCACCACTACCACCACCATCACAACTACTATTATCACTACTACCACCACCACCACCACCACCACCATCACATCAGCCGTAGGAACAGCAACAACACCTGCTGCTGCCTTCACTGCTGGTGCCGCTCCCGCCGCTGCCACCCATTGCTGGCCATCCTTCCACCACCTAGCTTGGGCTGGTCTGTGCCCTAAACCCATCTGCAACCTGCTCAGGCTCATGCGTGAGAGAATTGCAGGCAGGTGCAGTGACAGCGCAGCAGTGAGTGAGGAGGCTAGTGCTCCCACCTCAGCTCAGGCTCTGGACACAGCCTGGGTTGCAGGGCATGCAGCAGGTCCCTAGCCGGACACACCCACCCATAAGGCTGCCAGCCTGCAGCCTGCTGGGCCCCGGGATCTCTGCCCAAGGCCACTGCTGCCACTGCTGCTGCTGACCATGCTGACCGTGCTGACACTGCAAACCACTGCTGCTGCTGACCATGCTGACCGTGCTGACACTGCAAACCACTGCTGCTGCTGACCGTGTTGCTGCGCCACTGGCTGCCCCTGCACCTTTGTGACAGGTCCTCCAAGCCTTCTGTGGCATCACTGCAGATGCTGACCTGCTGGAAGCCACCCAGGTAGCTGCATGGAAGCCGCAGTACACCATTGCTCTCCCACCCCTCTTCCCTCCTCCTGGCCCTGGCCCTGGCCCTGGCCCTGGCCCTGGCCCTGGCCCTGGCCCTGGCCCTGGCCCTGGCCCTGGCCCTGGCCCTGGCCCTGGCCCTGGCCCTGGCCCTGGCCCTGGCCCTGGCCCTGGCCCTGGCCCTGGCCCTGGCCCTGGCCCTGGCCCTGGCCCTGGCCCTGGCCCTGGCCTTGGCCCTGGCCCTGGCCCTGGCCCTGGCCCTGGCCCTGACTGGACACCTCGCAAACACTCCCACCCTCACCCTCACCTTGCACCCGGCTCGCACCCAGAGCTGTGCACACCTTGAGCTTGATCACCATTGCATGCCAGCAAGAGGTTCATCGTAGCACTGCTGCTGTGCCTGCAGCTGCGGCTCGCCGGCAACAGTGCGGCCCAGGAGGGAGACCTGGACCGCGCCATCCAGCTGTACTGCCAGGCATTGGAGCTGAGGCCGCCCTATGGGGCGCACCTCCTCCTCTGCAACCGTGCAGCTGCGCACCTCCAGCAAGGCAGGAAGCAGGAGGCGCTGCAGGACGCTCAGGCGGCGGTGGACCTTGCGCCACCTGACTTTGTGAACGTGAGTGAAGTGGTAAGGCCAGGAGCTGCCATGGTATCGGTAGCAGTGGTAGCGTTGCCATGGTGTTGTTGCAAATAGCAGTTACAGTAGTAGTACTGTATGGTTGCATGGGATGGAAACAAGCCACGCTGAATACAATCACAGGGTGGAGTGTGCTGCGCATGTGCCACCCCGTGTGCTTCTCCACACCTTCTTGTGCAATTGCGTATGTTCTGTGATATGTGCATGGTTCATGCCAAGGGCAAGGAGTACTGCGTAGCACAGTAGCATGTGTGCACTAGGCAATGCTGAAACTGTTGCTTATATCAGAGCATGTGTTTCATGCCAACATTGATCGCCCGACTCTCGCATGGGGGAAGGGGTAGGGAATCAGGTGTTGGTACCGGCTGTAGGTCGCAGTTACTCAGTTCGGGTTACAGACAACACAGCCCCTGCCCGTTACCCGTTAGTAGGGGAACAATGTGCTGCCCGTGTGCCAGCTGCTAGCATTGCAACAGGCACAACAAGAGTCCGCTGAAGCACAGCAGCCAGCCACCATCAGTGTGGTTTGCTATGCCATGTGCCTGACCTCAGTGCCATCCACCATGTGCGTGAAGTGCACTCTGTCTTATGCACGAGCTCAGCTCCTATGGGACCTCAGCTAAGATGCAGCAAACCTGACAGGCAGTACGACTCTTCTCTGCCTGCTGCCGGCTGCTTGCCTTGCAGGGATGGGTCCGCCTCATCGACTGCCAGTATGCCTGTGGTGACACTCAGGCTGCAATATCCACCTTGTCGAGGGCCCTAAAGGCCTGCCCAACCTTTGCAGGCATAAGAGAGTACAAAGCCATTGTGCAGGCATTGGGGGTCAAAGGACGCCGCATTACATGACGAGCAGTAGCAGGGGATCATTGATGGTCAGGCTAACGTCATGTATCAGTCACGCTTTTATATAGCTAGCAATGAAAGGAGGGAGCTTCTCATACATTAATCTAGTCATGTCTAAAGCTGGCCTATCAATGTAAAACCTCTTCAAGGAGTAAAGCAGCGAACACTCCACACTGGATTTGTTTAGTTCACAGACACAGCACATAGTCGAAGTGCTTGCATAGCTATTGGCATTGGCGGGACTTCTTTCATGGGTCAGTTTGGGTCAGTTGTATAGTTAACTCCATGTCAAACTGCGACCAAGTTGAACTGCGGTCAACACCATTGTCATCTACCGGTGTCTCTTGCCAGTTTCAACATGTCAGTCACGCACCCCGACGTTGCGATTGCTGTGGCGGTGCCATGCGGCATCTTCATGGCTACCATCCTCACGTCTGTGGCCTGGATGACAGTCATGCGCCTCCAGGCGGTCAAGGACAAGAAGCTGGCGAAAGAAGAAAAAGAAGCGAAAGCAGCTGCTCTGAAAGCAAGGCTCTGAGCTCATGAAGTGACAGGAGCGGGTCGCGCGTGGTTCGCACACAACACCGCGTACGCCCTTCAAGACTTGCATTTACTGCGCAGGACCAAATCACCAGTTATCAGCACCAATTCACAGCTGGGATGTTTAGCAGCAGTAGACACCAGCTTGCATCGCTCTTTCAGTAGCAACGGCCTCAACATTAGTGTCATGAGCTTCCCCAGCTATGTTGTGGGGCGCTGACTAGCAGCATATGCTGCTGTGCCTTTTGCAGTAGCATATAGATACATTTCAGTCAGCCTCAGTGACATGCACAAACATGTGTGTCAGAGTGCTGCGGGGTGATGTGGATGACGACCTGACCATGCATGCATCTGTCCCTTGGCATGAGTTATTACTGTTGTGCAAGCACTGAAACTGAGGGCTTACAACATCACATGCCAGGCTTGAGAGCTTCGAGCTGAGGCTTTGTTGTAGTGAACCTTTCAATGGGCGTGGCCCATTGCACTGATGGATGAAGTAGAATGTAAGGACGCTCAAGCTTTTCTTCAACAGAACGAACACTGTTTGCTGGCAAGGTTCATAGCCCCAGGATCCACTATGTCGGCAGTAGTGTCCTTGAGCCTGTGGGAGCCAACCCCTTGAAGAACCCCTGACGGGAGGCCAGCAAGTTTGGCATGACAAGTATGCACTAATGTGAGCAAACACATCCTTCGCATGGCACACTCTATGGCGCAACAATAGGCTCATGCTGCTGGGCCTTGGGTGGTCGGTCTTGCAGACAGACAAAACTCATCCAGCTTCGGCTAACAACCTGTGCAAACCACTAGGGCCTATGCATTGTTGCGGGCCCGACCACCAATGCCCCGCCGGTACTCTGCAGCCCGATGCAGCCGCTGCCTGCCCTTGGGCAGTGGGTCATTGACCAGCTTGTAGCGCTGCTGGTACTCCTCGCCAACGAGGGGCAGAGCCTCCAAGACCTCATATCTGCACAGCTCCAGGGTGCGCTGCATGCTCTCCCCAATGCGATGGAAGTTCAGGCACCCGTTGGTGTCCCGGTCCAGCTACCTGCCCCATGGGGGGGCCTGCGGTTGTTGCACTGGGCCAGGTGCAGCAGGGGCGGGCTGGTCATGGGCAGGGGAAAGGGGAGGGTGGCAAGGGGGGCCTGGGCAGGGGGAGGGGGGTCCTGGGCAAGGGGGTCCTGGGCTGGGGAAGGTGGGTTGGGCGGCACCTCATGGCTCGGGAGCGACCGCCAGCCTAGAAGTCTAAACTTTTCTATCCTAGCATTCTAGGTTTTCGAGCCATTTTTTCTAGGTTTTTTCTAGGTCCCTCTTGCCTAAAATTCTATGCTCTTCTAGGAATCCGAGCCACCTAGAATTCTATGGGCGAACCCTACTCATGGCACCACTGTATGCACATACTTCCCATGCCGCTGGCTTTTGGCTAGGCCACCAGCCGCTGGATGACCTGGCCTGCTGGAGGTACCCAGTCTGCGGGCCTAAGCCGGTCCCATGGCGGGTGTAGCTCACAAGGCTGGAGGGCATGCACGGCTAGAGGAGCTGACACGGCTGGTGCGGAACTCATCCACGATCACCAGCCTGTCAGGTCTGGCAAACGTGCTGGGCCTGCTAGGCTGCTCCACTACCTTCCGAAACCCCTCCTGCACCGCATTGGCCTGAAGCAGCCCTCTCTCCACCGCCACTCCCCTCTCCCGGTCGTAGTGTTGGCGTGACACTCACTTCATCCCCTCCACCACCTGCAGGTCAGGTCAGGGTCAGGGTCAGGGTCAGGGTCAGGGTCAGGGTCAGGGTCAGGGTCAGGGTCAGGGTCAGGGTCAGGGTCAGGGTCAGGGTCAGGGTCAGGGTCAGGGTCAGGGTCAGGGTCAGGGTCAGGGTCGGGGTCGGGGTCAGGGTCGGGGTCAGGGTCAGGGTCAGGGTCAGGGTCAGGGTCAGGGTCAGGGTCAGGGTCAGGGTCGGGGTCGGGGTCAGGGTCGGGGTCAGGGTCAGGGTCAGGGTCAGGGTCAGGGTCAGGGTCAGGGTCAGGGTCAGGGTCAGGGTCAGGGTCAGGGTCAGGGTCAGGGTCAGGGTCAGGGTCAGGGTCAGGGTCAGGGTCAGGGTCAGGGTCAGGGTCAGGGTCAGGGTCAGGGTCAGGGTCAGGGTCAGGGTCAGGGTCAGGGTCAGGCAAAGGGGCAGGCAAAGGGGCAGGCAAAGGGGCAGGCAAAGGGGCAGGCAAAGGGGCAAGGGCAGGGGCAGGCAAAGGGGCAGGCAAAGGGGCAGGGGCAGGGGCAGGGGCAAGCATGAGGCCTGATGGCCAGCCTTGCAGGCATGGGAGGCTTCCAGTGGCCCTGTTTTGTAGCCTGGGATGCTGTGTGGGCGGAAGGGTGGAGGGAGAGGCAGAGCAAAGATAAGGGTAGGGTTAGGGTTAGGGGGTACCCTTGACACTTGACACGCAGCTGGGTAGCAGCCCTCTTGTCCCTCACTAGGGCCTCCAGTTGAGCCGGATCAGAAGTACCTACTAGCAGCCACTAGCCGCCACTAGCAGCCACTAACTAGATCCGACTCAAACAGTGTTATTGGGCTGTGTGGAGTAAACCCAGTGCACATGGCACATGAGCCCGCCTACCACCTACACTATTGCCTGACCCGAGGGCTATGATGTAGAGTTGGCATGACAAAACATGCACTAATTGTAAGCTGATGACAGCTCAGATGGGGGGACGCACACTACTGTGCCTCAACAGGCTGCTGCTGCTGCTCCTGGGCCTTGGGGGGCTTGTCCATCAGCCGCTTGTAGCCCAGGCCAGGGTACTCCTTGCCCTTGGCTGGCAGAGCTCCCTGGTCTGGCCAGTAGCACAGCTCCAGCGGCCGCCACCTGCTCTCCCCAATGCGCTGCATGTTCAATGCTGCATTGCAGTCCCTGTCCAGCCACCTGCCTGGCTGTGGTGCTGGCTTGGCTTTGGCAGCCTTGCCCTTGCCCTTGCCCTTGGTGGGCTCAGCTGCCGGCTTGCTGCGCTTGGCTGGAGGGGGAGTGCTGGGCCCTGGCTCTGAGGCTGCTGGCTGTGTGGCTGCCTGGCTGCTGCGTGGAGACTGTGCCTCTTGCCGCGCTTTGGCTGCCCTGGTGAGGGTAGGGTGTGGGGCTGCTGCCACCGCTCTAGCCACCGGCACACATGCACTGCATGGCGCATGCGGCAGGGCAGGGGCAGGGTGTCCTGCAGGGAGCCTTGCTTCTTCATGCCCAGTAGGCGACGGTGCTTGTTGGCCTCCTCTATCAGGTCCGCCACATGCCCCTTGTCCAGTGTGGCGGCCTTCAGCTCTGAGCTCTGGGCGTTGATGCCATACCCGCACGTCATCCTGATGAACAGCTGCGCCTCCTCCCCGCTCCAGCCCAGCTGGGCCCTGGCTGCCTTGGCGTACAGCTTGACAATGCGCTCTGCAGGTCAGGTACAGGTCAGGTACAGGTCAGGTCAGGTCAGGTACAGGTCAGGTCAGGTCAGGTCAGGTCAGGTCAGGTCAGGTACAGGTCAGGTCAGGTACAGGTCAGGTCAGGTCAGGTACAGGTCAGGTACAGGTCAGGTCAGGTCAGGTCAGGTCAGGTCAGGTCAGGTCAGGTCAGGTCAGGTCAGGTCAGGTCAGGTCAGGTCAGGTCAGGTCAGGTCAGGTCAGGTCAGGTCAGGTCAGGTCAGGTCAGGTCAGGTCAGGTCAGGTCAGGTCAGGTCAGGTCAGGTCAGGTCAGGTCAGGTCAGGTCAGGTCAGGTCAGGTCAGGTCAGGTCAGGTCAGGTCAGGTCAGGTCAGGTCAGGTCAGGTCAGGTCAGGTCAGGTCAGGTCAGGTCAGGTCAGGTCAGGTCAGGTCAGGTCAGGTCAGGTCAGGTCAGGTCAGGTCAGGTCAGGTCAGGTCAGGTCAGGTCAGGTCAGGTCAGGTCAGGTCAGGTCAGGTCAGGTCAGGTCAGGTCAGGTCAGGTCAGGTCAGGTCAGGTCAGGTCAGGTCAGGTCAGGTCAGGTCAGGTCAGGTCAGGTCAGGTCAGGTCAGGTCAGGTCAGGTCAGGTCAGGTCAGGTCAGGTCAGGTCAGGTCAGGTCAGGTCAGGTCAGGTCAGGTCAGGTCAGGTCAGGTCAGGTCAGGTCAGGTCAGGTCAGGTCAGGTCAGGTCAGGTCAGGTCAGGTCAGGTCAGGTCAGGTCAGGTCAGGTCAGGTCAGGTCAGGTCAGGTCAGGTCAGGTCAGGTCAGGTCAGGTCAGGTCAGGTCAGGTCAGGTCAGGTCAGGTCAGGTCAGGTCAGGTCAGGTCAGGTCAGGTCAGGTCAGGTCAGGTCAGGTCAGGTCAGGTCAGGTCAGGTACAGGTC
>JASKMD010000030.1:6838819-6854209 GCA_030144725.1 Haematococcus lacustris
GCCGGCAGGTGCGCGTCGGGTCTCGCATGTCTGGCCTCTTGTATCTGCCTGTTTTCCTCGTCGTATTCGTTGCGCTTTGCCATGTAGTCCAGGTGTGCCGTGATGAGCGGCGCCGGTTCGAGAGTGGGGTGCCAGTGTACTCGTATGAGGTCCGAGTGCGCTGACTGGCGCATGGTTGTCTTGAAGTCATTGCTGCCGAACTTGCATATAGGGCACAGCCAGTATCCTGGTTCCTTGTGTCCTGACAGGTGGGCTTCCTCTAGGCAGGCTGGGTGGTAGGCCCTCTTGCAGTTGTGGCACGTTGGGCTGTCTCCTCTTGGTAGCCAGCACAGCTCACAAGTGCATACGTCCTTAGCCTCTTCCCTGCTGATGGTCTCTATGTGTGTGGGTGTATAGCCTTCTTCTGCACATAGTGGTAATGCCCATCTATCTATGACTGTGGGCTTCCAATGCACCTTGTAGTAGTTTTCCTTGTTGATGCCGTCCCATTGCCAGCCATCTATGCTGGTTATGGCCTCTTGGTGGCCGTACATGGCCCCTAGTATGCAGCCTAGGTTCTTGGGTTTACATCGGCAGGCTTTATCCACCTTCCAGCTGGAGAGTCCTGGGAGGTCAAGGCCTACTATGCGCACTATATCCTGCGGGATAGTTTGGGTCTGCCTGCCCTCATTGTTCCGTTTCGTGCCCGCCTTGGGTGGCGTGGGCTTCGTTGGGGCCGATTGTGTTGCTCGTTGCTCTCGTTTCAGCAGTCGTGAGCTCGTCCTAGTGGCGTCATGGGCTGCGGGTGCCGCTGCGGCCCGGTCCGCCGTTGCTGGTTGCGTTGCGTGCATGGCCGCATACGCTTTCATATCCATATAGCGAGTTCTGGTGTCTGGCACTGCGGGTGTGGGCGCAAGTTCCGTGAGGCCCGCGGCCCATGTAGTGATTTTGCGTTGGTCGGGCGGGAGGTCGAGTGATGTGTTGCGACTGTCTCGGATGGCACGCGTGGCGGTCGCGTCTGGGCATGAGGGTTGGGCCGCCATGGCCGCAAGTTTGTTGAGGGCGATGATGTGCTTCTGCTTGACCTTTTTTCCGTACTTCGATGTGAGCATGCTACCGGTGATAATGTGTGTGTTGTCCTTGCAGCTGAGTTCAGAGGCGTGCTGGATGCCTAGGCTTTTGAGGCAGGTGATGCTGGCGCTGACGACATCGTGTGCTTGAGAGCTGCTGGCCTGTGTGATGAGGCGGCCGAGTGTTTGGCATTCCTCATGATAGAGAGGTAGCCCCTCTTCCGTGGCCGATAGCCCGGATATATAGGCATAGACTAGCTGCCGTGCCCTAAGGGTGTGATGAAGGAGGGTGAGCATGCGGTGTCCTTGTGTGCTAGCCTGGGTATTGAGCCATGTGATTTGTTTGTGCAGCATGCTCCTCGAGATGTGGGCGTGTGCCACATCTGTGGACTGGAGGCTGTGTGTGTAACGGAGCTGAGACCAGGGAGCCTGTGAGGGCGGGAGAACGAGACAGGACCCGGGGTCAGATAGAGTTCTGAGCCAAGGTTACAACATAGCAGAGATGACCAACAGAGCACGGCTTACCTGTGAGGGCGGGAGAACGAGACAGGACCCGGGGTCAGATAGAGTTCTGAGCCAAGGTACCTGTCTCTGCCCTCACAGAGCCTTAAGTACTCAAAACCATTCACATTCTTAGTCATCCACGTGTAAAGGGAAAAGGTGTACGTAAACTGTGAACTTCTGTGCTCGGTGCATCCGCCTAGGTTCGGAGCACCTTGCACAGAGAACAACAGAAGCATCCACTGTAAGAAAAGAACAAGTACCCAGTTCGCTAAAGATCAGACATGCAAGTCAGTTTAAAAGATGCAAGCCGCCCATGCTGCGCATGTCCACTACATTCACCCCCCCTGGAAAAAAGATGTTTAGCCTCTAAACATGCTACCTGCGCTTCTTAGGAGCCTTAGCTTGCTTGCACTGATGACAGAGCCAGGCACCACGAGGCACAGAACGAAGTGGGGGTGACAGGCACGTGATGTGAAAACCCTTGTCGCATTGATCACAAAGCAACATCGGAGGCCGCGGTGAACGGCTGGCGCAGACTTGGCAGGCAGGGTCGTCGTCAACCGGGGCATGATGGCGGGCGGTGTAATCCCGGATTAAGGCGGCGACCGCGTCCTGCTGCGCGAGTGCTGGGCCCCACTCCCAGGAGTTGAAGGAGTCGTCGTAGCCAGCCCACTTGATGAGGTACTGAAAGGCGTGCTGCGCGTCGTTCCAGCGACGGCCCAAGATGGCTTCCACCGTGAAGTAAGCCTCGCCGTCGATGATCACGGGCGAAGGCTGAAGCTCCACGGCGCGCTCAGGGAAAGAGGAGGAGGAAAGGTAGGGCCGTAGGCGGCTGATGTGGAATGTGGGGAGGATACGCATGGAGGGAGGGAGGTCGAGCTTGTAGGAGACCGGGGAGTGCTTGGCCAGGACCTTGAAGGGCCCCACAAAGCGAGGTTGGAGCTTGGCGCTGTTGACAGCAGTCTGCAGGTTCAGGTTGGCACAGCTGAGCAGCACCAGATCACCGACCTCAAACTCCTCATGGCGGCGGTGCTGATCAGCATGCAGCTTCTGGGTGTCAATGGAGCGCTGCAAGGCTGAGCGGGCGGCGGTAAGGTTGTTGCGCATGGAGGTGACGAAGTCCTCAGCTGCCTGGCTGGGCACAAGGGTGGGAGGGGGGAGCATAAGGGCAGAGGGTGTGGTGGGGTGTTGGCCGTAGTTGAGGTAGAAGGGGGTGAAGCCGGTGCCAGCGTGCTCAGAGCTGTTGTAGGCAAACTCCACGGCCGCAAGGTGCTGGTCCCAATCAGACTTGTGGTCGTTGACGTAGGGCCTCAGCATGTCCTCCACTGTGCGGTTGGCACGTTCTGTCTGGCCGTCGGTCTGGGGGTGGTAGGCAGAGGAGAGGAGGAGCCGGGTGCCGGTGAGGTGGAAGAGGGAGGTCCAGAAGTCAGAAGTGAACTTGGGGTCACGGTCAGAGATGATGGCCTCCGGCAGGCCGTGGTGCTTGAAGATGTGGTCAAAGAAGAGGCGGGCGGTGTCGTGAGCGGTGGCGGTGGTGGTGGTGGGGATGAGGTGGATCATCTTGCTGAGCTTGTCGACGACGGTGAAGATCATGGTGTGGCCGCGGGGAGTGGCTGGAAGGGGCCCAATGAAGTCCATGCTGACCTGCTGCCAATTGCGGGAGGGGATGGGGAGGGGCTGTAGCAGGCCAGGGGGCAGCTGGTTGGTGGCCTTGTTGCGCTGGCACTTGTCGCACGTGCGCACGTACTCCTGGACGGTCTTGTGCATCTGCGGCCAATAGAAGTGACGTTGCAGCCGCTCCAGAGTCTTGGCACGCCCTAGGTGGGCAGCGGTGTGGGCGTCATGAGCTTCATGCAACAGCTGGGCGCGGAGAGGGGAGGAGGGGATGTAGAGGCGGGGAGGGGTGGAGGTGGTGTAGAGGCGACCTTCAATGACCTGCAGGTGGGTAGGGCTGGAGGGTGAAGGAGGGGAGAGGGCCTGGGACAGGGCTGCTTGGTAGGCCGGGTCGTCGGGCGCATGGCGGTCAAAGGTGGAGAAGAAGGAGGGGTCAGGGTCAACGATGGAGAGGGCGGTGAGTTGGTGGTCAGGGCGACGGGAGAGGGCGTCCGGCACGGTGTGGTGCTTGCCAGCCTTGTGCACAAAGGTGATGTCAAACTCCGCAAGGCGCTGGGTCCACCGCATCTGGCGCCCGGTGAGGTTGGACTGGGTGAGCACATGGGTGGTGGCGCTGTTGTCAGTTTCCACAATGAAGGGACGACCCAGTAGGTAGTGGCGCCAGGTGGTGAGGGCATGGAGCACAGCCAGGAGCTCACGCTCATGGGCTGGGTAGTTGACCTGAGCCGGGTTGAGCTTGCGGCTCTCGTAGGCCACCACGTACTCGGCGCCGGAGGAGTCCTGTTGGGTAAGCACGGCACCAATGGCAAAGAGGGAGGCGTCAGTCTTGACGGTGAAGGGGAGGGAGAAGTCAGGGGGGCGCACGACGGGGGAGCTGGCCATGGCTGCCTTGATGTCGGCAGAGGCACGCTGCTCAGCCTCGCCCCAACGCCATGGCTGCTCGTCACGCAGCAGGTCGGTGAGAGGGAGAACACGGTGGGCATGGTGGTGTAGGAGACGCCGGTAGTAGTTGGCGGTGCCGAGGAACGACCGTAGCTGGTGCTTGTCCTGTGGGGCAGGCCAGTCCAGCACAGCCTTGACCTTGGTGGGGTCTGGCTGGATGCCGGCGGCGGAGACGACGTGGCCCAGGAAGTCCACGGTGTCCAGCCAGAATGCGCACTTGGCCAGGTTAGCGCACAGTTGGTGCTTCCGCAAGAGGGAGAGGGTAAGGTGGAGGTGGCGCTCGTGGTCAGCAGCTGACTTGGAGAAGACAAGGATGTCATCTAGGTAGACAAGCACGAAGTCATCTAGGTGGGGCTTGAAGACATCGTTCATGAGCTGCTGGAAGGTGGCTGGGGCATTGCAGAGGCCAAAGGGGAGGACAGTGAACTCATAGTGCCCGTACCGGGTGCGGAAGGCGGTCTTGGGGATGTCGTCCTCAGCCACCCTGATCTGGTGGTACCCAGACCGGAGGTCGATCTTGGAAAAGACCTGGGCACCTGACAGCTGGTCCAGCAGATCATCGATGCGGGGGAGGGGGGTAACGGTTCTTGAGGGTTTGCTGGTTGAGGGCACGGAAGTCCACACAGAGGCGCAGGCTGCCGTCCTTCTTGCGCACGAACAACACAGGGGCAGCAAAGGGGGAGGTGGATGGCCGGATGAAACCCTTGGCCAGGAGGTCGTCCAACTGCTTCTTCAGCTGGTCCAGCTCTGGCTGCGACATGCGGTAGATGGGCCGGGGGGAGGGGGCAGGGCCGGTGAGATGGATGGTGTGGTCCACGGAGCGGCGGGGCATGTCCTGGACTGCAGGCAGCTCCTTGGGAAAGACAGAGGGGTACTGCTGCACCAGTGCTGCCGCCTTGGGGTGGAGAGGGGGTGGAGTAGGGGCAGGGGTGGAGGAAGAGGGTGAGGAAGAGGGGTTGGGTTGCTGGGTGAGCAGGGCCATGAAGACCTCATCATGCCGCGCTGCCCGGCGGAAGCGTGGCGCCGACAGCAGGTTCAGCTGATCCGCTTGGAGTGGGGTGGGTGGGGGTGGGGTCAGAGTGTGGGTGGACCCGGCGTGATCCAGGCGTACGACGTTGTTGATCCAGTCCACACACGGGTTCTTGGCTGCCAGCCACGGCTTGCCGAGGACGATGTCAAAGGAAGGGTTGGGGATGTTAGCCATGGAGAGCTGCAAGCGATCGCGGTAGGTACCCATGCGGATGGAGCACGGTGGGAGGGTGTAGGTGGGTAGGGTAGTGCTCTTGGGGCCTGGGAGGAGGAGGCGACGGGGGGAGAGGGTGGTTGCCAAGTGCAGCCCATTGCGCATGAGGTACTGCTGGCTGACGATGTTGCCGGTGGCGCCGCTGTCCACCATGAACCTGGCTGGGTGACCAGCAAAGGTGCCATGGAGGATGATCAGCTCAGAAGAGGGGCTGCTGCCACTGGCAGACAGGGCAGTGAGCACGATGGGGGAGGGCGCAGCAGCGGGGGAAGGGGTGGGAGTGGGAGTGGGAGTGGGCGTGGGCGGGGAGGTGTGGGAAGGACAAGGAGCAGGAGGGGGACACGGAGGGGCAAGGGGAGGAGGTAACGACCGGGGAGCGAGAGAATCGGCCGGCGGCTGGTCCTGAACAGCCAGCACGGCAAAGGAGTTGACATGGAGGAAGGCAGGTGCATCAGCATTGGCACGCTGCAACACAGCTGGGCGGGCTGTCCGGCCAGGCTGGGGAGGGCGAGGAGGGCTGCCACCTAGAGCTGCAGGTAGGGGCAGGGAGAACCGCACGACCTTACGAGGTCGTCCCGGTGGCGTGGAGCCAGCCACAGAAGGCTGCTTCAGAATGCTGCCAGCAGGTCTAACATGCTGCAGGGGTAAGGGCATGAGTCTGCCAACCTGCAGGGAGGGCCGGCCAGCAGTGTCCGCCTTACCAGTGTACGGCTGGCAGGTGGAATGAAGACCAGGGTAGGAGGGTGTAGGGGCAGGGAGGAGGAAGTAAGGCGCGCGGTGGGGACGAGCGCACCGGGGAGGACAAGGAGAGGAGGTGGAAAAGCAGAGAGGCTGGGAGGGGGTGGTGGGATGGGGTGGGAGGTGGGAGGGGGTGGTGGGAGGGGGTGGTGGGAGGGTCCGGAAGGCGACGTCTAGCGGCGGTCCCCCTTCCGTGGGCCGCTGCTGACGTTTGGGCGGGGAGGGCGGATGGGGCAGTCCTTCATGGTGTGCCCCGCCTTGCGGCAGTAGAAGCACGCCTTGCTGTCCCGCAAAGCCGCACGCTGAGCATCGGAGAGACGAGTGCCCCGGCTGCGGCTTGGGCTGGTGTGGAGCATGGCGTCCAGCTCCATGGGCACCGCGGCAGTCTCAGGGCGGGGAGGGCGGGGAGCGGAGGGAGGGCGATAGGAGGAGCGGGAGGTTGAGGTGGAATAGGAGATGGCGTCCACCCGATCCGCGATGGTGGAGGCTTCGGAGAAGGAGGTTGGCTCGCGCAGCTCCAGCTCACGCCGCACTGAGGGCTTGAGGCCCCGGATGAACCGGTCGAGCTGTTCGGCGGGCGAGAGGTCCGTGACCTCCAGGCAGAGCGCTGTGAACTCGCCAAGGTACCGCCGCACGGAGCTCGTTTGGGTGAGAGCTGCCAAGCGGTCCCTTGCATGGCGCAGCCGGTTGACAGGCGCGAACTGCCGCTCGAACGCAGCGACAAAGCACGTCCAGGAGGTGAAAGAGCTGACGCTGCTGCGGTACCACAGGAGAGCATGGCCGGAGAGGAGGGTGGCGACGTAGACGATCCGTTGGGCGTCCGTCAGCTCGGAGATTGTGAAAAAGAGATCCACTGCGAATAGCCAAGCCGCCACGTCCGTGGTACGGCTGCCAGAGAAAGTGGCGGGTGGATTGGTACGCGGCATACGCTGCTGAGGGGCAGGAGCGGGAGTAGGAGGAGGAGCAGGAGCAGGAGCAGGCGCGGGCGCCGCCGGAGTGGTTTGCTGCAGGGACAGTTGAGCGAGCTGTTGTTCCAGCCGCTGGATTGTGGCCTGCTGCTCCGAAAATACGCGTTGCATCTGAGCGATCTCTTCCGCGTTCATGGCGGCGCGGGATTAGCGGAGAGAATGCGGAGTGGGAGAGAGGAGCGGTGGAGTGGGAGAGACGAGGGAAGAGCACTGCGGTTCCCGAGAGAGAAGGCACCAATGTAACGGAGCTGAGACCAGGGAGCCTGTGAGGGCGGGAGAACGAGACAGGACCCGGGGTCAGATAGAGTTCTGAGCCAAGGTACCTGTCTCTGCCCTCACAGAGCCTTAAGTACTCAAAACCATTCACATTCTTAGTCATCCACGTGTAAAGGGAAAAGGTGTACGTAAACTGTGAACTTCTGTGCTCGGTGCATCCGCCTAGGTTCGGAGCACCTTGCACAGAGAACAACAGAAGCATCCACTGTAAGAAAAGAACAAGTACCCAGTTCGCTAAAGATCAGACATGCAAGTCAGTTTAAAAGATGCAAGCCGCCCATGCTGCGCATGTCCACTACACCCTTCATCATGCACCCCATGGTGGGGGTGCGGGCTCGGCACTTTATCACAGCCTGCCCCACTGGTAACGCTTTATCAAGTACAGCCAGCTGCAAAACAGCGGGTGGGAGTTTGCAAGCAGGGTAGAGACAGATGGGGTCAGCATCTCTGTGCACTTCGTGCGCAGCTAGGCAGTCAAGGAGGCAGTGGAGCTGGCAGTTATAGGGCGTCAGCTCACAGCCACCAGCGACTTCAACCCAGCCACCCACATAGCAGTTGGGGTGGACCCAGGCGTCACCCAAGCCATCAAGGCACCGCATGCACAGCGGGACCCAGCCACGGGCCAGGTGCTGAGGTTGTGGGAGAGGGAGCTGACCAAGGGGCAGCTGAAGCATGACAGCGGGCTGACCAAAGACAAGCGGGACACAACTCGTTGGTCAGCTGCCATCCAGCCACAGCTGCAACAGCTGGCACCACCCTGGACAGCCTCCAGGCCCACATCCAGGCCCTCAGGGCCACCGGGGGCCTGCTGTGGGAGGAGTACCTCAAGCCACGCTGGCGCCGGCAGCGGTTGGGGCTGCACCATGCCCAGGAGCCCGTCAATGAGGGCTTCTACAAGAAGGTATGGCCTGATACCTGACCCTCACCCTCACCCTTCTGCCCTGACCGCCCGGACCTGACCTGGTACCTGACCTAGTACCTGACCTGACCTGACCTGACCTGCAGGTGGTGGATGAAGTGGGTGTTATGCCAGCACTATGCCCGGGAGAGGGGAGTGGCGGTGTGGGCGGGGAGGGGTGTGGCCGCATACGCTTTCATATCCATATAGCGAGTTCTGGTGTCTGGCACTGCGGGTGTGGGCGCAAGTTCCGTGAGGCCCGCGGCCCATGTAGTGATTTTGCGTTGGTCGGGCGGGAGGTCGAGTGATGTGTTGCGACTGTCTCGGATGGCACGCGTGGCGGTCGCGTCTGGGCATGAGGGTTGGGCCGCCATGGCCGCAAGTTTGTTGAGGGCGATGATGTGCTTCTGCTTGACCTTTTTTCCGTACTTCGATGTGAGCATGTTACCGGTGATAATGTGTGTGTTGTCCTTGCAGCTGAGTTCAGAGGCGTGCTGGATGCCTAGGCTTTTGAGGCAGGTGATGCTGGCGCTGACGACATCGTGTGCTTGAGAGCTGCTGGCCTGTGTGATGAGGCGGCCGAGTGTTTGGCATTCCTCATGATAGAGAGGTAGCCCCTCTTCCGTGGCCGATAGCCCGGATATATAGGCATAGACTAGCTGCCGTGCCCTAAGGGTGTGATGAAGGAGGGTGAGCATGCGGTGTCCTTGTGTGCTAGCCTGGGTATTGAGCCATGTGATTTGTTTGTGCAGCATGCTCCTCGAGATGTGGGCGTGTGCCACATCTGTGGACTGGAGGCTGTGTGTGAGGGCTGTCGTGTTGCGGGCGTGATATTCTTGGGCAGTGGAGCTAATGCCTATGCCTAGTTTGTCAGCGTCTTCTCTGATGATGGCATTGGGCGTTCCCAGGGGGAGTCTGAGTTTGAGCTTCACGCATTGATTGATGGACCTGTCGTACAGCTCAAGGTCCCCTGGGGTGCAGGGCACGGCGCAGAAGCTGTAGGCTAGGCTGGGTATGATGGCCGTGCGGATGATGTGTATGGCCTGCCTAGCGCTAGCAAAGGAGCGTCTGAGTCTCTCGAGTTTTTGGCGGAGCTGGGTGATCATAGCGGTGTGTTGTGGTTTCCAGTCCAGCGTCATGGTGATGAGCACACCCAAGTAGGTGAAAGGTGAGGTCGGGCGGTGGTAGGTGACGGGTTTCCCTTGTAGGCTGACGGTTTGGAGTTGTTGGCGGGCCCGCTTGTCCGCTTCGGCCGCGTTGCTGCACATGCCAGTTTCGACCGAGTGGTGAAGCGCCGCTGTAGCGAGGGTTTTACTGTGTGAGATGATGAGGTGACCCCAGTCCGAGAAGGCTGAGAGTTTGTCCGCTTGGCATCGGAGGTTGCGAAGGGTGTTGCAGAGTATGGCTATGTCGTCAGCATAGTCGATGCTGCTGACGGTGGCGCGTTCCCCGCTGTCGGGCGTTGCTGATTTGAATTTATAGCCCCTCGCGCCCACTTGCAGCCATCGCAGGAGGGGTTCAATGTAAATGAGGAATAGGAAGGGCGAGAGAGAGTCGCCTTGTATGGTGCCCCGGTTGACGGGTACCGGGTCAGTATGGCCGTACGGGGTTTTAAAGCGCGTTGTAGCGCCCGTGTATAGGTCCTTTACAGCGTCAGTCGCGTCCGTGGGGAAGCCTAGGTCATGCATGATCCAGAGTAGTTTGTCTTGGCACGTGGTGTTGAACGCACTGGTGAAGTCGACCAGGAGTGCGTAGATATCTGCCTTGGCCAGTTTAGCATCCTCAAGGGCCATGACAAGCATCTGCAGCTGTTGTGTGGTGTTCCTGTGGGAGCGGAACCCAGCCTGGTTCTTGCTGAGCATCCCATTAGCTTCAGCATACTCAGCCAACGTCTTGGTAATGAGGCTGGTCCACAGCTTGTAAACGGTGTTGGCTAGGCCCACAGGTCTGTAGGAGTTGAGGTCCGTTTCTTGCCCCTTGTCCTTGTAGAGGAGGCATGTGTCACTAGTTTTCCATGCTGTGGGTGTGCAGCCTGTTGCCCACATGATGATGAAGAGCTGGTGGATGGTTTCCCGCATCTCCCATGGCAGCATCATGATGATCTCGTTCTCCACCCCGTCTGGTCCCGGGGCCTTGCCTCCTGACAGCCTGCTGATGCATTCCTGGAAGCCTGCCTTGTCCATGATGGCTGTGTGCAGCCAGTGTATGTTTTGGCATGCGTGTAATGCGAAGGCGTCGTCGGCTTTGGCGCGAGCCCACGGGTAGTTTCGTGTCTGTGTGTTAGTGTAGTGGCCAGTCTTGGGGGTCGGGGCCGCCAGCTTCTGCCCATATGCGGCAGTGATTATCCGGTTGAGGTCGGCAGGGGCTGTGCATATGGTTTTGGTGTCAGGGTCAGCTAGCGCCTGTAGGCCTTTGTGGTCGGTGCGGGACGGGCGCAGGATACGTTTGTTAGCCTTCTTGGGCTGGGTGCTGATCAGTTGTTGCATTCTGACGCGAGCTTGTGCGATGGCGAGTGCGGAGTCATCGTCGTCTAGTTGGTGGATTTGGTCGCGGTACGTATTGGTCAGTTGGGCGAGCGCGGCCTGCACGTGATTTTCGGTTGGGTCTTCACCCTGTCGCGCTTGCACCGCGTCCCTGATCTCTTCGTTTATCGCATCTGTCCCTAGAATGAGTTCGTCGATTGTCGGATGCACGTTGGTTTGCTTAAAGAGGGAGTTAGCCTTCCGGCTGAGGTCTCTAGCGGTCTTAAGCTTTCTGCCCAGTGCCAGTCTAATCCTGCACATGGTCCTGCGTTGGTAGTGCTGGCCTCCCCTTGTGAGGGTCTTAGTGTTGCATGTCTTAATAGCTGCCGTCCTGCAGGTTTGTAGGAGGTTTGTGAGCATGGTGGCTGCGGTGTCTACGGCTTCCCTGGCCGGGCGTCCTGCCACTGATGTCAGACGCTGTGGTTGTTGAGGGTTGGTCTTGCCAAGTGTAGCCAGGTGGTGGGTAGCCTCTGTGTATATGGGGGCTAAGAAGGCTGTCAGTTCTGCATGCAATTGTGGGACGCCTGAGCTGGGTTGTTGCACTGCCAGGCGGTAGGCTTCCCTGTCCTTGTTGGTAATGGGGGTGGTGAGGATGGTGTGGCTGTGCTTCGGTGGTTTGTGTGGGGCTGCCAGGTCTATGCCCAGGCGGGCTGTATTCAATGTGGCGGTGAGTGGCCTGTGGTCGCTCAGATAGACGTTGGTATCGACGTGCGTGCGGTGCTCAGGGCCGTGTCTTGCGTCGCGTGTTAGAATAGCGTCGATGCGGCTGTTGCAGTGCGGTTGCTGGTAGGTCCAGGCCCGGTCGCCGGGGTCAGCTTCCTTCAGGTGCATTTCTGCGGCGAACCCCCTCATCATGCTGTCTTGTGTGTATTCGGTGTGCTCGGAACGATCCTCTGTTTTCATCGTGGCGTTGATATCTCCCGCCAGGATGAGTGAGCCGGGCAGGTGCCCAGTGGCTGTTCGTATGTGTTCTTGCATTTT
Source organism: Haematococcus lacustris (assembly GCA_030144725.1). Lineage (NCBI taxonomy): Eukaryota > Viridiplantae > Chlorophyta > Chlorophyceae > Chlamydomonadales > Haematococcaceae > Haematococcus > Haematococcus lacustris. Next base: position 6,850,555 of record JASKMD010000030.1, read on the forward strand.
TTCTCGCATTAACAGCGCGTCCCCGTTGTTTCCCGACGGCCAATACGTGGCGATGATGGTGAGCTGTTCGCACTGGTGTTGGTTGAGGGTCAGGATGACGCATCGTGCGTTCACCTCAGCGTCGATGCTCGGTGGAAGCATAGTGGTTTTCATTTGGATGGCTAAGTTGTGTTTGATGCCTATTAGTACGTCACTGTGGCCTCTGTGTCGGTGTGTCGTATAGTCTGGCATGACTCTCCTCAGCCAGCCAGAGCCTGGATTGTTGCTCTTGGGCTGGGTCATGGTTTCAGTTAGGATCAGGATGTCCGGGCTGTGTTGATGCACAAGGTTCAGGACGTCGTTCCTGGACCTATGGAGGCTTCTGACGTTCAGGGTCGTTAGTGTGATATGCTGTCGATTGTGTGTTGGTTGTGGCTGCCGGGTTGGCAAGGTGCTGTGTTGTGGGTGTGGTCCTGGGTGTTCAGGTAGGTTATCGGTGGGGGGTGGCGGTATTGTGGGGTTGGCGGCGGGGGGTGGGGTGGGGGTTGTGTTTAGGTATCTGTACATCAGGGTCTGCGTGTGCGGGTCCTTGGTTTGCGCTCTTGGCTTGGTCCGTCTTTTGTCTACGATGGTGCCCGATGTCGTGGGCCGTTTACTGCTGCTTGACCGGTCTTGTAGAGTGGGAAGAGTGACTGTGGGGGCGACCCGGCGCAGTCGCGGCCGGGCCTGCTTGTCTGTCGGGTGGGTGTCTGCTGTGGCTGTTAGTATGCGCTTGTAACTCGCTGGTTGTGCAGTGGGTAGCGGCCGGTCTGTTCGGGGGGTGTGCGCGGGTTGTGTGCCCAGGTCTTGGGTAGTAAGGTCGATGTGGGTGGTACGTAGATGTTGTTCCAGCTGCTCCGTTGTGGCGCGCCTTGTAGGGTCAGCTAGCCAGCATAGTGGGTGGATGAGGTTGGTATCAGCCGCGTCGCCCTTTTTAATTTGAACGAGTGTACCCTTCAGCTGAAGCCAGTCTTCCGGGGTGTCCAATCGGCATGGGCGGCCTTGTTCCGAGTCCAACCAGTGCCATGCGTTGTTAATGTGGCGGATGGTGGTAGCGTGATTGTGAGTAATGAGGACGGCGGCTGTGTTAGTGTAGCTGTCCGTCTTGCCCGTGAGCGTGGTGAGGAGCTCTGGTGTGATGTTATTGTTGGTGGTGGTTGTGGCGGTAGGGCATAGGTGGAGGTCCTTGTGGTGGTGGTATAGGTAGTGGTTTATGGTGGAGATGGTGAAGTTGCCAGATTCCTCGTAGATGTGTGGGAGGCTGCTACGTAGTGGTATTATCCTGTGCTCCTGCCGTGCCTGGTTGGCTAGGCCTTGGATGTGTGTGTCGAGTGATTTGCAGTGGGTGATGACGTCTTCGGGCCAGATCATGGGTTTCCCTATGGCCATGTTGATGGCGTGCACAAGACAACATTGTTTGTATTGCCTTTCCATGTAGCATTGGGACGGGTCCTGGTTGTCTTCCTTGTGGCTGATAATGTGACTAATACCCTGTCGGGTGGTGGCCATTGTTTGGGCTGGTGTGGCTGCCGGGTCGGGTGCAATGACGAACACCTCGTGGAAGTGGTTCGTGTAAGAATGCGACAGCTCACAGATGGCTATAGCTGATTTACTGGAGCTGTCGGAATCTAGGAGCTTCCACTGCCCACCCAACTTCCTGAGCGCCATGCTGTGGCCGTTCGTTTTGCACAAGAAGTTGAGTGTGGCATACTCTATCGCTATGGTGTCGAGGTTGTCGTCGTTCCAGTCGTCTGTGTTGCGTAGTTGAGCGACACTCTTAATAGTGAGGCCGTATTTGTATCGAAGGTATAGGTGAATGACCTCGTCGCTGAAGGCGCCCCCGTCCCCTCGTGCGGTATGCCACGCCTTTTTGTCGCCTTCGTCTTGTAGGGTTGTATCCCAGGTTGTCCAAAAGTTATGCAGGTCCTCAGGCTTCACCCATTCCTTTCCAGCTGCATTGTTGAGGGAGTGGGCCTGGCAGTTGCGATTCACCTGCGCTTCGAAAAACAAGGGGTTAGGGTTGACTTCTGGGTGATGCTCCTCATTGTGGGATGGGCCTGGGTTCGCTTCAATATCACCTCCTGCTAGCAACAACCAGCCTATATAGAGCAAGTAGATAGCACTGTAGCAGGGGGACATGACGCCAAGGCAATGGGCTAGCTTGGTTGATAGGGCTGGGATGCTCATGCGGGTAGGCAGATCAGGCATGCGGTTGATGCGCAGAATGTATAGTGTGTACCGTTGCAAAGTCGTGTTGTATTGGTGAACTAGGATGCTGGTGCTTTCTGGGTTGGATGTATAGTGGCCATGCGACTGCCAGCTAGTGAGGGCTGTTGACAGGTGCATCAAGGCAGTGTGACGTTCCACTGAGCCATCAAGGTAGAGGTACAGGGTGTAGGCAGATCCAACAGAGACCGCTCTCCATCTCCTGATTTTCTTAAGGTGTCGTCGGAGGCAAGCTCTAGATTGGGAAGGGGTAATAGCAGGGGGTGGGGGGGTGGGGGGGTAGCCCCTAATTAAAGCGATGCTGGCGATAGCAATGGCGATGTGTGCCATCCAGCTGAGTGTCTCGTGTCCGTAGTCATAGTTGGGCATGGTGCTAGTGTCTATAGTGTCGGCTGTCTGGGATTGTCGCGGGGTGCCTCCCCTAACTCGTTGGTGTAGTTGTCCATCCTCTGCCTTGTTGTTGTAGGCATGAGGGTACCTGATGCGGGGCAGCAGGCCAGCATGGGCAGCATGCGTGGCTGCTCCTGGCAGCGTAGTGAGCTGAGTACACCGCTGCACACTCTCTGACTTGTTGTTGTAGGCATGGCGGTACCTGCTGCGGGGCAGAGCACCAGCATGGGCAGCATGCATGGCTGCTCCTGGCAGCGTCATGGGCTGAGTACACCGCTGCACACTCTCTGACTTGTTGTAGTAGGCATGAGGGTACCTGATGCGGGGCGGCAGGCCAGCATGGGCAGCATGCATGGCTGCTCCTGGCAGCGTCATGGGCTGAGTACACCGTTGCACACTCTCTGATCTGAAATTGTAGGCATGAGGGTGCCTGATGCGGGGCAGCAGGCCAGCATGGGCAGCATGCGTGGCTGCTCCTGGCAGCGTGGTGGGCTGAACGCACCGCTGCACACTCTCAGACTTGTTGTTGTAGGCATGGCGGTACCTGCTGCGGGGCAGCAGGCCAGCATGGGCAGCATGCATGGCTGCTCCTGGCAGCGTCATGGGCTCAACCCACCCCTGCGCACTTTCTGACTTGTTGTTGTAGGCATGAGGGTACCTGTTGCGGGGCAGGAGGCCAGCATGGGCAGCATGCGTGGCTGCTCCTGGCAGCGTAGTGAGCTGAGTACACCGCTGCACACTCTCTGACTTGTTGTTGTAGGCATGGCGGTACCTGCTGCGGGGCAGAGCACCAGCGTGGGCAGGATGCATGGCTGCTCCTGGCAGCGTCATGGGCTGAGCACACCGCTGCACACTCCCTGACTTGTTGTTGTAGGCATGAGGGTACCTGTTGCGGGGCAGCAGGCCAGCATGGGTGGCGGCAATAACATGGGCTGGCCGGTGGTGGTGGGGCGGAGCGCCATGTACCATGTCGACCTGCATGTCAACATGGGCAGCTTGCATTTGTGAACTGGCCGGCTGA
>JASKMD010000030.1:6854709-6887209 GCA_030144725.1 Haematococcus lacustris
GCCACCTGCATTTCCAGGGCCGCTGAGCCCCTAGGCAGCAAAGCAACTGTTGCTGGCCTTGAGTGCCTGGACCAGCCTGTGTCCACGCTGCCAGGCATCAAGCAGCATGCTGGCTTGTCTCTCCCCCTCACCCGCACTGCCCCCCGCCCCCCTCACCCGCACTGCCCCCCACCCCCCTGCAGGCGCTGCGCTGCCACTGGCCGCATGACAGCGAGGTTGAGGGTGCGGGGGGCGCGGAGGAGGCTGAGGGGCTGGCGGTGCTGATGGCCAGCCTGCAGGCGCTCAACTCCCTGGCCAAGACGCGTGTGGGCCTGACCAGCCTGCTGGGGGACCCGGCTGCAGTGCCGCAGCTGATGCAGGTGGGGCAGCAGGGGGCAGGGCAGACCAGGCCAGCCCAGCAGGGTCGTCTCGTGGCGGGCTAGGCACAGTGGGGGTTGAGGGGGCTGCAATGGCCTGCTGGTGAGGCTGCAGAGGGTAAGGGTTGGGTTCGGCTGTAGGCTAGGCTGCCAGCACTGCCTGCAGCCTACTAGCCAGCTCTGCCTTGCACCAGCAGCGGTGCCCTTGTTGGCGCCCAGCATGCTACACAGCCTGGAGCAGCCCAGTTGGCGCCCTCTAACCCCCTTCCTGCTTCATGCTGGTTGCAGGTGCTCCAGCTGCTGCCAGTGCACCCTGAGCTGCCCCTCCTGGCGCTGCAGCTGCTGAAGAAGATGCTGCTGTCCTCAGCTGAGGGCTACTCCAGTGTGCTGCGCTGCCTGCTGGGCCTGCCTGTGGAGCCCTGGCCGCCACCTGATGCGCCCCTAACCGCCCCCAGTGAGCAGGCGCTAGGGGCCACCCCTCCTGCTGCTGAGCTGCGGCCTGATGCCTCACTGAAGGGCTGGGCCACCACCTCCTTCACACCTGCTGCTAGCAGTGGGGCGCTGCCGGCCCCATCCGGGCTTGCTGGTATGCCTCAGGATGGTGGGCCTGACGCTGCGGACAGACAGCCGCCAGGGGATGATAAGCAGCAAGATGAGGGGGCAGGCGCCCCGGCTGCCAGCAACCAGATCACAGCCAAGCCCCCCCCGCCACCCCCACCCCCTGCTGCAACCCCTCCCCCCCCAGTGTTCAAGTTTGGTGTACCCCCCAAGGCACCCTCGGGGCCTCCTCCCCCGCCCCCACCCCCTCCCCCACTTGCAAGGCCAGCAGCCCCTACCTTTGGTGCGCCACCTGCCGCCACCCCCCCCCCACCTCCCCCACCTCCCCCCCCTCGACCACTTGCTCCAGTTATAGGGAAGCCTCTTGCTCCCCCTCCCCCTCCACCCCCTCCACCCCCACCCCGCCCACCGGCCCCTACGCTGGGTAAGGCTCTCTTTCCCCCCCCTGCCCCTCCCCCCCCTCCTCCCCCTCCCCCTCCTCCTCCCCTCCCTCCTCCCCCCCCACCCCCTCCCCCCCCTCCTCCTTCCTCTCCTCCTCCACTCCTCATCAATCCCCACCCCAGCAGTTCCCTGGACATGCGCCACATCTGCGCCTGGCTGGCTGTCCTGGAGGGCGGTGGCTGCAGTACCTACCAACAGCGCCCCCTGGCCATGGCTGGACCTCAGGCTGAGGGCTGCCCCGTCAGCACCCCCCTCCTGCAGCCGCCTACTGCCCCTGGGGGTCCTGGGCAACACCAGCACCCGCCACAACCTCCCTCACCACCCTGCATGCCATCCCCCAGCCCACCCCCACCTCACCTGCCGCCCCCTCCCGGCCCCCCTCCTCCCCCAGCATTCAGCTTCAAGACCCCGGCCCGGGCGGTGACCAGCAGCCCTGCTGCCATGCCCAATGGCACCCGCCCCCCCCCCCTGCCCCCTGCACACAGCCTACAGCTAGTCAGCCCTGCAGCTGCAGCCGGAAATGCTGGCGGGGGGCACTGCCCCTCCTCCCAGCTCCACCCAGCAGACAGCAACAAGGCAGCAGCTCGCCCAGACAGTCCAATGGGGCTGGGTCAGCCAGATCAGCCAGAGCTGGGCCTGATGAATGGCGCCTCACATTCAGCCTCGTGCAGCCAGGCAACAGCCAGGGAGTCGTCTGATGGCGGGGAGGGGCCCAGTGCAGCACTGTTGGAGAGGAGGCCGCTGCTGACGCCAGTCCCGACTGCAAAGCGCACCCCACTGCAGCCTGGCACACAGCCAGAGCTACGGCCTGCTGGACCGCCAGCTCAGCGGCCCCCTGGCCCTGCAGCAGCGCAGCTCATCCCTGGACTGTCACCAGTGCAAGCGGGCTCCACACCCGTGCCCGGCCCCACCCCGCCCCCACCTGCCAGCACCACGGTGGTGCCCCACTTACCCACCGAGGCCAGCAAGCAGCCAGCGCAGAGCCCTGCCCCACTGCCTGGCCGCCCGCCAGCAGCATCAGGGAGCTCTCCCGCCCCGCCCCTCCCTGCACTGGAGGCCGCACCATCATCGGTGCGTTGCCCTTAGCTCTCCAGCTGCAACTGCCCGCTGCCAACTATGCAGGCCACGCTTGACCTGTTGCTGCGGCCAGCCTGCCAGCTAAGCCCTTCAACGCTTAGCCTGCTGCTCATGGCCTGCGCTGCTGCCTGTGCCGGGTGTGCTGCAGGTGGCCATCCTGCTGGGCCTGTTTGACAAGGGTAGTACGCACTACAACGATGATGTAGCGCACGAGGCGCTGACGCTGGTAAGGCAGTGCGCAGGCACCTGTGCTGCTGCCCCCAATGGCTGCCAGAGCAGCCCGCAGCCAGCACTTGGCAGCACCGGCGCACTCCCCTGCTGCCGGGGGTGAGCGGTGTGTTTCACTGCGGCTGGTGGCTGCAGCTGGAGTGCATCCTGCGCGACCCCCTGGTGGAGCAGTGCACGGGCCTGGTGCGCCAGCTGTGCATGGAGCTCAAGGCGGACGAGGTGTACTTCAAGCGAGTGCGCCAGGCCCCATGCACCCCTGCCCCCACTCCCTGACCTGCCAGCGTCCCCAACCCCCTGGGCTGTAGCAGGGCAGGAACACGCTGCCAGTGCGGTACCCTAACCCTGCCCGCCCTGCTGCTGCTGCGTGCTGCTGCTGCTGTGCCGCAGCGGTGTACTGGCAGAGCTGACTGCGGAGGATGAGGGCAGCGAGGCGCTGGCAGCGCTGGCGCGATACCTCAAGAATGCAGTGTATGAGATGACAGTGCCCAAGAGGCGGCCCAGCCCCCCGCGGCGCCTGCCCCCCGCCCCTACCGCTGCCGACCTTGCGCGTGACGCCGCCCGGCTGAGCAGGATTGCGGCGGCGCACCGTGACCCTGAGGACGAGGCTGCGGCCGCTCAGGCTGGAGAGAAGGACAAGGCGCGGGAGGCAGCGCAGCAGGCAGGGCCTGGCCACCATCAGCCGGCCCCACCGCTGGAGCAGGCTGTGCCCCAGGGCAATGCCGAGGGCCCAGCAGGGGAGCCCAACAAAAAGCCGGCTGAGGCAGTGAACCCAGGTGGGCCAGGCCTGTGGCTGGCTTGAGGAGCGCATTCAGCCGTGGTAAACAGACAGGCACGTACATCACTTGTTTCCTATTGCTGCGGGAAGAAGCATAGCTCTACACCTGCGCTGTTGCTAGTGATTCTGAACACACGTCCCTGTTTGAGCCTAACCGTCCACCGCTTGCCAGCACTCTCAGCCTCACTCTTACCACTCTCTTGGGCCCGGCCAACGAAGCTTTGAACATAATGTGGACAAGACGTGACCATAAGAATCCTTACTGCTGGCACGCAAAAGAAAATGAATGGCTACAGCAAAGTTTTTGCAAAACTGGGGGATACGAGTGATTTGACCCAAGTGTTTTATTGTGGCTTAAGTGATGGTTTGCACCAGCCTGCTGCCCAGCCTGTGTGCTTGCTGTTGCATGTGCCTGTCGCAGGGGCTAAAGCAAGCTCCACTGCCCCCCACCCCCTCATCCCTGCCCCCCCACCCCGTGCCCCACCCGCTCCTGCCAGCGTGCCAACTGCCGTCCTGAAGGTGTGACAGCGCCTGCAGCCAGCACACAGCCAGAGGCACTACTCGCACCTGGCTCCGTGCTTCAGCCCACACCCAGCCTTCTCAGCCAGCTCAGCTCCCTCACAACACCACCTGCTGCTGTGCCTATCTCCAGGCAAAGCCAGTGCCTGCGCCGCCCTGCAAGCTGAAGCCACTGTTCTGGGATGCTGTGCCTGCACCACGCCTGAAGGTGGGGCACAAAGCTGCCTGCTTTCTGCTCCTACTCCTGACCCCTTCAGCTGCTCCCACCTGACCCCTTCCCCTGCCCCCTTCCCCTGTCTCATACCTCTGCCCCTTTCCCCTGCCCTCTGCCCTCTGCCCCTGCCTCCTGCGTCCTGCCCCCTGCTCTCACCTGCCCCTGCTCTCACCTGCTGCCTGCTCTCACCTGCCCCCTGCTGCCAGGGAACCTTCTGGGCACTGGAGAATGGCGAGGCCGTGGAGTTGCCGCCCCTCGACTGGTCTGCCTTGGCGCAGCAGTTTGTGCAGGTGGGGCCTGCCAAGCAGGCTGTGCTTGACCTGCCTAGCCCATACTCCAGGAAAGCTGGGTCGGTCAGACGGCAACGCACAGGGGTGTTCGTGTGTGAGGGATGCATGTGGGTAGCCAGGCCTGTGACATTGAGGCAGAGTGCTGCTGGCCTGATCATGAGTGCAGGCAGCGCCTAAGGCCAAGCCGTCTAACAGTGCCCTGGGCGGCAAGGATGGCGGTGCAGGAGATGCCAAGCCCAAGCTGGTGCGCTGCTTACTCTGTTGTGGACCCCTGTCGTGCCGCTGCCCAGTCTCTAGACCTGGTGCCTGACCCCCCTGGCTGCAGATCTCCCTCATCGACGGCAAGCGGGCGCACAACGTCAACATCCTCATGGGCGGCAAGATCAAGGTGAGCCGCAGCACCCTGCTCAGGCCCTGATGGTGAGGCACGACACCTCAGCACGCCACCGCTGCTGCTGCTTGTGATGGTTGTGGTGGGTGTGGTGGTGGTGGTGCAGATCCCGGTGTCAGGGCTGCGCGCCGCAGTGGTGGGCCTAGACCCGCGCATTTTCAGCAGCGAGGAGGTGCTGACAGCCTTGGCGCAGGTGAGCAGGGAGCAGCGCCAGGGCTCTGGCTTGCTCTTGCACACCGCTCCACAGGTCCTCTGCTCCCTATTGCCCCCTACTCGCTCCTGGTCCAGTTCCGCCAGCTGTGTACAGCACCTGCTGCCCGCAGTGCGTGCCCACACCTGAGGAGGCCGGTGCCCTGGACGCCTTCCAGCGCTCAGGCCGCCCTGCCTCAGAGCTGGCCGACGCTGACCGGGTGCTGTACGGTGAGAAGGCAGCAACAGCAGCAGTCAAGCAGCTCAGGCCAGCTGCCCAGCTAGCCGGTCCTTAGCCCTTCAGAGCACACAGTGTCACGCCTGCTACCAGTATGCATGCGTAAGGCTAAGGGCGGGTGCGTATGTGAGGCGTGGGTGTAGAGCTGGGTAGGATGAGGGCATCACAACCGCCTGGTGTTGTGCCGCAGAGCTGATGTGTGTTCCCGGAGTGGAGGCTCGCCTGCGCTGCTTTAAGCACGTTTTTGCCATCCCTGACAAGGTCACCACCGCCAGCCAGGTGCGGCAGCCAGCCCCCAGCACCGCTGCCGCCCACCTCTGCCGACCTCACCTGAGCATTGTGCTGCCGCCCTGCTGCCGCCGACAGGTCTTCCAAGCGTCACTGCAGGCGTCAGAGCAGCTTCAGAGGTCCACAGGCTTCAAAGCAGTGCTGCGCACAGCCCTGGCTGCCGGCAACTACCTCAACTACGGGACGCGCAACGGCAACCAGCTGGGCTTCAGGCAAGTGCAGCGCCAGCTGTAGTGTTGGACCTGGGCCCGGCAGGTGGCTGCTGGCTGCTGTGCGCTGGAGCCGTGGCCTGAGCTGCCTGGGTGGCCTGACGGTGCCCTGCAGGCTGAAGAACCTGCCAAAGCTGGCTGACCTGCGGACTGCAGACGGCAAGTCCACCCTCATGCAGGTGCGCCCTGCACTGCCACCCTGCATTGCGCACAGTGTGTGGCTGCAGGCTGCAGCTGCCCACTGCCAGTGGCAGGGTTGGCATGCACGAGGTGGGTGTGCTGCCCCCGCCCAGGTGCTGGCCGCCGAGGTGCTGAGAATGCAGCTGGCCCAGGGCCTGGAGCCCTCGGTGCTGCAAGAGGAGCTGGCGGCACTGTCCAACCCCTGGCTCAAGGTGGGCTGCCTGGGCTACCACACGCCTTGGCCAGGCTGGCACCCACACCTGGCCTGTTGTGTGAGCCTCAGGCCATGAGCCTTACTTCCTCCCTCCCTCCCCTTGCTGTTGCTGAGGCCAGGTGTCGCATCAGGAGGCGGCTGAGAGTCTGTCTGCAGTGGGCAGCCAGCTGGAGGACATCCGCAGCCTGCTGGCGGATTACGTGCCACTGGGACAGCTGCCGGCGGACGGCCGCAAGACAGGCAGCCCAGGGGACAAGGGGCACACCCCTGCTCCTGTGGGCTGCCCTGACCCTGCAGCGCCCGCTACGCGCTCTGCCCGAGCCAGCATTGAGCTGCAGGGCTGGGGTGCGCAGGCACCTTGGCGAGCAGGCTCAGCTAGTGAACTGCCGCCTGCGACCCGCCTCCCCTCGGAACCAGGCAGCTGCAGCACAGCCCATGTGGCAGCCACCGTCAGCAGCAGCCACACCCCCACTTCCCCGGCCCCACCTGGACCCCCACCCCAGCCCCCCAAGACAGACCGCCCCACCCCCTTCACACCGCCGCCGCCGCCACCTCGCCCACCTGCCCCGTCTGCAGCAAGGCCACCTCCCCCACCTCCACCCCCACCCCCACCTCCACGCCCACCCCCACCTGCAGCAAAGCCTCCTCTGTCCCCCCCCCCCCCCACCACCAGCGCCGTCACCCCCACCTGCAGGCCCCCCGCCGCCCCCTCCACCCCCCCCTGGGCCCCCACCCCCACCCCCTGGTGTGCCACGTAGCAAAGGGCCTCCTGGACCACTTCCCCCTCCACCTGCACCCACCCCACCCCTCCCTCCGCGACCTCCAGGGGCCCCCCCTCCACGGCCCCCAGCCCCCCCTGCACCGTCTGTAGCGCACCCTGCCCCTCAACCCTTGACTCTGGATATCCCAGGTCAGCTGGCCCCTGGTGACAGCAGCAGCAGCAGCGCGCCGCCCCGCACCCCCACACGGCTGTCAGCCTCTGGTGCTCCTGCCACCCCCAGCCCCCGGCAGTCAACAGACGGCCGCGACCCGCTGGATGCTGAGCTGGCCCTGGGCGTTAAGGACATGTTCAAGGTAGGCCCGCGCATGGCAGGCCAGTGCATTGTCACCATTGCATGCTGCAGTCCCTTTCATGGGCAGTAAGGTCCATGTACAGGCACTGAACCCTTCATCAATCACTGTGTGTACATTGGCTGGAGTACATGGGCATGGCTGCCGTGTAAGGCAAGGATGTCAAGGTGGTGCAGTACCTATGAGGCTGGGCTGCTCGCTCATCCTCCTGCCTTCCAGCACTTGGAGCCTGCCATACCTGCCATACCTGCCATGTATGCCTGCCAAACATATGCCTTGTCCTGCACCACACGGAATGCTGCCCACCCCTGCCTCCCTGTCTGTAGGAGGTGATGTCAGCAGAGCTAGACAAGTTGGACAGGTTGTTCTTCGCCGCCTCAGAATTGCAGAGGAGCGCCAAGTCGAGCTATGACAGCCTGCTTGCCTTCTACGGGGAAAACGCGCACTCTACCCCATCTGGTCAGTGATGTGCCGACCCAGCCTCCTTGCCACTTTTTTGTGTATCGCTATAGCCATGTGTTACCAACCCTGCTTTGCAGACACTGAATTTTGGGCTGCCTTGACGCTATTTGTGGAAAAGTTTGCGGTGGCTCAAAAGGCATTGCTGTTGGAGCGCAAAGAGAAGGCAGAGCGGGAGGCACGGCGCATGTGAGTGGATGCTTGCAACGTTTCCTTGTTTCGTGAGCAAGTACACATGAGCATGCAATCAGGCATGCGCTTGTGCTTTTCATTTGTTCTGAATTGTCCCTGTCATGAGTAGATGCCACACTGTACCATTGTCGTACCTTGCGCGCCCTCACATCTCAGGCAACGGGAACAGGCGCAAGCAGGCCGGGCTCTACAAGTGCGTAGCGAGCCCCCAAACACCGTGGACAAGGATGCTCGTGCTCGCATGTTGGCCCAGCCCACATGGGACATGGGGAGAGGGGCTGAGCCACACCAACCAACCGACGCAATGCCACCGCAAGCAATTGAGGGTGTTGACATAACCTCACGGTTGCAGGATGACACGATATCGCATGGTGGCTTGGGATCACCCGTTGTAGTTTTGCCAAGTCGGGTAGGTAAGGATACGAATTCAGCAGATGAAGGTAGAGACCCAACCGCCCGGGTTTTGACGTGGGAGGACGCTTGAGGTGGGGCATGGTGAAGGTGGCAGTGCGTCATGTAAATCAAATGCTCACCTTGACATTATGGCCCAAGTGGATACGAATGTTATTGTAGTCCGCCACTAGACTGTTGGGCCGCCCACCCCGTGCCACATAAGGCCGTATTTGTAGCTGTGGGACATCATTTTCGCAACATGAGGATTGGGTGCAGACTAAGCGTGAAACGTGAGTTATTGTTGGTTTTGTCAACGAAGTCAGAAGCCCACACATAGCAGGCAGCACTCCAAGGCTTGCGATCACGGCGCTTTCATCCATGCTTCTTAGCGAAGTTTGATCCACTGCGTCGGCGCATCGCAATGGCGACGACGTACTCAAGGCGCGACTTTTACCGAGCGGCGCAATGATTCGTGAATCTGAGGCGATGTGGGCGCAAGCCTATCTGTGGACCGCTCGCATTCCCGACCGTGTGGTGAGCTGGGTCAGGTGAGCTGGGTGGTGAGCTGGGTCAGGTACGACAAGCCTGCACCGTTGACAACATGCACAACCCAGCCAACCAGACCCATTTGGCAAGCCTTTTAAAACGTACATCTAATGCCTTGCAAGATGTGTATGGCTCACACAGCTGAAGCCGTCAGCCATTAGGCTGCATGCCTCCCTCCCTCTAGGGTTTCGGGGCATTCCGTAACGCGAGTCCAAGCTGCGGTGTGCGGCGTGGTGTGGGGGGGAGTGGAGAGGTGGCAGACTCAGAGTGGGTGGTGGTCAGACAGGGGAGAGAAGGGCGAACAGGGCAAGAGGGAAGAGTGTGACCCGGCAAAGCTGCAACAAGCAGCAACAACAACACTGACAGCAGCAACAACACTGGCAGCGGTAACAACAACAGTAGCAACAACAGCAACAACAATGAGTAGCAACACTGGCAGCAACATCAACATCAACAGCAGCGACAACAACAACAGGAGCAAAAACAACAATAGCACCTCAAGGCAGTTGACCCTTGGCTGTCTCAACCCTCCCACAACTGTTACCTCGCATCGCACGCCATGCTGCACCTGCAAGCAACCGACATGGCATGGACTATGCATGGACTATCCAGCCAACCAGACCCATTTGGCAAGCTTTTTAACATACATCTAATGCCTTATCTACATTTAGTTCCGTTTTCATGCGTTGTAATAGTTAATAGCCTGCTGTTTAAGAGACTTAGTTGCCTATTATGCTGTTAAAAACGCGGGACGCGGGCCATTTTAGAAAAGTGCATAGCTGGTTCAAACTAGCGACCATCCCGCGTGCTACCACGCCCCGCCCTTCGCTCCAAAACAATGTGTTGCTCCAGAAGTGCGGCTTCGCCGCACAGAATGTAGCCACAACGCACCAAAAACGGAACTAAATTAGATAGTGGCAGCGCCCGGGGCGTTTTAGGCCCCCAAAAACACTCGGCCTCGGCGCTGGAGCGGAACAGCTCTCGACCTCAGCCAGCAGCCGCGTCGCTACGCTCCGCGGCTGCTGGCTTCGGTCTTGAGCTGTTCCGCTCCAGCGCCTCGGCCTCACGTTTTTAGGGCGCCTAAAACTACCGGCGCTTCCACTATCTACTATGCAAGCAAGCATGCATGCAAGCATGCGAACATCATTTACACACACATTGCACACAAATAGTTTTGTTTGGCTGCATGCGGGCTTGCTTGACCGGCTGTCGGGCTATCGGGCTGGACAAATAAATGTGGTGTGGCCAGAGGCCGCACATACATATGTTGTCTGTTGCCCGTCCGATGTGGGACGGGCCCACTGCCCTAGTAAGATGCATATGTCTCACACAGTTTAAGCCATCAGCCATTAGGCTGCATGCCTCCCTCCCTCTTGGTTTTCGGGGCATTCTGTAACGCGAGTCCAAGCTGCAGTGTGCGGCGTGGGGTGGGGGGGAGTGGAGAGGTGGCAGACTCAGAGTGGGTGGTGGTCTGTCAGGGGAGAGAAGGGCGAACGGGGCAAGAGGGAAGAGTGTGACTGTCAAACCTGCAACAAGCAGCAGCAGCAGCAACACTTGCAGCAGTAACAACAACAGTAGCAGCAATAGCAACAACAGCAACAACATTGACAACAACACTGGCAGCAACATCAACAACAACAGCAATGACAACAACAACAGAAGCAACAACAACAATAACACCTCAAGGCAGTTGACCCTTGGCTGTCTGAACCCTCCCACAACTGCCACCTCGCATCGTACGCCATGCTGCACCTGCAAGCAACCGACATGGCATGGACTATGCATGACCAAGATATGATGGGAAGTATGTGGGGAAAAGGGCCGCTTAAGGCTGTTGGCATGGCTGCATTAGCCTATGCTAGTGCCACTCCTGCAACTTCTTGACAACCTCTCCATGACCGAGCGTGGTTTAATGGGATGGGGAGGGTGTGTGAAGAAGGAGGTGGAAGTAGGAAGAGGTTGCTGGCTGCTATGCATGGCTTGGGAGGTGGTGGTGATGGTGGTGGTGGGAGGGGTGCGGGGTATGCTTTGCAAGGTAGGGTAGGGCTCCTGGCTGTTGGCTCTATTCTGCTTTGGGCTTGGCCTGCTCGCTCTTGGCTGCCGCTCTAACCTCCTCCTTGATGCTGCTCCTAGCTGCTGCTCTCGGCTTCTGCACTTGGATTATGCTCTTGGCAGCTGCTCACAGCTGCGGCCCATAGCTGCGGCCCATAAATGCTACTGTGGGGAGGGGGGACCTGTTGTTGCGCACACTTGAAGTGCTCAACAACAAGACTTATCTCTCAAGCTCGTAAGTATTCTTGACTATTACTCAAGGCTGCCTTTCAAGTAGTAGTAGTTGTTACACTAAGGAGGTAGGGCTCGGGTGGATACAAGCCAACCTCCAAAGGTAAAAGACTAAGGAGAGAACAGAGAAAGAGGTAAAGAGAAGGGGAACTACCTAGGAGAGAAAGAACTCAGGAAGGGAAGGGGAAGGGAGCTAAAGGGAGCGGGGGAGAGACCTCGAGAAGTTGCCCATCCTTTCAGTGGTTCCTTTAAACCGCACATGCACAAGCAACGTGACACCCCTGATACTGATGTTCTTGTATGATGTCAACTTTTTTGTCGTTGTACTTGCTCCTCCTTTGCTCCTTCTTCCCTTGCTCCTCCGTTCCGGGCTCTAGGATGCTCCTGGCTTCTCTTGTGACGCATAAGGTTGCACCTAGAATGTTCAAGCAAGGTCATGGCTAAAGCTCTTATTGTTATCGGCTCGGCGGGGCGGGGCGGGGCGGGGCGGGGCGGGGCGGGGCGGGGCGGGGCGGGGCGGGGCGGGGCGGGGCGGGGCGGGGCGGGGCGGGGCGGGGCGGGGCGGGGCGGGGCGGGGCGGGGCGGGGCGGGGCGGGGCGGGGCGGGGCGGGGCGGGGCGGGGCGGGGCGGGGCGGGGCGGGGCGGGGCGGGGCGGGGCGGGGCGGGGCGGGGCGGGGCGGGGCGGGGCGGGGCGGGGCGGGGCGGGGCGGGGCGGGGCGGGGCGGGGCGGGGCGGGGCGGGGCGGGGCGGGGCGGGGCGGGGCGGGGCGGGGCGGGGCGGGGCGGGGCGGGGCGGGGCGGGGCGGGGCGGGGCGGGGCGGGGCGGGGCGGGGCGGGGCGGGGCGGGGCGGGGCGGGGCGGGGCGGGGCGGGGCGGGGCGGGGCGGGGCGGGGCGGGGCGGGGCGGGGCGGGGCGGGGCGGGGCGGGGCGGGGCGGGGCGGGGCGGGGCGGGGCGGGGCGGGGCGGGGCGGGGCGGGGCGGGGCGGGGCGGGGCGGGGCGGGGCGGGGCGGGGCGGGGCGGGGCGGGGCGGGGCGGGGCGGGGCGGGGCGGGGCGGGGCGGGGCGGGGCGGGGCGGGGCGGGGCGGGGCGGGGCGGGGCGGGGCGGGGCGGGGCGGGGCGGGGCGGGGCGGGGCGGGGCGGGGCGGGGCGGGGCGGGGCGGGGCGGGGCGGGGCGGGGCGGGGCGGGGCGGGGCGGGGCGGGGCGGGGCGGGGCGGGGCGGGGCGGGGCGGGGCGGGGCGGGGCGGGGCGGGGCGGGGCGGGGCGGGGCGGGGCGGGGCGGGGCGGGGCGGGGCGGGGCGGGGCGGGGCGGGGCGGGGCGGGGCGGGGCGGGGCGGGGCGGGCGGGCGGGGCGGGGCGGGGCGGGGCGGGGCGGGGCGGGGCGGGGCGGGGCGGGGCGGGGCGGGGCGGGGCGGGGCGGGGCGGGGCGGGGCGGGGCGGGGCGGGGCGGGGCGGGGCGGGGCGGGGCGGGGCGGGGCGGGGCGGGGCGGGGCGGGGCGGGGCGGGGCGGGGCGGGGCGGGGCGGGGCGGGGCGGGGCGGGGCGGGGCGGGGCGGGGCGGGGCGGGGCGGGGCGGGGCGGGGCGGGGCGGGGCGGGGCGGGGCGGGGCGGGGCGGGGCGGGGCGGGGCGGGGCGGGGCGGGGCGGGGCGGGGCGGGGCGGGGCGGGGCGGGGCGGGGCGGGGCGGGGCGGGGCGGGGCGGGGCGGGGCGGGGCGGGGCGGGGCGGGGCGGGGCGGGGCGGGGCGGGGCGGGGCGGGGCGGGGCGGGGCGGGGCGGGGCGGGGCGGGGCGGGGCGGGGCGGGGCGGGGCGGGGCGGGGCGGGGCGGGGCGGGGCGGGGCGGGGCGGGGCGGGGCGGGGCGGGGCGGGGCGGGGCGGGGCGGGGCGGGGCGGGGCGGGGCGGGGCGGGGCGGGGCGGGGCGGGGCGGGGCGGGGCGGGGCGGGGCGGGGCGGGGCGGGGCGGGGCGGGGCGGGGCGGGGCGGGGCGGGGCGGGGCGGGGCGGGGCGGGGCGGGGCGGGGCGGGGCGGGGCGGGGCGGGGCGGGGCGGGGCGGGGCGGGGCGGGGCGGGGCGGGGCGGGGCGGGGCGGGGCGGGGCGGGGCGGGGCGGGGCGGGGCGGGGCGGGGCGGGGCGGGGCGGGGCGGGGCGGGGCGGGGCGGGGCGGGGCGGGGCGGGGCGGGGCGGGGCGGGGCGGGGCGGGGCGGGGCGGGGCGGGGCGGGGCGGGGCGGGGCGGGGCGGGGCGGGGCGGGGCGGGGCGGGGCGGGGCGGGGCGGGGCGGGGCGGGGCGGGGCGGGGCGGGGCGGGGCGGGGCGGGGCGGGGCGGGGCGGGGCGGGGCGGGGCGGGGCGGGGCGGGGCGGGGCGGGGGCGGGGCGGGGCGGGGCGGGGCGGGGCGGGGCGGGGCGGGGCGGGGCGGGGCGGGGCGGGGCGGGGCGGGGCGGGGCGGGGCGGGGCGGGGCGGGGCGGGGCGGGGCGGGGCGGGGCGGGGCGGGGCGGGGCGGGGCGGGGCGGGGCGGGGCGGGGCGGGGCGGGGCGGGGCGGGGCGGGGCGGGGCGGGGCGGGGCGGGGCGGGGCGGGCGGGCGGGGCGGGGCGGGGCGGGCGGGGCGGGGCGGGGCGGGGCGGGGCGGGGCGGGGCGGGGCGGGGCGGGGCGGGGCGGGGCGGGGCGGGGCGGGGCGGGGCGGGGCGGGGCGGGGCGGGGCGGGGCGGGGCGGGGCGGGGCGGGGCGGGGCGGGGCGGGTGTAATAGTGGGATGACATCGTATGGTTTGTGCGATTCAAGCCGCCGCCGCCGGATGCATTTCGGCGCCAGCCCGTCGAACTGTGTACGTCCATGTGCACGTTCACAAGGCTGTGGGACGTAGCTAATGTTTGGTCGCAGGCCGATTTGTGTTTAGTGCACTTCACTCGGTCAGGTCGCATCGTGACGTGACGCGCCTTGATGTGGCGAAGAACGTGGGGCCTTGATGTGGCGCCTTGACGTGGTGCATTCCCGAGGCTCTAGCCTCAGCCTGTTGGCTGCAGCCTACATGCCTGAATGTCGTGATGCTTGCCTAGCTATAAGGTTGGTAGTGAGGGCTGTTGACTAGGCACACGACTCATGGCCCTTGGTAGTCATGGCCTAGGCTGCTTGGTGATGCTCATGTCGTAGCCGCAGATGCAGGTCACCCTGGCTTGGTGTGGCTAAGTGGCCAGGTGCAGCCGGGTGCAGCCGGGTGATAGCCATGGCTTAGGCTCATGGACAGAGCTCATGACATAGACATAGTTTGTCATGGCTGCCATGTAGGTGATGGGAAGTCGGCGGCTAATCCGATATGCCCCAACATCGTGTGCAAGGAAGTGTTGGCTGCAGGTATCCCGTCATCCTCATGAAGATGTCCTCATGATGTTGGCCAAGGAACAAGGTCTAAAGCTTGTTGTGGCTGGAATGAGCAAACATGGCCGGCATGGCTGGCATGGCTGGCATGGCTGGCATGGCCGGCATGGCTAGCATGGCTGGCATGGCTGGTATGACTGGCATGGCCGGCATGGCTGGCATGGCTGGCATGGCTGGCATGGCCGGCATGGCTGGCATGGCTGGCATGGCTGGCATGGCTAGCATGGCTGGCATGGCTGGTATGACTGGCATGGCCGGCATGGCTGGCATGGCTGGCATGGCCGGCATGGCTGGCATGGCTGGCATGGCTGGCATGGCTGGCATGGCTGGCATGGCTGGCATGGCTGGCATGACTGGCACAGCCGGCATGGCTGGCATGGCTGGCATGGCTGGCATGGCTGGCATGGCTGGTATGGCTGGCATGGCTGGCATGGCTGGCATGGCTGGCATGGCTGGCATGGCTGGCATGGCTGGCATGGCTGGTTATGGCTGGCATGGCTGGCATGGCTGGTTATGGCTCTTCATTGCCTGATCATGGCTGTTCATGGTGTCATGCTAGGCTATCGCTTTGCGCCGCACGTGACATGTTCTGGATGCTGGACACCGCTGGCTGCTGGTGCACATGCGTGTGTATGATGCATGCATGTCGTGCTGCATGTCGTGCTGGTTGTGCCATGCTCGGTCAATGAGCTGTTGACACGCATGGTTGCTTGCTGTTGCATGCAAGCTTGCCACACATGGTGCATGCATGAAGTTACATGCACATGAAGCACACATGGGTGTGTGGGTGCTAGGCTTGTGCAAGGCCACGGTGTATTCCGTCGGCTGTGTCCAGCGGCTGACATGATGTCAGACCGCGAGTCGCCAAGGGTGCGGCGGAGAGGGGAAGCTGCCTTGTAGGAGGGGAGGAATGTAACAGTTGTACGGCGCATGCAAGTGTGATGCTAGCCATAAGGTACTCTGAACCCTGTAAAGGGAACAGTGGGTTCACAGCCCAACGAGCTACCCCGCTCTAAGCTCGTGGTACATGGCATCTAGGCGAGGTCAACCTGTGGGGTGCGTGGTTGACAACTCCCGCACGTTACAGCGGGGCGGGAGTTGGAGCCTCGGCTACAGTACTGGAAGTGCCTACAGAAGGCACCAAAAGTACTGTAGGTCAGATTAGACAAGCTCGCTTGTAAATAGGGTACCATGCTGTTCTCCACATCCAAACCACCATTTGCTACCGCGATTGCACCGCTGGCTTCTGCGTGCTATAATAGTGAGAGGCGTCGAAGCGTAGACCCGGAGGCTCAATATGGGTATTTGTGCCTAAAGTTGTGTCCACGCAATAAGGTCGCTGTAGGGAGCTACATACATACGTATAAGGTCTAAGGCCGAGGCCCGTCTCTATCCACTCCTACAATTTAGTCCCTGCATTTCTCCTTGCGCTTTTGCCGACCTTGTCCAAATGGGCTGAAACTTGGCACGTTGGTAGCTTGTGATGTAAGGAATCCATCCCAAAAAGAATTAGGTCAAACAAATCAAAGACAGAGGCTCGGCGGCCCGTGGCGTTCACGCAGGGACGGATGCAGGGATGGAGGGGGGGTGCAGGGACGAGTGCAGGGATGGAAGTGGGGGTGCAGGGACGAATGCATGGATGACTTGGGGGTGCAGGGACAAATGCAGGGATGGAGGGGGGGGTGCAGGGACGAACGCATGGATGACTTGGGGGTGCAGGGACAAATGCAGGGATGGAAGTGGGGACGCAGGGACGGATGCAGGGATGACTTGGGGGTGCAGGGACAAATGCAGGGATCGAAGTGGGGACGCAGGGACGAGTGCAGGGATGACTTGGGGGCGCAGGGACAAATGCAGGGATGGATGTGAGGACGCAGGGACGGATGCAGGGATGGATTAGGGACGCAGGGACGAATGCAGGGACGATTGCAGGGACGGATGCAGGGACGAGTGCAGGGACGGATGCAGGGACGGATGCAGGGATCAGTGCAGGGACTAGTGCAGGAATGGAAGTGGGGGTGGAGGGACGGATGCAGGGATGACTTGGGTGTGCAGGGACGAATGCAGGGATGGAGGGGGGGGTGCAGGGACGAACGCAGGGATGGATGTAAGGGTGCAGGGACGGATGCAGGGATGCTGTTGGGGTGCAGGGTCGAATGCAGGGACGGATGCAGGTCCGAGTCCAGGGAAAACGGGCGCAGGGACGAGTGCAGGGCTGAGTGCAGGGCCGAATGCAGGTACGAGTGAAGGGACGAGTGAAGAAGAAGAAGAAGACTACTCCGGTAAAAACCGGCGTGCATTCAGGGAGGAGCTTCCGCCTGGGGCGCGGCCTGCTCCCACCTCCAAAAGTTGGACATAGGCTGGACATGTCCCCACCAAGCTGCCCTAGCTGTAGCCACAGGCCAAAGCTAGCAGCCAAGGCAAACAAAGAGGCATGAGAGGAGCAAAGACCAATGCACTCGGCAACTGGACCTATCTCTTCTCCTCGTTGACGAGAGCAGTTCCCGCCTTGTCCGTCGGATGTCGCACTAAAAGCTGAAGTTCAGGCTCCAAAAGTCCAAACTTCAGCTGTCAGCCAACGTCCCGCGTTGAGGTAGCCCTGCTCCCTCCTTGACGACGCCAGCAACTCCACAACAGCTCGATGACCCGCAACGGTCGTGTGCGGCACCCGGACCTCATTTGTATTCCGCTGGACAAAGCGGTGCCCGTTCAAGCCTGGGAAGGCTGTCCCGTTGCATCCCAATTTATATACCGCTGGGTGCGGTGGTGAGGTAGCTTAGCCAATCCGTGCGACCGAAGTCAACGCGGATTGTTACCAGGGCCACCGCGTGGAGGTGCCTCACCGCCAGCCCAGCCGAATGCAGGGACGAGTGTAGGGACGAGTGCAGGGATGACGGGCGCAGGGACGAGTGCAGGGACGGATGCAGGGACGAGTGCAGGGACGACGGGTGCAGGGACGGATGCAGGGACGAATGCAGGGACGAGTGCAGGGACGGATGCAGGGACGAATGCAAGGACGAGTGCTGGGACGGATGCAAGGACGAGTGCAGGGACGAGTGCAGGGACCTTCCATCACATGTCACCTTTGCGTATCCCTAACACTTGCATACTCAGTGTAACCCAACCATCTCAATCATGGTCATGAAGTCTCACATGTAGTCCATGTCAATCCTGTCGACCTCTCTTACTGCTCCCACCCCTGCTACCACCACGGGCTGGCTTTCGCTTGGTCTTGTCACCCTTGCCTGGCTCATCCTCCTGCTCTTCTGGCTTTGCCGGTGGCCAGCTTACTCCTGCTGCCTCATACCATTGCTGCTCCAACTGCTTCAGACCTGTCTCTGAGAAGTCTGGGACTTCAAGCCAATTTGCCACCCACATGGCGTCCTCTTTTTTCTAAGCTGGGGGCTTGTATGGGGCTCTAGGCACGTGTGTGCCACCTCCTGCTTCCCCTTGCCATGCCGGCACGTTGGGGGTGCTGCCGGGCCTGGGCTCTTTGGTGGGCTGGCACAGGCTGTCAAAGAGGTGGCCAAACTCAGCTATGTAGTAGGTGGTGTCCGACACAAAGCTACAGGAGGCGTAGAAGTGCACCCGCACTGAACCTGTCCCCACCCTGCCCTCATCACCAGCATGGATTGTGTACCCACGCATCCCCAGCACCTGACCTGGCTACAAGGTCACACGCACCACCTCCTGGGCTGTCATCCTCTTCAGGTACTCCTCAAGAGCAGCCTGGCACTCAGGGCTCTTGCCCGGACCGTTCCAGAAATGCTCCACCACCTGGACCCACTTGTGGCTGCGGGGGATGAGGAGGATGCTGACCCGCTGCATGGCCATGATGAGCACCATGCCATCACGCCCTGGAATGAAACGCCAACGGCTGGTGGGCTGCTTCTACTTAGGGGATGGCTGCCGGCTGGGGGATTGCTGCCGGCTTGGGGATTGCTGCCGCCTTGGGGATGGCTGTCGCTTGGGGGATGGCTGCTGGTTGGGACCTGCACCTGCACCTGCTGCCGGGCTGCTGCATGCTGCTAAGGAGGGGGCTTCTGGCTGGGGTGCGTCTGTCAAGGGGGGTTGGGGTGGGAACAGGGCTGCTTGTCTCGCCTCCTCCTCATCAGATCACATAGGCCGCACATCCACATGCAGTGCCTGAGCTGGTACCAAGCCGGTAGCCCCTTTGGGTTTGCCGTCTACCAGCATTTTGTACGGGTCGTTGCACAGGATGGTGCCACCACGGAGGGGGGAGGTGACCAGCTGGTTGGCCCTGGCCTGGAGGCGCTTCAAGCACGCCTGAGCCCACACCTTGGCAGCCAGGTGGCGTGCCTGGATGGTGGCATCCAGTTGCTGGAACGTCTGCACCGCCTCCTCGGTCAGCATCCCCGCCATGGACACCTCGTCAGCCAGGCTGCCATCATGCTGAGGGCTGGTGAAGAGCAGCTGTTTGCGCTGCCCTGTTCCATACTCAGTCACCACCTCCTGCAAGCAAGCAACACACCAGAACCATTTGCCTTGTTAAGATGGTGTATGTGCGCATGCCAATGATGTGACATGTAAGTTTTGGGGACTCAGCTGAGTCTTGTAAGGCAAGAGTTAGGTAGGGATAGGGACAGGGACAGGGACAGGGTTAGGGATAGGGTTAGGGTTAGGGTTAGGTTTTGGGTTAGGGTTAGGGTTAGGGTTAGGGTTAGGGTGGGTTAGGTTAGGGTTAGGGTTACGGTTAGGGTTAAACAGAAGGGTTCAAAATCTGCACCTGAGCTCAACCGGACGGGTTAACTATCCTTTAAAGCAGTTGTTCTCACCGTCGTGCCCTTCTCCTCTCCCGGTACAATCTGCAACGTCCTATCGGGGTTGAGAGCGCTCTCCTTGAAGATGATGCGAGCGTAGTGCATGGCCAGCGTCAAAAGGGCCCAGATCTCCTTGGTAATAGGCATGATGTTATTTCCAACCATCGTCACTGCATAGCCCTCCTCCTCGACCTCAGCCTTGAACTCCTCCTCCTCTCCAAGCTGGAACACCCTGCAGATAGCCTCCCTGAAGCGAGGCCCCCTCCATGACATGGTGCCCTTGCCCTTCTTCTGAGGTGGCAGTTCACCCTGCATAAAATCCACAAGGCCAATGATGGTGCCGTTATAACTACACAACTCGCATGTAGGGTGTGCAAGGCATAGGTGACTTGCAGGCATGTAAGTCATGGAAGTTTCGGCGTGATGCCTGTTATGCAATGCAAGTATATGACAAGGTAGCATGCTGCTTTGGCTCCACTGTCGAACCTGGTCGGCCGTCGCCTTGTCCTGCTGCTTGTGCATCTTAAGGTCAAACAGTCCCTCCAGAATGGCCTCCAGCCTCTCTATCGTGGCCTGCATGGCGTCCAGCTTACGCAGCTTAGGAAGCAAAGCCTCCAGCTTGGCGATACGCTCCTCAAGGGCCTGCATTCACGTCATTGGCTATCGTCATTATCAAGACGGTACCTACCATCAACATGTAATGATGCCCCACATGCTGAGATGACTCACAGCTTGGCTTTTCGAGTCTCTTTCTGCTGCCGTCCTCTTCTTCTCTCCTCCCACTTGACTGGTTCCCTACAATCACACAATCAATGCACATTCTGTGTTGTAAGTTTGACACCCATGATGATTAGCATGCTCCTTGCACCATCCCGTACAACTAGCTAGATGTACCACACATCATGAACGTCTTTATCTGATGTACATCACATACGGACATCATGCACCCACTCACAATCACAAACATAGGCATGCGGATTAGCTCATCAGGCTTAAATGAGTAGGTGCCCATTATCCATGGTTATGCAGATATGTGCGGTCCTCCATACACATACTTAAACCAACCTCTTCATCACTGTCACCGATAGTCAGGTCCAAGTGTCCCTGCTTTGATGCTGGCGCGGTCGGCTGTGCCTCCTCGCCTCCCTTCGCCACCCGGCCTGCCTGCAGTTATATATGAATGCAGATCATGGTTCAGTGTCATGCGCTCAACTGCGTGTGAGGTGAAGGCACGGTGCTTGAAGCCTTATGCATGCACGATGCGCACGATGAGCATGGTGTGCATGATGCATGTGGTAAGTAAAGGGCAAATGCCATAACTCCTCATCCTCCCGTCGTCTTTATGCATATCTGAGGTGTATGCAAAATACAGGATCAAATAATTCTTCATAAGTATATCAAGGCTACAAAGTGCGAACAGCTTACTCCGCGTGCTCCACAAGTGTACCGCAAGTCGCGAGTGTGCTAGTTGCATGTAAGGCTTGCACGTCGATACCTGCAAGTCGCAAGTAATCGAAAAAGCTCGCATACGCAACTATTGCAACCCCAACGCGGCAAATGCAACAATGCGCGGTAGCTCAGCGGACATGTTGCCAAGCTGGCATGTATACTTATAATTGCCAGCCTGGCATGTTGACTACAAGCTTCGGGCTTTGGGCAGGCCGCGCTCACTGCGGATAGACAAATAGACCGCTTTGTCGTTGCTGCTAAGCCACTTCGTCGTTTAGAACTTCAGATATTTGACCAAACGTTGACTTCGCTTTTGTATAATTGACGGGCCGCGGGGAGCACTTTTGTATATTTGACGGGCCGCGGGGAGCACTTTTGTATAATTGACGGGCCGCGGACCTCAGATATACCAGATAATCGCCTCTATCTCGCACATTACGCGAATCTAATGGACTCGTCCTCGTTTCCGCGGCCATACACACCTCGGCTGCGCCTCGGTGTGTATGTCCGCATCGCCTCGGACTCGTCCATTATTTTCGCATAATGTACTCGGCCCGCCGATTATCCATTACATATCTGTTAGTCAACACCTTGTTCTCCTCTGCAGCGGCGACCTTCCATTCGTCACTAATGTTAACCTACGATCATCATTCACAAATGAAGTTTCCTGCATGTGCATGTTGTGTTGCAATCTTGGAATTGCTAGCTATGGGACCTATACTCACAATTCCTGACCACCCCTCACAACGTTGCACCGCGTCCTTCCAACACATGCGCCCCTCAATCATGCCTTTCTCAATGTTGTTGCCAAAGTCAATCTTGGTAATGAGGTGACTGCAGCGCATGCAAAAGGTTAGGTCACCTTACTAGCCATGTGATGTATACGCCAGGCAGTGCCATTGCATGGTATATTCCTTCACACCTTGTAAGCGCGGACTCACCTTGTGCGCTGCTCGGTTATGTAGTCAATGTGCACCAGCATGCGGTCGCCACAACTCCAGCCATCTCCCTGTGGTAGGCAAACACCTCTCTGCGACTGCCACTTCCCATCCCTGACATTCTTCTTGAGGAAAGTCTCCAGCTTCCTCCACAGGGTTAGGGGGATGGTTCCGGGCTGCATGCATGCAGAAGAATGTGGCATTGATCACATTCATAACACTGCAAAACCCCTTTATGTTCAACTCACCCCAATGGGGTCATAGTACACGACCATCTTCAAATCCACGTAGACAGCTGCCACTGTCCAATGGTTGTTGGTGGGGTTGAAGGGGATGAGGGTCACGCTTGCATCGCCTAGCTGGGACATGCCCAACTTCTTCAGAATGTGGCCATCCTTTTCGTATTGGTCCATTGCCTGGTCCGCCTGCTCCTCATTCTCTCGGATTCCCAATCCCATATGGCTCTGGAGGATCAAGAACCTTCGCTCTTCCTTGTTGAAGCGAACAGCCTGTAATGGCATATCACCATGCACGGTACCTCTCATCCTCTGTCAACACCGCATTCATTCATCGTGCACACACTCTTATTCCTTGCTTCTGGCATGTCAATCTATGGTGTTTACTCCACTCACTTGGATCAGCTCCATGGCCACGTCTAGTGCATTGCCATTGATACTCTTCGGCTCATATGTGGTTGGGTCAAAGAACCTTGAGTCTTGGACATGGTATGGGGGAACGCCCTGCAATAGCATCCAAACAGTCAGAACTAAAACAAGTGTATGTGCTTGTGTAATTGCTGTCAATCCCAAACCCATGCTCCCATGCTCCCATGCTCCTACCTCCACCACCTTTCTTGCGCCTGCGCTAGGCGTTGCACCGCCCTTGGGGGCACCTGCAACCATACCAATTCCTATCCACATGAACAGCAAGCGTGAGAGACTACGCAGGCCTAAGCCATCATACTACTAAAACCGACATGCAGTGACTTTCCTAGACTATACCTGGGTTGGACTGAAGGACGGCCGGGGTAAGGGTTGGGTGGGCTGGGGGGCAGGCGGTGGCAAGGGGAGTGACGGATGATGAGGGTGGGCGGTTGGATGAGGTCTTGGCCAGGGAGAGGGCTGGGGAAGGCACTGTGGAAGGGGCTGGGGCAGGGGCTGGGGTAGGAGCACAGGCAAACAGGCCAGGCGCAGTTGTAATAGCTGGGGCCATGCGAGGGGTGGGGGTGCGAGTGGGCGCCACCGCCTTGGTTTGGGTAGGGGCTGGTGGGGGTGGGGGGCAGGTGGGGGCAAGGGGGGGCACGCGTGGTGTGGCTGGGCGGTGGGATGAGGTCTTTGACAGGGAAAGGGTTGGGGGAGGGGCTTTGGGAGGGGCTGTGGCAAGGGCTGGGGTAGAAGCAGAGGCAGGCAGGCTAGGGGCAGGCGTAGCTGATGGGGCCATGCGAGGGGGGAGGGTGGGAGTGGGCGCCACCGCCTTGGATGCAGCAGCCGGTGACCCTGTGAATACGATGCAAGCAAAGGTGGTGTGATGCATGTTGGGTGGCCTGATAGCAAGAATTGTGCATGCAGCACACAATAACATATACCTAGTAAAGCGTTCTTGTACTTTGCTGGGTAGGTCCCCTCTGCCTGCTGCGCATTAACCACAGTCACCGCAGGTGGGGGGGTGACCTGCATTACACCAGTAGTGCAATTGTTGATGACTAGATCAGGCTAAGGTTGCCTTCATGCCCTGTCAACTCACCCCTGTGTTTGACACAGTGGGTGTCTGGGATGTGAGTGGGGGGGTGCGTGTCCGCCGCAAAGACGCTTGCACATAGGGGTACACAATGAGTAATCACATCCATGCCAAGTGTGCACCCCTCACCCCCTGCTCACCTGACTCGCCTTGGGTGACCGTTGCGCCTTGACCTTGAGGGCATTTCCACTGAGCAAGCTGACATGCACACACTTCACTGCCTTCACCGTCTTCTTCAGCTCAGGTGTGAGCTGGATGGGGGCCTCTGCACTCACAATCGCAATCAAGACGGACATGTTGTGAGCCTCCTAGGGTACTCATGCGTGCCTAGCTAGCACCTACTTGACGCCTCATACACATGGTACAGCTCTGCGAGGCATTCCATGCCTTGTGGCACTTCACTACCTCCCTCTTTCCCCACGGCTGACAGGCCGGGGAAGTTGTGGGTGGCCACCACGTAGGAAGCGACCCACGTGTCCTGATCCTGCTTGCTCATGCTGTCGAACTGGATGCGTGCCCTTTCAACAATCCTTTGCATGCACGCATCCAACATGTATGCATGCATGTGGCTGACCCTATCAGACTGTGGCATTGTCTTGAAGCTGGCGCACTCACTTGAGCACTTCTGTTTCCATCACTGGCATTGTTGGAGGGTTGGGGCTGTTGGCCAGGTCAATGCCCGTTATCATGTCACCAATGATGAGCTTGACGCGTGGCTCATCCAACTTAGCATCCTGCATTCCACAATGCAAGATGGGTCCCTTATGCATTAGCCCATACACCTATGCAGTATGTAATATGAGTTACCCTCAGGTCGACCACCACCTGCAGGATTGACGCCGCCAAGGTGGTTAAGTTGACCGTTTCCCCAGCTGCATTCGTCCCCATCAAGTCGCCCGTTGTGAACACAGCCGGGTTAGGGTTAGGGTTAGACGACATTTGTTGATGATGATAGAACTGGTCAGCGATTAGTGGTTTTAGGTGCAGCTGTGTAACCTGAACGCAGACTTGTCTTCGGCGATGCTCATGCAAGTCGTGTTCAAAGTAAAGTTATTGCTTGCACGTTCCCTCCGTTAACGTAGACTTGTTACCTGAATCTGACCTTTAAACACACCGTGAAGCCCTGCCTGGAAGGGGAATGGGTAGCGTTAACTATGAAGCTACACGATTTGCAACATCGAACAGAGCTCTTGGTTCCCCAACCCATACTCCTCAAATGCGAATGAAGTCAATGTGAAGCCCAGCCTTTAATGAGCACGGTGGGCGTCAATATTGAGCTACATGACTTGCAACACGGAATTCATGCATGTGCAAGCGCCCGCAAGCGATCCTGTGGACGGAGGCGGTACACACCTCAGCACGGCGTTTGACAATGCAGCGCTCAGTGATGGGGCATAACTGGGCCGAGCCTGTCGTTGTTACAAGCGACGGCGATTTTGTACGGCCCGGTCAGGGTAGCGAGTCCAGTCCAATCATTGAAGAGTTCCGTGAGACGTGCCTGACGACTTGCGACTTCTTGGTTCTTAGCATCGACTCCGAAACCATCTACACGCATCTATCACCTCGCCACTTGGCGGCTCTGCGTGGACGTCGGCAGCGTCTATTGCTAATGCTGACCCTAGAGCAGCGTCTTGGTCCATACATGACGAGGTGCAGAGTGGAGGGGGTGCTTGGGTTCCTGGGCTACTGTGAAGCTGTTCAGATCGTGGAGATCAGACTCATCATGGACGAGTACACGGATGAGGAGCCCACCTATGAGCAGCTGCCAGTGGGGGCCTGGTTGGCGGAGAGGCTGATGTCCAACTTCCCCAACTGCCATGTGTTGGGTATCAGGCCTTTCCAAATGCGGCACTCAGAGCTGGAGGAACTCCTCAGCCACCATCTGGTTGTGGGGCGCATCAAACATCTGGACATCCAGACTGCCATCCTGACTGGCAGGGAAAGGGATGTTCCTTATGAGTGGGTGGAGCCACCTTTGGGGCTGACAACCATGCAAGCCAACTACCTGGGGCCTCTCCCCATCTCCCTCCGTGACCGCACCTGCAACCTTGTGAAGCTGAGCGTCACAGAGATGTACCTAACAGACGTGGGCAACCTACCACAGTCAGTCACAACCCTACTAATATCTGACCTCAACGTCCCCCTACCAGAGCTGAATATGGCGGCCTTGACCAGAGGTGTGGCAGACCTCAGCTCAGGCCGGTTTGGGCGTCAGGATGTTGGGTTGCTGGCCATGGCCATCACGAGCAAGGAAGGATGTGCACAAGTAGCAGCCCTGAAGCCCCTGGTGGGACGGTTTAGGGAGGCCCTGGTGGAGGTGGGGGAGCCAGAACAGGTGGTGCAGCCGAATGTGGTTGATGCTGTGATTCCAATTTTGAAAGGGTGTGCTGGGGTCGAGTTCAGGAATGCCATGCGCACGCTGTATTCATGGCACGAGTGGGCAGTGAAGAATGCCATGGCTCCGGGTGCGTCGTTGAGCGTACGTTATGCGCACTAACATGATGCCACCATGCTGCTTAGTCCTGGGTTTCAGTGACAAGGTGTGGGCTTGCATGGACAGCACGGACTCCAAGGATGAGTGGTCATGGATGTAAACATTGAATGATGTTATATCTTGAGCACCATTGCCTCCAAGGTTCCCTACAACGATTGCATGCCCTATCTCTGCGATGGAGCCATAATATGACGTGCATTGACATCTCCATCATATCCATTGTGTGTGCAAGTGCATGGTGCAAACCTTGCGGTCAGCCTGCAGTACAAGCACGATGGCCCTCACGTCGCGGCGCCCAAACCCGTCAGACTGGGTGGCTATAACAAGCGACGGCGACTTCTTTTGGTTCCATGACGATGGTGGGAGCACGTTGATCCGTAAAGAGTGCCACGAGTCCTGACTCACGACTTGCGAGTGTCTAGTTATCAACATCGACTCAGAGACCATCACCAGCCACCTATCCCCTCGCATCCTTGCGGCGCTGCGCGACCGTCGGCATCCACTGACACTCCAACTGATCGTGACGACCCTGCTTGGGCCACACATCATGAGGTACAGAGTGGAAGGGGTGATTGGGCTCCTTGGCCGCTGTGAGGCTGTTCACAGCGTGGAGATCAGATTCATCGACATGCAGCCGGCCATGGAGGAGGACCCAACCTATGAGCAGCTGCCAGTGGGGGCATGGTTGGCGGAGAGGCTGGTGGCCAACTTTCCCAAATGCCTCTCACTACGTCTCCAGGATTTTCAATGCCAGCATGCACAGCTGGCGGAGCTCCTCAGCCACAGCCACTTTCTGAGCAGCCTACAGAACCTCAACATCCAGGAGCTTCACATCCAAGATGGCAGTGTGGAGGACGGTCACTATGAATGGGTGGAGGGTTATTTGGGGCTCACAGTCTTGTCTACGGTGTACCTGGGTCCCGTGCCCACTCCCTTACAGCCATGCCCCAGCAAACTCATGAACCTCAGCCTGACAGAGATGCACCTAACAGCCACCAGTCTGCTGCCTCAAACCATCCAGATTCTCAACATCACTTACCTCCATGTCACCTTGCCAGAGCCTGATCACCAGACCATGACCAGCGGGGTGGCAACCCTCAGCTCAGGGCGCTTCACGACGCTGGAGATTGGATGGGTGGGCCTGTCAATCACCAGCCTTGAAGGAGGAGGGCATGCTTCGTTGGAAGCTCTGAAGCCACTGGTGGGACGGTTTGGGAGGGCGGAGGTGGAGCTTGGGGAGATAGCACCTAACGCCAGCGATGTCATTCACAAGATGGTGCCACTGTTGCAGGGGTGTGTTGGGGTCGTGTTCATAGGGTTAACAAAGCCGCTGGATAGCTGGTGCATGAATCGGTTGAAAGGTATCATGGCCCAGGGCGCTACTGTGGAGGTAGAGGAATGAATGTAGAGGTAGAGGCGAAGGTCATGGAGAATGAACAAAGCCCCGTCACAAAGCTGTCATGTTGTAAGGTTGCCACGGCCTTTATTACCGCCATGAACACCTCTCACCCTAAACAGGTCTTCATGTGCTGCAACCCATCACTTCTGACCCAAACAAGCGCCAATGCTGACATCTGTGAGGCGACACAAGTCACCATACAAAAAGACATGACCCTAACCCTGTCACATGAGGCACATGCAAGACAAAAGCACATGTCACATTGGAGAATTGTGACTGTTGTTATATTAGAAGCATACCCCCCTGCTGCTTGGCCTGAGATTTGTGCGGGAGCGCAGTCAGTTCGTCTAGTGGGTCACTGCTGCTTGATTCCTCCCCTTCCCCCCCTTCCTCGACCACCTTGTCAACCTCCCCATCCCCCCCCTCCCCCCCCCCCCCCCCCCTCCCCCCCTTCTTCGATCACCTGGCCCCCCTCCCCCTCCCCCCCCTCCTCGACCACCTTCAGCCCCCTCTTCTCGACCCCCTCCCCCTCACCAGCCCCCTCCACCCAGTCCTCCCCCTCCCCCTCTGCCCCAAATTGTTGGGTCTCTCCTGCTTGGTGTTCTGGGAGTATTTGAAGGTCCTGTTGCTGCCCCACGCTAGTCTTGGCCTGAAGGTCCTTGTGGACACCCTCCGCCACCTCAGATAGGAGGGCCTACAACAAACATGGCACATGTTTTAGTCATAGAATGGCAGGTAGACCCCACAGGCATATGACAAGCTCACTGACCTAAAACTTGTGGAGCTTGGTGGCCAATGCGCCCTCAATGGAGCTCAAGACTGTGGCCTCCTACACAGCAAAGGGGGGGTTGCCACATAGGATACCATGACATCATGTCTCCATCATACCATGCAAGGCATCATACCATACAAGACATCATACCATAAGAGCAAACACTTGGTTGCCTTGACATCATCTTATGACATATGACTATTGGCAACATCAGGACACACTCAAGACACGCTCACACTCAAGACACACTCAAGACACACTCACCTGTACACCATAAGCATCCATGAAACCTGGTGCCAGGCTGCTGAGCATTGACTGGAGCTGCTCCACCATGACGGGCGGGACTGTCAGACTGGGCGCCGCAGCCTCGGCACTGAGCTGGTCAGCAGCCACACCTGGATGGCAGCCAACTCAACCGTGTCATGTCAGCACTGGATGTAAACACTGATCACACTATAGGACACATACACTGCAACCATATGTCAAGGGTCATGGACACTTAGGATTACAACAGATAGACCATGATTCACATTGAAACCAATATGCAAGGTTACTCACTGGCTTGCCAGAAAGCCAGTCCACGTGCATACTCTAGTCCCCAGTCCACAGGCACGAAGTTGATGCCCTTGGTCCAGCGAAGGATGACATATTTCTTGTAGGCCTCGGTCTCTTTGGCAATCTGGTCGCTGCACAGCTTGTGGGGGTTCTTGTTGCGCCATTCGTTGACGGTGCGACGTTTGGTGCGAAGAACACTGCATGATAGCATGACAAATACACAGGTGCAAAAGCACATGCATTACGATGTGAGACATGCTAGATGGGACATGACATGGTATTTGAGCTTGAGCCACAAGCGTGCACTCACTGTTGCATGACATTATCCACGTTAGTGTATGTCACACACGGGGGCGGGGTTCCTTCAAACTCGACTTCCAAGGCCATCACAACGGCCCCAAGCGCTGCAAATTCCGCTGCAGGCCACTTTGAAACATCTTCTTTCATGCTCTTGTTGGAGAGCTTCCCATGAGGCTCATCGCCAATAGGATACTCCTGCATGTGGACAGCTTTCAAGTCGTTCAACATGTTGCAAGTCAATCCATGTGCAATAGTTGTAGCAACACTATGATCTTACAGGCAGGTATGGTCTCATACCGAACTTGACCCAGGCTTTCCCTACCTCTCTCATCACACACTTAAACGCCTGCAAACCACAAGCGCATATAATTGTGACATTCATCACGGGGCACAATTGCATGCATGTGCCAGCATGCCCACACACACACACCTTTTTCCCGTCCGTGGTGATTGTTACGTGGTAAACCAGCGAATAATAGGTTGTGTGGCTCAAGACCTCAGGGCGTAGTCAACGGAAAAAGGTGTGTGTGTGTGGGCATGCTGGCACATGCATGCAATTGTGCCCCGTGATGAATGTCACAATTATATGCGCTTGTGGTTTGCAGGCGTTTAAGTGTGTGATGAGAGAGGTAGGGAAAGCCTGGGTCAAGTTCGGTATAAGACCATACCTGCCTGTAAGATCATAGTGTTGCTACAACTATTGCACATGGATTGACTTGCAACATGTTGAACGACTTGAAAGCTGTCCACATGCAGGAGTATCCTATTGGCGATGAGCCTCATGGGAAGCTCTGCAACAAGAGCATGAAAGAAGATGTTTCAAAGTGGCCTGCAGCGGAATTTGCAGCGCTTGGGAGAGAATGGAAGACCCCCCTGAGGTTCAACCTAGAGGCTCCTCGGTTCTTGTAGGTTTTGAGGCTATCCAAGGGCTTTGGCTCGCAAGGTTGGAAGCTCAAGGTTCAGCCTAGGTTCAGCCTAGGTTCCGTGATGGAGCAACCTTACAACCTTTCATCACCAGCCCCCCCCCCCCCCCCCCCCCTTGAAACCTAGCAAACCTAGCAAACCTAGCAAACCTTGACAACCTTGACAACCTAACTTTTGACTTGGGCATTACATCACTAGCCCCCCCCGCCCCCCCGCCGCGGAACCTAGCAAACCTAGCAAACCTAGCAAACCTAGCAAACCTTGACAACCTAACATTTGACTTGGGCTTTACATCACCAGCCCCCCCCCCCCCCCCCTCAAAACCTAGCAAACCTAGCAAACCTTGACAACCTAACTTTTGACTTGGGCGCTACATCACCAGCCCCCCCCCCCCTCCTCGGAACCTAGCGAACCTAGCAAACCTAGCAAACCTAGCAAACCTTGACAACCTAACTTTTGACTTGGGCATTACATCACTAGCCCCCCCCCCCCCCCCCTCGGAACCTAGCAAACCTAGCAAACCTAGCAAACCTAGCAAACCTTGACAACCGAACATTTGACTTGGGCATTACATCACCAGCCCCCCCCCCCCCCTTGAAACCTAGCAAACCTAGCAAACCTAGCAAACCTTGACAACCTTGACAACCTAAGTTTTGACTTGGGCATTACATCACTAGCCCCCCCCGCCCCCCCGCCGCGGAACCTAGCAAACCTAGCAAACCTAGCAAACCTAGCAAACCTTGACAACCTAACATTTGACTTGGGCATTACATCACCAGCCCCCCCCCCCCCCCCTCAAAACCTAGCAAACCTAGCAAACCTTGACAACCTAACTTTTGACTTGGGCGCTACATCACCAGCCCCCCCCCCCCTCCTCGGAACCTAGCGAACCTAGCAAACCTAGCAAACCTAGCAAACCTTGACAACCTAACTTTTGACTTGGGCATTACATCACTAGCCCCCCCCCCCCCCCCCTCGGAACCTAGCAAACCTAGCAAACCTAGCAAACCTAGCAAACCTTGACAACCGAACATTTGACTTGGGCATTACATCACCAGCCCCCCCCCCCCTCGAAACCTAGCAAACCTAGCAAACCTAGCAAACCTAGCAAACCTTGACAACCTAACATTTGACTTGGGCATTACATCACCAGCCCCCCCCCCCCCCCCTCGAAACCTAGCAAACCTAGCAAACCTAGCAAACCTTGACAACCTAACATTTGACTTGGGCGTTACATCACCAGCCCCCCCCCCCCTCGAAACCTAGCAAACCTAGCAAACCTAGCAAACCTAGCAAACCTTGACAACCGAACATTTGACTTGGGCATTACATCACCAGCCCCCCCCCCCCTCGAAACCTAGCAAACCTAGCAAACCTAGCAAACCTAGCAAACCTTGACAACCTAACATTTGACTTGGGCGTTACATCACCAGCCCCTCCCCCCCCCCTCGAAACCTAGCAAACCTAGCAAACCTAGCAAACCTTGACAACCTAACATTTGACTTGGGCATTACATCACCAGGCCCCCCCCCCCTCCTCGGAACCTAGCGAACCTAGCAAACCTAGCAAACCTAGCAAACCTTGACAACCTTGACAATTCAACTTTAAACGTGGGCATTACATCACTAGCGCCCCCCCTTCCCCCGGGACCTAGCCAACCTAGCCAGCCTTGCCAACCTTGACTAGCCATGGACATGGGCACTTTCACCCCCCCTCCCCTTGAAACCTTGACGTGGGCGTTTCTTTACGAGCACCCCTCCCCCCCCCCTCAAAACCCTTTACTGCTGCTGCTGCCACGCTGCTGCCACTGCTGCTGCCACTGCTGCTGCTGCTGCCACTGCTGCTGCCACTGCTGCGGCCATTGCTGCTGCTGCCGCTGCTATTGCCACTGCTGCCCCTGCTGCTGCCCCTGCCCCTGGCCCTGCCCCTGCCCCTGCCCCTGCCCCTGCCCCTGCCCCTGCCCCTGCCCCTGCACCTAACCCCAACCCCAACCCCAACCCCAACCCCTAACCCCTAACCCCTAACCCCAACCCCTAACCCCTAACCCCTAACCCCTAACCCCTAACCCCTAACCCCTAACCCTGACTCTGACCCTAGCCCTCGCCCTCGCCCTCGCCCTCGCCCTCGCCCTCGCCCTCGCCCTCGCCCTAGCCCTAGCCCTAGCCCTAGCCCTAGCCCTAGCCCTAATCCCTAACCCCTAACCCCTAACCCCTAACCCCTAACCCCTAAACTAACCCTGACCCTGACCCTGACCCTGACCCTGACCCTGACCCTGACCCTGACCCTGACCCTGACCCTGACCCTGACCCTAATCGGATGAGGCGTAGGGAAGGGGGGGAGGCTAAGGTGGACAAGGGGCAGGTCAGCAGGGAGGGATAGGGGGAGAGGGGGACGGGGGGAGGGGGAGGGGGAGGAGAGGGCAGGGTGCATGTAGAGGGGGGTTATGCATGCTGGCTTGCCTCAATGCCTATACATAGGGCAGTGCATGTAGGTGAGTGTCTTTTTGCCAGTGGCCATGTGTTCAATTGCCACTGCTGCTGCCACTGCTGCTGCTGCTGCTGCTGCTGCCACTGCTGCTGCCACTGCTGCTGCCGCTGCTGCTGCCACTGCTGCTGCTGCTCTGCTGCTGCTGCTGCTGCCGTTGCTGCTGCCGCTGCTGCTGCCACTGCTGCT
>JASKMD010000030.1:6889764-6974760 GCA_030144725.1 Haematococcus lacustris
CACACCCGACAGGGACTACCGGACCCGCACACCTGGCTACCCCGGTGCACCAACCTGCACTCGAAGGCCACCTTTCACACCTACCCCATCAACCCGCAGACGGACATCGTCGGGACGGGCAGCTGCGAAACCTTCCTCCAACTTCACCCTCACATGACCGCCCCCGCGATGAGCCTCAGCACGGGGGAGCCCATTATGCCACGGCACGACTTAGTGCAACACGTAACGGTCCACGACGAGTCGGGTCGCACAGTTGGCCTCCTGACAAAAGACCAACACCAACATCTACACGCTTGGTTACAGCACACACCACACACACGCAACCTGGCCACAGAGGTAGTGGCCCTACTAAGGAGACAGGACGCACAGAGCAGCCACCACCCCATGAGAGGGGCACAAGACAAAGCCCTTAACACCCTACACACCACACGAAGCTTTCCAAGCACCGTGCAAAGATGGGCTGATCCACTCACAGTTAGACCAGAAACCACCACCTATTGGAGCCCTGACACCAACGACACGGCCTTTGGGGCACACCACAACTGCCTACTGGTACGCCACACTGGCTTATCCACATGGAACGTACCGGCAGATGATGCAGTGGCACTAAAATGCGTCAATTATGCTATACATTCAGCTACTCAAGAGGAGGCCATGGCAACCATCATGCTGATCCCTGGGAAAAAGGGCATCTCCTACCCTAAACACATTGACACCCTGCGGCGCTACCCTGAGTACTGCCAGCACCTGGCTAGCATACCCCCCACCAAGACCAGATGCCCCAAGCCAGGCAAGCACGCCAAACTCCACATCTACGTCATTTGGAATGCAGCAGGACAACAACTCGTCACCAAAGGCAACCCCCAAGGTTGGCTGGCTAGCACTGCCACTGCCCTCCACCCTCAACGAGACACACACCCAATCCGCAACAGACCAACGAATCAAAGCCAGCCAGCCACACCCCCTAGCGGTCACAAACAACATATGCGCTTGCCGCTGGACAGGGACCTCCCCACCTCGGGGCACCAACGCAGCCACGAACAACTCACGCACCATTCCACGACGCAGCCACGGATGGCCATCACCGAATGGGCCACGATCGCGTACACGGACGGCAGCTGCATTAAGACCTCGGGGGCAGCCCCGGCGAGCGTCGGGGCGGGGGTCTATATCCCGGAGAACAACGTCCTCATCACAGCCGCCCTGAACGACCCAGAAAGCAACACCATCAACAAGGCAGAACTCACAGCGATACACGCGGCACTCAAAGCAGGGGCCAAACGCATCGCCACCGATAGCCTTTGCTCCCTCTACCAGATCCGCAGAGCCCTCGCTAACCCGATGTCGCTCATCACCCACAGACACAACGACATCCTGACAGCCATCGCTACCCTTATCATCGACAGCCCCGTAACAATCCAATTCCTCAAAGTCAGGGCCCACTCGGGCATCATCGGCAACGAAGGCGCCGATGTCCTCGCCAAGCACGCGGCGCTACACCCAGAGCTCGCCAACACCCCGGCCTACAGCCCAACCACACGGAAAGAGACGAAGAACTGGCTCAGAAACGCAACCGACGGCGAATCCCCCGCCCCATTGCCGGATTGCCGCCAAAGCGTGCGAGCACACATACACCGCAAACACAAGCTTGGCCTTGCAAACCAGGACAGCATCTACTACCAAATGTCCCAAGAAATTACGAAGGTCGCAGCAACAGGAGCGGGCGAAAGAGTGATGGTCGACACGAACATCTCCACCCACGCGCAACGCACTGCCCTACTCTACCGCACCGGGGGGCTATACAACCAAAAACTAGCTATGCGCTGGAAACGGGCGACCGACGACCGGTGCCCACTCTGCGGGGAAGCCGATAGTGCCACTCACCTCCTCTCGGGCTGCAGCGAGACACTACCGATGGTGCAGGAAAGGCACAACGGGGCGGGCCGCCTCATCACTAAAGCTATAAGCAAGGGAACCCTAGGCGGGTACATCAGCTTTGCGGACACCGGCAGCTGGGAGAAGGGCGCAAAGGAAAGCCTGGACCTCCCGAGCGACACGCTACACACAACACTCCAAACACTCGGACTGAAACCAGAAGATACTAAACACACCACCAGGCCGGATATCCTCATGGTGCTCCCTCATAAGAAGGCAAGCAAGGACGGCAAAGACACCAAGCGGGTCTGTATCATAGAAATCAAATACTGCTCGGACTCACGGTGGAAGGACCAATTAAACAAGGCACTCACTCAACACACCCACTTAGCCGAGACCATACGCAAGGAAGACCATATGGTCGCTATCATACCAATCCTACTAGACATAGGGGGCATAACCTACGAAGCGCACACACGGCAACACCTCTTGACCCTCGGGATCACACAAGCCAACACTACCAAGCTGCTCAACAAGTTAACTAGACACGCTATGGAGGCAGCCCACTCTATTGCAAAGACAAGCTACAGACTCAGGGTTACCAAAGGGGGGGGAGGGTAGGGGGGACGCCTCTTCTTTGGCTGGATGGTGGGAGCAGGCCGCGCCCCAGGCGGTAGCTCCTCCCTTAATGCACGCCGGTGAATACCGGAGTAGTCTTCTTCTTCTTCTTCTAGCATCGAGCAGCTCATCCGTGACTGTCTATAATGTATCAATTATCCCTGTCATCTTCCTTTCATTGTTATAAGTACTTGGAGCTTTGATGCAGAAGGGGTTTGATGTAAGGAGGTGAACACGTGTTTTTCCAACACATGTTAGATTCTTGGAAGTGCCATCCTACAGTTCTTGTTTTATGAGGTTGGGGCAAGTCTGCTGATTGGCATATCATTGGTCCTTCCAACTTGGGGTGTTGTAAGTCAGCAATTCGACAGCTTAAACTACAGCCAGCTTTCCTTACGTAGACTGCTCACAGTCACGTTAGACAAGCAAGGTAAAAAAATGTCATTTTTCAGACGGACCTTCACGATGTAAGATTGGCACGCCTTGACGCAGCGCCGCGCACGTTAGCATCGGCTCAGAGGAACAGGCCTATGGTAATCGGTTGGTCCGCGACCCCGTCCAATGTCCGGGGGCCCCGACCAGCACACAACGCCAGCAGTGCTCCATCGCTCTTGTTTGCGCCCTAAAGTATGTGTGATGTTGCGGCGATGTCCTTGGCGATGTCCAGGTGTCTACAAGGTGTCTACAATGTGTGCTACATGCTGCTTGCTAGGGGCTTGTCTCATGGCCGGGTTGAGGGGGTACGCCGTGAGGCTTTGGACCTGAATCTTCGTCAGCAGCTAGCTGTACCACACACTCACCCCCTGGCGCTGACTTGACATCATCATGCATCAGCTTGGTCAATGGCGAGTGGTAGTGTGGGACACATTGCCAAAAGCATGAACTGTATGCTCAACGTGCCGAACGCCTTGCAATGCACACCGGGGGGACCGCATTGGATACATGCACAAAAGTGTACTGTGGAGGAAGCGGGATAACATGTATGCTGATAAATATATTTGAAAATCTATATGGAACCCCAAAAATACCTTAGACATGGCCATGCTAGGGACTTTTTGCCCATTACGATGGCCTTTCCGCCAGCCTGAACTGTACATATTGGTAACAATAACTGTTGTCCTGCCGTCGGAGTCGTCGATGGACCTTTCGGTCGAGGACAGCCGCACTTGAAGCATTTTAAGCTATGCCCCATCGCGCGAAGCGATACCTAGCCGAGTCCGCTAAAATGGCTGAGCTTGTATCTACAGGCCGTGCTCCATGGACCCGCACTGCTAACTACATCGCCATAGGGGCCCCAGCCAAGGCAACCCAACCCAGCCCAGCCATTGTGCACCTTCCCATACTGATGCATGTAGTGTTGCATTGTTGTCTTCAGACGCTGAAGCTGCAAGCTGATCTACAGGTGTGTAACTAGCATCATTATCGTGACGCTGGAGATATGCAGGTGTGTAACTAGCATCATTATCGTGACGCTGAAGACGATGAAGCTCCAAGCTGGTCTGCAGGTGTGTGACTAGCATCATTGTATGAGGCATTAAGGGCACTACACTGTGTATGGTGCCAACACCATGGTGTTCATGCACTGCATGCTTTGCAACGCCATAGTCCACATGGCTCCGACCTCCTAGTTGTGTTGCTCAGGAGCTGGAGGCAACAGGCATAATCACAACACCATTGGAACAGCTACTCAGCCGCTACTTCAGGCCAATCCACATTACCAATGCAACAAGCGAGACAACATTAAAGCCTCTCAATAGCGACATGGTGTTATGCATGAAAGAGGAGGGTGTGGCGGGACGCATCAAAATGATAGTGGAGGACACCAACAGTTGGTTCAATGACTATTTGCCAGATGATGCCGTGGGTGGTGCAGCCAGCCTTGTTAGTGCTCAGCTTGGCACCAGCAGGGTTGGCTGCACCACCCTGAGCTCCAGCAGGGCTGGCTGCACCACCCTGAGCACCAGCAGGGCTGGCTGCACCACCCTGAGCACTAACAATGCTGGCTGCACCACCCAGGGCATCATCTGGCAAATAGTCATTGAACCAGTTGTTGGTGTCCTCCAGCATTGGTGATGTGGATTGGCCTGAAGTAGCGGCAGAGTAGCTGTTCCAATGGTGCTGTGATTATGCCTGTTGCCTCCAGCTCCTGAGCAACACAACTATGAGGTCAAAGCCATGTGGACTGTGGCGTTGCAAAAGCATGCAGTGCATGAACACCATGGTGTTGGCACCATACACAGTGTAGTGCTCTTAATGCCTCATACAATGATGCTAGTTACACACCTGCAGACTAGCTTGGAGCTTTATCGTCTTCAGCGTCACGATAATGATGCTAGTTACACACCTGCAGATCTCCAGCGTCACAATAATGATGCTAATTACACACCTGCAGATCAGCTTGGAGCTTCAGCGTGTGAAGACAACAATGCAACACTACATGCATCAGTATGGGAAGGTGCACAATGGTTGGGCTGGGTTGGGCTGCCTTGGCTGGGCCCCTATGGCGATGTAGTTAGCAGTGCGGGTCCATGGAGCACGGCCTGTAGATACAAGCTCAGCCATTTTAGCGGACTCGGCTAGGTATCGCTTCGCGCGATGGGGCATAGCTTAAAATGCTTCAAGTGCGGCTGTCCTCGACCGAAAGGTCCATCGACGACTCCGACGGCAGGACAACAGTTATTGTTACCAATGTGTACAATTCAGGCTGGCGGAAAGGCCATCGTAATGGGCAAAAAGTCCCTAGCATGGCCATGTCTAAGGTATTTTTGGGGTTCCATATAGATTTTCAAATATATTTATCAGCATACATGTTATCCCGCTTCCTCCACAGTACACTTTTGTGCATGTATCCAATGCGGTCCCCCCGGTGTGCATTGCAAGGCGTTCGGCACGTTGAGCATACAGTTCATGTTTTTGGCAGTGTGTCCCACACTACCACTCGCCATTGACCAAGCTGATGCATGATGATGTCAAGTCAGCGCCAGGGGGTGAGTGTGTGGTACAGCTAGCTGCTGACGAAGATTCAGGTCCAAAGCCTCACGGCGTACCCCCTCAACCCGGCCATGAGACAAGCCCCTAGCAAGCAACATGTAGCACACATTGTAGACACCTTGTAGACACCTGGACATCGCCAAGGACATCGCCGCAACATCACACATACTTGAGGGCGCAAACAAGAGCGATGGAGCACTGCTGGCGTTGTGTGCTGGTCGGGGCCCCCGAACATTGGACGGGGTCGCGGACCAGCCGATTACCATAGGCCTGTTCCCCTGAGCCGATGCTAACGTGCGCGGCGCTGCGTCAAGGCGTGCCAATCTTACATCGTGAAGGTCCGTCTAAAAATGGCATTTTTTTACCTTGCTTGTATAACCTCACAGGGCTGCTTCGCCATTCATCACGGCAAAAACGAGT
This sequence comes from Haematococcus lacustris, assembly GCA_030144725.1. Lineage (NCBI taxonomy): Eukaryota > Viridiplantae > Chlorophyta > Chlorophyceae > Chlamydomonadales > Haematococcaceae > Haematococcus > Haematococcus lacustris. Next base: position 6,895,669 of record JASKMD010000030.1, read on the forward strand.
GCAAAGTGTTTCATACTAAGCGGTGATACGCGACTTACTACGTACGCCCAATTAAACTTAATTAAGAAACCGCTCCCTAGTTGTAACAGCCGAACAAGGTGGCATGGTGACCTAATGGGTCGGCGGTCAATTGGATCATTGTGCCTGGGAACTGGGACTGTCCCTGTATCCTCCCACTCTGCTGCTTTTCGTCCCGCTCCAATGCCTTACAAGACTGATGCCACTTGCCGGGTGCTCCATGCCAAAGCAGGCGCTGCAGGCGCACTTGACACCTGTTACAACTTGTGGCGTCTAGCATAGGCAAACGAAGACATGACATGGACAGTTGAGCTCAGTGATATAGACAGTACAGCCTTGGGTCTTGGTGGCTGTGCTGCATGAGGAGCTCAGCTGAGACCTCTAGGCTCAATGCAGACCTGAGTGCTGGGTTTGAGGTGCAGGCTGTGTGCTCTCACCGAGCCTCCGAGCCTTGCATCACCCACCCGCCGCAGCCATGGCCGCTGCCACTTCCCTCCTGGACTGCAGGTGCAGTGCCCCTCAACGCATGCAGGCACACACGCATGAAAGCAGCCCGATGATCCATTGTCCTCCTCAACTCGTGGTATCTGCCTTAGTCAATCTAGCTATGGCCCTCCATCCTGCGCAAGCTGTGCTGTTCCTTTTCTCTGTCTTCAGTTGAACTCCCTATGATGAGAAGGGAAGTAGGAGCAGGGGCTTGCAATCATTCACTGAACACAATCTGGGACAGGCCGGGTCAGTTGGGACTCCCAAGCTCCACCAACCCTAGATGAGCACCACAGCCGCTGCAGTGCTGGCAGGGCTGCGTGCCGAAGGCAAGATATGAGGAGGCAGTGCTTGACGCTGTGGCCTGGCCACAGCCACCCATCCGACATGCCACCAACCATCTGAACAGACTAGGGCTGCAGGGCAGCCAAGGCCGACACAGCTGCCTGCCTCAAGCGCGCGACCTCTCAATCTGCAGCCAGGCTCACAACTCACACAGCTCAGCGCGCGTCCACACAGACACTGGGCTGCAGGGCTGGGGCCGCACTCACATAGTCAGCGCGCTCACACGCCTCGTACTCAGCGCTGAGGTCAGCCACCACCTCGCGGGCGTCAGCAAACTCCTCCAGGCTCAGCCCGTTGTTGGCATCCTTGAAAAGCGCATACTGCTTGTAGGGCTCAAGGAAGGCCTGCAGCCGGACGCGACCCAGGCAGCAGGCTGCAGGGCGCAAGGGCCACCCACAAGGCTCGACTTGGCCAGCCCCTGTAGCGCGCCCAGCACCCACCTGACGCTCCTGCCGTGGCCCCATGAGCTTGTCATAGTCCCGCAGCACCTTGTTGAACAGGTGCCTGCACAGCGCACCTCACGGCTGCAGTCAGGTGTGCTGGCCGGCAGCGGGACACGACGGCGGGCGGCGCTGTGCGGCTGCATGGCACTGACCTGATGGAGGTGTTGTTGGCCAGCATGAGGCCGCTCACGCGGTGCCCTGTGTGCACATACGGCGACTTCTTGCTCAGCGCCACCTGAATGCTGGCGGGCCCCCACTCAATGAAGTTGGCCGCCTTGCGCTCGCGGATGCGCTGAAGGCTCTTGTGAACCTGCAGGGGCAGCCAGACCAGACCCAGAGGCGGGTGGGCAGCGGGGCGGCTGGGTCGAGATGGCGGGCAATCACTGGGGGTGTGAGAGGGGGGGTGTGGTTGCTGGGCTGTGGCACCTGTGTGGGGTCCACGTCCCCCTGGATGATGTTGAGGATGGAGATGTAGCGGCTGTTCTCCCGGTCGCGCTTGCGCGCATGCTCGCTGACCATGATGTTCTTGGGCTGCAGCAGCCGCCGCATCACGTCCAGCACCGTGGTCTTGCGGATGGTGCTGCTGACCTGCAGCAGCGCCAGGTGGAGCAGGCAAGAGTGTGTTGGGGTGCGAGCTTGGGGTGGGCAGGGCCAGAGGGACCAGGGCCTGTTCCAGGGCCGCGTGGCAGCCCTCACCTAGGTGCTCCCAGGAGCCTGGTCACTGCCGCCCCTCTCAGCCCTGCTCACTCCTACTGCGTGACCCCTCCCCTCCCCTCCCCCCCAGCCCCAGCCCCCCCCTGCCGGGCGCACCGCAGTGTCTGGTGTGTCCCCGGTGAGTGACAGCGGCGTGTATCCTGACATGAGGAAGTGGCAGCGCGGGGTGGGGATCAGGGAGGCGATCAGGCCCACCAGGTCGTTGTTCATGTAGCCTGCAGCCGGTCAGGCAGCACGCTGGGGCTGTGAGGGACGCTGGGTGCAGGAGCACCGCCAGGGGCTGGCAGCAGCCAGGCTGCTGACTATGAGAAAGCTGGCACCAAGGTGGGTGCGGTGCAGGGCTGGCTGTGTGCGTGTGATGTGTTGCAGTGCGGGGCGCAGGGCCTACCCGGGTACCTCAGGGTGGTGGTGGAGGCCGCCATCACGGTGGCCACCAGGGAGTTGATCTGCGGGTCAGCGTCACACAGCCAGCTCTGGGCAGCAGCCAGGCAGGGGGGCAGCAGCCAGGCAGGGGGCGGCAGGGCTGCAGGCCGCTGACAAGAGGCTGCCTAACAGACCCTCACTCACACGCACACCATGTCGATGCATCAGTCCCCAACCCCCCGGCCCCCCCTTGGCCCTTACTCTTAGCCACTAGGCTACTGCCAGCATGCTGCCTGCCGCCTAGCCCTGGCCCTGCAGCCTACCTGTGTGAAGGTGGGGTTGGGGATGTGCAGGCGCTCCACTGCGATGCGGTCCAGCGCCGTGTTGTCCAGCACCACCACAGCGTCCGCATGCAGCGTCAGCCGCTTCAGGGTCAGCAGCGAGTTGTAGGGCTGGACCACCACATCACTGCTCTCACTCTGGTTGGGGAACACACTGCAGCCAGGCAGGCCACGGGGGCGAGGGACTCAGCCCAAGCAGGCCAGGGGGTGCCCCAGCCCCCCTCCCAGCCACCATGCAGGCAGGGAGGGTGCGCACGCATGTGGCTGCCCGCCCCCAGCACCTGGCTGCAGCCTGAGCAGCACCCTGCACGGCTGTAGGGGGTCAGGGCCAGGCAAGACAACACTACCAAACGGCCTGGAGCCGCCGCCCTGCCTGCCTGTCCATCCCCTGGCCAGCCTCCTCAGGGGGGAGGCCAGAACTGGCAGCTGGGCTGGCCACAGCGCCTCCTAGCAGTCATAGGGTGGTGAGCCAGCCTCCTGGTGCGCCTGCTGCCCAGCTGGCGGTGGCTGCAGCGCAGTCCAGGTGCAGGCACTGACCTGTAGGTCTGGATCAGCTTCTTGCCGTACTTGTCCGCTAGCATCTCCAGCAGGTAGGAGCCCATGCCACTGCCCGTGCCCCCCGCTATGGAGTGGGCCAGCGTGAAGCCCTCCAGGCTGTCGCAGTACTCCGCCTCGCGGTCTGCACCGGCACCACACGCCAACGCCTGCCGCCACACACCACTGCAGCCCACACCCACAGCAGACCTAGTCTGGCTCGACTCCCCCTGCGCCTGGCTCCAGCCCCTGGGGCCAGCTGACCCGGTCAGGCCCTGGGGCCCGGCAGCCAGCAGGTGGCGGCCACAGGGCACTCTGGGCGGCCTGCTACAGCCCAGGCACCTGCCGCCCAGCTCATACTTTGCAGGGCATTGGCAGAGGGTGGTGGGAGAGCAGGATCCAGCAACCCTAACCCTTTGCAGGCTGGACAGCCCCATCAGGGGGGCCGCACCAATCATGTCCAGCAGCGTCTCTTGCACTGCCTCGCCCTGCGTGTAGCCACTGGCCCAGTTGTTGCCTGCGCCACCACCCTCCTTGCTGACATATATGTTTTCGGGATTAAACAGGTTGCGAATGTCAGAGGTTTGGATGCTGTTGATGACCCTGCAGCACACCAGGCACTGCACGTGAAGAGCGTGGCAGCGGCTCAAGGGGTTAATGTGTAAGGGGGGCTTGGGGGCGTGGGCGTGGCTGGGTAGGGGTGCTGGGTAGGCCTGGGTGTGAGCTGCAACTTCCTCGGCCTGTTGCATACCGAGGTTCAAGGTCCAACAGGACAGCACGAGGGATGTAGTGCTCGTCATCTGCCTGATAGAAGAACACGTCCTTGCGGTCCCCGCCCTGCACTCGGATTACACTGCACCCCTTGGACGAGTGCGAATATCATGTATCGCAGTCAAATTTTCGTACCTGGGTCGCGTAGGACTCTAGTGTGCCATCCTTGCGAATGCCATGCTCTTGGCACAAGGTCCGCCAGAACTCGCTGCCGACTTGGTTGCCACACTGCCCTGTTTGCAAGCAGATGACTTCCCGCGGCATACGTGCGTACCTCTTGCCCAGATGAGGTCGGGCCTTTGATTGGTTTCAAATTACACAGATCACGCTGATGCCTGTGGTATCATGCTGCTGTGATGCGCGGCACAAAGGCCCGAGCTTGGCAACAGCATGCTTGCGCATCATTTTGCCACCTTGAATTTATGGCCACTGCGACATGCACACCTGCCGTCATTCCCGCTATCCTTCACTGCACACACCTGGTGCAACAATGTGGCCTTTCTGTGACAATACACTGTGACTGTACTAATGACGAAGCTGGCAAAGGTGAAAAGGTTACCTCCAACAGCTTACCCTCTCATCTCGTATGTCTCAGCTGATCATGAAGAGCTGGCTGAAGCTGGCGGCCCGCCCAGTGGCGGGGTATAGCCTCTACTAATGGATGAAGGGGAGCCAGGTCATGTTGTGGCTGACCAGGGTCAGTGACCCCCACAACACTCTACCTAGCGTGCATTGGGGTGAAGGTGAGCATGAGCGAGCTGCCGAACCAGCTCATCCAGTGCCCACTGCGCCACTGGTCCCCGTCACCAGCCCGCGGTCTTGGTCGCAGATAGCCTGGGCCCTGGGGGCTGTTGGGGGCGTCAAGGGGGATATGGAGAATAGGGGGGGAGTAGTAGCTTGATGTTGATGACATGACAGGCGGTAGCTTGTTGGCTCTGCCCAAGATGTATTTTGAATGTTTGAATGAGGGAGTGATGCAGCGAATCATACCGCAGGCATACCTCAGCACGTTGCTGGAGGACTTGCATAGATTGACAAAGCTCGCAGGACAAGGCTTCACATAAGCAAGGATGGTTGGTCCCGCTTCACATCACATGGCACCGCAAACCCCGTCGTCGGACTTGGACGATGGTAGCTGCGAGGTTTGCTGGGTTTGCCTTGGTGACGGGACACAGGTGCGCACTGGGCGCTGTGTTCATTGGACGACTCGCGCCCGACCTGACGTGTACGCGAGGCACGATATCGTGTATCAGCGTGGTCATTCTGCTTAACATCACGCAACGGCACGCTGACACTGCAGGAAGAACTGAAGCTGCCCTGCAAGTGTCCCAGACCAGTGCACACTTCGTGCCTGGCGCGCTGGCAGGTAAGATGGAGAAGCACGATGTGCAGTGCACCAGGCTGTCGCGTCAGCGCGCATCGGCACGTCCGACGCCGGTCGGGAACTGACCCTACCTCTCCCGTGGCACTTGCTGCGCAGTTGCAGTCCGCAGGACGAAGGTATGCTAAGCGACAGCGTGGTGCAGACACTGCGCCTGCGACGAGGCTGGCCGCCGCTGAATGCCATGTCTTCGCATTGCTCCCGCTGACGTGCGTCGTTGTTCGGCCTGTTTGCAGTGAGGAGCAAGCATGCCGCTTCTGCCACTGCACACTGCCAGACTGGTAAGCCGTGGAAACCCAGCGCCTAGTGCACAGCGCACAGACAGGCTGTCCCCTTGGCACCTGCCATCAGCGGCAGTGACCAGCAGTCCTGCCTCTGTTGCCTGGCCCTGGCACTGCAGGAGGCCAAGCTTGACCCCTCCTGGCCTGAGGCCCGCGTCCCCCGTCATGTCCATCCACCACAATGGCGAGACCCACCTGGTGCGGCCTGCAGCCAGCCAGCCGGCAAGGCTGGCAGGTGGCCAGCAGCAGCCGTTGTGGCTCATGACCTGGCACATGAGCTGGGCGTCAGGCTGTGCGCTGTGTGGGTCCACTGCAGCTGCTGCCGCCTGGCTGCCGCAGGTCAAGGTGTCGCCGGGGCCTGAGGGGCTGCTCCGCTTTCAGGCGGAGGTGCGGCGCCTGCTGCGGCTGCAGGACGACCAGGAGTTCGAGATCAGCTTCGAGTGCAAGTGGGTGGCGGCAGCAGTATCCACCTGGCTGAGGAATGGGGGCGGGTGCAGGCTGACACAGTGGCCCCCCCACGCCTCAGCTGCTGTGTGGCCCTGCAGGCCTGCCTCCCCCCCTTCACCTGGCCTGGTGCGCTGCAGGGTGCCGGGGGATGTGAGCAAGATGGAGCTGAAGGGCATGACCTCCTATGATGCAGGTCAGCAGGGGGCAGGCAGCACGCCAGTGCGCGCACCACCATCCTGCTGCACAAGGGGGTGATCAAGGGGGGGAGGGGGCCCTGGGCGTAACTGGTCAATGCAAGGCTTGCCTGGGCTGCATGCCCCTGACCCGCCACCTCACCAGCTGCACCCTGCCTGCTGTGCAGCCGTGTACTGCGCCTCAATCACGGCTGCGGAGCGCCTGAAGCAAGCACAGGAGCTGGCGGCAGCGGCGCAGGCACAGGACAGCCCCGCCCCCCCGCCCTGCCCATGCCCCCGTGGCCCTGTGGCCCTCCCTGCTGCTTTGGCCCCCGCCCGGAACCTGCACAGCTCCAGCGGGGCGGCCCCCGCGGCCCCCCCTGCCACCTCACTGCTGCCTGCTGGCCACCCCCTGCGCCCGGCCGCCTCAGACCCCACCCCTGCCCCAGCGCCCCGACCTCACCACTCCGTCCCCCCGGCCCCCACTGCTGCGCCCAGCACTCGGCTGCCGGACCTTCTGCGCCGCCACGCAGCGCGCCTGCTACAGTCGTGCCGCGCCACCGCCTCTTGCCTCAGCCCCTCACCCCGCACTCACTCCAGCCGACCCACCAGCAGCGCCAGGCCCCTGCAAGGGCCCCCCGCAGCAGTGCCCCGCAGCAGCAGCCGGGGGTCTACTGGTACTGCCCCTCAGCTGCCACGGGACAGACACTCTGCAGGTGCTGTGCCCTTTGCCGCCCGCCCGCTGCCACCTAGCCTGCCACCACCCCTGGCCAGCGCACTCAGCAGTCCGGGCACGTTCACATCCAGCGGCTCTGCAACGCACGCAGCCTCGCGACCCGCCCAGTCCACCCCGACCGCTCCGGCCCCGGACGTTGCCCGAATGGCCTCCGCCCGCCCCCCTCTGGTATCCCGGGATGCGGATTGTCCGCCGCACAGCCAGGAGCGACACCCCAGCGCAACTCAGCGCGCACGAGACCCAACAAGCACCGCGGCTATGGAGCTCCAGCAGGCCCTGGCCCTGGCTGGCTGTTCGCGACGAGGCGCTGAGGGGCATGGCGCGGCGATGACCCAGCGCGCCGTGAGCTGCTCTGGTCAAGCTCTGCCGAAGCAGCCATCAGAAACGCAGCGGCCGCTGTGAACCGTATACCGAGTGTGACACTTGCTGCAGTCGAGTGGCTGTGATGCACATTGCATTGATCTGTCATCCACATTCTTATCATGTCTTTCCCGCTCCCGGGATCCTTATCTGTGTCTTCATCTCTGTTCTTCAGAGTGGCGTGGCTTTGCCTCAACATAGCAAGCCATGTACATATGCACTGCGCTGCCCTCTTGTTCGTTCCAGCTTGCATGGCGGATGGTGACCTAGGCATAGACAGTGTAGGCGGCCGCATTGAGCCGCGTAGAGATTGCTTGTCTTGACTGACCTCCTGCACTCCTGTTATGTTGTCTCCGTTGACCATGTTTCTCCCGGAACCCCTACCAGTCCCCCACCCGCCTCGTGACTCAGCTGCAACGCAGCATCATGAGCCTAGGCGTCAGCCCTGTGGGTCTGTAAGCTTCTTTTCTGGCCTGCGGCCCGCAGCCCTCGTCATGTCCATCCACCACAATGGAGGTTCCAAACTGGTGCGGCGGTCACTCTCACTCTCACCCTCACCTTAACCCTCACCCTTACCTTCACCATAACCCAGCCAGATAGCCAGCCAGCCACGGTGAGGCCCAGCTAGGTTCAGTTTCAACATGCAAGGTTCAGAAGTTCGGCTCCATGCAGGTTGGCGTTTGGTACAGCTTGCATGGCTGCATGGTCGCATGAATAGTCTGGTGCAGACCAGCCTGGCGCGGTATTGCTACAGCAGCGTCCAACCCTGCTGCTGCTGGTGCTGGTGAAGTGAGTGAGGCCAGGTGCGGCGTGTGGCCTGCTGCAGCCCCCCAACACTTGACTGGGGACAGGCGCTGGGTGCAGTGCACAACAGCTTCATCACGTTGGCCGTGCAACCAGGCATTGGAGTGCGTTGCAGAGATGCCGATGGCCCCATTGCCTCATAGCCCTAGAGGGGCAGGGCAGCCAAGCAGGCTGACGGCTGTTGGCGGCAGTGGTGCAAACCCTCATCACAACCTGATCACAACCTGGTCAATGCAGCCAAGGCAAGGCCCAGGCTGTGGGGCACCCGCCCCTCCCCGCCCTCAAGCCTGCCATGTGATCAGCGGCCAGGGACCTCCCCTAGGGCGCTGCTGCCGCCTGCCGCCTGCTGCTGCTGTGCGCGCGCCATGGTGATGGTCATGGCTCGCCCCTCGAACAGGTGCCGCTCCACCATGGTGCGCACGTCAGCCGGCCTGAAGCGCACGTACCTGCACCACAGCGCAAAGCCAGGGGGGCGGTCAGGGGGGCGGTCAGGGGGGCGGTCAGGGGGGCGGTCAGGGGACAAGAAGACAAGAGGCTGGGCACTGGGCTGGTCAGGGCTGGGTGTGTTGGGCTGTGTGCAGCAGGACGCACGGCGTCAGTCTGCCCCCCTCATCACGTGCGGTGCGGCTAGGGACTGCTGGCTGGCGGTCAGGGCTGGGAGGCGGCAGCAGCCAGGCCAGCAGCAGGCAGGCCAGGGGCAACTCACTTTGAGCGGTTGGAGGTGAAGGCTGAGTTTGCATAGCGCTCAAAGAAGGCCTTGAAAGGGGGCAGGAACTCCTGGGGGGTGGCAGGGGCAGGCAGGCAGGCAGTAGGGCGCAGGGGGGGCCAGGGGGGGGTGGACTACAGGGCTAAGCAGAACGGGGCAGGCAGGGAGCCAGGGAAGGGGATGGGCGGCGGCAGCTAGGCTATACTGTCATGCCCCCCTAACCCTAACCCTACCCTCCCCCCCGCCTTGCCCCCCGGCCCACCTGCAGCACTGTGCGCCTGAGAGTGGCCCGCAGGTCAGGGTCAGGCACACTCCAGGCGCTCTGCTCCGTGTAGATGGTTTGCAGCGCGGCGTTCAATGCCTGCGCCCCCAGCACCCCCCCCCCCCCCCCTCACTGTCCCTGGGTGCCAGTCAGGTGCTGCTGCCCCCCTCATGCTCACCTCAGCGCTAGACAGGGCAGGGCAGGCGGCCACACGCCCTGCAGGGCCCAATGCAGCCTGGCGCTGCACACGAGCTGCGCTGCGCAGTGCTGCTGCCACGGCTACTCAGGCTGCTGCATCGCTGCTACCCTGCCTGCTTGCTGGGCCTGGCATGCCCCCCCCCCCCCCCTGTTGCCTGATCAGGCACCTTGAAGTGGGCCTTGACCCAGGTGCGCCACTTCACAGGGTCAAGCGGCTCCGCGTCCTCCTGAGCAGGCGTCAAGGCAGAGGGGGGGGGGGGGGAGGGCAGGCAGGCAGGCAGGGGGGACAGCTGGCAACAGGCCGCTGCGGTCAGTGCTTCAGGTCACCGCCATCAGGGGAGGGGGGGGGGCAGCGGAGGACCTGCAGCCAGCCCTGCACCAGCCTCTGCCAGGTCACAGCCGGCCGGCCCGTAGCCCCCCCCCCCTCCTCCCCCTCCCCCCGACCTGCCTGTGAGTGCAGGCGCAGCAGGCGCTGAGTCAGCGGGCGCCACACCAGGTCCAGGTACTGCCGCACCCCGGCCTCAGCCGCCCCCTGCACAGCCAGCCGGTCAGGGGGTGGGGGGCAGCAGGTCAAGGGGGGGCACCAGCCTGACCCCAGGGAGGCAGGTGTGCGGCCTGCCCCCCCCCCCCTCAGACCCTGACCTTGTGCTGCTCCAGCCAGCGCCGCCCCGCCTTGGCCAGCTGCGGGGCCTGCGCCACAGTGTTGACCTGCGGGGGGGGCGGGGCAGGCCCAGGGCCAGGTCAGGCCACGGCCACAGTGCAACCAGGCACAGGGCTAGGGTGTGGGGGGGAGCGGCGGGGGAGGGGGCAGGGGGAGAGGGGAGAGGGGTAGGGGAGGGGGCATAGGAGGGAAGGGCAAGAGGGGGAGGAGGGGCACGAGGAAGGCGGCCAGGGCGGCACCTCTCGCTTGTTGAGGGGGCTGGGGGGGGCCGGGCGGGAGGGAGGCTAGGGGGGCAGGGGGTGGGGGGCAGGTGGAAGGCAGCAGAGGCTGCAGAGGCAGGTTTGGGATGCAGTGCGGAGGCAGGGGGTGAGGGGCTAGGGGGCATCAGGGTCCCGCCCTGCCCTGCCCTGCAGCCTTGAGTCCAGCGCACCATGAAGGCCATGTTGTTCAGGGTGAACAGGGCGCCCAGGGCAGGGCTCTTGTAGGCGGCGGCCTTCACCTGCAGGGCCTGCAAGGGGGGCAGGGGGGGTAGGGGGGGCAGGGGGGGCAGGGGGGGTTAAGGGGGAGGAGGGGGGGCAGGGGGGGTAAGGGGGAGGAGGGGGGGGGGCAGGGGGTGGAGGGTGGAGACCCTCCTGTCAGTGTGGCGGCTGAGGGAGCTGACCCGCCCCCCTGCAGCCCCCTTGAGAGGTGGACAGGGCAGCTGCACCCCACACCATGAACCTCACCGCACTGGGTGCCCAGCCTGGTCGGGGCTGCGGGACATGGCAGTGGGCAGTGGGCCAAGCCCCTGACCCCGCAACCCTGGACGCCTGCTCACCTCCCCTCACCCCCTCACCCGCGCCCCCCTCCCCCCCTCACCTGCACCAGTGACGTCAGCACCCGGGTCACGGACTCAGCCATTGCTGCTGACCCCCCCGCACCCTCCGCCCCGCTGCCTGTGCCGCCAAACAGCACCTGCACCGCACACAGTGAACACCGCACAGCTGCCGCCTGCAGGCCCCCCCCCCTCCACCAGCCTCCCCCCCCTGCCGCCCTGAGGCCCCCCCCCGCGGCCCTCACCGCCCCCACCCCCACCTGGCCTGCGGCCGCGAAGGTGAAGAGGCGGCGCAGGTAGGCCAGGGTGGCCGCCGCCAGGGGGTGCACGCTGCCGTCCAGCGCCTGCGCCTTGCGGCTGTCCGCCCCCAGACTGGACTCAAACACCTGGAAGCCTGCCCTGCGCGCACACACACCACACACACCACACACACACACACACACTGGCGCAGCCCCAGCCCCAGCCCCACGCCCCCCAACAGCCCCCACAGCGGCCTGACCTCCCCCCAGCAGCCCCCCTGAACCCCCTGGCGCTTGTTGGAGTCTGGGCAGGGCTTGGTGTGAGGGGCTGCAACGCACCTGGCGGGGCCTGGGGGCAGCAGGCCTGGGCGCTGCTGTGGTGCCGCTGCACAGCCCCGCAGCCTCAGCTCTGCCTCCCCCCCTGCCAGGGACCTGACCTAACCCTGCGCTGTCTGCTCCATGGACTGCCTCATACCTCATTGCCTGGCTCGCCACAGCCCCCTGCCCCCTGCCCTCACCCCCTACCCCCTACCCCCGCCCCCCCCAGCCTGCTGCCCCCTGCCCTGTGGCGCTGACCTGGCAGCGCTGGCCAGGCTGGCCTGCAGCTGCATCAGCGGCTGCAGGTACTGCCGGCTGCGCTGCCGCGCCCCCGCCACCTCCTCAACCACCGGCAGCACGCCCTGCAGCCGCAACACGGCACAAGCTTAGACGCATGCAGGCACAGGGGGGGGGGGGCAGCAGCAGCCCACCTGCACACCTGGCCACCGCAGCCTCAGCCCCGGACCTGGCTTATGGGGAGGGGGGTGGCGGGGGGTCAGGGGTCAGGGAAGGCAAGGTGGCGGCTGTGAGGGCGGGGGCGGGGGGTTACCTGCAGGCTGGTGATCATGGCCAGCAGGGGGGCCACGCAGGGGGGTGCGGGCCGCACCTCAGCCATGCTGCGGCCCTGCGGCCAGGAGGGCAGGCGGGCGGGGGGGGGCAGGCAGGGGGGGGGGGGCAGGCAGGGGGGCTCATGGGCCCGGTGAGGGCAGGGCTGAGGGGGGGGGGGGGGGGCAGGGAGTGGGAGTGGGAGTGTGACCGGGCTGCCGACTATGCAAGTCTGGTGGCCCTTGGCCTGTGGAGGTATCAGGAGGGGGGGGGGCTGCGTGTGTGGCTGCGGGGGGGGGGGGGTCCAGGGGGTTCATGCTGCACCTGCATCAGCAGGTCGTCCAGCAGCGCCCCCATCAGCTCTGCCGCCACGGCCTCCTCGTAAGGTGCCGGCCACACGGCCCGGGCCAAGCGCAGCTCAGCCGCCGCCAGCAGCACCCACACACGCAGCTGCACGCCCCAGCTGCACAAAGCAGCCCCAATGGCCAGGGGGGCGACAGCCAGCAGCAGCACAGCAACCAACGGCACCAGCTGCCGGCAGCGCCCCGGGTGCAGTCAGACGCCGAGGTGGGGGCAGGCAGGCAGGCAGGGCAGAGGTAGGGAAGCAGCAGCAGGCAGCTGTAACCCCCCCCCCCCCCCCCTGTTGCCCGCCCCCCTGCTGCCTCCTCCCCCCCCGCTGTTGCCCACCTGGCCGCCGTCTTGTCCAGCGCCTCACTGCTCTGCAGCGCAAGGCTGGTGCGCCCCTGAGAGGGCCCCAGGCCCTGCAGAGCCGCCTGCAGCGCCGCCAGCCGCACCTGAGCTCAGGGCAGCACGCCCCAGCACAGGGGGTCAGGCCAGGGGCTGGGGTCAGGGGTCAGGGTCAGGGGTGAGGCTGTCAGGGTTCAGGCTGTGGCTGCCCCCACCTGCTTGTACAGCTGCAGGCAGGGCGCGTGGTGAGCCTGCAGCATGGCGGCCGCCAGGGCCCGCAGCCGGGTGAGAGCAGGGGCGGGGAACTGCGGCAGCTCCAGTGAGGCTAGTGAGGCCTGCAGGGGGCAGGGGGCAGGGGGTAGGGGTGGAGGGGGAGGCAGCAGGGGTGGAGGGGGAGGCAGGGGGCAGGGGTGGGAGGGAGGGGGAGGCAGCAGGGGTGGAGGGGGAGGCAGCAGGGGTGGAGGGGGAGGCAGCAGGGGTGGAGGGGGAGGCAGCAGGGGTGGAGGGGGAGGCAGCAGGGGTGGAGGGGGAGGCAGCAGGGGTGGAGGGGGAGGCAGCAGGGGTGGAGGGGGAGGCAGCAGGGGTGGAGGGGGAGGCAGCAGGGGTGGAGGGGGAGGCAGGGGGTAGGAGGAAGGGGGCAGGAGGCAGGGGGTGGGAGGGAGGGGGCAGGGGGCAGGGGGTAGGAGGAAGGGGGCAGGAGGCAGGGGGTGGGAGGGAGGGGGCAGGGGGCAGGGGGTAGGAGGAAGGGGGCAGGAGGCAGGGGGTGGGAGGGAGGGGGCAGGGGGTAGGAGGAAGGGGGCAGGAGGCAGGGGGTGGGAGGGAGGGGGCAGGGGGCAGGGGGTAGGAGGAAGGGGGCAGGAGGCAGGGTGTGGGAGGGAGGGGGCAGGGGGCAGGGGGTGGGAGGGAGGGGGCAGGAGGCAGGGGGTGGGAGGGAGGGGGCAGGGGGCAGGGGGTAGGAGGAAGGGGGCAGGAGGCAGGGGGTGGGAGGGAGGGGGCAGGGGGCAGGGGGCAGGGGGTAGGAGGGAGGGGGCAGGAGGCAGGGGGTGGGAGGGAGGGGGCAGGGGGCAGGGGGTAGGAGGAAGGGGGCAGGAGGCAGGGGGTGGGAGGCAGGGGGCAGGGGGTAGGAGGAGGGGGCAGGAGGCAGGGGGTGGGAGGGAGGGGGCAGGGGGCAGGTGGTAGGAGGAAGGGGGCAGGAGGCAGGGTGTGGGAGGGAGGGGGCAGGGGGCAGGGGGTGGGAGGGAGGGGGCCAGGACGGCAGGGGGTGGGAGGGAGGGGGCCAGGGGCAGGGGGTAGGAGGAAGGGGGCCAGGAGGCAGGGGGTGGGAGGGAGGGCGGCAGGGGGCAGGGGGCAGGGGGTAGGAGGGAGGGGGCAGGAGGCAGGGGGTGGGAGGGAGGGGGCAGGGGGCAGGGGGTAGGAGGAAGGGGGCAGGAGGCAGGGGTGGGAGGGAGGGGGCAGGGGGCAGGGGGTGGGAGGGAGGGGCAGGGGGCAGGCATGAGCTGTGCAGTGCTACCCTCCACGCTGCCGTTGGCTGCTGCTGCTGCTGCTGCTGCAGCTGCTGCTGCTTGTTGCTTGTTGCTGTTGTCGCTGCATGTTGGCGTGGTGGCCCGCCCGCTGCAGCTTGCTGTGCCCTATGCAGCCTGGGGTCAGCTGGCTGTGTGCCTGCACTGTCAGGGCGTCAGGCGCCGCCTGCTGGGCCAGAGCCGAGGCTGAGGGCAGGGCTGCGGCGCTGTGCTGCTGCAGGCAGGCGGTGAAGGCGGCCTCGCACTGCCTCAAGGCCTGCGCCTGCACCTGCAAGGCACCCAGCAGCAGCAGGGGGGCAGCCGCAGGGGGCAGGGGCCAGGAGGTGAGGAGGCCTGGTGCATCAGGGGGGTCAGGGCCTCAGGGGCAGGGTCAGGGAGGGAGGGATAGCAGAGGGCCCAGCGGGTGGCCTGCCTGGCCCTGCCTGAGCTTGCCTGCTCAGCGTGCGCTGCGCTCTGGCGTGTTGCCTGCAGGCTTGCACTGCGCTGCAGCTGCTCCATGGCTTGCTGCAGCTGCTGCAGGCTGGCCAGGAACGGCTCCAGCTGCTGCCCAGGGCCTAGCCTCAGCACCGGTTCACACCTGCAGGCAAGCAAGCAGCCGGGACGCCTGGCCCCAGTGGCTGCTGGCTGGCTGCTGGCTGCACAGTGTGCAGCACCGCTGAGCCTTGCCTTGCGTGGCAGTGTCAGGGACGCCAGCAGCTCGTCTGTTGCGCTGGTGGCTGCAGCAATGTTCTGCTCAGCCCATGTCAGGGAGGTAGCCGATTCAAAGATGGGCGCTGTCAGGTCTGCTACCTCGGCCAGCTGCTGTTCTAGAATGTTCAGCGTGGCCATTGCAGCTTCAGCAGTGTGGCTATAAGAGTCCAGGCTGGAGGTGAGTGGGGCGAGGGGTCGGAGACCGCCCCCCGATGCAGGCGCCATGTGCGCTGGCAGCCGCGCTAAGGTCTAGCCTTACTTCACATTGGGTTGAAGGTCGCGGAGCTAGATGCAAGTAGTTAAGTACGGAAATAGTAGCCGTGACAAACATGGTTTTGAACTGAAAAAGAACTGAAAGAACTCAAAATTGGCGTGCGCCCGTTGCTACTGAAAACAGCTGGAGGCGCCCGACTTGGGTTGCTGAGCAAGCCAGCACAGCAGTTGACTACTGATGCACTGGCTGGGCCGGTCGCAAGGCAGCATCCTCCCATTAACGTTCAATCCCCCAGACAGGTGTTGCGATAGGCACGGAAGGTAAAGGTGTAAGGCGATGGCAAGAGGGAAGGAGGTGAAGGGAAAGTGTAGGGTGGAGGGGGGTGGATGGCAGTAAAGAGTGGAGGGCGGTAGGGAATTGAGCAGGCCTTTGCCCAAGGCACCACTGCTGCTGCTTCTGCTATTACGGGAGTAGACCTTACACCATGCCAACAATATGCATCGAGCATGTGGTGCACTGCAAGGACTACAGGAGACCCAGCATGTGCTACACCTCAGGTCAGGCTACAGCCGCATGGCACACTAGATTTCATCCACAGTGCCTGCTATTCGCACACTGCCATGTTTTGCTGAGCGATGCTGTGCTGAGCGGTGCTGCTGGCCTGACTGCGGCTGCAGCGCTGCACAACCAGCACCCTGCAAGGCACTAATCAGGGCTGTAGCAGCCAGCCATTGGAGTGCTGACTCTGGTGGTGGCATTGGGAGCTGTATCACTCGTCTCCAGCCTTCTTCATAGCCTTCTTGGCATACCGCTGCACAGTAATGAGAATTTCAGGCGCGAGTTGCATGGGGCGATGGTGAGTAAGGTTCTACCCAACATCATGCATAGAAGACGTCCTGCTCAAATGGTGTCTGTTCATACTATACATAGCAACACAGTCAATCTACATGACAGCTTCGCACCTGGTTCCGCAGGAACTTGGGGTCCATCTGAGCAAGAAACGAGTGCAAACGACGCGAATGAGAGCACTAACCAGGAACACTTCCAGCATGGACATTCAGGCACTGTAACTATACTCACCCCTCGCTGGGAATGGTACTTGTGCTTCTGAGGCTTCTTGATGCCGTTTCGGTGGGCCTTACGGTTCTGGTTGCTGCACACACGGAAGCGACCTCATGCTCCCATAACATCTGCCGTCGACCGCGTGCATGCTGCTGACTGCCTCTCAGCGGCCCTGCCTAACCAACAGCGGTCCGCCCACAGTCTTAACTCACTGGGCTGTGTGGTTCTTGCTGCGATCCCGCACCACATCAGGTCGCCAAAGCACAAGGAGCAGATGTCAGCTGCGCGCTAGAAAGAAGCGGCCCTGAACAAATCACTGTTGCTGCGCACCTCTTCGACATCTCAGCCCTGCAAGCGAAGCACGTTAGCTTGGGCGCCTAAGCTTCCAGCAAAGCAGCAAGCGTACAAGCCGCCACAAATTTATTGCATGTTACCTGTTTCAAGAAAAACCTGCGAGATACCGCCGTGCAAAGAGACCAGAGGCAGTGGGGCGCGAGCACAGAGTCGAAAAACGGAAAGTGAGAGTGTGGGAGACACGAAGTTAAGCCAAGAGCCGCCGGAGAAACGCTGTATACAGTACGTTATATTCAGGGTGTTGAGGCTAGGCGAGCGCAGCGGCAACTGCGATCTCGCATTTGTATTTCATCTTGGTACAGCGATGGCCCTCGAAGTGGCGCAGTTTGCAGATCACTGGCAAGAGGGTGCACACTGGCACGACCCCGGTGCTTACCAGCATTACCAAACGTATCAGGCTGGCCAGCAGCTATGGACTCCGGACGCCATGCCCTATGGTGAGCGCGCTTGGGTCAAGCGCGCTGTCAAGAGTTGCCCCGCCGCGGCGGCGCCTCGCTCACATGCAACCTCCTTGGACGTCCTTGCTCCTCGCAGAAAGTGGATGGTACACAGCCCAGGCAGCTGCTACATGCTATTGCCATTTGTGTGGTCGCTCCTTCCAGAACAGTCGTGGGACATTGCAGCACCTAAGGGACTCATCGTTACATGTAGGGACGCCTGAAGCTTACGAGGTGAGGGTGGCTGGGTGCCTAGTTGGATGCCAACCGCATAACTGCTACCACACCCAGCTCCATCATGGCTGCTTCGCATGCACCTGTCCGCAGGCCGGCGAGATGCTGCGTATGCAGGATGTCCTGCTAGCCCAGCAGCATGAGCAGCAGCAGCAGCTGCTGGGCACCCCTGGCCCCGAGGACATGGCAGCGGTGCATGGCTGGGGCTACATCCATGCCACCTACCCAGAGGATCAGAGCCCGCCCACTCCTTTCTCGGCCAACACAGACAAGCTCAGCAGTGGCAGTGGCGGCATCAAGCCCCCCAAGCCTGCTCAGGCTCATGGCGGAGGCAGGCATACGGGGCGAGGGGGCGGCAAGGGCAGGGCGCAGCGCCTCCCCTCAGCTGGCTCTGCCCCGGCCCCTGTGCTGCCCTCTGACCCGCAGGAGCTGGCCGCAGCCTTCCCTGCTCTGGGGGCACCGGGCTCGGGCCCTGCCAGCCCCCTGGCCCCTGCTGCCACTCCCACCCCCGCGGCTGCTATGTCTGCTAAGAAGTGGGGCCCCCCACCCCCCCCTGCGCCCGCCTCCCCCCTGGCCCACACGCTGCGCGCCACGGCTAGCGAGTGGCAGCCAGGCTCTGGGGGGCCAGCACCTGGGGGGCCAGCACCTGGGGGCATGCCGGTGCCGGCAACCCCCCCCCAGCAGGCTGCCCCTCCCCGCTCCTTGCGGCCTGAGGCGCCTGCCTGGCCTGCCAAGTGAGGCAAGGGGGGGTGGCCCATGGCCAGGGGTTAGGAACCTGAACCGCCAGGTCCAGCTGGACGCTGCTGCTGCTGCCTCCCTGCATTCTCTGTGTCAGCTGTTGCGGAGGGCAGGCAGCGTGTAGTGCAGCAAGCGTGAAGGTGGCAGCGCGCACTGGGCAGACCAGCGGTTGGGCCATGTGGCAGCTGGGCAGTGGGACATGTTTGGCAGACATGCGGTGTGAGGTGTTCAGAGTCAACAATGTTGCAGGCAGGCCAGGAGCTTATGGTTGCTGTGTGGATAGGAGTGGGGGGGGCTGCTGCCTAGTAAGGCTAAGGGGTGCAAGGCAAGGCATGAGCAGTGTGTGTGGTTGCGGCCAGAACTTTCATCAAGGGCGAGGGGGGGGGGGGGCTAAACCTGTTGACAGCTGTTGGGTGGACGTGTGTGGCGCGCAGGGAGATGGGGTTTAGTTTTTGATGAAGCATTAGGCTCAGATATGACAGTTGAGGCGATGTGTGGCCAAGCCAGCTAGGGTAATAATGCTCGACCTGCTAGAAGAGGCTCGTGAGGTTGTTGATATGGTAATGAATCATTGCGCTGGGTTCCACCCTGACTCCGCGCTGCCTTGCCTTTTACCGCATCGCGCTGTCACTCTGCATTGGGCTCGCCGCTGCCTCGCCTTCATCGTGCGGTCCACCCCACTCGCCGTGACCACCGGACCCCGTAGCACCTCATCCCCCAGACCCCGCTCTGCCCCTCAACGGCACCATCTGCTTTGACATCGGCATCAGTGATAGGCGACGCTGACTGCCAGTGCCCTACCTCCGCAAAGCCCTAAGCAAGGAGTGGGCGTGACGTGGACGTCAATTGTGTGACCGTGATGTTGGTGCGCGACTCTTACGCCTTGCCAGGTCCGCCAGGTCCGTGGGCCTGCCAAGCGCCGCACTGCGGTCCAGCATTCCTGTTGATATGTACGCCATGCTCAGCTCACACTTCCCGTCAGCTCACACTTCTTGCACATTTCAGGTTCAGGCACATGGTTTCTGTTAATGTGACGCACACTCCCGTTGCAATGCATGAAGCACCGGCATAGTAGGGCGTGACTGTCAGCGGCCTGACCGGGGAGTGTATGAGTGTGACTATCTTATTTAGGACAGGCAACAGGTAGGAGTCAGCACCATGAATTGAATTCGTCGTCTGCCCGTGCGCTCCATACAAGTAAGCGCGTGTTGTGCACCTGTCGGGACTTGCAGATCTAAGCAAGTCTACTAACTGGTGTCGACGCCTGCCTGTGCTCTCATTACGAATTCCCGGCATAAGAGCGCCAGTATGGATAGGCGCGCTGGTAGCGTCCTGACACAGAGTCCGGCTGCGGAGCTCACGGGCTGCCGAGCCCCAGCGCCGCTCTGGTTGCCCCGCTGATGCCCTGCCCCGCCAGCAGCAGCTCCGCGTCACTGACCCGCTCCACCTGCACCACACTGCCAGCAGCAGCAGCAGCAGCAGCAGGGCACCCCCATCATCACCAAAAAACCACCATCATCTTCACCATCATCACCATCACCGCCACAATCATCGCCATTCCTCAACACCCTTGTCCCTAGCCCCTACCTTTCACCCCGGCCCTTTGACCAGGGGTCCCTTAGCCCTTTCAATACTAGACAAGGACCTGGCCCTGCCCCAGCCTCCCAGCCCACTGGCCCCCGCCCCGTGCCCCCTGCCCCTTGCTTACTGACTGTTGCGCCCTGCTTATGTGTTCATGTGCTTAGCCCATGTCCTTTCCCGCCCGCCCACCACACCCTTTGCCCTAACAGCCTAGTTGCAACATAAAAAACAACCGCACAGGCCCCCCCCCCTAGTCACTCTCTTTAGAGGCATACACTGCCCATGCACCAGGCTTACTGGCAAGGCAAGGTGCATGAGCGTTCATCCAGGGTTATTCACTGACCAAAGACAGGCAGACCCCCCTTGTCCATTCCCTATCTACCTGTTAACAAAGACTTGCCCCTGGAAATGAACAACCAATGCTGAGGGCTACCAGCAGCAACCGCCATGGTCCCCCCCCGTGACAGTGCTTACCCCGTCCCCTGCGACCAGCACCAACACCGTGTGGCCGTGTGACCGTTCCAACCAGCGTGACAGCAGTGGACAGCCGCCTGACGAGGATAGCTAGGGGGGCGGGCGGGCGACAGGTCAGCCCCGCTGGTCAGCGGCACCCTGCTCACCTCTCATGGCCTCCACCCCCTGACCCACTGGGCCGCCCCTCACCGCCCCCCCCTCACCTGAAGTCAGTGAAGGCCGGGCCCGGCGCCCCCCCCCAGGGCTGCTGCAGCACCACCGCCATCATGCGCTCCCGGCACTGCACACAGCGCCCGCCCCCAGCCGTCACTAGCACACCACCACGCTCTGTTCAGTAGGCTGACACCACCAGCACGCACGCGGACAGCACCTCCCTCATTGGCTCAGTGTGGTTTGTCTGTGTGGCGCATGTGTGGCGCTGTGCACATGGCATGGGCACCTACACTATTGCCTGACCCCTGTGACAGGGCTGTAGCCTAGAGTTGTAATGACTGGCGTGCACTGCCGCAAGCTGATGGCAGCTCAAGGGGGCACACACTACTGTGCCACTGCAGGTGACTGCTGCGGGGCCTGGGGTGGCCTGCACCGCCACCGCTTGTAGCCCAGGTCAGGTCAGGGCCCTCCTTGCCCTTGGCTGGCTGCTCAGGCAGGTCCAGCCCCCAGCACAGCTCAGGCAGGCGGCACCTGCTCGTCCCAAAGCGCTGCTTGTTGATTGCTGCATTGCAGTCCCGGGCTACCCACCTGCCCACCGCACGCGGACAGCGCAGCAGCGAGGCCCTGCCTTGACCTGGGTGCCACCATCCGCCCTACACCTCTACTGCACACTCAGACTGGGCTGACGGCTGCTGCGCCTGGGCCTCACACTCAGCCCCTACCTGGTCACACCTGATGGTATGGGGGGGCTGCGCCCTGCACTGCCGCCCTGGCCCGCCCTCCCTCCCCAACCTCCCGGCCCCTGCTGCCCCTCCAGGCCCGGCCCAGCCCACCTTGCGGCCTCGTGAGTCCACGTCCACATTCTGGGTGCGGTGGCGCTGCAGGTAGCGCTGCAGGTCGGGGCCAGGGCCCAGCAGCAGGAGCAGCAGCAGTTGGGGCCGGCTGCGCAGGGCAGGGCGCGCCCTCGACCCGGATGCGCCCGCCACGATAATTAGGCGGCCTGGATGGCGGCAGGCAACAGCCAGGAGGGGGCATGTGGGCCACAGCAGGGCATTAGGGGGGCAGCTTCAGCAGCTGGGTGTAGGGGTGAGGGCGGGTGGGAGGGGGGGGGGCGATAGGGGTGAGGGTGAGCGGGTGGCTTGAGGGCTGCAGTGCCCCAGCTGGTGCCTTGCAGCGCATGCGTTGCAGTGCGTGCGCGCGGCTACATCTCAGCAGCCCCCCCCTCACCCCCACCCCCCGACCTGCCAGGCGCAGCTCTTGGCACCAGGCCTTGACGGTGCGGGTGTACAGCGCGGGGTCGTGCATGTGGTCCAGCCTCAGCAGCAGCACCTCCACGCCCTCACCCTGCACCCCGCCTGGACCCCCTGGAGCAATCTGGGGGAGGCCAGCGCTGCCTGCCTGGCCAACGGGCTCCGCAGCTGCCTGTGGCGCAGGCCCCTGCTGCTGCTGCTGCTGTGGCTGCTGGCTGCAGGGCAACCCACTGCTGCCACGCATGGCCAGGCCAGGGGGCAGGGGGGCCTCTGCACTGCTGCACACCAGTTGCATCACCTCCAGCAAGCAGCGTTCGCCCTGTAGCAGCAGCAGCCAGGCAAGGTCTGGGCTGTGGGCAGCGGCTGGCCCCTGTGCAGCTCAAGGTAGTGTACAGCGTGGCAGGGAGAGGCAGGGCAGGGCTGAGTCAAGTTTGCAGAGCAGGTAGGCTGAGGTGAGGTGTGGGGGCTGGGGGTTGGGGGTGAGGTGGGGGGTTTGAGGGTGTGGGGGCTGAGGTGAGGTGAGGTGAGGTGAGGTGAGGTGAGGTGAGGTGAGGTGAGGTGAGGTGAGGTGAGGTGAGGTGAGGTGAGGTGAGGTAAGGTGGCGGCCGGCACTGTCACCTGGGCTGCCGCGGTGTCAGCGAGCTCCGCCACCAGGGCAGTCACCTGGCCCACCCACTGACGACAGGCTGGGCGCTGCGGCTTGCATGGGGCCAGCAGGGCGCATGCTGGCTCCAGGGGGTAGCACCAGGGCAGACGCAGGCTCAGCCGCAAGCTGCCCGGGGGCTGGCCAGGCTGCTCAGGACAGGCACACCTGCACAGCCGGCAGCTGCCTGGGTTAGGGTTAGGGCACAGCACGTCATGCAGTGGGTCTCACTGGGCTGGGCACGCCCCTGTGAAGCCAGCACGATGCCATATTTGTGGTTGATATCCAGGTTAGGTGCTAGGCTGGTCAGGTGCGCAGCATCATCAGTCAGCCCAGCTGGGGTGGCTTGGCTGGGCAGCGTTGTGAGGTGTGCTTGGCAGCTGCTCACCTGATGTGGGCTGTGCATGTAATGGGCAGCCGGCTCGTGGCAAGTGCAGCGATACCTGAGGACTGCTGGTGGAGGATTTGTAGGGTTACTGCACTTTTAACTTGGTTTACCCCTTAGCCAGGTAGCTGCCCCTGCATGGTTTCGTCTGCCAGCTGCTCACCACATCAAGTCCATTTGACATGCTGTCCACCAGTGCTTCTACCTCCTCAGGTTCAATCTGCAACAATTGGTTGACTTCGCTCACATTATGGCACGACGGTGATGGAAAGGCTGGATTGGCTTGGAGCAATACCCCCACACCTGAAAACACACATCGGAGCTGGAACGAAGGATACACAGCTCTGCGAGTGTACCTTCCACATCAGCCTCCGTCGCTTCCATAAAACTGCAGCGACACAGAGTGCTGAGGGAGTCGCATACACTTGAATTTGAAGTTGCAGCTCCAGCTGTAGACGTGTGTCGCTCGGCAATGCAGCGGCTGTCCTTGCAGGGCCCTTGGGCGTACTATGAGCAGCGGTGCGCCAAACTAGAAGCGCAGCTGCAGGCCCTTGCCCACCAGAACCAGGAGCGGGTGCAGGAGGTCAACGAGCTCAGCCGAGCACTGGATGCTGAAAGACAGCGTAACAAAGAATTGGTGGAGTGTCAGGTTCCAGCGCTGCAGAATGATAGTGCAACAGCCCAGGCTCACGCAAGACGGCTCCAAGAGAGAGTGCAAGAGTTGCAAACAGTGGTGGACACCACCAACGAGACGCTCAGCACAGCACACGACTCCTTGTCCCAAGAGGTTGCACGGCTACAGGCAGACAACACCTTTCTGAAACAAAGCTTAGCCAAGCAGGTAAAGCATCACCACTCAAGCACAAGCTATAGTTCCCATGTGCCACGCTAGCACACTGCTACTGAGCACAGGTTTCTCTGCGGACTGCTGCCTCAGCCAAAGTGGAGCAAGCGCGGAAACACCTGGGCATGACCTCCCCTGAGGCTGAGGTTCTCATCAAGGTGATGCAGGCCTGTGAGGTGCCCCTGTGAAAGTTTAAGTTGAGTGTGCCTGAGTGACTGTCGCTGTGCCCTGGCCCCTGAACCGCAGGAGCTTGACGAGTTGAGGGCTGCGACCAAGTCATTGAGGGCCGAGGTGACTGCACTGACTGCAGACAAGAGCCACCTGCAGCAACAGTGCAGCAGCCGCTCCACTCACGCAATGACATTGATTGCGGAGAACAAGCGGGTCCTGGAGCAGGTGTGTGGCGGCAGGGGGCTGCGAGGCTTCGTCACCAAGGCTGGGGCTGCCTGTGGTACTTGTCAGCCAGAGGCTTCCGCAGTGTCCAGGGGCGGCTGTGGCAGTGTGGCCTCACGATGTGTGCGCTGATGTGTGTGGGTGCTACATACATGCTGTTGCCGCCGCTCTATATGACCTTGGCCTCTGCATGGCGGACCTGCGTGCCCTATCCTGCTGCTTTAAATCAAGAATGGCGACGCCTTGAATGTTGTAGCATGATGTCGTGGTGCTGTGTGTGTATAGTTGCAATGTGATGCATGCATGCATGTGTGTGTGAAAGAGAGAGAGCATGCCCCCTCACTGGCCGTACTGGTATGGTAGGGCTGGGGCTACCCCTGGGCCCTGGTGTGACCCTGCAGGCATCGGAGCTGCGGCGTCAGACGCAGCAGCAGGACCAGGACATTGCTAGACTGAAGCAGGTGCGCGCAGGGCAGCGGCCAGGTCACACATCACACCACCCCCCATGCCGACCCTCACTCTGTACCAATGCTTGCACAGGAGCTAGCTGCTGCCCAGAAGCTGCAAGCCAAGTCTGCAGCCAGGAGGGACAGCCTGGCTGCTGCCAGCCAGGTCAGTGCTGCCTATGCTGTGCTGCTCATGCAATATCCAGATTGCTTGAAAGCCTGTGCTGTTGCGCTAACAGCACCTCCCTCATCAACCCAGCAGGCAACAAGTAATAACCAAGGCATAACTCCCATTGTTTTGGGGGGTTGAACCCCTCCCAGCCCCGCAGCAGCCACCACACCAGCCGCTCTGAACTGCTAGGTCTACTGCGAGCCTCACGTGACAGCACAACAGCAACAGAGCCGCAGGAAACAGCTGCTGTGTCTCGCCTTGCTGCAGGCCAGGCCGGCATGGCAAGCCAAGGTGGGCAGTGCGAGCTCGCCGAGCCCTCAGAGCCTGCAGGCTGCAGCGGCCCTTGGACCCCGCGACATCACAAACAGCGACGCAATAAAGGGCAGCACCGCGGCCAAGACCAGCGGCGCCAAGGCCACGGCTCAGCGGCTTGCGGGAGCGACTGCCGGGGAGAACTCGGTACCGGACTGCGCCGCCGCTGTTGCCGGCATTGCCGGCCCCGTGCTGGCAGCCACGCAGCAGCTGGAGGCTCTGAGGGCCCGCGCCCTGCATCAGGCCTTGGCCTCACGCCAGCAGCGATTGCTCACTGCGGCGGAGCAGGAGTGAGGTGGTGGGCACGAGGGCTGCGTGCTGCATTGCCCAACGCTGCAACAGGCTAGGGTGCTGGGCTGCTTGGCTGCTTAGTGCCAAAGGTGACGGCAGTGATAACCACAGGCTGAAGGTGGGGCTGGGGTGTGGCCGCCTGGGAGTGTGACCTGGAGCCACGCTGTGGGGCTGGCAATGAGCTCGACTGACAGGAAGCCACGCTCTGGCATACCTCAGGTAGCTTGGCCCTCAGTGCAAGCATGCCTCGTGAAGCCAGGCATGGGAACGTGTTGGGGTCCTCCTGTAGGGCGGCGGGGTCACATCAGGGACGTCGTGGCGTCTTCAGCCTAGATGCTGGGGGGGTGTAACTTAGCTGTCCTGTTCATGTCCTGCACTCGAGCATCAATCCAGCGCCTCTGTCAGCTGCCACGCTTGCCCGAACCCAGCTCCCTGGGCTGCATACCCATAGTGCAGTGCATGGCCTGACAACCCTAACCTAAAAGGAGGGCTGGGCTGAGCTGGGCTGGGTGGTGGTGGTAGGCTAGGAGGTGGTGGTAGTGGTGGTAGTGGTAGTGGTGGTGGTGGTGGTGTCGCCTGAGATTAGGTAACTGACACTGGGTTTTCTTCTGGTGGCTTTGTCCCAGCATCAAGCACTGCAGGCCGCGTGGAGCTCCAGCAGCCCGTCCAGCACCTCTAGTGCCAAGCACTATGCCCCACCCCAGCCCAGCTACAGCACCTCAGCACACCCGGCAGCCTCAAGGCCTCCAGCAAAGTCGCTTCAGCTTGTGATGCCCACGGATGGCCTGAGTACACGAACAAAATCTGTAACAGATGGGAATGGGCAGTCTGCTAGTTGTAGGCTCGCTCCGCTACGCCGCACTGTAAGCTGTCTCCGCTGATGACTCCGCTGAGGTCTCCGCTGAGGTCTCCCCTGCAGGTCTCTACTGTCAGCAGCTAACTAGCAGCTAAGGACGTGTCCTCAAATGCAACGGCTGTCAAAGGACGGACACGCGCACAGTGTGACAGCGGACACTATGAAAAGGCTCCGTTACCCACAAATTGCCATCTTACTTGGAGCAGGCGTGGCTGCCTGCTCCGATTACCGCGCGGACCCTAAGCTGTCAGCCCCGGTGTGGGCCACGCTGGAACCATCGCTTAAGCGGTGCGGAAGGAGCCCATTGAAGGTGAGCTCCGCCACACCACAAGCAACACCAGCACCGCACCAGCACTAGCACCGCAGTCCAGCAGCCCCGCAATAAAGCAGCCCCGTTACGTACTCACTAACTATTGCCTGTGCTTGTGACCGCAGATCGACGCGCCAAGTCGTGACAGCGCATGAATCCTGACACACGGCACATACACACGGCACCTCTCTGAAAGGTAAGCCCCCTGCCCATAGCCCGCACACCTTGCCTTTGCACACATAGCCCGCACACCTTGCCCTTGTTGCCCCGCATATGCCATTGTCCCGCACACAGCCCGCATAGTTCAAGTTGCCCTGGTTGCCCCGCACGTAGCACATAGCCCACACTCCCGCACTCCACCCTAATGTCCCCGTGCCCTTTGTGCCCGCAGGTATCGCCGGCTGGGGGCGATTAATTAAATTCCCGTGTCCTCAGAGCGCGTCAGTGCTCTCAAAGCCCAGCCCAAGAGACCCTGGCGACCTCTAGGGTTGGTTAGGGTAGGTTTGTGTCGCCAGGCTGTTAGCCTTTAAGCAATTAAGCTGTTAGTTTTGATGAGGAGCCCAGTGGTCTGTCCCGGGAAAGTGCCATCTTCGTGGGGTTTGTAGTCATCAAGGGTGCGATCGAGGATGCTTCAATATGATTGTAGCGGAGTGAGATTACCCACAGGCCAACATGTTGTTCCTTGTTGAATGAGTTTTGTTGGCCTGACAACCCTAACGCAAGGTATTCTTTAGGAAGCAGGATGACGCAAGAGGCATGCGGGGGAGGCGCTGGTGTACGCTCTTCCTTCTCTGGTTCTTACATACAACTGACGGACATTTCCATGCGGCCTGTAACGTTTCCATGCGGCCACTCACAGTCGGGCGGCCCCAACATGGGGTTGGTAATGTTCATGCAAATACTCTCTCAGTTCTGCACCGTTTTCAATACCGTTTATCACATCGAACTCTGCGAAGCAATGCGCGTCATTTGACCATCAGCGCACGTTATTGGAGTCTTTGCTCGCGTACTGCCACATGTGCCCGCGAACAAATCACAGCGGCGAGACGGGTATCCTTGGGACGGTGAGCCACATCCCTGTGGCGCCATCTATCTGGCGCAATGAGCGGGTTGTGCACAAATGGAATGTCCGGCAAACACCCAACGCGATGCCTGCCGGGCGTGCAGGGCACCTAGACGGGGTGAATGAAACATAATAGATGTGCTCACTTCCGCCGAATACACCATTTGGGTCGGCGCACACTAAGGTATCACCGGCTTGGAACCCCCCTCCTCCACTGTGTCCTCCACTGTGTTGCACCCGCTGCACCCACACGAAAATGGCCACATTATGTTTGTTCTTGACCCCTTGGCGCATTTGTTGAAACAAACCGCACGTTAAACAGCCCAGGCCTCTATCAGTTTGACATCTTCAAAGTGACATCATGTTCTCCAAGCAGAATCAGGGCCACTGGGCTGTGGGGTGGCAGTTGAGCTATGAAACTTTGCACGCAGGTGGATGGCATGTAGGGGAGTGTAACTCTCAGAGGAGCCCAGTCCAAATTCCGTCATGGTGTAGAGTTATGTGACTGACTGCATGGCCCTGGTCATGAGATCGGCTAAGGGAGTTGGGGGTCACCGACCAAAGTGAGCTTTTGACATATCCGAGTATGAGCGTCTGTAACAATGTCTAAAAGGAGCCTAACCTAGTAAGTAGTATGCTGTAAGTCCGAATGGTCGAGCTGTGGCATTGCCCTCCAGGTATGGGGGGGAGGTGGGCTCATTGCCACATCCTCGCTACCGCTTTCCGATCCGACTGCTGCCGCCGACGCGCATGCTCATGTAGAGCAGCCTACGCGACGCGGGCGGTTGAAGCGACGACTGCATGCTCCGAAATGGCTCAAATTTGAATCACCAACTTTGATGCTTTGTTGTGCACGGCCTACTGACTGCATAATTATTCTGGATGGGGAAAAGGTAGCTGGCCGGGCTGGCTACATTGTGAGCCAAGTAGCATAATATTTGGCGTAGTGAGTGCAGAGTTACAGCCGTCCTACTACCAGGGGTCGGTTTCCTGTCATTTTTTGAATGTTGGGGCCGCCTGACTCACAGGCCGTAAGATGAGCCTTGGCAACACTTCATGCATTCATCATTACGCCCTTATGTAAACTAGGAGCACCATGACGTGAGCCTGGTGCTCGCCACCCTCTCCCCCTCGCGTTGCAGCAACCTCTGCCTCGCTCCCTCGATATCGCTTCCAGCTGCTTGGCTCCGACCAACGGGCTCACACCCGGATTGCTTCAATGCCTTACACACTCCGTCACTAAAGCACACAAGGTCGCCGCCCTAAACCCATCCCAGCCCCGCAGCCATCATGTCAGCTGCTATGACTGCTGAGCCTGCAACTTCGCGGTAAAGCTTGCGTTCTGCCCAACACCGCGCGACTGTACAAACGACCGCAAGCTGTCCGGCACCGCCACCTGGTCCAGCCACCGGGCCAGCTCGGGCCCTTCCAGTCGTTCCGCGCTGCTCAGCGCGCGACTTAAGCCGTCATGCGCGGAGGCGTTGACTCGGATGACGTCCAGGGCACAGCTCAGTGCCTCATCAAGGAGCGCCTACACACATAGCCAGAGCAGGACCCAGCGCAGCCCTTGCTCACAAGGTACCCTGCCGCGCCTCCTAGTCGAGCGCTGCACTCCCGCCTGCCAAGCAGCGCACTTTGACCTCCGACTTCGACTTCCTAACCAGGCGTCGCACTGCACGGTGCACTCCCGCATACTGGCTTACGCACCTTGACCTCTGTTTCTACCAGGCCTGGCACTCCACCCCCGCCGCTGTTGCCCAGCGCGCCCCACAGCCCCGCATCCTCCGCACCTCCCGCGGCCAGCAAGCCCACATTCAAAGGCCCCACCGCCAGGCTGAGCCCGAATTCCTGCGCACGCACACCGCGCATCACGCAGTGAGGGCGCCCTGCTACTGCACACACTCGACATAGAGCAGGATGGGCCCTGCCGGCTGCCAGGGATGCGCGGAAATATCGAGAGGGACAAGCGTGACCTCAGCAACGCATGAGAGGCCACTGCTCCCGCTATCCCGACCCGGCAGCCCTAGCCCGGTGCCGCACCGACACGGCGCGCTGGGCCAGGTCCGTGGCACGCAGGTCCAGGATAGGGCACGCAGGTCCGCCATGCAGAGGCCAAGGTCATATAGAGCGGCGGCAACAGCATGTATGTAGCACCCACACACATCAGCGCACACATCGTGAGGCCACACTGCCACAGCCGCCCCTGGACACTGCGGAAGTGTAAGGGCGCGCTCCGCGTAGTCCCTTAGTGTCGTCTGGGCTGTCGCGGTTAACCCGAGGCAGCTACAGGATATCGGTCACACCGCATTAGTGTGAGTTGGCAGGTTAAGCCTAGCAGC
This sequence comes from Haematococcus lacustris, assembly GCA_030144725.1. Lineage (NCBI taxonomy): Eukaryota > Viridiplantae > Chlorophyta > Chlorophyceae > Chlamydomonadales > Haematococcaceae > Haematococcus > Haematococcus lacustris. Next base: position 6,925,058 of record JASKMD010000030.1, read on the forward strand.
GTAAGCTGTGAGGACAACTGGTTCGATTCCAGGGGGCCCCGTTCTAAGCCCTAGCCTTCTCACGGTAGTGCCTTGTGGCCGACCCTTTCAGTACCCGCACTTCGGTGCCCTCGCGGCCGGCTCAGTGTTACACATGGTTCAAACGGTCCAGCGTCGCCTTTATAAGGCTGCACGTTACAAGTGGTTTCCGACCGATAAGCCAGTAGTACACTCCGCCTCGACCATATCAAAATGGTTCAAACTCGCGTCGAATACACAGTCACCGCAGAAGATGAGGCCCGTGCTAGGCGCCATAGGCTTAGGCCAGCTAGGAGAGGACCCACCGCTTCACCTACCCCCGAGGCAGTTGCTGCCCGGGAAGCAGCGGACGCTGCCAGGCTAGTTAGTCCTCGTGACGCTGCCATAGCTCGACTGCCTGCCAATATTGACCCGGCTTCGGCCGCGGGCATTGCTCTGACAGACCTTTTTGAGGAGCAGATGTGGCCTGAGGCCCATACTGAGTACCCCGTGTACCTACAAGGTCGCTCGGTCACAGAGCACGAAGGTATGCTGACGGATTCCATTGCCCGCTTAGCTGCCCGCAATGCTGCTGCGGACACTCCCCTTGTTGAGGAGGGTCAGCTGGAGGACGACGACGAGGAGGAGGCGCTGGACGAGCGCGACACGGCCATTCAAGAGCTCCACGCCTCCCTTCAGGCTCGCGAGGACATTCTGGTCGCTGTTCAAGCTCGGCTCACTGCCCTGGAGGCTAGCCACGCCGCTGTCTCTGCTGGGGTAAGTCCTGCTGTTGGTCTTAGCTCCGCGGCCCCAGTCAGGTCTCCTCCGCCCTACGGGCTTGCAGCCGGACAGCATCGCAATACAGTAGCGAACCTGTTTAGTGCTGGTCGTTTCTCCTCTCGACAGCCTGCTGGTGCTGTTGCACCCCAGTCTGCTGCTCCGCAGGACTTCGACCCCTCAGCTGCAGGTGGGTCTACAGGTCCCCTTCACCCTGCTGCAGGACATGTAGGTAATGGCAGCTCTGTTGTCCAGCCTGCTGTCCAGCCTGCTGTGCACAATGCTACACACACTGCTGCTGCTGCATCTGCTGCACGTGCTGCATACACTGCTGCACAAGCCACAGTAGCCCAAGGTGCTCCTGTCTCTGGCAGGGCTCCAGTGGGGCAGAGTCCTAACAGGCCTGTCACCAGGGCAGCAGCATCCATTGCTGCCATCCGTCAGAAGTATGCTGGGCTATCTGGTGGTCTTGCCCCAGCCCCACTTGCTGCTGTGCCTCAGGCACCTGACACTGTGGTGCACTCCCACAGGGGCTTGCCCCCTATTGAGCGTTGGTCTGACAACAGCCTTGCTCAGGGAAAACGTGCTGTCACCTTTCTTGAGGATCTTGAGGTGCACTGTGTTAATAATAACCTTGATCCTGCCCTTGCACTGCCATCCTTCCTGTCAGGCAAAGCTAGGGAGGTCTGGTTCAAGTCCATCAGGGATTCCTATGCCCTGGCACACACTGGGTATCCCCCATGGGACTATCTGTGCAAGCAGTTCATTGAAATGGTGGGAGAAGATCTTGTCACTGATCTTGACCAGGCTCATGACAAGCTGATGAACTTTGAGCTGCTGCGCATGTCTTCAGGTGTCACCCTGCAGGCCTACATCACTGAGTTTCGCAACACCATCACTCTGTGTGGTGCTGGTTGCATGAACCGTGCTCTGACTGTGGCCACCTTCCAGAGGGGTCTCACCCCTCAGCTGCGTGGTGCTGTAGCCAAGGACCTTAGGTCACTGCCTCACCCCACTCTTGAGGATGCTGTGTCTGCTGCCATTGACAACCACAAGGCTAATGTTGCCTCTGCTGGTGCCAATGTCACTCCCAGCAAACGTGGTGCTGGTCATGCTGCTGCTGTACGCCCACAGATCTCTGCCATCCGGGCAGCTGTCACCCCTGTCTCCGCCTACCGCTCCGGCCGTACCGGCAGCGCTGGTGGCGCCGGGACTTCACGCTCCCACGGCGCTGCGGCTCCGCCGCCCGCCCCAGTCATCTGGTGCTTCCACTGTGGTGTGACCGGTCACAAGACCCCGGACTGCCCCGACGGTCACCTGACCCAGGAGGAGGCTATGCGCAAGAACGGGAACACTGGTATGTTCCTGGCTCTGCAGGCTGCCAATGAGAAGCTGAGGTCAGCTTCAGGCAACAAGCGCCCGCGTCCCCCACCTCCTGGCGACAACGGTGGCTCTGCCCCAGGTCCTAGCCAGAACCGCAATGGCCCTGGTGGCCGCGGAGGCCGTTCCGGCAAGGGTGGTGCTGGTCGCAATGGCGGCCGTGGTGCCGGCCAGCGCTAGGGTGTTGCCCTGTCAGGTAGCCAGACCTGTACTGTGGTACCCACATGTTCTGCTGCTGATGAACTTAAGACTGTACTCTGTGGTACTGCTCAAGAGGAGGGATCACTGCACTTCCTGTTTGCTGGCACTGTCAATGGGCATCAGGCCCGTTTCTTGTGTGATACTGGTGCCACACACTCCTTTGTCAGCACTGCCTTTGCTATGAAGCATGCACTGCCATTGGAGTCTCTCCCACAAGCACAACAGTGGTCACTGGCTGACAACACCACTCTGTCCTGCAATCAGTTTGCCACTGTAGACCTGTGTCTACCTGGTCACTGTGCCACAAGCAGGCTTACTGTCATGCCTAGCTTCGTGCAGGGTTATGATGTGCTTCTGGGTGATGAGTGGCTTTTTGCCAACAAGGCTATCCTTTCTTATGAGGGTAAAACCCTTTCTCTTTCTGCTGCTGGCAAGACTGCTGTGACTCTGCCATGTCCTGCTGTGGCAGCCCCTAAGTATGTTGGGCAATGTTCTGCTGTAAGACCAACCCCTGCATTCTTAATCAATGCTCTCAAAGCCAAGCCTGAGTTAATCTCAGCAACCCAGGCGTCCAGGTGGCTCCTTAAAGGTGGCCGTGCTGTGGTGGCTTTAGTCATGGCTGAAGGCTCAGCCCCTGCCAGTCCTGGTACCCCCAGTGACCATGACAACCCACACATACCTGCAGCTATCAAAGCTGAGCTGCAAACCCTACTCAATGAGTACAATGATGTATTGAAACCACTCACTGACACCCCTCCTGAACGTCCTGTGGGTCATACCATACCCCTGGTCCCTGACGCCCGTCCACCTGTGACCCCCATGTACCGCCTCAGTAAACCTGAGCAAGAGGAGCTCAAGAGACAGATCCAGGACTACCTGAGCAAAGGTATGATTGAGCCCAGCTCCTCCCCCTATGCTGCACCCATCCTGTTTGTGCAGAAAAAGTCAGGTGAGCTACGTATGTGCATTGACTACCGTCAGCTCAACAAGCTCACACTACGTGACCAATACCCCCTGCCCAGGATTGATGATCTGTTTGACAGGTTGTCAGGGTGTTCTGTCTTCTCCTCCCTTGACCTACAAGCTGGTTATCACCAGATCAGGATCACCCCTGAGGACGTCCCCAAGACTGCCTTCAGGACTCCTGAAGGTCACTTCCAATTCAAGGTGCTGTCCTTTGGCCTGACCAATGCCCCTGCCACCTTCCAGCGTGTCATGAATGATGCTTTTGCACCTGTCCTGGGCAAGTGTGCACTAGTGTACCTGGATGACATACTGGTCATGTCTAAGTCTCTACCTGAGCACCTGCAGCACCTACGCCTTGTCTTTGACCTGCTGCGTAAAAACAAACTGTATGCCAAGATGTCCAAATGTGAGTTCATGCAGCTCACCCTCAGGTTTCTTGGGCATGTGATCTCAGCTGGTGCCATCTCTGTGGACCCTGATAAGGTGAGGGCCATTGTTGACTGGCCTGTCCCTTCATCCCTGACCCAGCTGCAGTCCTTCCTGGGTGCTGCCAACTTTGTTCGCAAGTTTGTGCACAACTTCAGTGCCATCTCAGCACCCCTGACTGATCTGTGTGGCAAGCTCAGTGCCACATTCCCATGGCACTCCTGGCCTGACCATGAACGTCTTGCCTTCTATGAGCTCAAAGCTGCTGTGGCTAACGTGCCTATGCTGCGCCTCCCAGATCACACCCAACCCTTCCAGGTGTACTGTGATGCCTCACTCCAAGGAGTAGGTGCAGTCCTGATGCAGGATGGGTACCCCCTTGCCTATCTGAGCAAGAAGTTGTCCTCTGCTGAGGTCAACTACACCACAGGTGAGCAAGAGATGCTTGCTCTTGTCACCGCATGCAAAGAATGGCGTTGCTACCTTGAAGGTGTGCCATTCACTCTGTTCACCGACCATAAGCCTTTGATTTCACTGCCTACACAGAAGAATCTGTCTAGGCGTCAGGCTAGGTGGATGGAGCTGCTGTCTAGGTTTGACTTTAAGCTGGAGTATATTCCTGGCCCTGTCAACCCAGCAGATCCTTTATCCCGGTTAATCACTGGCCCCCAGGAAGGTGCCACTGTGTGTGCAATGCTCACCAGACGGCAGGCCAAACTTTCCTGTGGGGGGGAGGGAGCTAGTGGTGCTAGAGCCCTTGAGGCCAATGCCCCTGCTGCCGTCACTGCGAAATCCTCCTTAACTCCAGAGAGTACTGAAAATACTGCTGATACAAGCCATAACAGGGACCTCGTTCCCCTGGTCACCTGTACATCTGACACCTCAGTGCACTATCCTGCGGCTCCTGCCCATCCTCTGGGTTTGTCTGATCAACTCATCCAAGGATACCGGCTTGACCCTGCGTTTAATGCTGAAGCTGATCTGTCCAGCATGTACCAGGACACACATGGCCTATGGCGGCTCACTGGTAAGGATAAGGTAGTGGTTCCCAATGACTCTGAGCTGCGCAACCACATCTTGCACGAGATGCATGATGCAGTCTATTCAGGTCATGTGGGTATCAGCAAAACCCTGGAACGTGTGTCACGTGTGTTTTGGTGGAACACAATGCGTGCTGACGTCAGGTACTATGTGTCCACATGTGATGCCTGTCAACGTGACAAGGCGTCTACTCTCAAGCCAGGTGGCCTACTCAACCCTCTGTCTATACCTGACTACCGCTGGGAGTCTGTGTCCATGGACTTCATTACCAAGCTACCCTCTGGGTCACATGGGTATGATGCTATCTGTGTCTTTGTGGACAGGCTCAGCAAGATGGTCCACTTTGTGCCCTGCCGTGAGGACCTGAAGGCACGCCGTTTTGCACAACTGTTCATTGACCATGTGTACAAACTGCATGGCATGCCTGCTGAGCTGATCTCTGACCGGGGCTCACTGTTCACAAGTGTGTTCTGGCGTGAGGTCATGAGGCGCTGTGGCTCTAAGCCTGCCCTCTCATCATCTTATCATCCACAGTCTGATGGCCAGACAGAGAGGTATAACCGTGTGTTAGAGGAGATGCTCAGGCACTACATCTCACCTACTCAATCTGACTGGCCTGACTACTTAGCCTTGGCTGAGTTTGCTGTCAACAACTCGTGGCAGGAGTCCATCCAGTCCACTCCCTTCCTGGTCAACACAGGTCAGTCCCCTGTGACTGTTGGCCTACGTGATCTGCCTTATGGGGGCCGTTGTCCCTCTGCTCATGCCTTTACCCGCTGGTGGCAGGATGCTGTTGCCAATGCCAGGAAGTGCATGGCTGCAGCCCAATCCCGTCAGGCTGCCTATGCCAACAAGGCCAGGCGTGACGTTGAGTACAAGGTGGGCCAGAAGGTGTTGCTCAGCACCAAGAACCTCAAGCTTCAGCCTGGGAAGGCTCGTAAGCTCATACCTAGGTATGTGGGTCCCTTTGAGATCCTGCTGCTGGTTGGTGCTGTAGCTGTCAAGCTAGACCTGCCTGCCAGCATGAGCCGTCTGCACCCTGTCTTCCATGTGTCACTCATCAAGCCTTACACTGGCACTGATGTTGGCTTCATGCCACCTCCTGTGACATGGATGGATGAGACCCCTGTGTACTATGTTGAGCGTTTGCTTGACCACAAGGGTGTCAAGGACAACAAAGCCAGTTACTACCTGGTGCAGTGGGAGGGCTATGACTCCACTCACAACACCTGGGAACCCAGGTCCAACCTGACTGACTGTGACAAGGTCTTGGCTGAATACAATGCTATCCATCATCTTAAGTAAGTCTCCTGCATGCATGCTGCCGCGCTGCTGCACTGAGCCACTCTCTTCTCTGTGCTTACAAAGCCTATTGTTATGTGTTACAATTCCCCTTTTACAGTTGGTCTCTGACCACACCCAGCTTTGACCTGGCCCTACCTTCATGGTACCCAGTAGCTAACCAAGTGAGACCTAGGTCTTGCGAGTCTCGGGTTTAACCTGAGGCGGAACGAGGCATCCCCTTGGGGGGGAGGAATGTAAGGGCGCGCTCCGCGTAGTCCCTTAGTGTCGTCTGGGCTGTCGCGGTTAACCCGAGGCAGCTACAGGATATCGGTCACACCGCATTAGTGTGAGTTGGCAGGTTAAGCCTAGCAGCGTAAGCTGTGAGGACAACTGGTTCGATTCCAGGGGGCCCCGTTCTAAGCCCTAGCCTTCTCACGGTAGTGCCTTGTGGCCGACCCTTTCAGTACCCGCACTTCGGTGCCCTCGCGGCCGGCTCAGTGTTACACATGGTTCAAACGGTCCAGCGTCGCCTTTATAAGGCTGCACGTTACAGGAAGCCTCTGGCTGACAAGTACCACAGGCAGCCCCAGCCTTGGTGACGAAGCCTCGCAGCCCCCTGCCGCCACACACCTGCTCCAGGACCCGCTTGTTCTCCGCAATCAATGTCATTGCGTGAGTGGAGCGGCTGCTGCACTGTTGCTGCAGGTGGCTCTTGTCTGCAGTCAGTGCAGTCACCTCGGCCCTCAATGACTTGGTCGCAGCCCTCAACTCGTCAAGCTCCTGCGGTTCAGGGGCCAGGGCACAGCGACAGTCACTCAGGCACACTCAACTTAAACTTTCACAGGGGCACCTCACAGGCCTGCATCACCTTGATGAGAACCTCAGCCTCAGGGGAGGTCATGCCCAAGTGTTTCCGCGCTTGCTCCACTTTGGCTGAGGCAGCAGTCCGCAGAGAAACCTGTGCTCAGTAGCAGTGTGCTAGCGTGGCACATGGGAACTATAGCTTGTGCTTGAGTGGTGATGCTTTACCTGCTTGGCTAGGCTTTGCTTTAGAAAGGTGTTGTCTGCCTGTAGCCGTGCAACCTCTTGGGACAAGGAGTCGTGTGCTGTGCTGAGCGTCTCGTTGGTGGTGTCCACCACTGTTTGCAACTCTTGCACTCTCTCTTGGAGCCGTCTTGCGTGAGCCTGGGCTGTTGCACTATCATTCTGCAGCGCTGGAACCTGACACTCCACCAAGTCTTTGTTACGCTGTCTTTCAGCATCCAGTGCTCGGCTGAGCTCGTTGACCTCCTGCACCCGCTCCTGGTTCTGCAATCAAGTCTCCCGGTAAAAGTTCCCCCTATATCGGGGAAATTTGTTGGCTGTGGATGGGGGAAGTTTTAAATTGCCCAACCGCGCTACTCGACAAGCACGAGCGACTAGCAACCCACAATACAGCTTGCTGGCTTCCTCCGCATGCTTTGACGCGCAACCTTGACTGCCCAGAGGCGGTTCCGGGCGGGCGGTTACTGCCCAGCAAACGCATGCTGCCCGCCTGATGGACCGTTCTTACTTCGATAAGCTCAAGCGCGCAGCCCAAAAGGGACTTGCCAGGGGAGCGTTTACAGGGGGTGTAGGCAAGCCGAATTGGCGAGCCGCAGCTGCGACGAGTCAACAGGACAGGCCAAATCCCCCCACAACACCCAAAACTAGCGACGGACACAAATGCAGTGCCAGACGAGCTACAGGAGGAACCGCAGCAGGAGCAGTTCTGCATTCTGCGTTCTGCAGCTTTTCTGCCTTGGGAGCGGGGAGCGGTCAGATGCCACAGATGGCACAGCATCATGAGCGCTTGGCAGCTCAGATGACAGCCCTGCAGTCAGTGTTTCAAACAGCTATCAGCGAGGATTGGCAGCACCATGTTTGTGCCTCTGGGGCAACTAGACTAGAAAATCCCCACTTGAAGCCACTTCAGCTGATTCAAGTGGAGTGCATCAGCATGCAGGACCGCAATCAGTCGAGCAGTCCCAACCCTCATTCTCCTGCTGGCCTAGCAGCCAGACCCACGCCCAAACGTGGTATGATGTGAGAGTTTTGCGCTCCTATGCCCGGATGCAAGGGTGTGGTGTCTCCATGGAAGGTCAGCCATCGCTAGTCACCTGCGCTGTAGACTGCGCCATGCGCCACCCATGCGTATCATCAAGTGTGTTTGTGTGTGCTGTCATGTAGCCTTCCTGGAGGCCCTCGACGCCGCTCATTATCCCTTGGCCTTGTACCCACCTCAGCAGATCAGAACAGACAGCTTCAGCCAGGCATTCTTTGACTACCTGCGGGCCATTGATCGGCTCCTCTCCATGCCCAGCTTGTTGCAACAGCGCTCAGAACTACAGGCCCAACTCCCCAGAGGAGCATTCAGTGACTGTCCCATCTGTGCGCTCGTCCCAGGTAAGTGGTCGCATGCATCTGCTGCCATGCAGGAATGCGTGTCATCATCATCATCATCATCATCATCATCATCCGGCAACAGGTGTGTATGTGTGTGCGTGTGTGTGTGTGCATGCTGCAGGTGTGCCACAAGATGTCTACGTGCATTGTGTTGCTGGCGATGCTTGCAACAAGCCCAGCAGCTATGCCGGTGAGGCCAAGGCCCCCCGTGACCTAGAGCAGCACATAGATACCTACCTGGATCGTTCATGGTTGTTGGGCATTTGCATTTGCATTTGCAGCGGCCAGAGCTACAACAGAGGCAACATGAGCTGGAGCAGACGCAGCGGTAGTAGCAGCAAGATTGGCAGGCGTGGACAGTGAGGCACACAACTGCTCAACCTCCCTGTCCTATTCCAAGCCTGAGACCAGCAACATAACAGCCGGCCAGCCTTGTGCAGTGCGTGGTGTGGTTGGCTTTGTGTGCTGCCATGGCTTTGTGTGCTGCCATGGCCGCTACTAGCGTTGTACTGCAACATGCGCACAGTGGAGCCGTTTGTGTACTACCTCCTGGCCGTGGCGCTGCTGTTGCGTCAGTGCTGCGGCATGCAGCATGCGGCATGGCATGCTGCATGCGACATGTTGCATCTCTACATTGACGTTGCCTGCCAGTTCCAGGCAGAAGCACCATGGCAGTGCTGAGGGTGAGAGCCCTCTCATTGCACGCGACCTGGTTATCCTGGTCGAAGGTCAAGTCTCAAGGTGTGTGTGGCATGGCAAGGGTGCAGAGTATGCAGAGTGTTCAGGGTGAGGTGTGGCACAGTTGGTTGAGCGTGGTGTGTTGTAGGTACCGTACCCAGGTGGAGCAGCTTACCACAGTGTGCATGACCTGGGGTTGCAATGCGACCGTATGGGCCAGAGCGACAAGGACATGCGCGCAGCAAGCAACGCCATCAAGGCAAAGCTTAGGACAGCTCGTCAGCTTCTCAAAGAGACAGCACTCTACCAGGCGCTAGGGAGTGGCATGACAGAGGAGCAGCTTCAGCCATGGTGAGGGGTGAGCCACAGCAGCCCCCTATGGCAAGCTGCTGCACTATGGGCGGCAGCTGCACCATTTGCAAAGCGATAGGGATAGGTGCGTTGAGCATAGCCGGCTGCTTGTCTGGCTGCAGCACATGATTGTTGTGTGCAAGGGGGCATGCGGTGAGCCTGAGGCGCTTAGTGAGGCTGAGTCAGGGCAGCTGCAGCAGTCATTGCACATAGGGCGGTTGTTCTATATCAAACAACACATGCAGCCGTACCAAGACATGCTAATCAAGGCTGAGGGCATGCACATGAGCTAGGAGCACTTGTTACACCCTTGTTATTCCCGTGTACCACTCGTAACGCCCTTGTAATCCCTTGTAACATGGTGGCCATGTAATGCTATCCAACCAACCGCTTATGTGATCCCTAACCGTTGAGAGCTGACCTAACTAGACTTCATTCCAGAGTCACCCGGTCCCAACCTCTACATACCATGCATGTAGCCAGCCGCATCCCTAGGTGCCTAGCTCCTAATTGGACTAGTAGCTCTTTATTGACAATAGACAAGGCTAGACATAGGCTAGACAAGGCTTATTAAAGCCAGATAAGAATGGCCGCGCTCAAGTTTAAGACCTATAGCCATAGCAATGTTAGCACCGCCTTGCCTCCTAGGCTTGATCCCTAGCTAGCCCAGCCCATCATAACCTATCACTGCCAGGCCTGCACTTGCTAAGCATGACCGTGATGCATACATGCATAGGGGGTATGTAGCAGGTGGCTACCACGTTTGCAGCATTAGCGCATCACCGCGTGGTGGTGGTGTCCATACAAGGGGCATGTGGCGCACCATACCCTAGCATGTGGCTGGATCTGGTGAGCCTCCACTATAGGTACCATCCGTAGTCAGGCTAGCTGTGACACGTTGGGTGTGGATCACTGCCAGGCCTGCACTTGCTAAGCATGACCGTGATGCATACATGCATAGGGGGTATGTAGCAGGTGGCTACCACGTTTGCAGCATTAGCGCATCACCGCGTGGTGGTGTTGTCCATACAAGGGTCGTAGGTACGTGATAGCCGAGGTATGTAGGTGCGGAATGAGCTAGTGGTATGGCGGTGCCACAGTCACTACGGTAGTTGTGTTGGCTGACATCAACTGTGTTGGCTTACATCAAAGTGTACCACAGCAGTTGTGTTGGCTAGGAGGCAGGGCGTTGCTAGCAGTGTTTAGGCTGGAAAGTCTAGGCTTCGGCGCGGCCCTTCCTATTTGGCTTGGCTATTTGGCCTGGGCTTCAACAAAGAGCTACTATTCCAACCAGGAGATAGCTGGCAACCAGGCTGGTTGGGACCAGGTGACCAGGTTGGGACCAGGTGGCTCTGGAAGTATAGTTAGGTCAGCTCTCAACGGTGAGGAATTACATAAGCAGTTGGTTGGATAGCATTACATGGCCACCATGTTACAAGGGATTACAAGGGTGTTACAAGGGATTACAAGTTGTGCACATGCAACTGCCCTCCTAGCTCATGTGCATGCCCTCAGCCTTGATTAGCATGTCTTGGTACTGCTGGATGTGTTGCTTGATATTGAACAACCGCCCTTATTGCAATGACTGCTGCAGCTGCCCTGACTCAGCCTCACCATGAGGCACAGGCTCACATGCCTCCTTGCACATAACAATCATGTACCGCAGCCGGACAAGCAGCCGGCCATGCTCCATAAGCAGCAGAGCGTGCTGCTAGGTGCACCTATCCCTGTCACTCCAAGCTGGTACGCCAAGGGCTGCTGGGTGGGGTAGGGAAGGGGCTGCAGCGTATGCCGTGGGGTAAGGGTGAGGGGAGGGGGGTAAGTAGGTGACTTGCTGCCCCTGCCCCATGTCCCCAAACTGGGTTGGTTGCTACTACTAGGCTGCTCAGCAGCCTAAGCAGCAGCAGCAACAACAACAGCAGCCGCACTAGCAGCAGCACCATCACCACTGGCAGCACCACCCGCTCCATGCTGCCCTCTCCATGCTGTCTGCTGTATGCTACCAGCTCCAGGCTGTTACTCTAAGGGCTGTTAGGTGCCGTGGGGTGGGGAGAGGAGAGGGGAGGAGGGTAGGTGGGTGGCAGGCTCGGAAGTGGTGGTGGTGGGATGGGGGAGGGGTACGGGGTACAGGGAGGGTACGGTCCTTGCTGGCTCCTTGTTGGTTGTTGCCCTACGCTGCTACCGCCTTGCTTGCAATCACCAAGCCATGCTACGCTTGTCATGCTCCAGCTATCGACAACTGCAAGCAAACATCAGCCAGCAAGCAGATGAATAAGAACATGCATGACCATAGTTGGGCAGGCTAGGCTGACACCACAGCAGCATGTGCACTCACCAGCAGTCCAGGCTGCCGCTTCAAGCGCCTCCTACTTGCTGCTGCTTTTCCATCTGCTCTTGGTTGCATCTGCTCATGGCTGCTGCTCATGGAGATGGCTCAAGGCTGCGGGGGGGGGGAGGCTGCTGTGGTGCACACCTGCTCAATGCAAGTGCTCAACACCATGACAAGGGACAGCAAGAGAAGGGTGGGGGAGGGGAGGGGAGGGGAGGGTGGGGAAGGGGAGGGGAGGGGAGGGGAGGGGAGGGGAGGGGAGGGGAGGGGAGGGGAGGGGAGGGGAGGGGAGGGGAGGGGAGGGGAGGGGAGGGGAGGGGAGGGGAGGGGAGGAGAGGGGAGGGGAGGGGAGGGGAGGGGAGGGGAGGGGAGGGGAGGGGAGGGGAGGGGAGGGGAGGGGAGGGGAGGGGAGGGGAGGGGAGGGGAGGGGAGGGGAGGGGAGGGGCTTGGGAGGTGGTGGTGGAAGTGCTGGTGCGGGGGGGATGGGTGGGAGGGCTTGCTCCAGGCAGCAAGATAGGTAGAGAGGGTGTTGCATGGTAGCGGAAGAGGGCGAGAGTGAAGGTGAGTGTGGTGCTTGGGGGAAAGGGGGGATGGTTGTGACCATGAAATCCTGCAGCAAAGAAGTTCATGCATGTGGTCAGGCTAGGCACACTTAGCCACACAACTGCAAAAGCGAGCTACTCACTATTCGCAGGGTGAGGTGTGTGCGGGGAAAATTGGGGTGGGTGTGGGGCGAGGGGGGTGGTGGAGAGGTTGGGAAGGGTGCCGGCTCATTGGTGCCACTCATTGATGCCGCTTCCAACTGCTCCTGGCCGCTCCTGGCTGCTCCTGGCTGCTCCTGGCTGCGTTGCCTAGCTGCTTCCCTTGGCTGCACTTCCTGGCTCTTGTGCTACTGTCCTGCAGAGCAACAGGCGAGTAATGGGCATGTTAGACATGGGCTGAAATGCGAGGTGCGGGGTGCGAGGCTTAAGGTGCGAGTTGTCAGGTGCGAGGGCCTAATCCTCCTCCTCATCGGTCTCCGATGGTGCCCCGTCCTAAGCTGCACGGTGAATGATGACGATGACTGCAAGCCGTGGCTACAAGCCGACGAACATCGATGTTTCCTCCTACTCGCAAGCCATACTGGCATTTTTCTAGGGTCGGCGGTCCCAGCAGGATACGCAGGACCCCAGACAGGGTCGCCATCGCTGGCCAGTAACCGTCCCCCAGTAACCGCCTTTGGGCAGTCATGGCTGCGCGGCAGAGCTTGCGGAGGGAGCCCAGCAAGCCATTATGTGGGTTGCTAGTCGCTCGTGCTGCTCGTGAATCGCGGTTGGGCACTTTGAAACTTCCCCCATCCAGAGCCAACGAATTTCCCCCACTTGAGTGAGTGTGGTGCTTGGGGGAAAGGGGGGAACTTTTACCGGGAGACTTGATTGGGTTCTGGTGGGCAAGGGCCTGCAGCTGCGCTTCTAATTTGGCGCACCGCTGCTCATAGTACGCCCAAGGGCCCTGCAAGGACAGCCGCTGCATTGCCGAGCGACACACGTCTACAGCTGGAGCTGCAACTTCAAATTCAAGTGTATGCGACTCCCTCAGCACTCTGTGTCGCTGCAGTTTTATGGAAGCGACGGAGGCTGATGTGGAAGGTACACTCGCAGAGCTGTGTATCCTTCGTTCCAGCTCCGATGTGTGTTTTCAGGTGTGGGGGTATTGCTCCAAGCCAATCCAGCCTTTCCATCACCGTCGTGCCATAATGTGAGCGAAGTCAACCAATTGTTGCAGATTGAACCTGAGGAGGTAGAAGCACTGGTGGACAGCATGTCAAATGGACTTGATGTGGTGAGCAGCTGGCAGACGAAACCATGCAGGGGCAGCTACCTGGCTAAGGGGTAAACCAAGTTAAAAGTGCAGTAACCCTACAAATCCTCCACCAGCAGTCCTCAGGTATCGCTGCACTTGCCACGAGCCGGCTGCCCATTACATGCACAGCACACCTAAGGTGAGCAGCTGCCAAGCACACCTCACAACGCTGCCCAGCCAAGCCACCCCAGCTGGGCTGACATGATGCTGCGCACCTGACCAGCCCAGCACCTAACCTGGACATCAACCACAACTATGGCGTCGTGCCGGCTTCACAGGGGCGTGCCCAGCCCAGTGAGACCCACTGCTTGACGTGTTGTGCCCTAACCCTAACCCAGGCAGCTGCCGGCTGTGCAGGTGTGCCTGTCCTGAGCAGCCTGGCCAGCCCCCGGGCAGCTTGCGGCTGAGCGTGCGTCTGCCCTGGTGCTACCCCCTGGAGCCAGCATGCGCCCTGCTGGCCCCATGCAAGCCGCAGCGCCTCATGAGATGGAACACGACGCGACCAATCCGCCCCAATACCTGGTAAGCCCACAGTTCAGCCCCGCACACAGCCTAGTCTCGCCTAGTGCATAGTCACGCACACAGCCCCGCACATCAATCGCACACCATCAATTGCACACCCGCGCATCAATTGCCGTACCCGCGGGCTTATCCTACGCCCTGTCCCGTGTGCTCGCAGGATGCGGAGGTCGACGGGTCAGGCCGTGCTGAGGCCGTGCTGTCGGAGTCCCAAAGCAAGTAGTACCCAAGAAGCTACAAGAGGCTGCGAGACCGAGCACCCTAGGCCAGCACAGCATGTGTTCATGCCATAATAGATTGCCCAGCCTTCGCAAGTGGGTTGGGGTAGTGAATCCGGTAGTGGTACCGGATGCTTGCTGCATGCAAACAGTTTGGACAACAGATAACACAGCCCCTGCCCTGTAGTAATAGTAGGGGAACAACTGTGTTGTACGCTCGTCCTCTGTAAGAACTTACTGCTTTCCTTCGGCATGGTGTGCAACTCTCTAACCCAGTGCAAACACGCATGCTCAGCGGTGTAAGTCTTACATACAAATGGCGAACATGTCCATACAGCCTGTAACGATTCCATGCGGCCGCTCCAGGCCGTAAGATGAGCCTTGGCAACACTTCATGCATTCATCATTACGCCCTTATGTAAACTAGGAGCACCATGACGTGAGCCTGGTGCTCGCCACCCTCTCCCCCTCGCGTTGCAGCAACCTCTTCCTCGCACCCTCGATATCGCTTCCAGCTGCTTGGCTCCGACCAACGGGCTCACACCCGGATTGCTTCAATGCCTTACACACTCCGTCACTCAAGCACACAAGGTCGCCGCCCTAAACCCATCCCAGCCCCGCAGCCATCATGTCAGCTGCTATGACTGCTGAGCCTGCAACTTCGCGGTAAAGCTTGCGTTCTGCCCAACACCGCGCGACTGTACAAACGACCGCAAGCTGTCCGGCACCGCCACCTGGTCCAGCCACCGGGCCAGCTCGGGCCCTTCCAGTCGTTCCGCGCTGCTCAGCGCGCGACTTAAGCCGTCATGCGCGGAGGCGTTGACTCGGATGACGTCCAGGGCACAGCTCAGTGCCTCATCAAGGAGCGCCTACACACATAGCCAGAGCAGGACACAGCGCAGCCCTTGCTCACGAGGTACCCTGCCGCGCCTCCTAGTCGAGCGCTGCACTCCCGCCTGCCAAGCAGCGCACTTTGACCTCCGACTTCGACTTCCTAACCAGGCGTCGCACTGCACGGTGCACTCCCGCATACTGGCTTACGCACCTTGACCTCTGTTTCTACCAGGCCTGGCACTCCACCCCCGCCGCTGTTGCCCAGCGCGCCCCACAGCCCCGCATCCTCCGCACCTCCCGCGGCCAGCAAGCCCACATTCAAAGGCCCCACCGCCAGGCTGAGCCCGAATTCCTGCGCACGCACACCGCGCACCACGCAGTGAGGGCGCCCTGCTACTGCAGTCACTCGACATAGAGCAGGATGGGCCCTGCCGGCTGCCAGGGATGCGCGGAAATATCGAGAGGGACAAGCGTGACCTCAGCAACGCATGAGAGGCCACTGCTCCCGCTATCCCGACCCGGCAGCCCTAGCCCGGTGCCGCACCGACACGGCGCGCTGGGCCAGGTCCGTGGCACGCAGGTCCAGGATAGGGCACGCAGGTCCGCCATGCAGAGGCCAAGGTCATATAGAGCGGCGGCAACAGCATGTATGTAGCACCCACACACATCAGCGCACACATCGTGAGGCCACACTGCCACAGCCGCCCCTGGACACTGCGGAAGCCTCTGGCTGACAAGTACCACAGGCAGCCCCAGCCTTGGTGACGAAGCCTCGCAGCCCCCTGCCGCCACACACCTGCTCCAGGACCCGCTTGTTCTCCGCAATCAATGTCATTGCGTGAGTGGAGCGGCTGCTGCACTGTTGCTGCAGGTGGCTCTTGTCTGCAGTCAGTGCAGTCACCTCGGCCCTCAATGACTTGGTCGCAGCCCTCAACTCGTCAAGCTCCTGCGGTTCAGGGGCCAGGGCACAGCGACAGTCACTCAGGCACACTCAACTTAAACTTTCACAGGGGCACCTCACAGGCCTGCATCACCTTGATGAGAACCTCAGCCTCAGGGGAGGTCATGCCCAGGTGTTTCCGCGCTTGCTCCACTTTGGCTGAGGCAGCAGTCCGCAGAGAAACCTGTGCTCAGTAGCAGTGTGCTAGCGTGGCACATGGGAACTATAGCTTGTGCTTGAGTGGTGATGCTTTACCTGCTTGGCTAGGCTTTGCTTTAGAAAGGTGTTGTCTGCCTGTAGCCGTGCAACCTCTTGGGACAAGGAGTCGTGTGCTGTGCTGAGCGTCTCGTTGGTGGTGTCCACCACTGTTTGCAACTCTTGCACTCTCTCTTGGAGCCGTCTTGCGTGAGCCTGGGCTGTTGCACTATCATTCTGCAGCGCTGGAACCTGACACTCCACCAAGTCTTTGTTACGCTGTCTTTCAGCATCCAGTGCTCGGCTGAGCTCGTTGACCTCCTGCACCCGCTCCTGGTTCTGGTGGGCAAGGGCCTGCAGCTGCGCTTCTAATTTGGCGCACCGCTGCTCATAGTACGCCCAAGGGCCCTGCAAGGACAGCCGCTGCATTGCCGAGCGACACACGTCTACAGCTGGAGCTGCAACTTCAAATTCAAGTGTATGCGACTCCCTCAGCACTCTGTGTCGCTGCAGTTTTATGGAAGCGACGGAGGCTGATGTGGAAGGTACACTCGCAGAGCTGTGTATCCTTCGTTCCAGCTCCGATGTGTGTTTTCAGGTGTGGGGGTATTGCTCCAAGCCAATCCAGCCTTTCCATCACCGTCGTGCCATAATGTGAGCGAAGTCAACCAATTGTTGCAGATTGAACCTGAGGAGGTAGAAGCACTGGTGGACAGCATGTCAAATGGACTTGATGTGGTGAGCAGCTGGCAGACGAAACCATGCAGGGGCAGCTACCTGGCTAAGGGGTAAACCAAGTTAAAAGTGCAGTAACCCTACAAATCCTCCACCAGCAGTCCTCATGTATCGCTGCACTTGCCACGAGCCGGCTGCCCATTACATGCACAGCACACCTAAGGTGAGCAGCTGCCAAGCACACCTCACAACGCTGCCCAGCCAAGCCACCCCAGCTGGGCTGACATGATGCTGCGCACCTGACCAGCCCAGCACCTAACCTGGACATCAACCACAACTATGGCGTCGTGCCGGCTTCACAGGGGCGTGCCCAGCCCACTGAGACCCACTGCTTGACGTGTTGTGCCCTAACCCTAACCCAGGCAGCTGCCGGCTGTGCAGGTGTGCCTGTCCTGAGCAGCCTGGCCAGCCCCCGGGCAGCTTGCGGCTGAGCGTGCGTCTGCCCTGGTGCTACCCCCTGGAGCCAGCATGCGCCCTGCTGGCCCCATGCAAGCCGCAGCGCCTCATGAGATGGAACACGACGCGACCAATCCGCCCCAATACCTGGTAAGCCCACAGTTCAGCCCCGCACACAGCCTAGTCTCGCCTAGTGCATAGTCACGCACACAGCCCCGCACATCAATCGCACACCATCAATTGCACACCCGCGCATCAATTGCCGTACCCGCGGGCTTATCCTACGCCCTGTCCCGTGTGCTCGCAGGATGCGGAGGTCGACGGGTCAGGCCGTGCTGAGGCCGTGCTGTCGGAGTCCCAAAGCAAGTAGTACCCAAGAAGCTACAAGAGGCTGCGAGACCGAGCACCCTAGGCCAGCACAGCATGTGTTCATGCCATAATAGATTGCCCAGCCTTCGCAAGTGGGTTGGGGTAGTGAATCCGGTAGTGGTACCGGATGCTTGCTGCATGCAAACAGTTTGGACAACAGATAACACAGCCCCTGCCCTGTAGTAATAGTAGGGGAACAACTGTGTTGTACGCTCGTCCTCTGTAAGAACTTACTGCTTTCCTTCGGCATGGTGTGCAACTCTCTAACCCAGTGCAAACACGCATGCTCAGCGGTGTAAGTCTTACATACAAATGGCGAACATGTCCATACAGCCTGTAACGATTCCATGCGGCCGCTCCAGGCCGTAAGATGAGCCTTGGCAACACTTCATGCATTCATCATTACGCCCTTATGTAAACTAGGAGCACCATGACGTGAGCCTGGTGCTCGCCACCCTCTCCCCCTCGCGTTGCAGCAACCTCTTCCTCGTACCCTCGATATCGCTTCCAGCTGCTTGGCTCCGACCAACGGGCTCACACCCGGATTGCTTCAATGCCTTACACACTCCGTCACTCAAGCACACAAGGTCGCCGCCCTAAACCCATCCCAGCCCCGCAGCCATCATGTCAGCTGCTATGACTGCTGAGCCTGCAACTTCGCGGTAAAGCTTGCGTTCTGCCCAACACCGCGCGACTGTACAAACGACCGCAAGCTGTCCGGCACCGCCACCTGGTCCAGCCACCGGGCCAGCTCGGGCCCTTCCAGTCGTTCCGCGCTGCTCAGCGCGCGACTTAAGCCGTCATGCGCGGAGGCGTTGACTCGGATGACGTCCAGGGCACAGCTCAGTGCCTCATCAAGGAGCGCCTACACACATAGCCAGAGCAGGACACAGCGCAGCCCTTGCTCACGAGGTACCCTGCCGCGCCTCCTAGTCGAGCGCTGCACTCCCGCCTGCCAAGCAGCGCACTTTGACCTCCGACTTCGACTTCCTAACCAGGCGTCGCACTGCACGGTGCACTCCCGCATACTGGCTTACGCACCTTGACCTCTGTTTCTACCAGGCCTGGCACTCCACCCCCGCCGCTGTTGCCCAGCGCGCCCCACAGCCCCGCATCCTCCGCACCTCCCGCGGCCAGCAAGCCCACATTCAAAGGCCCCACCGCCAGGCTGAGCCCGAATTCCTGCGCACGCACACCGCGCACCACGCAGTGAGGGCGCCCTGCTACTGCAGTCACTCGACATAGAGCAGGATGGGCCCTGCCGGCTGCCAGGGATGCGCGGAAATATCGAGAGGGACAAGCGTGACCTCGGCAACGCATGAGAGGCCACTGCTCCCGCTATCCCGACCCAGCAGTCCTAGCCCGGTGCCGCACCGACACGGCGCGCTGGGCCAGGTCCGTGGCACGGCGAATATCGTCCGCGGCCCCCGTGGACACCGCAGTGCACGTGAGTTGCTCCGCCGCCCGGCCGCCCATCAGCACCACCAGCTGGCCGCGAATCTCACTGCGAAGTGTGACCACACCCACAAGGCAAGTGCACGCGACTGACCAGCTCAGTTTGCTGTGGCTGTGCTGTGGCTGCTGGAGGGGGTGAGGACGGCTGGGTAGGGCTAGGCATAGCTGCCTAGTGCGCTGCTGTGCAGGTGCCCAGGAGGGGGCGAGGGGGGGGCACCGCCCTGCTGCAGCCGCTCACCTGTCAAACAGCAGGGCACGGTCCTCGGTCTTGGGCGGCATGTAGGTGAAGCCCAGGGCCCCGCCACTGCACTCAGGCCAGGGGGCAGAGGGGCTGACCAGCAGCAGGCTGCAGGCCGCACCCCCCTTGGCTCACCGCTCCAGCCCCTCCCTCACCTCACCCCCTCAACCCGCCTCCCTCACCCAGCAAGGCTGGTGCAGCAAAAAGTCTTGATACCCACTGCCAAACCCCTCCTAGCCTTCCCCTGCACCTGCCCTCCCCACCCCCTGCCCCTCCCCCTGAGGCCCCGCCCCTGAGCTGGCCTCACGGCTGCACCTGCGGGGTATGATTGACAGCCGCTCCACTCCGGCAGCAGTCAGCGGCAGCAGCTGCTGCACCGCTGAGGCGGCAAGGGCGTGACCCGCCTCGTGCCGCGCAACCACCTCCCGCTCAGCTGCCACCATGATGCCGCGCTTCTTCTCCAGCCCCGCCACAGCGCGCATCACCGCGGCGTCAAAGTCAGCAGCAGTCACCTGGGGGCAGGCCAGGGGGGGGCAGGGGGTTGGGGGGGCAGGCCAGGGGGAAGGCTGTGGAGAAGACGGGCAGGACACATTGGCTCAGGGGGAGAGGGTCAGGGGGGAGGGTCAGGGGGTGCTGCTGATGGTGCTGCTGATGGCTAGGAGCAGTCCAGCAGGCGGGACACAGCGCAGGCCCCAGGGCAGCTGCCCCCCAGCTGCCCTGCAGGCGGCACAGCCTGCTGGGGGGCAGAGCAGCAGGTGTGCCCTAGCAGGCCAGGCCAGGCCAGGCCAGGCACACACTGTGGACCGCCACTCAGGCAGGTGGCCTGCAGCCCAGTGTGGCCACACAGCCGTTGGCCAGCAAAGCACTGGAGGGGACTCACCCTAAGACTACCCCTACCCCCTATCCCTACCCCTACCCCCTGACTGAGGGGTGGCCTGCAGCCCAGTGTATCATCATGCACGTCATGGCGGGCGCTGTGTACCCTGCAGCCCACTGTGGCCCACTAGGGGCAACGGGGCAGCTGGAGACTGCTGGAGGCTTCAACTGTGGTGGCCTGAGCCGCGCTGCCCCACTGCCCTGCCCCACTGCCTGCTGCATTCGCCCTGCCCTGCTCTGGTGCCAGCCTGGGCTAGGGTGAGGACCTGAGGTCACACCCCTGATGCGGCCACCACCACAGCTGACCTGCACACAATGTGACCAGCTGCGGCTGTAGGCTGTTGGGGGGGCTAGCCAGGGGGGGTCAGCCGAGTCAGCAGCACCCCTGGTCTGGGTCAGCCCCGGCCTGGCCAGCCCTAGAGCCGGCTGATGCCCAGCGCCGCCTCCCCCCCCCCCTGCCCCCCCTCACTGCACACCTGGCCGCAGCGCGTCCTGCCTCTGCCCCCCCCCCTCCCCCCCACCTGGCTGCGGCTGTGCCTGCCCGCCAGCAGCGCCGCCTCGTTCACCAGGTTGGCCAGGTCCGCCCCCGTGAAGCCCGTGGTGCTGGCAGCCAGGCCCGACACGCTCACGTCAGGCGCCAGGGGCAGGCCGCGCCGCGACAGGTGCACCTGCAGCAGGTGGGGGGGGGGGGGCTGCCTGGGGGGAGGCGGCTGAGGGGTCAAGGCGGCACTGGGGCTGGCCGGGGGTCTGCCCGCCCCCCCTGACCCTGACCCTGACCCTGACCCTGACCTCCCCCTTAGACCAGCCATCAGCCGGCTGCTGCCAGTGTGACTCAGCAGCAGCAGCAGGGCAGGGCCAGTCCACGAGTAGGGGCCGCAGGGGCACAGCAGCTGGGCCATGCAGGTCACAACCCACAGGCTTACCCACACGCAGCCATGCAACCCCCCTCCCCCCCCCTCCCCCAAGCCTCCCCCCTGGAGGCTGACCTGCAGGATCTGCGTGCGGCCCTGGCGGTCAGGCCGTTCCACGGGCACGCGGCGGTCGAAGCGCCCGGGCCGCAGCAGCGCCGGGTCCAGCACCTCAGCCCTGAGCACCACTCAGGGGGGGACGGCAGCAGGGGGGCGGGGGAGGGGGAGGGAGGTGCAGCTGTATGACGCTGGACCCCCGTTCGCCTGAAGGGGGCGAAGGCGTCACAGCCTGGCCTGGCCTGGCCTGGGGACCAGCTCCCAGCTCCACCCCTGCCCCCCCCCCCTCAACACCCCCTGCCCCCCCCCCCAACACCGGGACGGCCAGGCGGCTGAGTCCGGGCCTTGCTGTAATGAGGCCAGAGGGTTGGGGTCACACCTCACCTGCCCTGCCCTGCCCAGCATGCCCTGCCCCAGCCCCCCCCCCCCCACCTGTTTGTGGCAGCCAGGCAGATGACCGCACCGCCGCCATCCTTGTCGCTGTCAAAGCCGTCCAGCTCAGTGAGCAGCTGGTTCAGCGTCTGCTCGCGCTCGTCATTGCCGGCGCCCCGCATGCGGCTGTCACGGCCCTGCGCCCCACACACCCCACAGCCCCCCCCTCTTACCCCCCCTCTCACCCTACCCCCCCCCCCCCCCTGCACTGCTCTGCAGCCAGGCTGACCCAGGGGGCTCATCTCCAATCAGGGCGGCCAGCTGCTTCAACACAGCCGACCTCGCCCCAGGCGCAGCCGGCATCTCCCCGTTCCCTGCCTCCCCCCCGCCTGGCACCCCCCCAGACCTCTGACCCTTGAGTAGGCCCTCCCCCCTCCTGCCCCTCGCCTGCCCCCCTCCTGCCCCCCTCCCACCTTCTTCCTCCCACCCCCCCAGGCCAGGCTGGGCAGGCTAGCGCTCAGCAGGGTGTGCAGCCAGGCCCAGCAACCGGACCCACACCAGCCCTCACTCTAACCTTAACCCCAGCCCTAGCCCCAGCACCACCCTGGCCCTGACCCCCCCCCCCTTCTTCCTGCCCCCCCCCTCCCCCAACCCCAACCCCACCTTGGCCACTGCGTCGATCTCGTCAATGAACACGATGGCTGGCGCCTCCTTGCGCGCCGCAGCGAACAGCTCCCTCACCCTCAGCGCCCCCACCCCCACATACAGCTCAACAAACTGCAGCCGGGCCGCAGCGCAGCACCGGGCAGCAAGGCGGGTCAGGCCAGGCAGCGACACGCAGCACCCCCCTCACTGGGCAGCGGGCCAGGCGGCTGGCGGCAGGGCGGGGCCAGAGGGTGAGGGGCCTGCTGACACTGGCTGATGAGGGCGGGCGCTGCGGGGAGGCCCCGCTGCCCTGCCTTGCCTCGCTCTGCCCCGCTTCCCTGCTTCCCTGCTGCCCTGCTGCCCAGCCTGCCCAGCCTGGCTGCCCCGCTCACCTCAGAGGCAGCGATGGAGAAGAAGGGCACCCCCCGCCTCCCCTGGCAGCAGCAGGACACCAGGGGGCAGGGCAGCAGGGGTGAGGGTGAGGGTCAGGTGAGGCAGCAAGACTCCCAACCGCAGCAAGTCAGCCCGCTTCCCCCCTGCCCCTCCCCCCCTCTCTCTCCCCCCCCCCCTGACCCTCACCCCGCCACGGCCTTGGCCAGCAGCGTCTTGCCAGTCCCTGGCGGCCCCCACCAGCAGCACCCCTGAGGGCGGCCGGGCGCCCAGCTTGATGAACCGCTCCGGGGCCTTCAGGTAGTCCTGCAGCCCCCCAGGCAGCAGCAGCAGCAGCAGCAGGGGGGGTGGGGGAGGGGGGGCAGGGGGGCCGGGGGCCTAAGAATGACACAGACCATGTCATAACTGCCGGGACACAGTGCATCTCCCCCCGCGCCCCCCCCCTCACCACCAGCTCAGCCAGCTCCTCCTTCGCCTCATCCACCCCCGCCACGTCCGCAAAGGTTGTTGCCGGGCGCTCCCCCCTCCCCCCCGGCCTTGTGGCGCCGCCCCGGGCCCTTCTGGTTGGGCAGGCGCAGCGGCAGGCGGTTCAGCGCTGCCAGCATGAGGCCCAGGTACACGCAGTACATCTGAGGGGCACAGCCAGGGGGGAGAGGGGGGGAGGGAGAGGGGGAGGGGGAGGTTGGAAACGGGGGCAAGGGGGAGGTGGGGAGCAGGGTGTAGGGGTGGACCTGCAGTCAGGGCACCTGGCCCACAGCCCTGGCTGCTGCTGCTCCCCCCCCTCTGCTTGGCCCCACCCACCAGGATGGTGCCCAGGTGCCGGTCTGGCTTGCTCAGGGCCGTGAACACCTGGCAGCAGCAGCAGCAGCAGCAGCAGCCAGGTCAGGGTCAGGAGGGGGCTCCAGGTCAGAGTGAGCAAGGTGGGAGGCGCAGGAAGGGGCGGGGGGGAGGAGGGGCGGGGGGCCAGGAGGCCAGGGGGGGGTGGGAGGCTGGAGGAACAGTTCACCCCCCCCACCCCCCACTCCCCCTGCTGCTCCCTCCCCCTGCTGCTATTGCCCACCAGCTGCTGCCGCCCTGAGCCCCCCTGCCACTGCCCCAGGGGGCCTGTAGCTCACCACGTCATGCTTCTCCAGCAGCTCATAGGGCAGCGGGTAGTCCGCAGGCCTGGTGGTGTGGAACAGCACTGCCCCTGCCCCCGCCGCCTCCCCCCCAGCGCCTGCCCCCTCCACCTTCTGCAGCAGCGGGCTGCCCCGGCGCACGCTGAACACCAGCTGCTGGCCGTCCACGCTCACAGTCTGCAGGTCGCCGCACCGGGCCCGCCGCACAAAGTCGCTGAAGGGCACCGGGGCCACTGTGGCGGCTGCGCTGCCCTCACCCCCCCAAGCTGCTGCTGCTGCCGGCGCGGGGCGGCAGGTGGCCCCCCACTGGCCAGATGCGGGTCAGGGCGAAGAGGCAGGCAAGATTCCATGCGATGCGCCCCAGGGGCAGCTTGCGCAGCCATGCTGCAAAGTCCCAAGAGTTGTTGTTGTTGTTGTTGTTGTTGTTGTTGCCGCTGCTGGTGCTGCTGCTGCGGGGCGGCAGGGGGCCGCGGCGGCAACCAGCTGACAGCCCTGGCTGTGACGCCTACAAGGGGTGGTAGCAGCAAGCAGCAAGGCCAGCTGCTTAGTGAGCTGGCAGCAGAGGGCGGGCAGCAAGGCACTCACCGCAGCTCGCTTACGGGAGCATGGCGCTGCCTCAGGACCGCATGACGTTGAGCTGAACCTCGAACAAGCGCGCACACGGCTCCTCTTAAGCTGAGCGTGTGCTGCTGCAGCGCGCAAAGCCGGTTGCTTTATAGACTGAAGGTTTGGTGTCCGGCTTGATAACATCAATTGTATTTTCGCCCGTCGCCCCCGACCCCACCCGACTTGTGCTTGTCTCACCCTCGCGTTTCACCTTCCACTTCCCTTAGGTGGTTTGCCATGTATATTTAATCACCTTCGGGACCATTTGATCACGCACATTAATGCACTATGTGTCCATATCAGATCTGTGTGGCGCGTCTAGCGCTCGCAGACGTTTTGCAGTAGACCCCACAACCTCCGCAGCTCAGCTGCACCCTCCGCCTGCTCCTTGCTATAGCCCAGCCACCCCCACCTCCATCCCCATCCCTTGCTCCCTTCAAGTCCCTTGCTCCCCCACCCATTGCTCCCCCACCCCTTCACTCCCTACAGCTGCTCCTACAGCCCAGCCCCCATCACGCCTTGAACACAAGCAACGAAGGCAAACGCTGTCCACCCTCATGGAAGCCAGGGCCCAGCGCTGCCACCACACCGTTGCAGAGGTCTGCTTTCAACTGATTGGCATCCCTAAAGGTGCTGGGCGTCCTCTTTCATCAGAATTGCAGACCTCCTTGCCCCCATCAACTTCTCCCACATTTCAAAACTTGCTTTACTTGCAGAGGTTGCAATGTTTACCCCATTGAGAGGACAATGCTGCGGCAAGGATGCTAGCTGGATGTTGAGATTCCTCACTGATTTCCTGGCTCGTCATTTAGGTTTTCTGCAACCCCACCACAGATGCTGCCCCGATTACGCCCCTATGCCAACAACACCTGTGCCGCGTACTTAAGCCGTGCGCCAGCAACAGGGCTGAGCATTACGCAGCAGCAGCATCGCAGACCCTCGCGGCTGCTCGTGATAGCCATGGTTCAGTCCAGCGCGCTCGCGGACACTGACAATGGCGCCTTCGCGCGGAAAGAGAGCGTTTGGCGCGACCAAATCAGCCCCCGACGGGCGCTTTAAAAACCCGAAGGTGGGTTTGAGACTCCACGGGGCCGCGCCGTGTCCTACTCAGGCCTGGTGCCTGGGGCGCCTGATGAGAGCAGCAGAGGGGCTTCGCTGAGTGGCCGCCACCACGGACCACCCCTGCCCCCGCCCTCGCCATGGAGCCCACTGCCCCTGCCTGGTACTCAACCACCTTACAACAAGCCTTACAGCTTAACTACCATATTCAACATGTCAACTAACATACCTGTTGCATCATCTCAGCCAGTTCCCCCCCGCCCCCTTCGCACCCGTCCTGCTGGCTGCCCTGCTGGCTGCAGCTGACCGCTACCCACTTGTACGTCAGCCTGGCCTGCCCCTGGGCTAACCGCTGCCTGGCCGCCCTCTTCCTCAAGGTGCCCCCCACCCCCCCCTCCTGCTCCATCCCCCCCTCCTGCCCCTAACCCACCCCCCACCCCCCCTCCCAAGTGCGAGGCGCCTAATAAGGCCGCCAAGGCGTGTTGGTGCCAGGGCTGTACTGCCAGAGCTGCTCCGGCGCCCAGCCCCCCGCCACGCCTCAGCCGCACTCCACACACTCCCAGTGCTGGCTCAGTGATGGTGGCGGTGCGGGTGCAGGGCCTGGAGCAACGCTGTGGGGGTGTCCGTCACGCACCCCACCTGGCAGCGCACCCGGGCTGAGGACCAGCAGGACTTGCACTGCGGCTGGGTGTTCGCACAGCCCAAACGACCCGCCCCTCACCAGCAGCACAGGTCAGCAAACGGGGCGGACCGGGACGATGTCGGGAGGCAGGCCAGGACGCAGGCCAGGGGGGCCGCAGCGCATGGCCCCCAGTGAGCAGCTGCGGGGTACAGCCTCACTGCCCTCCCCAACCCAACCTACCTCCCCCTGAACTGCCGTTCCTTGTGTCCCTGCTGCTGCTCTGACTGCTGCTGCTGCCCGCCTCTGCCGTGTCTGCCCCCAGGCCATGGCTCCTTCAGCTGCGAGGGCTGCGTGCCTGACTCAGTGGACCAGGTCCGCAATGTCAGGGAGCTGTACGAGCTGGCGGGCAGGAGGGAGGTGCGGACATCCCCCTCCCCCTCCCCCTCCCCCTCCCCTCCCCCTCCCCCTCCCCCTCCCCCTCCCCCTCCCCCTCCCCCTCCCCCTCCCCCTCCCCTCCCCCTCCCCCTCCCCCTCCCCCTCCCCCTCCCCCTCCCCTCCCCTCCCCCTCCCCCTCCCCTCCCCCTCCCCCTCCCCCTCCCCCTCCCCCTCCCCCTCCCCCTCCCCTCCCCCTCCCCCTCCCCCTCCCCCTCCCCCTCCCCCTCCCCCCTCCCCCTCCCCCTCCCCCTCCCCCTCCCCCTCCCCCTCCCCCTCCCCCTCCCCCTCCCCCTCCCCCTCCCCCTCCCCCTCCCCCTCCCCCTCCCCCTCCCCCTCCCCCTCCCCCTCCCCCTCCCCCCTCCCCCTCCCCCTCCCCCTCCCCTCCCCCTCCCCCTCCCCCTCCCCCTCCCCCTCCCCCTCCCCACCAGGCTAGTGGCCGCTGACTGCTGGCTGCAGGCCGCTTCACAGTGCCAGTGCTGTGGGACAAGCAGCTCAAGACAGTGGTCAACAACGAGAGCAGCGAAATCCTGCGCATGTTCAACTCCCAGTTCAACCACCTGGGTGAGGGGCAAAGGGCGGGGCCAGGGGGGGGGGGGCGCAGAGAGCCCACAGCTAGCTGGAGGGGCCAGGCAGGTGAAGGAGCAGCAGGCCACAGTGCACGAAGGGTGCAGGGGGGGGGGCGGGGGGGAGGGGGAGGGTGCCAGGGCAGGGTAGGGCCCCCCCCCTAACCCCTGGCTGCTTTTCCCCCCGCTGCTGCCCCCCCTACACTGGTCTGGCCTGGCTGCCTGCAGCTCGCTGCCCCGGAGGTGGACTTGTACCCGGAGGCGCTGCGCCCGGCCATTGACAGCGTGAACGAGTGGGTGGCAGCAGCAGGGGGTGCAGGGGGGGGGGGGATCCAGGCCGTGAAGGGGAGGGCAGCAGCCCGGGTGGCTGTGGGCTAAGGGGGTAACAATGCTGCACTCCACGGCACCTGTTGCCTGGCGCATGAGCTTGCAGTTGATTAAAGCTCTGCCCCCTGCCCCCTGCAACCTGCCCCCTGCAACCCTGCCCCCTGCAACCCTGCCCCCCTGCCCCCTGCCCCCTGCCCCCTGCCCCCTGCCCCTGCCCCCTGCCCCCTGCCCCCTGCCCCCTGCCCCCCTGGACCTGGGCTGCAGCCAGTCAGCTGCCTGGTGGGGCTGCAGGTGGGTGTACCCGCCAGATCAACAACGGCGTGTACCGCTGCGGGTTCGCGCAGAAGCAGGAGGCATACGA
Source organism: Haematococcus lacustris (assembly GCA_030144725.1). Lineage (NCBI taxonomy): Eukaryota > Viridiplantae > Chlorophyta > Chlorophyceae > Chlamydomonadales > Haematococcaceae > Haematococcus > Haematococcus lacustris. Next base: position 6,952,992 of record JASKMD010000030.1, read on the forward strand.
CAACGGCCTTCACGTGCGTGGCCATGTCAGGGCAGCAGGGCGCAGGGGGTGGGGGGGTGCAGGGGGGGTTGGGGGGGGGCAAGCTGCAGGGGGGTGCAGGGTCAGGTCATGCGTCTACGTCCAGGGTGCAGGCAACTGATGTTACGCCCCCCCTCCTGCTCCTCCCACCCCCCCCCTCTTCTGCCCCTGACCCCCCCCTCTCCTGCCCCTGACCCCCCCCCTGGTTCTGCCCCTGCTGCCCCCTGTTCTGCCCACAGGGAGCTAGTGTCCGGCTGCAGCGCTGCGAGGAGCTGCTCAGCCGGCAGCGCTACCTGACTGGTGCCACCTTCACTGAGGCTGACCTGCGGCTGTTCATTGACGTGAGGGGGACAGGCAGGGCAGCAGCAGGGGGGGGGAGGGGGGGGGAGGGGGAGGAGCGGGGGAAGGGGGAGGGGGGTGGGCACTGGCCAGGCTCTACAGGGTTAGGATGGAAGGTGGAGGTGAAGGTGGATGAGGGGGAGGGTGAGCAGGGTGTGGCTGAGCTCCAGGGGTCCAGTGGTTGGACCGCAGCCTTTGGGGTCCTGTGGGGGGCAGTGGGTGGAAGGGCTGGGCGGCAGGGCAGCCCCCGCTGCTGCTGCCCTCCCCTGGCCTGCCCCTGCCTCCTGACCCAGCCTGCCCTGCGGCTGCAGGCTCATCCGGTACGACCCAGTCTAACGTCGTCTACTTCAAGTAAGCCTGGGGGGGGGGAGGTGGGAGGGGGGGAGGGGCAGGGGGAGGGGGGCAAAGGTAGTGCTGTTGGGGCCATGAAGGCATACAGTGTGCAAGGGAAGCATGGGGAAGACGGCCTAAGGGGAAGAGGGGGGGGAGCCCAGTACTCAGCAGACGCACTGACGGCTGTCCTGCTCGTCACTTTTGCTGCTACTTGCACACGCATTGCCTCCCACCCACCCCCACCCCCCCCACCCCACCACCCTGTCCAGGGACCAACTGGGACATGCTGCGCCATTACCCCGCCCTGTCAAACTACACGCGGGAGCTGTTCCAGATGCCAGCCATCCGCAGGTCAGTGCACAAGTCGGCGCAGCTCCCCCCCTGACTCAAGTCAGGGCAGTCCCCCTCTCCCTGCCCCAGCCTGCGCCTTGCAGCCCCTGGGCCACTGCCCTCCACCCCGCCATGAGCCCTACAACCCAAAGGGAGGCTGACTGACCAGGCAGGTCGCATCGCAGCCGCACTGCTGACAGCCGAGCCGTCATCACCATCGACGTCGTTTCCCTTCACCGCCATCCAGGCAGTTGGGGCAGCAGCGGGAAAAGGTTTGCAAGGCTGCCTGAGGGTCACGTCGTGGTTGTGGGTTTACCATGCCGCCGCGCATCGCGTTTGCAGGGCCATCGACATCCGCCACATCAAGGTTCACTACTTCACGTCGCACCCCACACTGAACTACTACGCCATCGTGCCAAAGGGCGGACCTGCCTGGTGGGAGGAGCCGCACAACCGCGACGCGCTGTTCCCCCGCCCTTAAGGCGTCGATCTGATGTGCGGCTCCAGCTACGTGCGCATGCATCTGATGGCTTCGCGCCGATGGAGGCGTGCAGTTTGAATTGACAGCCTGCGACAGCCCTTGTCCCCTTCTGTACAAACCGCGGCCAGCCGCTGTTGAGTTGCTCGTTTCTCAGCCCGTTGTCCAAGTTCTACTCTGTTTGTATTCGTTGTGCTCGCTGTACCTCCGTGGCTTGAAACTACGAGGGGTAATGCTCACTTCGTTTGGACTTTGTTTTTGGGCGCGACATGCATCATGCCGCCGCGTCCCCCGACTGCGCTGCTCGCTCCTGCTCCATCTTGCGCTGCATACAGCCAAGCAGTCGCATCACAAGCATCGCTTTGCCTCGAATGCAAAAGGCGGGGACAACCTGGCACGTCATCCCTGCGCCATCCTCTTTTGCGCCGCCGACCCCGTCCTGCGCCTCACCATCGCGCTGTCCTCCTTCACCACCTCCGCCACCAGCTCGCCCACCACGCGGTTCATGTTGTTGGGCACAGCAGCCGCGAACACACAGGGGGGAAGACCTACGACACGACGAGATGTACTGCCTGTACTGCCCACTAGCCCAGGCAGGCCAGGCAGCAGGGGGTGGCAGGCAGCAGTTGGTACCCCCAGGCGGGGGTGAGGCTGTCACGCCCTCTCCCCCTCACCCTGGGGGGGTTAGGTCCGCAGGGCCCCACTGGGGACGACTGTTGGGCTGGGCGGCTGCCCCCCCCCCGGCAGGCTGTGGCACAGGTGGGTGTGTCAGACCCCTGCCAGCCGACACCAGAGCATGGGCAGCCTCCCCCCCCCCATCAAAGAGGTCCCGCCCCCACCAAAGCGGTCCAGGGCCCTTGCCAGTGTGCAGCCCCCCTTCCCCCTCCCCCCTCCTCCTCCCCCCTCCCCCCCTCCCCCCCCCCTCCCCCCTCCCCCCTCCCCCCTCCCCCCTCCCCCCTCCCCCCCTCCCCCTCCCCCCTCCCCCCTCCCCCCTCCCCCCTCCCCCCCCTCCCCCCTCCCCCCCTCCCCCCTCCCCCATCCAGGGTCAGGGTTAGTCCAGCCCCCCAGCACATGCGGCCCGGCCGCTCCTAGTGCTGCCCCCCCGCCCCCCTCCCCCCTGAGGCCGACCTGACTCCCTGTAGGCCGCCACCACGTCCACCACCTCCGCCCCGAACATGCCGCTCAGCACTATGCAGCGCCTGGTGCCCAGCGGCAGCTACAGGGCAGCAGCAGGCAGCAGGGGGGAGGGGAGGGAGGGGGGGGCCAGTGGGTCAGGGCACCCAGGCCCCTGCTGGACCCCCAGCCTCCACTCACAGCCTGCAGCCGCCCTGGGGAGGGCAGGGCAGCCTGCCTGCTGGCAAGGCCACAGCTGCACCCAGCAGCACCCGCCAGGGGGGTCACGCTGCTGCCAGGGGGCCGGCAGCTCCCCCCCAGTGTCCTGCCTGCAGGGCTGAAGCACTGGGGGGGCAGACCCGCTGCAGGCCAGCAGCCCAACCCCCAGGCCACAGGCTCTGACCTCCCCCCCTAAGCCGTGCCTCACCCCCCCTAGGCCCTGACCCCCCACCTGCTCCCAGTCAGGGCAGTCCGCCTCAAGGGCCTCATGCAACCGCCCCGCCAGCATGGCCCGGGTGCAGGGGCTGACCTGCAGGGGGGGGGGGGGCACTGGGGGGTGCAGCAGCAGCAGGCAGCCACTCATACTAGGTGGAGGGGGGGCCCTCCTCCACCCCCTGGCCCTACCGCCCGCCTGCCTGCCTCCAGACAGCCTGCGGGGCCTCTGCTGCACCCCAGGGCATGCAGCCCGCTACATGGCAGGGTGCTCAGGTGCTGATCAGGTGGTTACCCGGCAGTTGACATGGAACTGCCAGGCGGTTGCCAGGCGATCGCCAGGCTGCCTGCCCCTGCCCCTGCCCCTGCCCCTGCACCTGCCCCTGCCCCCTCAACCGCCATTCCCACTGGCCCCCCCCTAGCCAGCACCACCTTGAACATGTCCGCCTCCATGGCCAGCAGCAGGCGCCTGCAGTCCTCCACCTCCTCCGCACTGAACCCCACCAACAGCACCGTCTGCAGCCGCCATCACCAACACACTCATGCAGGTCACTGCGGGCTGCACCCACCAGGCTGGGGGTGGAGGCAAGGAGGCTCAGGGCGATGCCAGCCAGGCCGCTCCACGTCACGCTGCCCCCCCCCCCTCCCCCTTCTCTTTGCACCCCCTGACACCTGCTCACAGCCCCTGACCCCCAGGTAGGTAGGCAGCAGCCATCAGCGGAAAGCGAGGAGGGGCAGCCATCGGAGCCATCTGTGCCTTCACCCCAGGGAGGGAGGGGGGAGGGGGGGAGGCACGGGATGCTGGCAGGACGCCCCACACCCCGCCCCAACTAGGGGCGCAGGCATGGGAGGTGAGAGGGTGACCCCACACCCCACCAGGGAGGGGCAAGGAGGGTCAGGGCGACACCAGCCAGGTTGCTCCACGCTTCAAGCCAGGGAGGGGGGGAGGCACGGGGCCCACCCTCAGCCCCCTGCGGGCCCCTGAGCTCGCACCCTGCCCTGCACCCAGTCCACATCTGCTGCCCCCCTGTTGCCCCCCTGCTGCCCCCCTACATGCCCCTTCACCCACTTGCCTGGGGCCCAAAGGCCATGTCGCTGCCGTCCACACCGGCTTGCACGTCCGTGTCAATCAGCCGCATGGTGTTGCCCTCCTCCCCCTCATCTTCAAAATCTGCCTCCACCACTCGTCCATCGTCTGCAGCAGCAGGCCAGCCATGGCTGCTCGTCCGGGCTGCAGCCACGCTCGCCTACTGCCTGCGCCCTCGTGCCTGGTGCGCCTTGGAACAGCTGCTTCAGCTTGTCGAACACCCGTGCTGTAGCATCGCGGCGCAGGTCAACATGCGGCAGCCCTCTGAACCCCGGGGGGGCACGACGCGACCTGGCGACGGCATGCGCTGGTGCCACGGCACGGTGTAGCATCGTGTTGGGTAATGGTCAGGGGCGCGCGGGGAGGCATGCATGGCTCCCAACTTCATGATGATGTGTGTAGGCTAGTCACGGCTACCGCTCTGCTTTTGTTGGTGTTGCAACAGCTGAGGCAGAGGATAGGGCGCTCGAGTGTTCAACAGCTTCACGGCTGACGGCTGATGCGCTGACGGCCGGCTGCTTTCAAGCAGCGGGTGACGTAACCGCCCCAACACCTACAGGGACACAGGGGGCCTGATGATGGTCCCAGGCATTTGATATTTACATCGTGCGCTTGTCTGCCATGCATCCAGCGGCCGAGCCTTGGCATGCGTACACAGCAGCCGGCCATGACATGATCCAGCTTCCCAGCCTTGTGTTCGACCGCAGCAACAACATCATGACGCTATGCCGCGCTTGAAGTCATGACCAAGGGCAGCATGCAGCATGCGACCACCAGCACCATCTCTTCTCTCCGTCCAGCTTCCCTTTCTTGCTTTAACCTTGGGGAATTTGTCGATATTCGTCGATATTCGTCAGTGGCACACCTCTCGCTGCATGCAGTGCAACCTGCAGACCTCCCCCCCCCCTGCTGCTGCTGCTGCTGCCCGCCCTCCACCTGGTCCCTCACCGCCTCAGCCGCCACTCCCTCACTGGTCTAATCTCTGCCGTCCCCCCCCCAGCTGCCCCCACCCCCAGCTGCCCCCCCCCTCACTCCTTAGCGTCTGCTGCCCTGTCAGTGACCTTCTGGCCCTTGAGGGCGCTCCAGAACTGCTGCCTGAAGTCCGGGCTGGTGGCCAGCAGCACAGGCCACATCAGGCCCAGCCGCCAGCCGCTGTCGTTGCTGAACCTGCAGCGGCACACATGCAGGGAGGAGGCAAGAGGCGATGGAGGGCAGAGGACAGCAGGAGGTCTGCCACAGGGCCTGACACCCAGCCCTAAGCCCCCTGCTGGCCCCCCTACTGGGCCCCCTGCCCCCCCTGCTGCCCCCTGCTGGACCCTGCCCCCCCCGCTGGCCCCATCCTGCCCCCCTGACCCCCCCTGTTGGCCCCATTTTGCCCCCTTTGCCCCCCTGCTGCCGCCTTTGCCCCCCATGTTTACTTGGTGAGGTGCACATTGCGAGCAAACTGCGCCGCCAGCAGCGCCCAGGCGGCAGCGGTCAGCGTGGCGGCCAGCAGCAGGGGGGAGAACATGCCCGGGCTGGCCACAGGCTGCCGGGCCAGGGCGTAGCTGCGGCAGCACACAGCAGCGCCAGCCCCCCTCAGCTCGACTCTCAGCCAGGCTATGCGGGGGCAGGGGCCGGCAGGGGGCAGGGGGCACAGGGCAGGGCAGGGCCAGGCGGGGGGGAGTGGCCAGGCCCCCCTGCCTGACCCCGCCGTCTGCCCCTGTCCCAATTACAGTTACCGCCCTTGCCTCCATCTCTGCCCCCCTGCACCTCAACCACTCCGGCCCCCTGCCCCCAACCCCTCCAAGCCCTCCAAGCCTTCCAAGCCCCTGCCCCCTCCAGCCCCCCTGCCCCCTCCAGCCCCCCTGCCCCCCCCAGTCCCCTGCACCTCAACCCCTCCATGCCCTGACACCACCCCTTGCTTACCCAGCCCTGCCAGCTGCTTCACAGCCCCTGCCACCCCACCTGCCGCTGTTGTTGATGCTGATGCTCTCGTAGTAGCTGTAGCTGCCCACGCCCCTCTGCTCGCTCCTGAAGAACAGCAGCAGCAGGGGGGGCTCACGGGGGGAGGGGGGGAGCGGCACCAGGGGGGAAGCAGAGGGGCAGCAGCAGCCAGGGGTGCGAGGCAGCTGGCCGTGAGGGCCAGGGCCAAGGTGTGTCGCAGCGACACTGACGGGTGAGTGGCAGGATGCTGATGCTGACCTGACCCTCCCGCTGCCCCTTCCTGCCGCCCTGCCCGCCCACCTTCCTCCCCCCATCCCTTTTCTGTTTGCTCACCTCTTGATCTGCAGGTTGGGCCCAGTGCCCCATGCCTCTGTGCAGGCACCACCACCACCACCACCACCAGCAGGGTCGGGGTCAGGGTCGGCAACAGGACAACCATTAGCACTACTACAAGCATCAGCGGAGCAATGTCAGCAGCCCTACACGAGCTGCCAGTGCAACTGCTGTGGTCCAACCAGAGCTAGGTCAGCCTGGGCCTGACCTGGCCTGGATTATCATCCATGCGGGCGGGCCCCTAGGCAGCTCCCAGCTCTCAGCCCACAGCGCAGCCAGTGCCCCTGGTGACCTTGGCAGCTGCCCTGTCCCTGCCACCCCCTTCCCCCCTCGCCCTGACCTGCGCAGCGGCCCTGCCCTGCCCCCTCCCCCCTTGTGCCTGACCTTGTGTGCTGGCAGTGATGCGCTCCGCCTCCCTCAGCGCCCGCTGCGCCTCACGCTGCGCCTCCAGCTCCAGCTGCCGGCTGCGGCCCAGCATGCTGCTCATGTCCTGCTCCATCTGCAGCGCCGCATTCGGCGCGGCAATCAGCAGTGACCTCAGCCACACTGGGTTAGGAGGCGGCTGCTGGCAGGGAGGGGGGGCCTGATGCACTGCCACCACACCCCCTGCTGCCACTCTATTTTGTGGGCAAACTGGCAGCAGGGAAGGGGAGGAGGCAGAGGGCGCCACAACCGCTGTGGGCACCGCTGCCCTCCAACCAGCTCCATCCAGCCGCGGGTGCAGGGCCGCCCACCCACCCGCCCTGCACTCCCACCCTCCCTGCACCTGGCGGCTCATCATGTCCATCTCCCGGTCCATGGCCGCCAGCTGGCGATCCACCAGCTCAAAGGGGGTCAGTGTAAACATGTCCCTGCAGCCAGGCACCCCCCGGGGGGAGGGAGGGGCGGCGGCAAAAGCCTCTCAGGCTCAAGCTCAAGCTCCATGCAGCTGCTAGCGCCTCAGCCGCCATGCTGCCTGACATGCCCCAGCTCCTGTATGCATAGGAGCCATATCTAACCAGGCTGTGTGCCACAACTGAGTTCAGTGCTTGCATCGGATGTGCTTGCACGCCCAATGCTTGCATGCCAGTGGAGGAGGTGCGCGGTAGCTGCGTGGCTGTGCTGCGCGCAGGGCAGCAGGGCACTGTGCTTTGCGGCTGACACCACGGTTAGGTATACACAACCTCATGTTGGCATTCTGGGGTTCTGGTGTTGACTTGAGCTCACCTGTCCGAGCCGGCTCGAAGCACGCTAGTCCGAGCCATACGGGCGCTTCGCTGCGCTGTGCAAAAGGCCTGTGCGGACGAGTTTGCGATGTTGCACGCGATGAGGCATTACGCTTAGCTGCACACCTACCAGCGGTTGGCGCCCTTGCAGCGTGCCATAAGGAGCCACTAAACCACGGTGCAGCATCGTGAAGGTTCTCGCGCCCTAGCTTATGCGGGGACTCGTGCGGAGTTTCGTTTACAGATGTGCGTGTGGGCAGAAGCACACGTTGATGAGTCTAACTACTGAAAACATGCGAACACCGCAGACAAGAAGGCCATGCCCGTCACCGCGCCATGCCATGTGAGCCACGCCGTGCCAGGATGCTGACGCAACCGTTGTCGTGTTGTCCATGCCTACCAAGGTGTAAATCACCGCCGGAGCACCTTCGATTGCTGAAGGGCACCTGGTATCTCCTGGATAGCCTTAGAGCAAATTGACTGCGCCCCCATACACTGCACTTACACCAACCACACCACAACTCGCCACAGCAAGCAGCTTGCTGGCCTTGTCCTTACTGTCAATTGCTTGTTGCAATCAGATTCATAGGTTTAGTGAAGGTCTGGGCGGGCAGCCAGACGCTGCGCAGTCAGCAAGCAGGTCAGGGTAGCCATGTCAGGCCCTGTGCTGACTGCCGGGGGGGCCAAGCCAGGACCCCTGCGAGGTCAAGTCTGGGTGGCGGCCAGCTGGGCGGGGAGGGGGGCGCCCCTGTCAGCCCAGCAGCACGCCCAGGTGGTACGCCTTGATGACCCCCCCTCCCTCACTGCCTGCAGCTAGGCTGCTGCTCGGGCCGGGGGGGGCTGCAGCAGCAGCGCCCTCAGCGCCAGTGCCCAGCCTGGCAATGGAAGTAGGACCCTGGCCCGCCCACCCCTGCTGCTGCTGCTGGAACCCGGATGAGCTGCAGCCGCCAGCGGCTGCTGCTGCTGCCACTGCTGCTGCTGCTGCTGCTGTACCTGTGCCTGGGGCTGCAGCTGCCCCTGCTGGCCCCAAGGCTGCTGCTGTTGCTGCGATGGTGGGGGTGGCCACTGTTGGTGCAACATGTGGCTCTGCATCAGTGGTGTGGGTGGCTGGTGGGAAAGGAGGTGAGGCGGCTGGTACTGCTGCTGCTGCTGGTACTGCTGGTACTGCTGCTGCTGCTGGTACTGCTGCTGCTGCTGCTGCTGCTGGTACTGCTGCTGCTGCTGCTGCTGCTGCTGCTGCAGTGATGTTGACGGCTGGGGGTGGTCAGGCACAGCTTGCCAGCCCTGGGCCCCAGCCGCAGCTGACTGGGCAGCATAGGCTGGGGCTGCTGCTGGTAGGGGGCCTGGCCCAAAGGAAGGCTTTGCTGGGGCAGGGGCAGGGCTGGGTAGGGCGGCTGCTGGCTATGGCTTGGCTGCTGCTGCTGGTAGAACTGCTGCTGGCTTGGCTGCTGCTGCTGCTGCCAGGGCTGCTGGCTGCTGCAGGGGCTGCTGCCAGGGCTGCTGCTGCTGCAGGGGCTGCTGCTGTTGGTACAGTGGGAATTGAGCAGGCAATTGCTGTTGTTGCTGCTGGTAGTGTTCTAAGTGCATTTGTTGCTGCTGCTGCTGCTGCTGCTGCTGTTGCTGTTGCGGGGCTGGGCCTGCTGCTGCTGGGTCAGGCTGCGTGAGCGCATGACAGAGGTGGAGTAGTGGGGGAGCACAGCCGAGGAGGTGCTGGCAGCAGCAGTGGCCAGGCTGCTGGGGTACAGGAGGGGCTGCTGCAGCAGGCTGGAAGCACGCAGGCTAGGGCCGTGGGGGCCGGCGGCGGTAGGGCTGGCAACAGTGAGGTGGCTGGGGGGATGCTGAGGGGGGGCGGGGGCTGAGGGGGGAGCAGCAGGGGGGGCCCAGGAGTACAGGCTGGGCTGTGGCGGCGCCTGCTGCCCTCCACTGGGCCAGGGGGGCAGCAGCTGGGGTTGGGGCTGCTGCTGCTGCTGTTGTTGCTGGATGGGTGGTTGCCCGCTCCCCTGCACAGCTGCTTGCATCCAGGGCTGAGAGTGCTGCAAGGGCTGAGCGGCAGGCTGGCTGGGGTGTGGAGCTGCTGCTGCTGCTGCTGCCTGGGGGCCCAGCTGCTGGTCAAGCCCTACCTGGCCTGCCACACCCCAGGCATACTGGGGCTGACCCAGCTGCTGCTGCTGCTGCTGCTGCTGGTAATACTGTTGCTGCTGCTGCTGCTGCTGGGACACGGGCCTCTGCACCATTGCGGCATAGCTGGCCAGGGTGGCTACGGTGTCTTGCTCAGGGGCAGTGCTGCCCTGCACTGCTGCAGGGGCAGAGGCCTGGCGGGGGCCCGCCCCCTGACCTGCAGCGCCCTGACACCCCCACAGCCTACCCGCCTGCGTCTGAGCCTGCGCCAGGGCTGGGGGCGAGGGGCCAGGGGGGGGGGCAAAGGGAGGCCCAGGCTGCTGAGCTGCCCCCCAGGCGGCCTGGCCAGGGTGGGCTGCTGGGGCCCAGCCGGGCCCCTGCCTCCCCCCCTCCTGGGTCAGAGGGGCGGACAGAGCTGATGCGGGGGGCTCTGGCACCCCCCCTCCCTGCCCTGCTGCCGCCCCCCCTCCTTGAAGCACGGGTCCAGCACTGGCCAAACGGCCGCCACCCTGCTGCTGCTGCTGCTGCTGGGCCCTGAGCCTGCCTGCTGGAGCAGCTCCTGGCCCTGTGCCGGCAGCGGCTGACAGCAGCTGGGCCTGGCGCTGCTCCCTGGCGGCCTTGGCACGGTTAGGGGTGGGGGTGCGGCCACGGGCCCCTGACCCAGCCCCAGGGGGGGCGGCAGGCAGGGGGCGCACCCCCACGCCCTCCCCAGCCACCCCAGCTGTGGGCCCCTGGCCTGGGCGCCTGGCAGCCGAAGGGTCTGCCGCCCAGCTAGAGGGCGGGGCGCCTGCTGGTGGATTGCTGGGGCTGAGCTCTTGGCCCTTGGCGGCCATGCGGCCACGCAACTGCTCTAACCGAATGTCCAGGTGCTCGATGGACTGCCTCAGCTGGTCAGCCTGGATGGAGGCCGTGAGGGCAGCTGCCGGCCCGCCTTGGCCTGCTGTGCCGAGCCTACCCTGCTGCGGCAGCCTGGCCTCCTCACCGCGCATGGCAGCCCCAGGGGCAGGGCGGTGCGGGGAGGGGCTGCGGAACGCTGCTGCCCGGCCTGCCCCCCCTCCCCTGGCCTGAGCCACAAGGCGGGGAGGCTGAGCAGCAGCAGCGGTGCTGGCGGGCAGCAGACCGGCCTCAGCCAGGCCGCGGGCCAGGATGTGTGTGTCTAAGCGCTGCAGGCTGGCCAGCAGCTGCTGCTCCTCACGGCTCAGCTCAGCCAGGGCAGCTGGACCAGGTCCAGGTCCAGGGTGGCCCTGGGCTCTAGCACTGCCCCCCCCTGGGGCTGCCCGGGTGGCTTGGCCTGTGGTGGTTGGGGGGGCCGAGGGCAGGCGGGAGGCGGCAAGGAGGGGGGCTGCCCCGGGCAGCCCTATCAGCTCCTGGATGGCTGCCGTGAAGGGGCTGGCAGGCTTGCTGCCTGGGAAGGCCTGGGGGCCTCGACCACTGCGCTGGCTGGCTGCGCTGGCAGTGACTGGCGGGCGCCCCCCTGCAGCCGCGTCTGCTGCTGCCCTGCTGCTGGTGCCAGGCAGCAGGGGCAGGGCCTGGGGGGGGAAGGCGGTGCTGGTGACCACGCTGGCTGAGCCTGGAGTGGACATGCCTGAGGCCGGCAGCTGCAGCGCCTGGGGCCGTAGGGGCTGTGGGCAGGCAGGCAGGCAGGCAGGCAGGCAGGCAGGCAGGCAGGCAGGCAGGCAGGCAGGCAGGCAGGCAGGCAGGCAGGCAGGCAGGCAGGCAGGCAGGCAGGCAGGCAGGCAGGCAGGCAGGCAGGCAGGCAGGCAGGCAGGCAGGCAGGCAGGCAGGCAGGCAGGCAGGCAGTGGCGACAGAACTGCTGAGCCTCAGCAGGACCAGGACACTGAGCCCTGATGACATGCCACAGCAGGAAGACATGCCAGAGGAAGAGAGGAAGAGGAAGCAGACTCCTTTTGCATAATAAACCGGCGTGCATTACAGGAGGAGCTTCAGCGCGGCCTGGAGGGGCCACGACCTGCTCCCACCCCTGCCCACCCCTGCCACTGCCACCCCCTGCCACCTGCTCCCACACGCCAAGCCACACCCACTCTACCACCTCTGTCCCGCTGCTGTGGGGTGACTGCCCTGCGAGACCCCCTGGCGCCTGAGTAGGTGTGGCTGAGGTCCATCAGGGGGGGGGTGGGGGGTAGGGTGGGGGCGCACCTGACGGCAGCTGGCCAGCTGCGGCAGCTTGCCTACTGGGTCCGGGGAGCTGTCTGTGTCTGAGCCGCGCTCCAGGTAGGCGTACAGGTCCTGCTCCTCCCCCCCACACCCCTCACCCGCCCCCTCCCCCTGCCTCAACACCTCCTCCAGGCTGCCGCCCCCCCCCTGCTGCTGCCCTCCCCTGGGCACAGCTGCCATGGAGCCGACCTGGCTGCCCCGCGCAGCGGCCAGGGGATGCGCCTGGCGAGCTGGACTGCTGCTGCGTGACCCTGCCCCGCTGCTGCCGCTGCTGCGCCCCCCTGCCCCCCTGGAGCCCTGGGGGCCGGCAGGCAGCAGCTGAGGCAGCGCCCCGACCTCACCCCAGGCCCGAGCAGCCCTTTGCGGAGCACCCTGCCCCTGCGGCGGCCGCCCCAACCCCCCGGACACCACCCCGGCCTGGGGGAGGCGGGAGGGGTGGCGTGGGGTGATGGGGGCGCTGAGGGGCAGGCCGCGGCCGCCAGCTTGCTGCCGGGGGGTGGCGGCGCCTGACTCCGGGTTGGACTGGTGCGGGCCCAGGGGCCGGGGGGGCGGGCGGCCAGCGCTGCTGCCGTTTGCAGTGGCGCCCAGGATGGAGGTGGCTGCTGCTGCCAGGGCCTTGGCGTTGCGGGCCGCCACCTGCTCGGCCACTGTCAGCTTTGGCTGGCTGTAGCTGCCGATGTTGGCCGGGGCCTTCAGGGGCGGGGGGCCTGCAGGGCAGGTGGGGGGGTGGGCAGGGCTGGGGGAGGAGGGGAAGGGAACAGGGGGAAAGGGATCAGTGTGCAGAGAGTGATGTGTGTGTTGTGAGGGGCAGCAGGCCAGGCACAGCAGCAGCAGCAGCTGTGAGGCACAGGGTGGGGGGGGCAGGGGTGGGGCGGGAGGTAGAGGCCAAGGCAGGTCGAGGGCAGAGGTGACCCCCCGGGGCAGGCCCAGGTGCCAAGGGAGCAGTGTCTGCAGGCTGCTGCGTCCCGCCAGGTGCAGGGTGGCAAGTCAGGGGGGTGGGGGGTGAGGCCAGGGCAGCTGGGACACTGAGGCAGCCCATACCCCTCTGACCGCAAACCGGCAAGACATGGCAGAATGAGTAGGAGGGCAGCAGGGGGGAGGGGGGGGGGCAGGTCATGTCAGGTCAGAGGCGCACCCTGAGGCTGAGGCAGGGGGGGGGCGGCCTTGGCCTGGCCTGGGTATGGGCCAGGCACCGCCTGCGGACCCGTCCCTGGCTGCACCCTGTGCGCCCCTGCCAGCGCTGCCTGGACTGGGCTGCCGGCGTCTGCTGCGCTGCATGGCGCCCAGCTGGGGGCGGCCAGCCCGACAGCCGGGCCCGTGTCCGACAGGCTGCGCTGCAGGGCTGTGGGGCGGGGGGCGGGGGCCAGGGCGGCGCGTGCCTGCGCCTCGCGCTCAGCTCTTGCCCGCGCTTCAACAGCAGCCTGCAGGGGCAGCCAGGGGGCATCAGGGGGCAAGGGGGGGGGAGGGGAACACCAGTCAGGGGTGAGGACAGGGCCGGATGGAGCTAAGGCTGGGTCAAGGGGGCCACTGGCAGGGGTTGAGGCCAGGTGGGGTGAGGGAGGGGCTGGGTGTGAGCCACAGCCAGGAGGCTGCTGGCCCGCAGCCCCTCAGCCCATGGCTCCGCCCTGACACTGCTGGGCAGCGTCTGGCGTCAGTACTGCAGACACAGGCACAGCCCTGGGCCAGGCGCCGCCCTGCACCGCCCTCCTCACAGCCAGAAGCCAGCAAACAGGCGAGCCTGACCCCAACCCACCAGGACCCCAACCCCAGTCAGAGGCCGCACACGCTGCAGCACACACACCCGGCCTGGCCACTGCCCTGCAGGGGCAGCCCAGAGTATAGGCGCACCTGCACGTAGCTGCCCTCCAGCACCAGCGGGCGCTCCAGGGCAGGGGGGGCGCCACCTCCCCGCACCCTCGCAGGGCTGGCAGCCGGCCTGGGCTTCTTGCCTGGCCCCCCCACCCTGCTGCTCTCCCCCCCGGGGGCTGCGGGCCCACTGCCAGGAGGTGCGTCCAGGGTGTTGGGCCTGAGGGCGTGCCAGCCGCTGTGCTGCTCTGCTAGGCCGCCGCCCTCCGGCCCCTGACCTGCCTTGCCACCACCTGCTGCCCCTGCTGCCCCTGTCGCTGCGGGTGCTGCCCATGGCCCCTGGGCTGCTGCCAGTGGCTGCTGCTGCTGGGCTGGGGGCACCTGGTAAGCCAGGCCGGGGGGGGTCGGCTCGTGAGGGGCGAGAAGCAGCTGGCGTGGCGCGCTGCTGCTGCGCAGGGTTTGCTGCTGGGTGGCGAGGCCTGAGGTGGTGGCAGAGGAGGTAGAGGGGGGGCTGGCGGGCGGCCTGTGAGGCGCTGAGGTGCGGGGGGCAGCAGGTGGCGGCAGGGCCCACTGCAGGGCTGCCCGGGGGGGGGATGAGGGGGAGGGGGAGGGGGGGCAGGTCAGGGGGGTGCTGGGTAGGGAGGTTGTGCTGGGCAGTGGGGTCGTGGAGGGAGGGAGGGAGCAGGGGCTGTGAGGGCAGTGCGGGCTGGGGTGAGCCCGCGGTGACCAGGTCAGCCGGTCTGCCTGGAGCTCGAGGCTGCTGCAGCCAGGGCGGAGGGGGCCGGGGAGGAAGTCCCCCAGGGGCTGTTGGCAGCAACTGGGTGCAGGGCGGGGGGGTCAGGGAGGAGCGCTGCTGCTGGTGCAGTGGGGGCGAGGGGCTGGGTGTCAAGGAGGAGGGGGGCCTGGGGTGGCCCCAGCCATGCAGGTGGCGGCGTGTGGGGCAGCAGGCTGCTGCTCAGCTGGGGCTGGGTGGGTCCAGGCTGTGGGTCAGCCAGGGTGATGGGGGCCCAGCCAGGGGGGGCGGCAGGGGGCCACTGGGGTGCGGGGGGAGGGGGCTGGGCCTGAGGGGGGTTCAGCTGCAGCGGCTGGGGGGGGTGGGGCAGCTGGCCAGTAGCTGCCTGGCTGTGCTGCAGCTGCTGCCATGCTCCCTGCACACATGGGCAGCGCACAGTGTGGGTGGCGGAGGGGGGTCAGGCTGGCCTGGCACTGAGCTGCAATGGCCTAGCTGCGGGCTGGGGTGGGCCAGGTGGTGTGGGGGGGCCTGGTACCCCCCCTGAGCCAGCTGCTGCTGCTGCTGCAGGACATGCAGGAGGTCAAGGTGCTGCGAGCTGGTCTGGGGATGATGGGTGAAGGGGGGTGGAGCCGCAGCTGGGGTCATGCCTGGTGCTCCCAGCGTAGCCTCCAGCCCCTGCTGGCCCTGCTGGCCGTCACACACGCCAAGGGGCCCGCCCCCCTGCCAGAGCACCGGCCCAGCCTGCTCGCCCTGCTGCTCCTCTGCCTGGCCCCCTGCCCACACCCCGCTGCCCCGCTGCCCTGGGCCGCTCCCCGCAGCAGCCCCTGCCACCTGATCAGCAGCCTGGCTGCAGGGCCGCATGAGCGTGGGTTGGGTCCAGCCCCTCAGGCCCCGGCTGCTGACCCTCAAGGCCGGGTGGGGCGCTGGCCGCTGGGCCTGGGCTGCTGCCCTGCACTCCGCTGCCCTGAGAGGTGCTGAACAGGGGGTTGGTGTGGGAGCGCAGCAGCGGCTGCAGCGGCCCCCCCTGCTGCAACTCCTGTGCGGCCCTGTGGCGTGGCCCCCTGCCCCCTCATCACCAGTCGCCCCTGAGCTGCCATATGCGACAGCAGCAGTGTCCAGCTGTTGGTCAGGGAGGGGTAGGGCAGGGGCGTGAGCTTGAGGTGCTGCGCCAGGCGGCAGCTCAGGCTGGGGGGCCACAGGCTGCAGTGGGTGCGGGGGAGGCGGCTGGCGGTCCAGGCTGCGCTGCGCTGCGGGGGGCCGGCTGCTGCCGGGGGCTGGGGCCAGGCCAGGCAGCGTCCAGCGCAGCAGTGGGGCCGGGGGGGCTGTCTGGCCCCCTGACTGCAGCCGGGGGGGGGAGGGGGCCGCTGCAGGGTCTGCCAGTGTGCTAGGCAGCTGCACCGGGGCAGCGACAGGCAGGGCTGCCAGTGCTGGCGCGCAGGCTGGGCCCGTCACCCCCTCTGACAGGCTGCCCCTGGCCCTGGCCACAGCCCCCCACCCCTCAACAGCCTCTCCCAGGTCGCTGTCAGCAGCCGGGGGCGCCAGGCCCTGGCTGGGCTCTGCCTGTGTCCCCGGCTCCTGGCCCAGCGCCCCGCCCTGCGCGCTGCCGGCTGCAGTGTCCTGCGGCTGCCAGGGGTCGATCCCGGCCACAGCCTGGCCATGGCCCAGCGCCTCGAACTCGCGCTTCAGGGCCTGGCGCAGGGCGGACAGCGCCTGCATCTCAGCGTACAGGGCCAGGGTGGCGGCGTCCAGCGGGTCACCGGCCTCTGATGGCCCTGGGGCCCCCTGGCCCCCCTTCGCCTCCCTGCAGGGGCCCAGGGGCTGGGGCAGAGGCAAGGCAGGGCCAAGGTCGGCAGTCCAGGCAGGGTCCAGGGCAGGGGGACAGGCTGCCTCTGTCCCAGCAGCAGCCGGTGTTGTCTCTTTGCTTCCAGCCGGGCCCCCCCCTGCGGCCCCCCCTGGCGAGGCTGCAGGCAACACGCCCTGCTGCTGTGCACCTGCTTCCTGCCCCTCAGCTGGGCTCATGCAGGGCACTGGCTCGGGGATGTAGGGGTGGGGGTGGGTGGTGCTGGCAGCCTCCCCCTGACTGCTGCTGCTGCTGCTGGCACTGGGTGAGGGGCTGAGTGTGTCTGCCTGGGTCAGGGCAGCCTGGGGCAGCGGCGCACAAGAGCTGGGAGGCCTGGTGGGTGGGGGGCAGGGGCTGGGCATGCGGCGGGCAGCCACCCCGCTGAGCTGGCAGCATGGGAGGCAGGGTAGCGGGCTGCAACACCTCACCCACCGCCTCCACCTGCACATGGGGGGCTGCTGGGGCAGGGGCTGCCTGGTGCTCGGCCTCCAGCTGCACGGTAGGCAGTGAGGTCTGCTGGTGCTGCGGGGAGGCCATCAGGGGGCTGCGGGACAAGTCAGCTGCAGGGGCCAGGGGGCCTGCCAGGTCCTGCACTGCTCTGCATGGGCCAGGCGGGACCCCCACCAGCTGCTGCTGCTGCTGCCCTGGCCCACCGTGGCTGCAGGCAACCTGTGCAAGAGCATCGCCCACCTCTCCCTGCTGCCCTGCAACAGCCTGGCTGCTGCTGCTGCTTTCCGCCAGGGCCTGAGGCAGACCTGCTTCAGCCCCCATGCGCTTCCGCTCACGGCGCTTGCCCCATGGCCTGCCCCCACATGCCGCCAGGCTGCTGGCTGAGTCACGGCTGGTGGAGGGCTCCCCGCTGCCTGGGGCCAGCCCCTGCTCCCGCCCCCCCAGTTGCTGCAGCAGCGGGTGCTGCAGGTCAGATGCACGCTGCTGGGTGTCATGGGGGGACGTCAGGTCAGCAGGCGGGGCGCCATGGCCTGGCTGCTGCTGCTGCTGCGCCCCAGTGTTGCTCCTGCTGCAGCGCCTGGGCACACTGCTGCTGGGTTCGTGGCTCAGGACAGCCTGCAGCGTCTGACTGCCCTGACGTGCAGTGGCTGGGTGTGCCGTCCAGCTGGCCAGGTGCAGTGTGGCCCCCCCCCTGGTGGAGCTGCTGCCCAGGGGACTCCCCTGCTGCTGCTGCTGCTTTACCCTCTACTATGTGCCGCCGCAGGTGCTCCTGCTGCTCCTGCTGCTCCTGTTGCCGCGACTGTTGATCCAGCTGCTGCTCCTCCTGCTGCTCCTGCAGTCTCTGCTCCAGGTGCTGCTCACAGGCTGCTGCCTGGTCGTGAGGCTGAGGAGGGGCGGCTCCCCTCTGAGCCTCGTCACTGACTGGGCGCGCTGGGCTGGCCTGCCTGGCTGCTGCTGACCTGCCCGCCCCACATTGCCCAGCCACCCCACTGCCAGGGTCAGGGCCATGGGTCACCGCACTGCTGCTGCCGTGTGCCCCCTCACCGCCCCCCTCACCACCACCAGTGGTCAAGGCGGCAAGGTCCTGGGCAGTGGCGTTGCAGAGGTCGGGCTCCATGCCAGCTGGGTCGCTGCCGGCAGCCAGGTCAGCTGATGCCAGCAGGCTGCCGTCCTCCCCATTGCGGGCAAAGGACAGCAAGCCAGGAGTGGAGGCGGTGGGAGGGGGCCGACCAGACTGGCCAAAGAAGTCAAAGCTGTTCAGCCCAGTGAGTTCAATGCCGTCCATGTCAGTCTCGCCAAACTCCACAAGCTGCTCTGGGTCCAGCTGCTGACTGGCGCAGGCAGTGCCTCCCCTGGACCCCTGGACCTAGGCTGTGACCCCAACACTCAGCCCCTGGGCCCTCCGCCGCCTGACTGTCTGCGCTGCCCCCCTGACCGCCCCAGGGGGCTCCTGGACCTGGCCAGCTGCCGCCGCCCCCACTGCCGCGCCCTGGCTGCATGTCAGGGCCCCAGGGCGGCGGCAGGGGGGGCGAGTCCTGGCCGCAAGCGCCGGCCACGGGGGAGCCGATGACGACGTATGGCGAGGAGGAGAGGCGCGGGGCGGGCCCGGCCCCAGTGGGTGAGGCAGTGACCCAGAAGGCCGGCTGCGGGGGGCTGGAGGGCGGGGCAGAGGCGCCGGGCAGGGTGGACTCGCCAGCGGGCCAGGACGGGGCGGCAGGGGGGGAAAGGGGAGTGGGAGAGGGAAAGCGGTTGGGTGCAGGTGGTGTGGGAGCAGGGGCAGGAGGGGAGGGGAGAGGAGGGCTGTCCATCCCGGCCACTGCCTGGCAGGGTGGTCCAGGCCCCCCTGGGTCAGGTGAGTCACTGACAGCCGGGCTGCCCATGAGGCAGCAGGGTGAGGGGCTGAGGCTGCAGCTGGGGCTGTGGCCAGCCTGGCCTAGCCTGGGCTCACTACTCAGCTCCGGGCTCTTGGCAGTGGCGCCTGAGCCCCCGCTGGCTGCGCTGCTGGTGGGGGAGCTCAGCTGCACCAGGTCGTCCCCCACACCTGCCATGCTGCACCCCACACTGCACATGGCTGGCGGCTGGCGGGGGGGCGGGCCAAGGCCTGCCTGGGTCTCTTGTGGTCTCAGGGGCAGCCTGCCGGCAGCGGGAGACCCTAAGGCAGCAGCAGTAGCAGCCCGGGTATCAGGGTCAGGCAGCTGGCTGGTGGCTGCACTGTCGCTGGCACCAGCTGGCCCCAGGCTGCGGCTGCCCAGGCCCCACTGCAGCTCAGTGGGCGTCTGGCCAGGAGGGGCCCCCCTGGCAGCTTGCACTGCAGCAGCACCTTCAGAGGGCCCTGCTTGAGGCCAGTCAGCCCCTAGCAGCGCTGCCCCACCCTGTGCCTCAGCTGTGCTCACAGGAGCCTGTGCAGCAGGCCCGGCCTGCCCTGCCTCCAGGAGGGGGTTGGGGGCAGGGCGGTGCCGTGCAGCCGTGCTGCTGCCTCGCCGCATGCCCCCTGAGCCCTGCTGACTGCGGTGCATGAGGTCAGGGCTGGCAGGGCCACCCAGCCACTGCCCTGCAGGGCCTGACCCACAGAGGGCTGCAGGCTCAGCCTGGTCCAGCCCCTGCCCCTCACTGCTGCTGACTGCAACGCCATGCTGCGCCACACCACACGCCTCAGCCCCCTCCTGCCCCAGGGCCCTGCTGCCTTGCGGCCCCGGCAGCTGGCTATCATCTGGGTCGAGGGGGGCCGCCTGGCCCCAGGCCGCCTGAGCAGCAGCCAGGCCCGGCTCTAAGGTGTTGGGTGGCAGCGCCTCATTGCCTGCCTCCTCCTGCTCACCATAGCCCTCTGCAGGGGCTGCTGCGTAGTTGGCTGGCCCAGGGCTGGACGGCAGCAGCTTGACCTGCACTGGCTCTGGCCCCTGGGGTCGCTTGCTGGGCAGCCGGTAGGGCGACTTGTTGCGCCCCGCTGCGTCCCCTGCCTGCGCCCCCATCCACTGCTGCATCTGCTGCTGCCGCACCAGCTCCTCAAACCCTGCCTCAGCTGCGACCTTGAGCTCCGCCCAGGTCAGGGCCACAGGGGCAGCCGCCTGACCCTGTGTGACCGCTGTGCCAGCAGGCAGAGCCAGAGGGGGGCTGCTGCGCTCCTGGCGCTGGTGCTCAATGTGGGCACGCAGCCCGTCCCGCCACACGCGCCTGGCGCGGTCAGCCTCTTGCCGCCGCTGGTCAGCGCCCGGGGAGGCGTCCCGCTGAGGTGATGGCTGGGCAGCAGCAGGGGGAGGGAAGGGGGTATCAGTTAGGCATGGGCACAGCACTGATGGCAGCAGGGTGAGCCATGCCCAACAAAGCTTGCTGCTCCATGTCTAGTATGGCTGTGGACACTTACTGACACAGCACGAGGGACTTTTTGCCCTGCCCGCAAGATGGGTTTCTTGGGGGGCTCTGGCTGCTGCCATGGCTTTCGCATCCGCTCGTCATCTGTCAGACGTTCTTGCTTGCGCCTCTCTAGAGCTTGCTTGGCCTACGGCATACGAGGTAGGGGTGCTGGGCTGCTGGCCATCACGCAGGAGGCTTGCATGCATGCCACGCTTGCACCTTTATGTCCTCGGCTTCCTTCTGTGCTTTCTCCAAACTCTCAAACTTCCTGTACAAAACAAGACGCCATCACTATAAGCTTGTGTTGACCACCTGACCTGACCCCGCAGCTTTGAACACCGCGAACCTGCGCCTGCGCTCATTCTCCTCTTTCAATGCTTTCAACCTCTCGGGCGCTGCCATAAACGCCAGAACTGCCATCCCTGATTTCTCCACCCCGCGGCCTGCGGTTATTGCGGTTGAGGGCTGAGCTTGTGCTGGCTGCGGTGGCACCATCGTTGTTGTGATGACCTTTTATAGACAGCAGTGTCAATTCCAGCTATGTATGCCACGAGGCCTCTCGCGTTTAGCGAAAGGCTTCGCATAGGTGCATCCGGGCTGCTTAAAGGGTGTCTGCTTGCGCTATTCCTAGCACAGCAGCTCTCATGCCCCTCTAAATCTCTAGAGGTTGCCTGCAAGTCTGGCCACATTGTGCGAGTTAGGAGTCTAGCATTCAGACATTGGTTAGGGCAGGGCAGGAGTCCTGTTCCCCATCTGGCGGTCTCCTGCTGCCTGAAAGCAGCGCCTAGCTGCTGTCCTCCGCACACACTTCAGGCCAGGCGGCCGAGTCACTGTGAAGCCCTAGCCATGCTGCCACATGTTGCTACCTGGACTGGACCTATTGCTGGCATGCTGCCAAGCACCAGGGTCACATGAGTCTACAGCATGGTGCCAGGGGTGTCTTGGGGGTAGCCTGGCAGGCCTGTCGCTGTCTAGCACTCAGGGCCGCGCCTGGCCCAGCCTGGTGGCAGTGCCATGACAGGCAGGCAGGCAGGGCCCGGTGCTGTCACCTCGTGTTACCACATGCCCAGGACCAACACACAGCACCGCACCTCACCCCACCCCAACACACCTCACCACACCTCATCCCAACAAAAAGCATCACACCTCATCCCATCCCAACAAAAAGCATCTCACCTCATCCCAGCACAGCAAGCAAGCGCCCCATTGCCCCTGGGGCTACCCTCACCTGTTTTGAGGGGCCATGGGGGATTGTTCAGGATGTGGCATCTCGTCTTGTAAACACTGCAGCCGTCCAACAGCAGGACACGACCGGCTTTGTTAATGTCAATGAAACCCACAACAGTGGCTGCCCTGGCCTGCGGTGCCTGCCTCGTCTTCCTTTCCTCATGCCAAAACCTTGAATGGATTAGCTGCTCCCAAGCCCAGGGGCTCGGGGTTGGTCCGTAAGGCTAGGATGGGAGAAGCCAGGAGCAGGGCAGGAGGACAACAGCCGAGCCATTTTGAGATGAGTTATCTGATCTGGAGACTTTGCTGTAGTTTGCTAAGACGTATCACATATGTCAGTCCAGCCAGTGGCAGCGGGGGAGGCACGCTCGCTGGCAGGCACTTTCCGGACTTCCCAGTAACGCCCATTATGCACAAATTCAAACATACAAGCCATGTTCAACTCCACGTGCGCGTACCTCTGGCGAAGTCTGC
>JASKMD010000228.1:0-25000 GCA_030144725.1 Haematococcus lacustris
GTGGACAGGTGGGCAGGCAGGCGGGCAGGCCGGTGGGAGGGTGGGTAGCTGTGCAGTGGCAGTGCCTTCAGGCGTTGAAGCACTTCGACATCAGGAGCTCCACTGTTGAACACCCCTCTAATGGACACGTGGGCGGGCAGGCAGGCAGGCAGGGTGGGGAGCTGGGCGGTGGAGCAGTCAGCTATACATTTTATTTTGACAGCACCTAGACATCATGAGCTCCATTGGTGGACATGCCTTCTGTCCCCGCCCCTGCTTCTGATAGTGCCATGTCCGCCCTTGCCAGTGGTGCTTGGCATTGCATGTGTTTTGCCGCCGCAGGTGCAATCGCCAGCCAAGCAGCTCGAACTGGCCGCAGTGATGGGCCTCAGTGAGGCTGAGATTGCTGAGGCTCGGGAAGGGCTACTGGTGGGGGCGGCTGGGCCAGGCAGGGTGGTGGACGACAACGCCAGCTTCTTTTGATGAACAGCTTGCGCACCAGGTCCTGAGCATTGAGGGAAGGGGCGTCACACCCTGCACCCCTGGGAGGTACCCATGATTTCTTGATGCTGACGTAAGCCGGTGCACGGAGGCCTCAGGCTTCCCTGAGGCTGGCACATGCCATGGGCTGAGGTGTTGTAAGCGAGCGAAGCAGCAGCAGCAGCAGCGAGTGCATGTTGTGGCTGGGGTGGTGCTGTGTAGCTGGAAGGGGTGCAATTGGTGAGGAGGCAGAGTTGGGTCAGCAGCAATGCAGGGTCAGCAGCTGCACTTCAAAGGGCAAGGTCGATGTGGTTACTTGGTTGGGATGGGGGCTGCAGCAGCAGCCTCTAGGGTGGGATGTCGGGGGGAGGGGTGCCATGGTGACCCTGCCATGTGAGGGCTTGCCAAGGAGGTGGGCAGTGGGATGGTGGCAGCAGCTGCAAGGGTGGGATCTCCAGGGTGAGAAGGCGCTATGGGTACTACCTTTGTATGTATCTGCTGTGTGGCACGGATACTACCGGTCTCCTGGAGTATTGAAGGCCCTGCAAACGGAGGGTTACGGACAATCGACCCTGCGGCCTCCCTTTCAACGTGTCGCACTAGCGGCGCTAGTATCCTAATCCATGTGATTTTGATGCGAGATTACTGGGGTGGGAGTCAGGCGCCCCCAACATGGGGTTGGTAATATGCATGCGATTACTCCCTCAATACTGCACCGTTTTTGATAGCGTTTATCACATTGGTATCTGCAAAGCAATGCGCATCATTTGACCATCAGCGCAAGCCATTGGAGTCTTTGCTCGCGTACTGCCACATGTGCCCGCGAACAAATAACAGCGGCGAGACGGGTATCCTTGGGACGGTGAGCCACATCCCTGTGGCGCCATCTATCTGGCGCAGTGAGCGGGTTGTGCACACATGGAATGTCCGGCAAACACCCAACGCGATGCCTGCCGGGCGTGCAGGGCACCTAGACGGGGTGAATGAAACATAATAGATGTGCTCACTTCCGCCGAATACACCATTTGGGTCGGCGCACACTGAGGTATCACCGGTTTACACCCCCCCCTCCTCCACTGTGTCCTTCACTGTGTTGCATCCGCTGCACCCACACGAAAATGGCCACACTATGTTTGTTCTAGACCCGTTGGCGAGTTTCTTGAAACAAATAGCACATTAGACAGCCCAGGCCTCTGTCAGTTTGACATCTTCAAAGTGACATCATGTTCTCCAAGCGAAATCAGGGCCACGGGGCTGTGGGGTGGCAGTTGAGCTATGAAACTTTGCACGCAGGTGGATGGCATGTAGGGGAGTGTAACTCTCAGAGGAGCCGAGTCCAAACTCGGTCATGGTGTGGAGTTGTGCGACTGACTGCATGGCTCTGGCCCTGAGATCGGCTAAGGGAGTTGGGGGTCACAGACCAAAGTGAGCTTTTGGCTTAGCTGAGTATGAGCGTTTGTAACAATGTCTAAGAGGAGCGTAACCTAGTAAGTAGCATGCTGTAAGTCCCAATGGTCGAGCTGTGGCATTGCCCTCTAGGTAAGGGGGGGAGGTGGGCTCATTGCCACATCGCCGCAACCGCTTTCCGATCCGACTGCTGCTGCCGACACGCATGCGCATGTAGAGCAGCCTAAGTGACGAAGGCGGTCGCAGCGATGACGGCATGCCCCGCAACGGCCCATATTTGAATCACTAACTTCGATGCTTTGTTGTGCACGGCCTACTCGGTGTATGTTTATTCTGGATGGGTGAAAGGTAGCTGGCTGGGTTGGCTACATACTGAGCCAGCTAGCATTAAATTTGGCGCAGCGAGTGCAGAGTTACAGCCGTCCTACTACCAGGGGTCGGTTTACTGCAAATTTTTGAATGTTGGGGGCGCCTGAGTGGGAGGCTATGTTATTTCTATGTTCGAAGACGTCCTCAAAACTAACTTTGGACGTACTTTGGCCATCGGGGAACTTGAAACAATGAAGACTATGGCTCGGGAATAATATTTCAACTATAGTTTCCGGGGTCTCTGGAATCAAAAGGGAGACTACGGTACTCGGAGTACTTTGTCGCGATAAAAGCATATGCTGTGGCTTGGTGATCCAGCGCGACCCTTTCTTGTCAAGTGTAATGAGTCCCACGGCAGTTTGACCAGGAGCTAGCCGCTGCTTGACAATGGCTGCACCCAGGCCCGCTGCAACACCCAGCCGTGGAATGGTAGCCTGAAGCTCTAGCTGCAGCACCTGGCCGCAGCCGGCTCAGCAAGCATGCCCCAGTTTGCTTAGGGGCCTTCAGGGACCTTCAGGGGCCTTCAGGGGCCTTCAGGGGCCTTCAGGGCGCTACTGCAGGGCGTCATGTAGTGCCCTTGAGTGAGGCAGGCCAGCCCTGAGGATCTTGGCAGATGGGTGGACAGGGACTGCAACTCAGACCTCAACCTCTTGCCAGCAGTGGAGGCCCCGTGGCACCCAGTGGAGCTGTGCTGATGGCCACTCCAAGCAATGGCACCGACCCTAGGCAAGGAGTACCCTGGCCTGAGCTTTAAGAGGCTGCAAGACCAAGCACCCAAGGCCCAGGCCCGGCAGCCTGAGGTACTCTTGTTGTGCAATGTCGTAGAGGGTACAGGGGTCCTGCACCCTCAGTCAACGGGTGATATCCGCAGGATCTTACATGACAGATGCTTAACTTTAGCATATTCACGACAGCATGCTCAGAAAACACCCCAGTGAGTTTCCCTTCAATGGGCCACTGTATCATACCATCCCTATACATTACGGGAGAATAACTTATTGTTATATTGTCGTAATTGGTGATTTATACGTTTATGTTGAACAGACTCGGGCAATTACAGCAAGCACAGCAATTACAAGCAATGTCAGCCGGTAAAACTTTTACTTGCCGGCGCTCTACAGCCCGCGAAACATGTGATTATAGTAACCCTATATAGCGGCAGCAGCTGCCAAAAGCTTCATCTTCAGAGGCTTGCCAGCTGCTTGGTGGGCGTGAAAATCATCTAGGCGTTGCGCTGCTTGCGGATCAATCCAAGGTGCATTGGGGTATCCAGGGAGCGGCAAGGGATGCGGCAAGGGAAGGGGCATGATGTTGGGTGTCGCATTAGGGTTCAAAGGCTGCCAGTACCCGTAGCCAGGAGGAGCCGGGCCAGCTGCCAGGGGCACCGCCGCCTGGCCACCTGTCAGGGGCACCGCCGCCAGGCCAACTGCCGGGGGCACCGCCGCCGGGCCAACTGCCAGGGGCACCGCTGC
The DNA here is from genome assembly GCA_030144725.1 of Haematococcus lacustris. Taxonomy (NCBI): domain Eukaryota; kingdom Viridiplantae; phylum Chlorophyta; class Chlorophyceae; order Chlamydomonadales; family Haematococcaceae; genus Haematococcus; species Haematococcus lacustris. Next base: position 3,708 of record JASKMD010000228.1, read on the forward strand.
CAGGCCAGCAACAGCGGCAGCAGCAGCGGCAACAACAGCAGTTGGTTAGCAGCAGCAGCAGGGCGGCAGCAGCAGCGGCCGGGCAGCAGCCGCAGCCGGGCAGCAGCAGCAGCGGCTGGGCAGCAGCCGCAGCCGGGCAGCAGCAACAGCAGGGCGGCAGCAGCAACAGCAGGGCAACAACAGCAGCAGCAGCCAGGCAGCAGCAGCATGCGACAGCAGCAGCGGCAGGGCAGCAGCAGCAGCCGGGCGGCAGCAGCAAGGCAGCAACAGACAGCAGCCGGGCAGCAACAGACAGCAGCCGGGCAGCAACAGACAGCAGCCGGGCAGCAGACAGCAGCAGGGCGGCAGCAGCAACAGCAACCGGGCAGCAGCAGAAGCCGGGCAGCAGCAGCAGCAGCCGGGCAGTAGAAGCAGCCAGGTGGCAGCAGCAACAGCAGCCGGGCAGCAGCAGCAGCAGGGCAACAGCAACTAAGGGGGGCAACAACAGTTGCAGCAAGGCAGCTGCAGCAGCAGCAGGGCAGCAGCAACATTAGCAGCAGCAGCAGGGCAGCAGCAGCTGCAGGGCAGCAGCAGCAGGGCAGCAGCAGCAGGGCAGCAGCAGCTGCAGGGCAGCAACAGCAGCAGGAGGGCAACAGCAGCATCAACAAGGCATCATCATCAGCAGCAGCAGGGTCTTGCTTGTATGAGGGTGGCAAAGGCGGGATAGCAATGCAGGCAATGACATGACAAGGCATGCCAATGAGGATCAGAACAGAACATGAGGTCCAGAACAGACTCCATGTTGTAGCTGGTGTTCAGCTGAGACTTATTCTTGATCATGGTTGCCGGTGCTGCCTTGCTGCGGATTGCCATGTCCACAATGTCCGGATCTTTTATGAATCTCATAAGGACCTGCTCAGTGTCCTCGTTTGCAACATGCTACGTTTGCTGCTCGGCAGTCGCTGCGGGGCGGTGCAACACAATGGTTACGGTCCACGATATGACAGTTGCGAGGGACGACGATAAGATAGTTGCAAGGCAACCTTGGACTCACCTGCTTTGCCATAGAGGCTCCGTTGCCGCATCTGCAATGGCCGGTTTTGGCGGCGCAGCCACGCGATCTGCATCAGCCAAGCGAGCTCCTGCGACAGCTGCAATGGCGGTGTTGGGCTGCCCAACCACTTTGTTCTACGGGGACCCTGTTGCGCAACAGACGTGGTGTTATTAGTCAAAAGATGCAAGTCAACAGGGGTCAACGCTAAGGTCCGTCAACGCGCCTCACCGTCAAGCCGCGTAGCTGCCAAACGTGCTGTTGCGACCTCTAGCGGAGGCGGAAGAAGGTTATATGTTGGTATCTCAAAGTCATTATCACTGCCGCACTGGTCGTCGTCGTCGCCAATGCTGCCCCTGCTGACGGTGTAGGTGCTGTCGGGCAATTTAGCTGTTGGGCAGGCTGGTATGGGTGAGGCTGCGGAAGTTTGTCCTAGAGTAAAGAGTGAAGAGGGGGTGACTTGCAAACAATTACAGGAAAAGTGCACGACTTGCACACATTTACGGGAAAAGTGCAGACATTTACTGAAAAAGTGCACGACTTGCACACATTTACGGGGAAAGCGCAGACATTTACAGCAAAAGTGCACAACCACCAGGAAAGAGCGTGGTTTGCGCACTGGTTCTGCTGTCGTCTCCGACGCGTGGAGCACAGCCGCAATAGCAGCGAGGCTCCAAATCGTGTGCCCGTAATGTATAGGGATATCGCATAATGTCTCGGCCAGCGCTGTTCACGTCCAAATAACAGTCTCGGCCAGGTCTCAAGCTGCGTAAACGTCTCGGCTACGCCTCGACGTTTACTGCAACTTTCGACCCAGCCTCGACCGTTATTTTCCCGTAACAGCTCGGCCTCCGACATTATACTATACGTCTACAGTGATATCATACAGTGTATGTCACTTAGGCATGCAAATGCAGATTGCTATATACACTACGTACATGCTACTCCTGCCAACATAAGGAAGGTTCACAGTTACTCCCTTGCCACCCCATGCATTAAACAAGACAGGTCCCCGTCCATTGCATATGTACATGTGCACCTACCTATCCACTTGTGTCCGTGGCATTGACTTGAGTGTGCTCATCCCGCTACCCAAATCCATAGATATGGTCATGACAAACATTTTCAATCCCAGCACGACGTGATCACAAATCCGAGGAATGATATGTGTTCGTCAGCATTGTGTGTACATGACTCTCAACACACCCCTCTTAAAGTGCAGACCTGCATCACACCCTCTTCCTGCCAAAGAAGGAAGAGAATGCTGAGGGCAATGCGGAAAGTTGTGCCAGCTGTGGACCCCCTACATTGTTTGCAGCAGCTGGCTGGGTCTGAGGTGCTTCGTCTGCAGCAGGCTGAGCCACTGGGCCGAGGAGCTGCTGCTGGGCTGTGGGCGGGGGTGGAGGAGGTAAAGGTGCATAGAGCTGTGATTGAGCCGGGGGAGGGGGCGGGGGAGGGGGCGGGTTTTGCACCGCAGGGGGGTTGACACTGGCCTGCAAACTGGCTCGTGGAAAGGAGCCAAAGATGTTGAAAGGCTGCTCAATTACACCAGTGATGGAAGGAGGCGGTGGGCTGGCAGCAAGGAAAAGTGGTGGGCTGGCATTAAGGAAAGGTGGTGGTGGGCTAGCAGCAGGGAAAGGTGGTGGTGGGCTGGCACCAGGAAAAGGAGGTGGTGGGCTGGCAGCAGGGAAAGGAGGTGGTGGTGGGCTTGCAGCAGGGAAAGGTGGTGGTGGTGGGCTGGCAGCAGGAAAAGGTGGTGGTGGTGGGCTAGCAGCAGGGAAAGGTGGTGGTGGTGGGCTGGCAGCAGGAAAAGATGGTGGTGGTGGGCTGGCAGTACCTGGTGAGACGCGAAGGTGGTGGGCTGGCAGTAGGGGAAGGTGGTGGTGGTGGGTTGGCAGCAGGGACAGGTGGTGGTGGGCTAGCAGCCGGAGAAGGTGGTGATGGGCGAATGACAGGCAGGGGTGAAGGACTTGCAAATGCAGGTGAGGGAGGGCCTGGTGTAGGCAGGGAGGCCTTGGGTGACGAGGGGAGAGCTGGCAATGGAGGCTGAGGGCTGACGAGTGCAGGCGAAGGAGGTGGCGGCAATGGGGGTTTGGGACTGGTCCAAATGGGCGTTGGGGGAGGGGACGGAGAAGGGGGGGCAGGGACAGGCTTGGTTGGCATCGGCGGAAGCTGTGATGGGGGTGCGGGACTGGCTGAGGCAGGCGACGGCATAGGAGAGGGCGAAGGAGGTGGAGGTACAGGCTTTGCAGGCGAGGGGGGAGATGGTGATGGGGGTGCAGGGCTGGCGGTTGCATTGGCTGCAGCTGCAGGGCTCTGACCGTCTTCCACGAGCTTCGAGTCACAACCACCTGGCACAAGCGCATGGACTATACCATGTCAGAAATCCAAGAGCTTTGCGCAGGTGCTAAACTGCGCAGCAGTGTTAGTAGACTGTTGCGTAGGGCTATGGGTGGCCACTTGAAGCAGAGGCTCACATTGTTGGGGTCCTAGTTGAATGCCAGACGATCAGAAATACTCACCAGAACAGTATTGGCTCCAACTGCAGCCCGCCTTTCCCAGGCGCACACTGACGTCTTGTAGGCCAGCCAGGGCGCCAGTGAAGCCTGCAGCCACGTCATCATGCAGGCAGTACACATGTAGTATGTGGCAGTACACATGTAGTGTATAGGCTGTGCATTGCAGAAATCACTCAGCCTGGTTGGCATGGTGGGAGTGCCGCTTGGCAGCTTGGCAGTGTGCAACAGCCACAATGAGCTGCCGCTCAGTTCTACCACGCACCCGCATTGTAGTCAATGGCCACTTCGTTGTGAATGTAGTCCGTGCGCACGTCACTGTAGCTGTCATCGTTGCTGGGGCCACCCACCAATGCGCCCTGCAACCAGCATCAATAGACAGCCACGGCACAGGAGCGACCACAAGGCGGACAGCTCGCATAACGCAGCAAGATGTTGACATGATGAGCAGCCCTGTGACGCTGGCCATGCTGCCACACCTGGAGGGTGGAAGGATTAGATCCCGCAGCCTTCAGCTGATCCCAGCTACAAGCAATTGAGTAGTCCGGGCTGCAGGACGCGCTCTTGTGATGTGGCCTGTGCAGACAATGTACGTAATCAAGCTCTACATACCTGCTGATGGCGCGGTTGCAGGAAACAGGTTGAATTGGCCTGCCCTGCCCTGCATGGAATGCCCTGCCCTACATGCTAAGAACAGCTGTCACCGCAGCTGCCTACATCAGGCTCTAAGAAGCATGAGTGGTGCCTTTAACCATCTAAATAGCGAGCGTCCAGCTTCACACCTCTGCGGTGAGGCGGAGACCCCAGCTGGCTGGTAGCCCACGATGTAGCTCTGCTTCCGAGGGTTGCTGCCTGCCATGTAGCTGAGCTGACTGCGTGCCCAGCAGCGGTGGGAGCGGCGCATGGATGCCAGGTCCGCAGCAGAGGTAATGACGTCAGAGCTCAGGGCCCGGGCGTACAAGGACGCAAGCAGGGCCATGTTGCCTGTGTAGCGCAGCGCACCCCACCTGCACACCAGCACCCCACAGAGTGTCTTCAGGGCCCTAGTGTATGCAGGTGGTGGGCTGCAGTGTCGTCCTTGTGAAGCGCAGGGGCTGACACCTACACCAACACCAACACTAACACCATCATCACCATCACCACCACCATCACATGACATTACATGGCACCATATTGCATTTGCATGTTGGCATTGATGCAACACACACACTTGTGGAGTGTAGTTGTGATGAGTCATACGCAACAAGATGATCCCAACAACCACAGTAATGATCTTGTTAGACCAGACCTACTGCTTTACTTCACAGGCCCCAGCCTAAATGTTTGACAATGGGACAAATGATGAGCAACAACACACAGCACACAGCTGTCAGGAGCAGGGAGCTGTCAGGAGCAGGGAGTAGCGAGACCAGCTGGCTGGCTGCCTGTCTAGCCTCATCTTACTGCCTCACCTACCCCAGCTGGGCCTGTACAGCACATGTAGGCACAGACAACGTCTCGTGACCCCTCCTACAAGGCTATGTATAAACCTCAAGACTTGCTGTGACCTAGGTGTGCAAAGCTCGCACAACTGTTTCCACTCACTTGGTCAAGAAGGCAAGGCCACCAGGAGTGTAGCACAACTGCAATGCACAGGTGCCAGGGCACAGGTTGTGTGAGCTGCATGAGGCAGCATGGAGGTTTGCAACAATTGTTGCCATTGAGGTCATGTTACAGCAGTTTTAGACAGGGACTGGGCTGCCAATGCCAGGAATGTGGGCCATCTCACCGTAAAGTCGTTTTGAGGACACTTGCGGGATGTGTCCTGCCACTGGCTCAATGCGCTCTGAATCCACTTCTGTGCCTGCTGTGCAGCGGTGGCGCCTGTGGCAGGAACCCCACGTGGGCAGGTTTTACTATGGTTTTGCAGGTTTGAGCAAGCATAGCATATTATTGCATGCGAAACATGAGGGTAGGCAGAGCTGGGATTGATTAGCAGCAAACGCAGCTCTAGCCCAAACTCACAGTTGGAGCATGAGGACAGGCGCGAACGCATGGAGAAGAGCACGGCTGCGGCTGCTGCCTGGCTCTGATCCCAATCCCAGTTCACAGCGTACTGGTTGGCACTATAGGATGCCTGCCAGCTGCAGGCATCAAACGTGATTGTGCAAACGTCAGGACCATGATATGCCTGGTCTTCAAGTTCCTGGTTATTCCAGACGGTCTTAGAAACAGTCATGCACCAGATAACACAACCCCAGCTGAGCTGTAGGGTATGTATTCTGCACATAGCAGTACATACCTACTGATGGCGCTGTTGCAGGATGCAGGTACTCCAGATCCAGATGCCAGGTCAACTTTGCACAGCCACAGGTTGGCTATTGCTATGTCATCAACATAGCCCTGCGACCAGAGATAGTGGCATTCAAAGGAATACGACGCACCTGTCAAGGGAGGTGGCCTGTGGGTGATCTATCCTCCACTACCACATAGCTTCATTGGGGCACCCTTGGCAGCTACAAACCCCACTTTGGGTAGCACATCCCACCCTGACCACTGGGCTCCCTATCGAATGTGGAAGTAGAGTTTGAAGCGAGGCCAACCACTCACTGATGATTTGTACACACTGGAGCCAGGTTCTTTCCAAGTCCCAGGCACTGCCTGGGCAAAGGCCAGCAGCTGGCGGGCCCGTGATTGCAGGTCTGCCGCCAGGCCAGGGTTCTGCCAGGCGCCTGGCTTGGCCAGCACCAGGCTGATGGCGGCCATGGCAGCAGCGGCCTGGCCCGTGATGTCGGCACCAGGGGAGCTGGAGCTGATGACGTACACGGGCCGGTAGCCAGCGCTGCCACTGGCTCCACCCTGAGGCTGCTGCTCAGGCCGGCCCCACCACATGTTGTGGTCAGTGTCCACATCACCCACCTGCAGGCAAGGTCATGCTTTGACAGGTAAAAGCATCAACTATGGGTCAGGAACATGTGTTGCTCAGCAGCGTACTGCTGATGCTTGTAACAAAGGATATGCAACAACCTGCAAGTTGGTGAGGGGGTAGGGGTAGGGGTAGGTTGAACGGGAATGACTGGTAATGACAGGGTTGACAGCATTTATTTTTTCAAAACAGCCAAGCTGATACTGGTCACGAAGGGTCCAGGACCATCATATGGCTGGTTACGCAGTTGGTTTCGAGTGGTTGCGAAAATCAAATATCGCAGCATTTTTATATGCCAAAAATCATTTTTGCACAACTGTTTTACACAAAAAGACATTTTTCGGTCACGAAGCAGCCGAGGCAAGCCAATGCAAGGGTCCGTTTGGTAACGAAAGCCAGGCCTAGAAAACGAGCTTTTGGTTCCGATCGTTACGTATTACGCAAAAATCACTGGTTTATAGGTAACGGCATGATGAAGGATGATTGGGTTTAGGGAGGCCACAAGCTGCTTACTTGCGCAACAAACTGGTTGCTCGATGGCGTATTGCTGGCGACAATGTGACACCTGCAGTCATCAGTACAAGAGCCGAGCGTGCTTATGGCAAGTTGGACAAGTACATTCGACCTGCTGGTTGTGCGAGCAATGCAAGGCATCGCCAGCCAGTAGCCGGGTATACGCATTCTTACTTGATGAGATATTGCGCAGCCCTGGATAGGGTGGCAGCTGCTGTGTCCCACTGGCCAGTAGATCTGTAGGAAGATTCAAACTCAATGGCGCCGAGAGCCAATGTGGCCAAGGTCATGGTGAGGGGAAGGTGAAGCTTCAGGTGGTCTGCAGGGAGTGCATGTGCAGTGGAAATCTTGCTGCCTAACGTCGTGGCTGCCTCACATTGTGATGACAAGCTTTCCTATAGTGTCATAAAGGTGTTGCATAGATGTTGACATACCTCCTGCATCGTACAAGCCCCCTGAAAGGTCCTTGCTAATGCCACCTGGGCCAAAGCCATCCTGCAGGTGAGAGTCGCTGCGCCAGCCACCTGCGACACAGAACCCCATGTGCAAGCCGAGAGCATGATGAGAAGCAAACAGTGGTGCAGACACCAGGACAGGGAGCAGGCAAAGGAGGGAGGTAGCGGGAGACATATTGTGCACCGCTTGCTAGAAAGCAAGTAAGGCACGTACCGTTGGCCTTTGCTGCCCTGTTCCAAGATGGAATTTGTCCGGATTGTTGCGCTTCGTAGAACCTGCGGCAGTCATAAGGTCGGCAGTCTGGGAGATGAAGACGGTCAACCCGCGGCATCAACGGCTCCAGTACCCCACCGGTAGCTGATGGATAGCATAGATCCCCAGTCATACGTGTCTGATGCGACCTGCAAGTGTTTGTGAATTCAAGTGATATACCGTCCAGCCAGGCGTGTGCATTTGACCTCGGCGCACCTGGCTTAACCTCCTGCCTATCGCGTGCCTGTGAGCATATAAGCATAAGGTGCAAATGAGTTTGCCGAGGTTTGGGGCAGCGGGTGGCCGGCGCCGACAGCTGTCTTACCCGTCCGGGGTTGCCAAGGCTACTGCGATCTTGAGCAGAAGAAACATGAATGTACGCGGCCCCGCACGCGCCATTGTAAGTGCACCCAGTCAGCTTCCCTCCACTATCCTCCTGTCAGCACCCAGTTATTGCAAGGGCAGTAGTGTGCGTGAAAGGCTGCGCTGGTGCAAGAGGTAGATCGGTGTATGCACGCTTTGTTCAGCGCTGCTAGTCACGCATCGTCTATCTCCGTCACTCTTCCTACCTAAAATAACAAAACAGCAGGAATTCTGCGATAACCCTGGCCCTGAACGGATCATGCCCTCCCCACCAGTACAATCCCAACGTTGGATTGCGACTTGCTCTCCATCCACCTTTCCCAGCAGCTGATAGCAGATGCTGCTGCAGCACAGGAGCAGCAGGGGCCAGCGGGTGCCATGTCAGAGATGAGCACCATGTCAGAGATGGGCCTTGTGGAGGCAGCCCTGCCTGATCTCAGCCCAGCTCAAGTTGACGCAGTTGTGGCGGAGATCAACAAGCGCATGACCATGGGCAGCAAGCAGTGCTGCCTAACAGCGGTCCTGTGCCTCTCCATCTATGCTGCTCCAGTCCTTCCTAGGCCAGCCCTCTCAAGGGTCCCCAGGAGCAGGGCCAGCACCAGGCCCCCCCCCCTTTGACCCAGCCTGCCCTCCCTATACCTTGCCTTGCCACACGCAGCTCATCCCGCACTGCAGCCACTCCAGCCCAGCTGCCTCCCCCAGTGCAGCTCCCCAGTGCATATTTGACCCACAGCTGCGGGCACAAATCAAGGTGCTATGGACCTGCTGACCAATGCAAGCTTACTGCAGCACATGATGCGTGGCCCACACCGCCGCGGCATCAAGTTGCTACCCGCCGAGGTGGCGGTGTTTGAGCAGATCAGCAATGCTTGGCTGATTGCCATGCTCAAGTAGCAGGCCCATCACGGATGCCAGGCCTGACAGGCTGGTGATCGTGGATGAGTTCCGCACCAGCCGTGTCAGCTCGTCTGTGCATGGCCCCCAGCCTTGTGAGCTGCACCTGCCACGTGACCGGCCTAGGCTCGCAGACTGGGTACCAGTGATTCGTTTTTTGCGTAATACGTAACGATCGGAACCAAAAGCTAGTTTTCGAGGCCCGGCTTTCGTTACCAAACGGGCCCTTGCGTTGGCTGGCCTGGGTTGCTTCGTAACCGCGTTGGCTTCGTGCCATGTCCGAGTTACGCGCAAGGCGGGGGCACAGCGATGGTGTTTGGAAAGCCAATAGGCCCGCTGGTACCACGAACAGGTTCCAGTCTGAGTGGCTCGAAGGCCGCGAGATGTGGCTTGTAGTTTTCGGCTTGCAAGGCAACTTGTACCGCGTGCGCTGTACCGCGTGCGACTTAGTCCTAAACAGCCATCTGCATACCATTCAGAAGCATGAGGACAGCGCCAGACACAAGCAGAACCTTGCAGCCAAACAGAAGAGCTCAGCAGCAGTGCAAGCCTTCAAGGCTGCGCTCACCACTGGGCGAGACAGAACTGCAGCGAAACGCAAGGAGCAAATGGAAGACCCAGCCACCGTCACGCAGTTTGCAGCAGTGTTTTACCTGCTCAAGCTTGGCAGACCCATGACAGACATTGAGCACACCCCGACCTCCTCAGAGTCGCCAGGACTCCAGCCATTGCAGCCAAGCACTGGAAAGACGACAGCGCATGGCAGATTGCAGAGGCCCTTGACTCTGTCATGCGCAAGCATGACTTGGAGGTATTGCAGTCAGCAACATTCCTGTCCCTGTGATGATGATGATGGACATATGCTTCGATGATAACAGACAGTCTGTCTGGTGATGTTTTTGTATAATGCTTTTAGTTAATTAATTACAGGTTTAAAAAGGTTTTTTTTTTTTTAGTAACCAGTCGTGACCAACCGCGTAACCAGCCACTTTATGGTCCAGGACCCTTCGTGACCAGGATCAGCTAGGCCGTTTTGAAAAACGAATCACTGCTGGGTACCCCTAGCAGGCCAGGTCAACCAGCGGCCGGTGCGCCCAGCCAAGAGCCAGCGGCGTGGTAAATATATGCGGGGCCTGCTGTGGTGCCATGAGGTGCTGCCCAACCCCCTCCCCCTCCCCAGGGACCCCCCCCCCTCCCCCAGCCCAGGCCCCCCCTCAGGCAGGCTGCCCAGGCCCAACCTCCGCCGGCCCAGGACCAGCCCCCCCCCTGCTGCGCCTGGCCCAGCGCAACGACCCCAAGCCCCCCCATGGGGCGGGTGGCTGGACTGGGACACCAACGGATGCCTAGATTTTCAGCGCATTGGGGAGAGCATGCAGCGCCCCCTGGAGCTGTGCCAGTGGGAGGGCGTCGAGGCTCTGAGGCATTGAGGCGATGAGTACCAGCAGCACTACAAGCTGGTTAATGACCGGCTGCCGAAGGGCAAGCAGCGGCTGCACTGGGCTGCAGAGTACCGGCGGGGCATTGATGGTCGGACCCGCAACAATGCATAGGCCCAGTAGTTTACACAGGCTGATAGTTTTCTAAGCATCAAGCTGTTAGTTTCGACGAGGTGCCCACTGGTGTAAGGGGTGAATGCCACCGGTGTGGGGTTTGCAGTCATCATGGTGCGGCCGAGAATGTCTCATCTTGGTTTGGAGTAACTGAGTGAGATAATCCACAGTCAAACAAGTTGTTCCATATAAATACGTTTTGTTTGTCTGCAAGGCAAGAAGAGGCCTACCGAATGGTATGCACGCTCGCGATGCATCCAATTAAGAGAGCCTAAACCGACCGGCTCGTCCACTACAGAATACCTACAGAAAGAGTAGTCATGTAGTGAAGGTTGTTGAAGCTTGCAGGAGCTACAAGGCGTGCAGGAGCTACAAGGCTGTAAGGTTGCACCAAGGCCGGCAAGAGTTAAAACGACACAAACGTAAATACTGACATTTGCTGATGTGCTCGGCATACTCTGCTACAAGTTATCGAGCGGGATGCACCGTGTAGCTGACAAAGTGCTCTGCTTTATGATGTGCGGAACATACCAACAGACATGCGGGAGCAACGCGGCAGCTATCACTACGGCAGCATCACAAATTGAGGGGAAGGGTTTTCTGTTAGTTGGGGCCACCTGAGCCTAGGACCGTCCCCTGATAGCAGAAGCCTGCAACCCCGAGCACTCTCCGTAACAGCTTTCTCACACCCACTCTACCGCTACTTCCGGGAAATCACCGCACCGTGGTCGTCAGCGTGGACATTCCCGTTTCCAAAGCAGCCGTGGCCGCGGCCCCATTCCCTGTGTGCGCTGCAATCGTGGATTGCACACCCTTTAGAGCTGCGATCCAGCCATCTAGCTGCGTACGCAACATGCTCCACTCGGGCTTTCCAAATGTGCGCTGTGTGCAGCGCGACACCGCGATGACGCCGTGAACCTGCGGATTGAAGAAAGCATCTTGTAAACTGGCTTGTGAGGGGGTCCATGCTGACGCGTACGCAGGCCGAAACTGTCCTTAGCCCTGATTAAGATGGACCAGCCCTCACCTGGTCGATCTTGGCCTCCAACAACTTTGCTCCAATGGCCTTAACAATCCAGAACTCCACCGCCTCAGGAGGGACGTCCAATGCTTTTTCCACCTCTGCATAGCTTACCTGCAACGAGGCAAGAAGACAACATGGCGACACCAAAGCACCGTCATCAAACCAGCATCCTTTCTTTGTGCTCGTCTGGAGTGCGCCCTGCTAGCTTGCCCTAGCTGGCCCTGCCTGCACCCCTGATGCCGCCCTCCCACCTATTGGCCTGCTTGTTGGTGGACCTCTGTTGCTGCACGCCTGCCCCCTTGCTGGCCTGCTTGTCTGTATGCCTGCTCGCACCTCTGCCTGTGAAGACTTGCCACACAAGGCCAGCAGGGCCAGCATGCGGGCCTTGCTCAGAGCCGCATCTGCATTGGTTCCTGCTGCCTCCAACGCAGCAGTGGTGGCGGCTGCACGGAAGCCTGCAGGCACCCAGTTTGCCAGTGGCTACCCATTCACTCCATCCCAAGTGCTGACTACATATCAAGGTTGGCCCAAGCCATGAAGCATGGCGTGCCCGCTTAAAGAAAGCACGAACCATAGAATGATGTGCTTTCGAGTATGTGTGCAGGAGTGGCGGAGATGGGTAAATGCCATGCATTGATAACGATTACACGGCAATGAATAACACATGGGTGACATATGAGTAACCTGGCACTATTTTCACACAAGGCCCAGGATAGGGCTCAGCGAGGGGCCGGGCACTCACTTGCAAGGTCCCCTGACAGCATGCTGGTGAACAGCGCATGCACTTGCTGGGTGGCTGGCTCATTGGCCAAGGCTTGGACCGCAGGGGATGCTGCAAAGTCGGCCTGCGCACCAGCAGCCAGCAGTCACACCAGGCTGGCTGCGCAACCGTGCAGCTCACTATCAGGTCCTGCCCACTACCAGCTTTGACTGCCACGATCAACTTAGCCGCGTCAACCGCCGCGCTCAACTGCCACGGCCAACCTAGCCACATCAACTGCCACAACCCACCAAGGCACTGCCTGGTGTTCTATGCATGTCTAGCCATGGTGGTGGGAGAGCAGAAGCCTGTTGTAGTGGGAGAGCAAAAGCCCAACCTGTTTCAATACAGCCCAGCCCAGCCCTTCCCTTCCCAGGGATAGGCTAGTGCACCTGGCCCTGCCCTGTCCTGGGCTGCCCTTCCCTGGTGAAGCGCAGCACCTGGAACAGTGTTGTGTTGCGCACAAAGTCTGTGATGGCTGCGATGGCCATGCCGCGTAGCTGAGTGATGGCGGCTGTGTCGCCTGCGGGGCACAGACCCAATGCTGCCGTCACCAGCCGCTGGTACTCCTTCACTGACGCACGGTCTGTGCCAATCTGCGGCAGCAGCCAACACCACCAGCACCGTCACCAGCACTGCAGCAGCAGTGGGGTAGAGGGGTCAGCACACCAATGCTGCAGCAAGCCAGTCTGTTGCGGGGGTCGTGCCTTGATGAGTCGCGATGACATGTGCGGGTGATGTTGCATGTGGGTATGGCAGCACTGGTGGAGTGTTCTAGAATGATCCTTTTTGGCAAGCAGAGCAAGGGTGGGGAGGGGCACAGAAGAATGAAGGACGGCAACGTGTATGATGCTTGTGGAATGCCGAGGTGTTGAAATCAGCAGCCCTAGTCGCGGGACATACTTGTAGCTGGGCATGCTTGTGGATGTGGTAACAGCTAGCCATGGGTTGGCATTGGTCACACCAGGCCTCAGTCACACCATATGTAATCAGGCACGCATGCGCGTAGTCTTACAATGTAGATAAGGTATTTTCTGGAGGTTCGTCATCATCAGCCGGTGCACTGGCAATGGCAGCATGCATGAGCGTGACTAAGAGTGAGAGCACCTACTTTGCTGGCCTCAGTCACACCATATGTAATCAGGCACGCATGCGCGTAGTCTTACAATGTAGATAAGGTATTTTCTGGAGGTTCGTCATCATCAGCCAGTACACCCTTCTGTAGTGCCCACCACCACCGTGAGCAGCATGGCTGGTGTGCTCAATTGCCTAGCCACAGACTGTGCAGCGCAGATCATAGCAAGGGAGAGGGCTAAGGACATGAGGGCTTTCTGAGCCTCTCGCAAGCCGACAGATGCCCGACGGCTATCAATTGTGATGACAACTGTGAGCAATGAATGGTGGTGAAGGATACATGGCCGTTGACAGAATTGTGCTGCCACACAGGCGGCAGGGACCGCGATGGGCTGCACAGATCAAGGCTGGTAATACAAGGGGAGGGGGTGTTAATGGGGAGGCAGGGAAGGCACTGCACCTTCACAAGGGTGGCCAGGGCAATCAGCAGCTCGCGAGTCTGGGCCTCGTCCAAACCCCACTGGGCCACCCAGTCGTTGCTCTTGCCTCGCACTGCCGGCACCAGCATGGCAGCAAGCCGAGGCCCCCTGCCCAGCATCACCAACCATTGAGTCCGATCAGCAGCGGCAACAACAACCATCGAGTCCCATCAGCGCCAGAGCTGTGAATGCCAACTGCTCAGCCTGCATGCCTATCTACCTAATCTGGACTACCTTTGTGCATGCAAGGCTGGGGCCCGGAGAGTTCCATCCTTCCTTGCCGGCCCTGCTTTGCTCAGCCCTGCCCTGGCCTCTCACAGGAACCACAGGTCATACAACCTGGCCCATAGCCAGCAGGGCTGTACTCCCTGCCCAGCTTCCTATGCATGGGTCTGACCGCCCTGGCCTGACCCCTTGCAAGCAAGCCTGCTGACCCTGCCCCTTGGCCAGTCAGGCTGACTACCCTGCCCTCACCCCAGCCCCTTGGCATAAACGCTGCCTCACCTGCGGGCATAGTCTGCTGCTGCCAGAAGCACCTTGCGCTGCTCTGTGTGGTGGGCCTGCAGGGCCCCATACAGGTTCAGCAGCGCACCCAGCCGCTCCTCTGCACGTTCGTCAACCTGCAACCAGGCAAGGTCAAGTCTACACCGCCTGCACAGCCAGCTGCATGGTGAATACCATGTAACAGAAAATAACGATGATGGCAATCAGCTGTAGCCAGGCAGAGCTGCCCACCACCGCCTGCACGACCGTCTGCAACCACACGAGGGGGCACACCTTTGCCACTAGGGCAGCTGCAAACGCTTGCACAGCTGGTGCCACCTTCTCAGCTGGCACTCGCTGTATGCAATGGACCAGGACATTGGCGACGCACTCAGCATCTGCAGTAAATGACCACTTCGTATTCAGGTGTGCTGCCTGTTTGCTGTCTGCCTCAGCACCAAGTTGTGCAGATGTACCTTTGTCACTGCTCTTTGAGAACATGAGATCAAGCTGCAAAAGCATTTTGCTTAGGTACTGATCAAAGCGTGACTCGGCTAAGAGGGCGGTGCATTCCTCCAAAAACTTCGACCCTGTATTCTCTGCGAGCGCTGTCTTTGCCTGCAATGAACATGATGCCGCGGGTGAACGTAGAGATGGGCACAGAACTGGCAAGTGCTGCACGGCCGCCAGCAACCACACGCCCCTGCAATGGCTACCTGTTCGACCCTAGACGCTCAACTACCTGTCCTTCGTTCATCAAGGTGGCGACAAAGTCCGCTACTGCAACAAAGGACTCCTCGTCTGAGGTGCTGTCCATGAGATAGATCGTCATGGCAGCTTATTGCGGCTCAAGTGACGTTGAGCCTGGGGAGGGAGGCTGTGGGTTACACCACCGGATCAACAATGTACGGAGCGAGGCGCAATATGTTCAGCTGACCTGCTTTCCTCTACATTCGTCCAAACTTTGTCGTTACTTAGCGGTTAACACCTTTCCCGCTTTTCGTCTTACCTCCTCTCGGACGACCTTGGTCATGCTGTGAATGTATAGATGGGAGCTCTGAGACCGTCCATTTCGAAACAATTTCATGATGCTTTAAGCAACAAACATTGCATTGCTGTGCCCTGCGGGCTACGGAAGAGCGTCAAAGCTGGATACCCACCACCGTCTACCAAATGCGATGTTTCGGCGACACCCTGGGTACCCAGGCCGCAGCGCAGCCGGCTGGTGGTAGTTGCGTCCGGTCCAGCCGGAGGAATGGGAGCATCCACTGCTGCTGGTGGCCGACAGGTGCAGTGCAGTGTGTGACCAAGTTAGGCTGCAGCTCTGCCAGACCTGCCTCCATGCATGTACCCCTGCTCCTGTTTGGTGCAGCCCGACTCCCTTCCTGCCAAGCTGCTGGTCGGCACAGCTGTTGCGTACATCACGTTGATGGTCCTCATACCCTTTGCCAATGTATTTTACCAGGTGACTGAGTCAGCATGGCAACCATAAGTTTGGGACTTTCCCCTCTCCACATGACGCCTGCATATCTGACCGCACTCATGCTGCTGCACCATGCATGCAATGAATACGGGCTGCTCCATTGGCTGACAATGCCACCCTATCATTGCCGTGCTACTGCAGTCTATGCCCCTGACCCACTACAGCAGTATGACACACTGCCCCAAATGGCAGCTGCATTGAGGCTGGCCCCATGCTTGTCTTCACGTCATTTTGTCCATGCATGGTGTGCTGTCGGGCTGGCTGGACCTGTTCTGCCGTGTTTGAAGCCATGGGGGTTGCTGCCATGGAAAGCTGCCGGCCATGCTGACGCGCAGGCCTTTCACAAAGGCTTCCATGTGTTCCTAGAACACCTGATGGACCCAGACTTCCTGCATGCAGCCAAGCTGACCCTGCAGCTGGCAGCAGTGTCAGTGCCTGTGAACGTGCTGTTTGGCCTCATGGCCGCCATCAACATCACACGCAATGAGTTCCCAGGCAAGGTGAACAGGGCCCTGGGCAGGCTGCACGGAGTCAGAGCTAGACAGCAGGTGATGGGCAGGCAGGCCAGAAGCTGTGCACCCTGGGCAGTGAAATGCCACCCTTGCAGGTCATGAGGTGGGGTGCCAGGGCGTGGGCTGGGTGGCCCTGATGGCACCCAAAGACTCGTGGCTGGCCCACAGGCTGCAGGCTGCTGCTGCTGCTGCTGCTGCTGTGGGGTGAAAGGTCCAGGAGGTGGGGCAGGGAGGCAGGCTGCGCCCAGCTGCAGCTGCGAGCTGTAGGGCTCCGCTGCTCGTGAGGGCTGAAGGGCACTGCGCAGTAAGCAATGCGAGAGCTGCCTGAGATCCAGGGGTCGAACCCTGCAGCCGCCAGCCCTCTGTCCTCATGTCACTTCACACCTAGGGCTCAGAGCCAGCTGCTCCTGGACACCCACACCAGCCTCCAATGCCCCACCCCTGCAACTCTACTGTGGCATGCCCACCTGGACGCATCACACCTCATTCCTTGGCTTTGCTCCCTAGGCTGCCCAGTGTGTCCATGCAGCCATGGAGCAAACTGATTGGGTCGGCATGCGCAGCCTGGCCTGACGCCCTGTATGTGCAGCCGGGCAGCCGCAGATCCTGGCAATTTCTCATCCCTGTAGTGGTAGTCCTCTGCCCTGCACCTGCCTGCCCCACACCTCTGCTTTCCACACCTCTGCTGCTGCGCTTGCTTGCCTCTCCTCGCTGCTGTCACCTCCGCCTGCCTCTCGTCTCTGCAGGTGCTGCTGCTGTCAGTCCTGGACCTGCCCTTCTCCATCTCTCCAGTCGTGACCGGTCTGATGCTGACCCTGCTGTATGGCCGCAACGGCTGGTTTGGGCCCCTGCTGCAGCAGGCGGGGGTCAATGTGGTGTTCGCCTTCACAGGTGGGAGAGAGAGGAGGTTAGAGGCAGCTTGCTTGCACACACGGGGAGAGGAGAGAAGCGAAGGAGAGAGGGTGGTGGTGGAGGTAGGGTAGGGCAGGGCAGGGCAGAGGTGGTTTGGTCCAGTGGCATGGCAGGACTCTGGCAGCGGGCGCAGGGCAGTGGGTGACAGGCACAGCGGGCGACTGTGTGTGAAAGGAGGCGTGCGTGGCAAGGGGTGTGAGAGGGAGGACGGCCATGTCAGGCCGCATCAGGCTGCTTACTGTGTAGGGGCCAGCAGTGCAGGCCACAAGGGGCCAGGGGGTCGCTGCAGAGGGTCACCAGGACACCAGGTGGTCGGTGGCCTGAGGAGGGGAGGTTGGGGTGAGGGGTGGTGGTGTGGGAGGGTGAGAGGGAGCAGGGCTGGGCTGGGCTGGGCTGGGCTGGAGAGGGCGGGGTGGTGGGTCATGGGGCCGTGCCCCAATGAGGTGGCCCTGTCTAATTCAAATGCTGCGCACTATGTGGTGGCTGGCTGCACAATGGCTAGCAGAGGCTGTCACTGCAGCAGCAGCAGCTGCAAGGGGTGGAAAGAGCAGGGCAGGTGGTGGTAGAACAGCCGCCTGCTGCCTCCCAACCTGTTCGCCCTGCCCTGCTAGTGCCAGAGTCTTCCCATACCTCTGCCTTCCCCCAACCTAACCCTGACCCTAATCCTGACCCTGATTCTAACCCTAACCCTGACCCTAACCCTAACCCTGTGCAGGCATGGCCTTGGCCACAATGTTTGTTACGCTGCCCTTTGTGGTGCGTGAGCTCATCCCCATTCTGGAGACCATCGACCTTTCCCAGGTGGGGTCTGAACCCCCTACCCATGCCTTGAACACAACCTGAACCACCACCTGTGGAGCTAGGGCAGGGCTTAGGACAGGGCAGCTTCCAGGCTCTTTGTTTGCCCCAGCTGCTTATGTGTGTGTTATGTGGCTGCCGCCATGCCTGGTAGCAGTGAGAGCCACAAGGGCAGTGTCAATGCCAGTCCGTGGTTGTGGTTGCCACTGGTGGTGGACATGGCGGGTTGTTGTGGTGGTTGAGTGCAGCGTGGCCAGCACAGGCCCTGGCTGCTGGTGTGGTGTGCAGGAGGAGGCAGCCAGGACGCTGGGTGCCAATGACTGGCAGGTGTTTTGGAACGTCACCCTGCCTAACATCAGGCAAGCGCTGCGCTCAACTAGCCCAGCAGCCACACCTGGCTGGCAGCTCAACCAGGCTGGCGGCACAACCACCACCACAACCACAACCACCACAGTAACACAACACAACAAGTGTGGCAACGCAGGTTGGCCACTGATGCCCCGGGGCTGATGCCTCAGGGTCTCAGGCGCCCCGTGCTGCTGTGCCGCACTCAGTCAGTCCTAATGGCAAAGCCTATTGTGCCTGCCCGCGACGTTGGCGGCAATGCACGGATCTGGTGAGCGCATGATCAGGCGTGTGTGTAAGTGTCTTCCGAGCACTCACAGGTGGGGCTTGCTGTACGGCACCATCCTGACTAACGCGCGCGCTATGGGGGAGTTCGGAGCAGTGTCCGTCATCAGCGGCAACATCCTAGGCAAGACGCAGACGCTGACGCTGTTCGTGGAGAGTGCATACAAGGTGCGTTATGACCTGCGATGCAATACCGCGCCTGCCAACCTTCCTGCCTGCTTGAGTTTCCGCTGTCGGACTTGTATTGCCGCTGTCGGATGCACTGCTATTATGATGTGTGACTGTGATGCATGTCGGCTAAGCAACGTAATGGCTGACGGCTTAGGCATCGTAAAAGCCATCTTCCTTTCTTTTTCTTTCCTGATGAATGTTGGCTTGGTCTAGTCAGGGTTTACGTCGGCGTCTTCGCAAGCCTTGTAAAGCTGTGTGCACCGGCAGGAGTACAACACAGAGGCCGCATTCGCTGCGGCGGTGCTTCTGTCGTCGTTGGCGTTGTTCACCCTCTTCATCAAAGACAAGGTCGAGGCCGCGGCGGCCGCAGAGACGCGCAAGTGACACAAGCCACGTGCACACCTTCACCGCGCCATTGGTCTCGGACAGCCGTAGCCCGCATTGTCATACGTAGACGGTGCGACAAGGGTTCGCTACCCTCAGGCGCGAGAATGAATACACGCAGCGGCAAACGGGCAGCGACGAGGTTGCGCTCGTGTACTTTCAAGCCAGTCAGGATGGCTATAATCACACACGCGGCCAGGCCGGTCGACCTCGTGTGCACGGTCGAATGACAATATAGAGCTATGTAGTACTGGGTCCTTAAGTCGCTCCGGCATCTGGCTCAGCTGAAACCGAGAGGTTCTGATCCTCATCCAGGCCACTGGTTCTGCCCAAGGCGCCTTGCCAGCAGCTGCCACAGAGTCATCAATGCCAGCAGCAGGTAGACGGGACCAAGCATGCGCCTGTGAGGGTGCCGCACAGGTGCGCGGCAAAGGGGGAGGGTGTCCTCTGCGAGGGTGGTTGCCTCCATGCTGGCCTGCTGCTTGTGGAGGGCGCTCAATCTCTCAACAGAGCTATGTTGCTGTTGCTGGGCTCCAAACAGATGGTGAGACAGCCCCTTCGTCCCTCACTTGGGCCTGCAATTGAGTCGGACCACTAAAGACCACTAGGGATCACACTAGGGACAACTCAAATGGTGTGAAGGTGGTGTGTGGAGTATGCCCAATGCACACGGACATGGTGCATGAGTGCCGACCACCTGCACTATTGCCTGACCCCTGAGGGACTTAGTCTAATGTTGGCATGACAAAGATGCACTAATGTAAGCTGACGACAGCCCAAATGGGGGGCACACGTTACTTTGCCTCATCAGGCTGTTGCTGGACCTTGGGTGGGCGGTAGAGCATGACCCGGTTTGTTAACCCAAAGCTAACATGGGTTAACCAAGGGAGGAAAGTTAACAAATTGTTAACACGACCGCCAGGTCGCGCTCCGCAATCGCGATGGAAGGCGAAGCAACCGCGACCCCAATCTTCGAACACGCAGCCTTTCCGCAAAGCGCAGGGCTACAGTGCTCGGCCGGTATTTCACCATGATGTAACTCTTGGAGCAGGCCATGGCTGGTCGGCTGTAGCTTTGGGGGTTGGCTGTAGCTTTGCGGGCAATTCTTTACATGGCGACGAACAAGGACGCTATTGTCCCGGTAGTTGGGGTGGTGGCAAGGATGATGGCGTCAAGCATCGCAAGCGCAAATGCACAAAGTGCGCCGTGCAAGTCAGTGCAAGTCGTGCAAGTCAGGCTGCGGGGCTATTCAGGCTAACTAGTCAAGCACTCTCCGCACTAGCGGGACTAGCTAAGCATAGCGGGACCACAGCTCTCTATGGCGCTCTACCGGGGGGCTACAGCTCTCTATGGCGCAGGCTCCAGGAGGCACATTAGTCGATGCTAGGCGCAACGAGCCGTGTAGGAAGTCGCTGCAACAAAAGGACCACAATGGCTGCGCGGCTTACTCAGCGGCTTGCTTAGCGGCTCAGAGGCAAAGCCCACATCAACACCAATGTTCTCAATGAAGCCCATTGCCTGGCTGGGCTTAGATGTCGGGAGCGTACTTTGCTGCCTATTCGTGTATGTTATATACCGGAAGACCTCTGCCAAACCCCCATCGCACTCCGGGTCGTCAGGGTGTTAGGCTCAAGGCGTTAACGTTACGTTAACAATTTGTTAACCCACGTTAACAGGCCCAAACATTAGGATGTTAACGTTAACAGTCGTGCCCTAGTGGGCGGTCTCGCACCCGCTTGTGGCCCAGGCCAGGGTGCTCCTTGCCCTTGGCTGGCAGAGCTGCCTGCTCTGGCCACCAGCACAGCTCCACTAAGACAGCTCCAGCCTTCGGACCAGGGTTGTGACTCTTCAGTCCTTCAGATTTTTTAAATTTTTTACCTCCCGATGAAGTTCTTCATGAAAATGTGTGTGACTTTTACGCCAGTGAAACCGAGCGGTTGCCGCTGACTTCTCAGCCTCCCCTTTTGTGAGCGGCCTGTTTGTAGGACACTGACGCACTACACCCCGACGTTTGACGTTTACACACTGTGAGCATGCTACGATGCAACGTGTAGGGATTCAGTGGGGCTAATCCTCACGCCGGGTTGAGGTTTGGTCAGCTGGG
>JASKMD010000229.1:0-51990 GCA_030144725.1 Haematococcus lacustris
TTGTCTGTGTGAAGGTTTTAACACACACACACACATGTCTTGACCCTTGTGACGGGGCTACAGGCTAAAATTTGCATAACATCAATGATCAGACATCAAGGGAGCCATACACTATCGTGACCAGCAGGCTGCTGCTGCTGCTGCTGCTACTGCTTGACCTTGGGTGAGCAGCTGCTCACAGCCGCTTGTAGCCCAGATTAGGGAAGTCTCCTGTTGGTTTTTTCCCTGGAGCTGGCAGCTCAAGCAGCCAAGGCTTTAGCACAGCTGGAACGGGCGCCACCTGCTCTCCCCATGCGCTACATGTTCAGTGCCACTATACAGCCCCTGTTCACCCACCTGCCTTGCTGTGGTGTTGGGTGCATGGGCTTGGCAGCCTTGCCCTTGGCCTGGCCTCTACCCTTGGTGGGCTGGGTGGGCACTGCTGCCGGCTCAACCTGGGTGTGCTTACTGCGCTTGCTTGGCGGGGCAGCACTGGGCCCAGGCCCCGAAGCTGCTCCTATTGTGACTGCCTGCTTGCATGGGGGCTGTGGGGGCTGGCGTGGGGGCTCCACAGCCCCAGACTGGCTGGTCTCACTGCTGGCTCCATGGGTGGCAGCAGGCGGTGGTGCGCCCGCCCTGAAGGGGTTTCCAGCCTGCCAGCCTGGTGGGCTGCTCATGGTCTCGTGGTACAGGGCTGCATGAGCAACCGGGATGGGACAGCAGGGGCTGCAGAGGGAGACCCTGCGAATGTAGCACACAAGCCGACGAATGTAGCGTCACACAATCGTGCATTTTCACGGGAAACCCAAATTGCTCGAAAAGGCCCCCGCCCGTCGCACTGCGTATCGCGTGATGGCTAAGAAGAAGCGGAAGGGTAGCGACAAGAAACAGAAAGGTGCGTGTCCCCAGCCGACTGTGAGCTGCGTGAGTTACGCGCTGTGAGATAACCCGTCGCTCCTGTTGGTTCCATCGCAGTGTCTCGTTCCGACCAAGGCAAGCAACGACAGGAGCGCAGGGATGGCTGGACCACTCGTCGCCGTCAGGTGCCGGCCCCGCACTGTTTGTGCTGACCCCGCCTTGTGTCTTGGCCTGTCAAAATGGCCTGTTAAAATGTCAATTGCGCTTGGCTGCAGGTTATCAAGGACCCCGAGGGCGCAGTGCTGCGCGGCTGCAAGAAGACGCGGCGCAAGCTGCGGGAGCACCTCCGGCTGCGGGCTGAAACCCACTCCCAGCTCCGCTTCATCGCTTCGCTGTTTGTCCTGCGCATCTTTCTGACATGCTTGGTGGGGTACCCTACCCCGGGATGTGCCAGCGCCCCTCAGCCTCCAGCCGTGCAGCCCCCCCAAGGCCCTGATGCTCCCCCCCTACCCCCACTACCCCCACGTGCCCCTGCCCAGCCTGCCCCTGCCCAGCCTGCCAGCATGGAGTGTGACACTGAATCTGACTCCGAGTCAGACTGTGGTTCAGAGCCAGAGCCACAGTCTGACTCGGAGTCAGAGTCAGAGTCAGAGTCAGAACCTGAGCCAGTCGCGCAACCCCCCCAAAGGCGCTGCAGCGCCCGCCTGGCAGCCCTTGCACCTGCAGCACCCACTGGCCCTCCCTTGCCCCTTGATTGCGAGGACCCCCTGATGCTCAGGCAGCTGAAAGACTTCTGCAAGTTCTTCGCCAACCCAAACTTCAAGACATGCTACAACCAGCTGCAGCGGCGCCATGTGCGCAACCGCCACCCCATGCTCATGCCAGCCTTTGAGGACCCCAGCAACCAGGCGCTGGTGGCCAAGCTGCAGGAGCTGGGCAGCATCAAACTGACGGGTTTCCACAACACCATCGACGCTCACTCCATGCAGCTGGCGGTGGCCATGCAGCAGCACTACTCCAACCCAGGCAAGTAATGGTGGTGACTTGACCCTGGACTTGGACCTGGACCTGACCTGTCCTGACCTTATACCTGACTTTATACCTGACCTGACCTGACCAAGACCTGACCTGACCAAGACCTGACCTGACCTAGACCTGACCTGACCTGACCTGACCTATACCTGACATCTGACCTGACCTGACCTGCAGAGCGCATTGTCAAGCTGTACGCCAAGGGAGCCAGGGCCCAGCTAGGCTGGAGCGGGGAGGAGGCGCAGCTGTTCATCAGGATGGCGTGTGGATATGGCATCAACGCCCACAGCTCGGAGCTGAAGGCTGCCACTCTCGACAAGGGCCATGTGGCGGACCTGATAGAGGAGGCCAACACGCACCGCCGCCTACTGGGCATGAATAAGGAAGGCTCCCTGCAGGACACCCTGCCCCTGCCCTGCCGCATGCGCCATGCAGTGCATGTGTGCCGGTGGCTAGAGCGTTGGCAGCAGCCCCACACCCCCCCTGTGCCAGGGCAGCCAAAGGGCGGCAAGAGGCGTGGGGTTGGTCCCCGGACACTGACCTGTGAGGTGGAGCTGAACAAACTCAGTGCCACCAGGCCTGCAGGTTGGAAGCCCCCTGCAGGGCAAGTGGAACCCCGCCTGCTGCGCCCAGCCTGGAGCCAGGAGCGTGGCCAGCCAGTGCGGGGCCTGATGTGGTGCCCAGTAGTGGCCCCCCGCAAGCCCCCACAGGCCCCCCGCAGCAACCAGGCAGCCACACAGGCAGCAGCCTCAGAGCCTGGGCCCAGCACACCCCAGCCAGCCAAGCGCAGCAAGCGCACCAAGGCTGAGCCAGGGGCAGCTGAGCCCACCAAGGGCAAGGGCAAGGCTGCCAAAGCCAAGCCAGCACCACAGCCAGGCAGGTGGCTGGACAGGGACTGCAATGCAGCATTGAACATGCAGCGTATTGGGGAGAGCAGGTGGCGGCCGCTGGAGCTGTGCTTCTGGCCAGACCAGGGAGCTCTGCCAGCCAAGGGCAAGGAGTACCCTGGCCTGGGCTACAAGCGGCTGCGAGATAAGCCCCCCAAGGCCCCAGCAGCAGCAGCAGCAGCAGCCTGCTGTGGCACAGTAGTGTGTGCCCCCCCACTTTGAGCTGTCATCAGCTTACAATTAGTGCATGTCTTGTCATGCCAACTCTACATCATATAGCCCTAACGGGTCAGGCAATATTGTAGGTGGTAGGCGGCTCATGTGCCATGTGCACTGGGTTTACTCCACACAGCCCAATAACACTATTTTAGCCGGAGCTAGTTAGTGCCTGCTAGTGGCTGCTAGTTCCGGCTAAAATGGAGGCCCTAGTGAGGGACAAGGGGGCTGCTCATGGTCCTGCTGCTCCTCACACTGCTGCTGGCCCCTCACCCCAGCAGCACAAAGTCAGTGCCATGGCCTCCTCGAATGGCGATGCCAGCTGCCTTGAAGTAGACCACCAACTGCTTGACACACTTGTGGCGCTCCCATGACACCTCAGCCATCAGGGACCGATTGTGACTTTCCTGAGAAACTTGCGGGTTTCACTATTCACGGGACTTCAGAGGTTCATGGGTTATGGCGCCAAGGTATGGATTCGACATCGTAGTTGAACTGGTAACAAAGCAAGGTGCAGACACTTCGGACACGACAGCTCAGAGCGATTGGGACACATTCGCGGCTGTCAGCACTCTGATGGCCATTGCGGACTCCTATATAACTAGGCAATGTCGCAAGGCAGACGCCATGTCAAATGCTCAAGTAAATGAGCATCATTTATAGATTGTTGGGAACGCATGACTCGGACAGTGTAGTGGAGCGAAAGGGAGAGTCCTAGTCTATCTCCTGTGAGGTGTTTGACAAATTAGAAAGACAGTCGAGCTATGCACGGCACACTATAAGCACAGGACAGCTGCAGCATGTAGTGAAGAGCACGCTACCTTCCAAGGCAAGACTGTCAGGTGATAGTCAGCAGCAGGCACAACTGCAATAAATTAATGCCCGCCTTGACATGGCAAATTGAAAGCGGCGGCCCCATGCCCGCGGCTTGCAAGCCTCCGTACCTAGGCCCCTGCTACGATGCTCAGTGGGACTACTACGCTAGGGAGAGGAGGCTGGGCCCCATGTATGCCCCACGCGTGCCCTAAAGTAAGCTGGTGGCACACAATTACATTTAGCAGGGCGGGGTTAAAGAGCGGCACGCTGTGCGGTGCAGGAGCGCAATGTCAGGGCGTGCGGGCGACGTGACGGCTTCTCTAAAGTTCGCACGTCCAGTCGTCCACAGCGCAGCAATAAAACCAACCCATCGGATGCAGCTCCCGCCTGGTGGGAGGATGAAGTAGAGCCAGCACCTGCGCCACCCGTGTTTAGGACCCAGGGCAGCCAGGACGCAATTCAGTCCACACCCAGCAGCAAAAAACTAATTAATCGAGGCAAGCCGCCCCCTCCCTCAGCTAACGACGATGAGGATGGTCCAGGGTGGTGGGAGAACCCTCAGGAGCGCAGCATGGAGGCTTATGCGCCAGAGGAGCTGGAAGACTGGCAGGTTGCCCGCTTGGAGCAAGCATATGCCCTGGGCCGCAAGAAAATCAAGGTTAGGAGCCATGGTAATGTTCTTCCATGTTCTCCTCAGGGATACTGCACAGACACCTGACACCTTGTGCAGATGTTACCTCGAAGCATAGCACATTGAGTTCACGAGTGTGTGTGCTGTAGCGACGTTGACAGGTGCCTGCCGCGTATCGATTTGATGTTGATGATGACCTTCTGCAGATGCTTGACCTGTCCGATGAGATCAATGTGGATCGTTCCTACATCCTGCACTGGATGAAGCAGTTTGCACTAAAACCAGAGTCGTGAGTCTCGTCATGTTGCACCCCACCCATCCCAGTGAGCAGCCCAGCCCAGCCCAGCCCAGGCCAGCCCAGCCCTCCACATCCTGCTGTATGTGCACACATGTGGCATTGAGAAGTTCTTTGTTTCACCATGGTTGGTGGCCGCCTTGCATGGACCGCAATAACTGTGCCAATTACAAAGGAAGCAACAAGGAGCAAGGGGGCAGCGTAAATGATATCCAGGCCACAACATCCTCACACCCGCGCCTGCATGTGCAGGGAACGAGCCCCCATAGTGGCTGCACGCTTGGCTGAGCTGCAAGGCTCGTCAAGGCAGCCAGGCTCACGGCACCCAACCCCTGAGTCACAGCAACAGAGCCAGGCTGCGGCAGGCCAGGAGGCAACCGCTGTGAAGCCGACGTCCTCCTCTAAGCCCACTGGCTTTATACCTTTCTACAGTGAGTGGTCCGCAGTGCCGCCAGGCTGGGGGGCCGTCTGGAGTAGTCAGCGCATGATGGTCACCAAACTTAGTCAATGCCACATGCTGGGGTGCTGCCTAACAAGCTCTGCCTGCCTGCCTGCCTGCTTGCCTGCCTGCCAGTTTGCCGTCAGCCCTCTTGCTCATCAGCATCATTACTGTTTCATTGCAATTGCCGACCTGCAGCATGTTCTGCCAGCATTGCAGAGACCTCATGCACGCATGCCCCTGGCAGAGGCCAGTATGGTGCTGGCCAGACTCAGGACCCCCGCTGCTGCTGGCCTGCTTGCAGCTAGAAAGGAGATGGGGCTCACAGACGCTCGCAACAAGCGCCTGCCTGCTGATGCCCTGAGGACCCTGGAGGCCATCTATGAGCGCACCCCCTTTCCCTCAAACGAGGTGGTCAAGTAGGTAACTGACTTGTCAGCAGTGCATGCTGACAAGAAATGGGTCTGGGACTGAATGACGGCAAACCAACAGAGGTGTACAACCACTACAGCCACTGCCACCTCCTAACGTCAGCTGGCATTGATGGCAAGAGAGCCCTGGTCTAACTGCAGGGGAACAAGATGCTTGCACAAGCTGTGCTTGCATGTGCGGTTGGGTGCACAGCTTTGTCGAGGGGTTGCTTGCACAGGGGGATGTGGGATCTGCACCGCATCAACCGCGACACGGCGTTGACCTGGTTCAAATCCCGGCGCGAGTCTGACGGCATTCTGAGCTCAGAGCAAAAGCGGCCCAGCCGGCAAAGCAGTGATGAGTTTGAAGACGAAGACATCGAGCATGGCGGGCATGCCAGCGCGGCCGACCTCACCTCGCGCGACCTGCGGAAGGCGATTGGCCCCCTGGGCTTGGACAGCAATAACTTGCTCGTCCGGCTGGCACAGCCGAGCAGTCCGCAGAACGAGGCAGAGCGTCAGCAAGGATCGCAACGCAACAGGTCAGGGCCGGGGGCAGCTGGGGATGGTGCGGCAGAAGCCGAGCAACAGCGGCAGCCGCCACGTTTGGTGAGCATCTCGCCCCGCCAGCTCGCACAGATGCAGTCCTCCTTGCCTAGCCCCAAGAAGCACAAGGGTGCGAAGCGCATGGAGGCGATGGGCATCACTGAAGGTGAGCAAGGCACTCGTGTTAAAGGGGGGTGAAGTCGAGGGTAGATCAAGGGGGGTGACTGGGTAGGGGTGGGTGTGGGTTAGTTGTAGCATAGGCAGTTTAATGGCATGTGTCGGCATGGGGCGTGGAGGGCATACAGGATGGGCATGAGGGGAGGGGGCGGACAGGATGGACAGGATGGCATCATGAGGCAAGGAAGGGCTTGAGCACAGTCTGGAGCCGCATGGGCCCCCCATACCAAAGGCTAGACCCTACATGGCCTACGTACACTTTCCACACGTATGGCTCTTGTCCTTTGTTATGCCCTACTTGTGAGACATTGACGGCAAAGTGGCATTGATGGCATACACATGTATGGCATTGGAACAGTGGCATTGACAACCCATAGACCTGAACAGGCTGCTCTCACACTACTGACTTCCAATGATGGTGCCACCAGGCCGTGCCCCAGACGGTAGCTCCTCCCTTGGTAGCTCCTCCCTCAATGAATACCAGCGTAGTCTTCTTCTTCTTCTTCTCTTATTCTACTGACTTCAACCTTGACCCACTGCCTCATGCCTGTCCTGGCCAACCTCATCGTGCTTGCCCTGGCAAGCGCAGGTACACGCGGGCTGGTGGTGGGGGACGTCCAATACGTTGCCAAGCACAAGGCCCCGGGCTCCAACAAGATATGGGCTCGCACGTGGAGATCCCGCATGGCGCGTGCGCCGCGACCCATCCTGCCATTGCTGCTGCCCGATCCTCAATGAGGTCATAGGCGGTTGCTCGGGTCAAGCTCGCTCGATGCGCTCTCACACCAGCTGCTGCCGTCTCCGTTAGAAGAAGAAGTAGACTACGCCAGTAATCACCTGCATGACACTTGCGTGAGGAACAACCCTCAGGCGTTCCCAACATGGGGTTGGTAATCTTCATGCATCTGCAGCCCATCTACTCCATGTAACGTTTGCTGCGTCTGCTGCAATGCGATTATGCGCGTTTAATGTTAGACTGGAATTGCCATCGGAGTCATTCGATGCGGGCAGCCACATGTGACCCCGGATGTGTCCCAATCGCAGACCGTGGTTAGCTACACTGGTAAGCTACGTCCTTGGCTATCCGTTAGCGATGCACGACATGTCGGTGGCGCACACCACCGAAGTCCGGCAAACATGGCTGCGCGAGCTTGCTGATGGTGCAGGCCGCTTGGCGAGGATGTGACAAAACACGAATCCGAGTGTGGCAGCGCTATATCGCTGTAATGGTGGGCGGCACAGTAGGGACTAGTCACCCCCTACAGCTAATAGCCGCTTTATGTTTTGAACCAGTGAACAAACAACCTGGCCTCACTTGGATTTGTTATAGCATACTCAATGACGCGTCCGTAGCACTATGCAACTCAATCATTGAGTCTGTATGTGACAAGATTGACCCCTTACAAGGTACACATGCTAATGGCTACAGGTGCACGAGGAGACGACCGAGCTTGGCTTACAACTTCGCCACGTGGCCCCCACCAACACAACTTAACCCACCATCTCCCAACCTCGTCTACTCCGCCCAGCTCCCAGCAGCCCCTCCTCAGCCTACCTTCCCTACCTCAGCCTACCTCAGCCTACCTCAGCCTACCTCAGCCTACCTCAGCCTACCTCCTCAGCCTACCTTCCCTACCTCAGCCTCCCCTCCCCTCCCCTACCTCCCCTACCTCCCCTACATCACCCCTACCTCCCCTACCTCCCCTACCTCAGCCTCCCCTACCTCAGCCTTATCCCCTACCTCCCCCACCCACTCTCCCCTACCTCTCCTTCACCCGTAGCCCCGCTCAGCAACTCACCCACCCCCTCTCATTCCCTAACCATGAAGAAGAGAATGAGCAAGGCGCATAGTGCCCAGCTCAATGCACTAAACAACTCGCCAAGGGCTGGCAATCGGCATTGCCCTAACAACATCAAGGCTGCAGCCAGTAAGGCACAAGCGACAAACCATGACCTGCAGGCTGAGGTGCAGCGGCTACGGGATGTGGAGCAGTCCCTGATGGGCACCGTGGATGGGTTGCAGGGCGGCCTAGACAACCTGAAGGCAATACACCAACGCCTGCAGGATGAGCATACGGCTTTGCAGCAGGTGGCATCCAGAGCGGCAGCTACCAATCACTGCCTACGGGCTGCTCGACGCAGCCTGCAAGGGCAAGTGCATATCTACCGGCACAAACGCCACCCCCACCACTCCCCATTCACCTTCAAGCAGAGGCAGCAACTGCTGGTTTTGGAGCAGCACCCTGTCTCAGTGGAGGTGTTGAGGCGGTGTGCAGAGGCTGGCTATGGAAGGCTGGATGGCCATGGCCGGCCCACGGGCAGCATGCCAGAGCAGCTCAGCCCAGCCGGCCTCGCACCCTCACCCTCACCAACATACATCTTCATTCCAACTCAAGAGGGCCCTGTGGGGAGGCCGGCAGCCAGGACTGCACCCTACAATGCTCACCACTGCTTGAGCACCGTCAGGTTGCATCTAGAGACCGGTGTCAGCCGGCTTGCCCTCTCCAAGTGCCGGCAGTTCTTCGTCTCTGAGCAGTGCGTCCTCCCCAACCCACACCGGCCAGGCAAGACATCCACAGTTGGGCGTGAATTCCACATCGTGTCCACCTACATCCGGCGCAAGACCCTTGGTAAGATGCAAAGGGGAAGGCAGGGTGGCGTGGGTGGGAAGGGGCTGGGAGAGAGTGGAAGGGGGTGGAAGGGAGTGGTAGGTGGCAGCAGATAGGGAGCTGGAGGGTACCCAAGCTACAGAGCCACGTGTGCACCCACATCCGTGGGAAGCTTGCCGCAGCTGCTCCCCTTCAGCAGCAGCTGACACCTGCAGGCACCACCCCTGAGTTGGCTGTGCCTACTGGTGTACCCCCTCAGCAGCAGCAACAGCTGGCAGCGGCAAGCACGTCCCGTAAGCGTGGGGCACCTGCAGCTAACAAGTCGAGGGCAGCAAAGCAAGGTGAGACAACACCACGTACTGCACCTAGCACCTTGTTTAAGCGTAGTAGAGCAGCCGGTAATGCACTAGCGCCAGCAGCAGCTCCAAAAGCTCATAGTGGTATCCAGTCGTCACGACTGCCGTCGTCGCGTCCACATGCCAAAAGCAAAACATGTTCCGACTGCTGCTGCGCGTTGCAGGTGCCACTCACAACAGCGTGGCGAAGCGTGCTAGTGCGGCGCGCCTCGCATGTGACGAGATCGCATGAATTCAAATGTGTATCTTTTTGCTGCGTCTGCCATATCGTAGCTATGGCTCTCCTCTGTTCAAAGCACTGTTTACATATATTTTTGACTGAGTGGCTGCTGAGATACGGGCTTCGTATCACAGGGGGGTGGTTTTCAGGTAGTTGGGAACGCCTGAACAACCCCCCTCCCCTTCCTGCCCCCTCCCCTAGTGGCCCTAAGCCCGTAGCTGGTGCTATCACTGTCATGTACGCGCACTAGAATGCATCAAGGCTGCGCCCAGGCAATGGGGCAAGGGCTAGCAGCGAGTGGCTCGACGTTACAAAACAGCATGCAGCCCTGCCACAGGCAATAACATTGTAACATGGAGCATTACACGGATCCTAACGCTCCCTAATAAGATGATAATAAGTACTTGCTCACCCTGGCTAACCCTAGCGGTACCCCATTAGTTCACACGATGATACGTCACTCAAAAGGTAAAAGTCGCACCACTCCGCAACGATGCAGTGCGAGACGATGTACCTGATCGCTGCACCTGATCGCGGTGCTCGCGCTGTCAGAGATTGCTGGCGGTCAAGCACCTTGGTCGACCGCGGTCGTTCCTGCGGCTAACACGACCTCGGCAGGCTTGGTACCCATTACCTTCGGAGCGAGCAACCTGCCTGGGTTTGAGATGGGCAGCAAGAATCAATCTGCGATCATTCTTCTTCAGGAGTTCTGGACGGACTCGGTGGGCCGCGCACCACGTATCCTAGCTCTGCCAGAGCACTGTCAGACGGGAGTTCCCGCGCTGCGCTGCAGGTGAAAGCGAAGGCGGAGCTGCTGGCAGCTCAGGGGTTCTAATCCCGGACCTGTACAAGGTGATCCCGTCCGCATGCCTTAGAAGCGCACAGCTATATGGGAAGCTACCCACAGCTACTTGAACACTCGGGCTACAATCAGCAGCAGGGGCAGCAGCAGCAGCAGCAGCAGCAGCAGCGGGGATCGCAGTTTGCGTCGGCAGTGGTAAGGGTGGCAGCAATGAGTAGCAGCCTTGACAGCATCATGTCATGCCAAAATATGCGGAGGATGTCTGTGTAGTGACGAGAGTTGGTTTGTGCTCCCTCTCATGGCACATTTTAGCAATTGATGGATGTTGGTTGTATCTGCTGCCTGCTGCCTGCAGGGCAAGATTGGGCTGGATTTGGAGGATGCCAGGCATGTGAGGGCCGCTGCTGGTGGGCTCTAGTTAACCAGGACCTGCTGCTGCTGGGGCTGGGGCTGGGGCTGTAGGTCGAGGCTGTGTAGAGGGTTACAGAGACCGGGGGAGGAATAGGCAGGGGACCATAGGGAAGAGTGCTGGGGAGGTCTAGGAAATGCCAGGGGCCAGGAGAGGCCAGGGATGGATACAGGTTGCAGAGAGCAAGGGTGGGGCATATTGAGGGGCGCAGGGAAAGGGCTGCTTAAGGGGAGGCATGGAGGATGAGGGTAAGGCTAGATGGTGCTCAGGCAGCCCCTGGGGTGGTTGACTGGGTGGTTGACTGGGTGGTTACTCGTCCTGAGGGGGTGGTTAACTTGTCGGGGAGAGGCAAGCGCACAACCAGGCCAGGCCAGGCCAGGCTGGGGGAGGGGAACCTTGTTTCAAGGGTGGATGCCAGGTGGGGTGGGGTAGTGGTAGGCGTCCCTGTCAAAGGTGTGGGCCCCACCCCCTGCTGCTGCTGGGAAGACGACACCCCAGTTCAATTCCTGAGCCCGGACCTGCTGATTGCCCCTTTTGAACCCCCGTGTGGCGCGGTGTGTCATGCAGTTGTACAATGGCCTGAACTACAGCCTGGCCTTCGGGGAGATTGGGCAGGCGGCGGAGTACTTGAACCAAACAGGGTCACCTAGAGTCGGCATTTCAGGTGACTCATGCCCGGGTAACGGTGACGGGTATCATCACCCGAGCAGGAGGAACTTTCTGTTGTGGCTGTCAGCCTGGTCTCAGTGAGGGTGGTGCAGATGCCCGGGGTCCAGATGCGAGCATCCTAACCAGGCTGCCAGCCGCAACAGAATGTCCCTCCATTAAAGTGCATGCACAATGCGTCATGCGTGGGCGTGTGGCTGCAGGGTTTTGCATGGGAGGCGCGCTGAGCTTTGCAGCGGCCCAAAAGGTGCCGCTCATAGTGGCTGCTGCTCCCAACTATGGCACGCCTAACCCCCAGCAGTTCCAGGTGAGGGGCCCAGGGGGGGTGTGCGTGGTGACACTGGGTTGGGAAGAGTGAGACAAAGGGCTGAGAAAAGCGCAGTAATAAGCTGGGAAGAGTAACATACAGGGCTGGGAAAAGTAAAGTGAAGGGCTGGGAAGAGGCTGGGAAGGCAGGGAGTAGGGGTAGGGGTAGGGGTTGCAAGGGGCATGTGTGTGAAAGTCACGGAAGTGAAAGCTTGGGCTGTAAAGCTTGACAGGCTGGGGGGCCAGAGTGATACGGAGTGATCCTGAGTCACATCATGCGTGGCGGGTGGAGCCCAAGAGGAGGGGTGGCTGGAAATGAAAGTAAAGGAGAGGAAGGGGGGTGCCTCCCCAGACCCTGTGCCTGATGCTTGCTTCAGGGCTTTAGGGCGCTGCCACTCCCACTTCTGGCACTGGCATAGACCAGCAGGGCCAGCAGCCGCACTGTTCTCTGGGTTTGCCCAGTAGCCCGGCAACCCTCCCTCCCCACCTCACCCCACCTATCTCCGGTGGGAGGGTAGCAAGGGCATGCCCCGAGGCTACTCTCCTCCCTTCATGCACGCCCGACGGCAAGGGCGGTGTCTGTCTTTCTTTCTATCAGCAGCCCCTATCATCCCCAGCGCCACCCCTGCTTTTGCTGCCACCGCACCCCCCCAGTGACTCCAGACCAAGGTGTCAAGCAAGCCCCATCAGCCCACTCTTGTTTGCTCTCTATGTTCACGACATTAGTAAGGAATTCCTGGGTCCTGTTGATGTTGTGAGAGTGCAAGGCACACCTGTCACCCACTTCATGTATGCTGATGACCTGACCATGGTGAGCACCTCGTCCCACGGGCTGCAGCGGCTGGTCTGCCAGCTTCAAGGCTTTGCAGACAGGAAACACCTTTCAGTCAATGTGGGCAAGTCAAAGGTGATGGTCTTCAATGGCAACTCACAAACTGCAGCACCTGAAGCATGAGATCCTGCCTGTGGTGAGAGAGTTCAAGTACTTAGGCATGCACTTCAACCCCAGCGCCACCCCTGCTTTTGCTGCCACTCAGATGAGGGCTGGCATGTTCTTCGCCATGCGCCAGGCGTGCAAGCGTGCCAGAGAGTATGGGGTCCTGCATGATCCATATGCCCTGTGTCACCTCATTAAAGCGTTTGTGCTCCCCTTGGGGCTGTATGGCAGCCAGGTATGGGGCACTGCATTCCTTGGGCATGGTGTACAACTCTTCAACCCAGTGCAAACACGCATGCTCAGCTTTCTCAGGTTTGCTGCCAGGGTACGTAGCTCAGTGTCAGGCCTAATGGTGCTGCATGAGTTGGGGCAGCTGCCCCTCCAGCTTTACTGGCTAAGGGCTGCATGCAAGTTCTGGAACACTGCCAAACTATCCCACAGTGACCTGCTAATGAGGGTCATCAAGGCAGATGTGGAGTTAGGCAGGAGTTGCCAGACCAGCTGGGGTGCTCAGTTCCAGCTGGCCGTTAGAGAGCTGATGGGGGGTGAGTTTACTTTGAGCCCGGACATGGTCCTAGGCACCAAGGCTATGGAAGTCAAGTGGCTCGAGAGGTGGGGGAGGCGTTGGGTTGGGTTTGAGGGAGACCCTAGACTGCCTGAGACGGTGCATCGGGAGAGATGTTCGTATGCTGCATGGTTCAAGCATGGGGACGGCATTGGCATCAATCACATGGCACCACACCTGCTTAACAGACAGCTCTCTACAGAAGTTCGCACGAGCCTGACTAGGTTCAGATTAGGGCAACAGCGGTCTGGGGGTGGAGAAGGCTCGGTTTGAGGGGGTAACTTTCATTGATCGCACATGCACCAGATGCACAGAGGGGGTTAGTGGATGACGCCATGCATTTCATCTTTGAGTGCACTGTCACGAGTTCCATCAGGGAGCAGCCGGAGTTTGCCATGACTTTACAGAACAATAATGAGAACTTGCATGACTTCATGTTGAGCCCATGTGCACCTCTGTTTGTGCACCTTGCTTTGAAGTGCGTTACAGAAAGTCCCGAACCCCTAGAGGGGGAGGGCGGCCTAGCAGCCTAACGGCTGACGGCTTAAGCGGTGTAAGCCACATCATCATCTATTCTGGCCACCTTTGGCGGCAAGGACATGGTCATGGGCTTCTCTGACCCAGCAGTAAGGCCAGGTCAGGGGCCAGCCAGGTTGTGATCTGGGGTGCAGCAGCAGCAGGCATGTAAGGTGAAGCCTCGACGGCAAGGGGAGCAGCCAGTTCATGATGTATGCAAGCGGAGGAGTAACCAAGTGGCTGCCTCACTTTTGCCCGCTGCCCTGGCAACCGCCATGCCCTGGCAACTGCCATGCCCTGCGCAGACAGCAGCAACAGTGGCACAGAAAATCCGGGCAGCGGGTGGCAACATTGACCTGCACATCTTCCCATCTGCCCCCCACGGCTTCTTAAACCAGGTTGTGGGCGAGGCGGGTGTGGCAATGGTGAAAAGTGAGTGCGGCTGGGGGTTTGGCTGGGATGGCCTGGGGTGGTAGGCATGTGGCCGTCTACCACCTTGTCTTGTCTGCTGACTGCCATCTGCCATATTGAGATCCCGGGCCTGATAGCTCTAGCTGGAAACTGTTACCGCTCATGAGCCACATTGCCACGAGTCAGTTGCAGCATGCCCAATTCTACCAGCTGCTTGGGTTGCATGTCTCCTGCTACCAGCCAGCTGCCACATTTGGGTTGCCAGCTGAAAGGAGCCAGGGAAGGTTGGAGGCAGCGGGTGGTGAGAGGCTCCCAGCATGAGGGCGGCGGCAAAGTGCAGCCCACACTCACAGTCAGTCACAGTCAGAGCCACGGGACAATACAGGGCTAGAGCTCATCTTCAGTCAAGAGCTGTCCATCTATGGCTCCGTCGGCTCCGGCGACCGATCAGTCCAGTCGTCGGCCGTAGTGGGTCGTAACCAATAGTCGGCTGCTGTGCCACTTGTTACATATGCCATCTGTCAGTCGCGATCGTGTGCGGTAGGTTCAGGAGGTTCAGCTGGAGGTTGTTGGCGCTCACAGCTCACGTCCAGCAGCAGTGCCCAGTCCCACCAGCTGCTTGGGTTGTGTGTGCTGGTGCAGAGGCTCAGAACGGCACTGTGGCAACGGATGGGGATGTGTGGGCGGCGTGGGATTGGATCATCACATTCTTCAGGACGCAGCTGCAGACCCCTGCGTGATGTGAGGGGAGGAGGTGGAGGGGAGGAGGAGGGGAAGAAGAGGGGAGACAGCCAGGCAGGCAGCCAGGTCCTGATGTTAGCGGCACGGAGGGATTGGCCTGCTGAGGAACAGGTGCGGGCAGGCAGGCCGGTGCTAGTGCTGCCTCCCAAGCCGAGCCCCTGGTCTCAGGCGGCCACCTGCTGTCCACGTTGTTGGCGTCGCAGTCTTCCAGGCTGACAGAGCAAGGGCTTGCCATGAAGGCTGAGGGCCGGGTGCCTGGGGTGCACCTTGAACTTAAAACTTCAAGTCACGGCCACGCACCTGGGGAGGGGAGAAGAGAGGTGAGGGGAGAAGGGCTATGGGGCTACACACCACGCGGTCAAGGGAGGATGGGGGTAGCAAGGGCTCGGGGTCAGGGCAGGTCAAGGGGCAGCTGGGAGCATAGGGCCCTGATCATGTTTGCGGATGATGATCTCAACACATGGCGGCGTCTGCCAGGTCAGGGCTGCAGAGGGCTGACGTACACTGTTGCTGACGCCCCCCCGACCCACCCCGCCTACGTCTGCTGGGCCAGCCGAGGGAGTAGACACTTCCGACATGTTGGTCATGTAGGAGCATCTCGTACATGCATGCATGTGAACCTTACTTTTAAACATCGCTCACAAAACGACAACATCATAGCGCAAAAGGACCTCTAAAACATGTCGTCTCATAGCGAACGCTATATATAGCGCGGAACAAAAACGAATGTGCATTTGGGCGACTGGAGAAAGGCGCATCTGGACATGCGAAACATGTTGCTGTATCTATGTCTGCCTATTACCTCCTACACACGGTCAAGAGCACGATTGACACTAATGCAAACATGGCATGCACCACAGCAACCATGTGATATGCAAAACGACTGGCCCAACTGTGTTCCTATTTTTACTTGACCAGGCAACGGCCCATATCTCAAATACTGCCTCCTCACCGGCCGAAGCTGCAGGCTGACATACAAATGTGCATGTGCTGCAGCTGCTGAGGTTGCGGTCATGATGACAGGTGCATGCAGTTATTGGCAACTTACTTCTGCAACCTGCACAAGCCGTACCATCACCTTTTAGAGGTACATTTGGGCCATATGTTTTTTATGAATGCGTCCTGTGCATTGGCGTCGGGCAGGGCCTCAAACATGTCCTGCACAACACACCAACACACCAGGGCAACTCTCACGACCCAGATCTCACAGTGCCCCTGGGGTACTCACAAGCAACTGGTGATATCATAGCTCAGCAGCAAGCAAGTAGTTGACACTTCTTAGCCTTCAATCCCCCTTGATGGTGCCTGACTACAAGTCCGACAACAAAAGATGGGGTGCCAATGGACAGAAACAGAATTGAAGATGCGGCCATCGGCCGCATAACCTTGAGCATGACCTCGAGAAACAGATGTCTCATGAAGTTGGCAAGAGCACACGCAGGTGCTCAGATGCGGATCAAGCAAGCAAGCCTCGTTTCCACATGGCAATGTATTCCAAACATGAGTGCAGCGTGGAGCCAGCCCAGCTGGGCAGCACATGCTAGTGGGGGAGTCAGCAGGGATCACCCCTGGCCCTCCTTCCTGCCTTATGCTTGCTGAGAAGGGTGCGTCTCAAGCACCCCGATGAAGGCATGGTCTTTCCGCTGCTTAGTAGTGGTCGCCATTCCTCCTACACATGTCCGAGTTCCTGGCTTCATCACATAGGCACGACCTCGGAGCAACATCGTGAGTCGCTGCCTAGTATTTTCCACATCACTTGATGGGTCTAGGCCTTCCCACCCAGGCCTTGAGGGGCAGCCAGGCACAGTCTCATGACCTTTGATCTCAAGCCGTCAGCAAGAATTGGTGGGCTGGCGTGACCTAGACGAGGCATTCTCATGATCTGAGGTGAGGTCTTTGATCATGAGCAGCTGACAAGGGGCCTAGGCCTTCCCATCAAGGCCCATTGGGGTAGGTTGATACCATCTAAGCAACGTCTTTTGACCTGTGGTATCAAGCCATCAACAACAAGTGGTGGGCTGGCGTACTCTAGGTGAGGCTTTCTGACCTTTGATCGTAAGCAGTCAACGAGGGGTAAGCAGGACACACAGTGCTTGGCCTGCCCCTAGGGCACTGCACTCACCACTGGGTGGCCGAGGTAGACCAGGAGCTGGTCTTTCACGTTGGCAGCCGCCGCAAGGTCCTGCAACTCCTGCAGGCAGCCGGACACAGCCAGCACCTTCTCTTGTCAACCTGGCCGTGCAGCAGCGCCCTGTGATTATGACTGGGAGGGAAGGAAGCCACTGCTGGCCCAGTCTTGTCTTCTTCAAAGACACTATGGTAGGGGTGTTTGCTGCTGGTTTGCTGAGCTGCTGTGCTGACTGCCACATGGCAGTAGGGGCTGTTGACTTGAATGTGGAAACAGCCTACTGAGGTGCATCCACAACAGAACCAAGGACAGCCTGTAGCAAGTACTGTCTGTATTGCTTTCAGTAACACCTAGCACCTGCTAGCCCTGCAGGTGTCTGTGCCCACCAGCAGGGACTACTGAGACTGCCTGCAGCAGCTAGCTGGCACCACCAGTAACAGCAGGTGTTACTGCCTACTACTTGCAGCATCATGCACTGCCCAACACCAGCAGCACCTGCCAGCACCTGTAGGAGCCTGCCACTGCCACCGTGTGTGACTGTGTGCAACATAAGAGGCACACACAACTAGAAGTCACTCCAAACACATGCATGAGCTCCACGCATTGGCAACAACAGGAGGCGCAACACCTACTCCTGCCTGGCATGTCATGTGTGCGGACTCCTTGCCACAACATACATGGCTGCCCCGCCCTGCCCCTCCCCACAATCAAAATCAGGCCAGGCTGCCCACCTTCTGGGTGACCTTCACCACCTGCAGGGCTTGGTCTGCGGGGGCCTGTGTCTCCTGCGCCTGCAGCCTCCTGCCACCCCCTCCCTCTGCCACCTTGGCCCCTCCTCTGGCACCTCCTCTGGCACCTTGCGGCAGGGGGCCGGCAAAGTCCTTGTGCACCAGGGCATGCTGACGAGCCAGCGTGGCGGCGATGATGCGGTGGGCGTGGACGCCTGTCACTCCGCCAGGGCGGGTGCAGAGCTTGACCAGGGTTGGGGCCTGATCCTCCCCCTGCAGCCGCCTCCCCCCTGACAGCACCCTGTGCCCTGCGCTTGGGGTGGTGGAGGGGCTGAAGTGGCGGGCGCAAGTCATGGCGCAAAGCTGCAGCAGCCAGTGCACCATCTCTGTCTCTGTCAGGGCTGGGAACTGGTGGGAGGAGCACTCGGGCCACAGCCAGGAGTTCACGCTGACCTTGTACTGCCGGCCAGCATGGGCCTCCAGGGAGGTGGGCGCAGGCCCTGACACGTCATGGCCATCCACCTCATCAGACCACAACCTCCTCCCACCTGCTGCCACCCCTGACGCTACCAGCTTCCTGCTGCCTGCTGTCGTGCTGTTGGCGGTGTCATGTGGGGTGGAGGTGGAGGTGGAGTGGCGTGGCCTGTACGTGGCAAAGGGGCCACACTGTGGGGGGAGGTTGACTTGCACGTCAGCGTGCGGCCAGAAAGTGGCCGGCATCAGGAAGTGTGGGGGGTGGGCATGGGGGTGGAACATGTTTTCCAGGTTCAGGGGGGCCTGAGTGGTGACTTGTCCCCCCTTATGCAGCCAGGGGAGGGTGACGGGCAGGTCGGGTATCACGGCTGTCCGGCCAAGGACAAAGGCAGCCTGCATGAGGCCAGCAGCAGCAGCAGCAGCAGCAGCCAGCACAGCACTTGGCCTCAGCAGGAACAGCACTCTGTTGCTGTGAGTGATGGGGTGATGTGGGTGATGGGGTGTTGTGGGTGCTGGGGTGAGGGATGAGGTATTACTAGGGGTGAGACATGAAGCAAAAGCGGGAGACATGGGCATGCTCACTCTGAGCAGGTGTGATATGTACTATGTCTGTTGTCCAGGGTTCGGACCCCCGTGCGGGGCCCGTACTTTAGACCCATTTTGGCCAGGGCTCCCGTAACTGGGCCGAAGGCTTAGTATGGGGGCCCGTGATTAATTAAGTTACGGGGAGAAGTTTCGGTCACGGGGGGAAGTTCACGGACGATCTACGGGCGCCTGTTATCCTTAGTTGCGCCCGTACGATTCACAAAGCTAACTCACGGCTGCGTCATCAACTCGCTTTGTTCAGCGTGAGATGTGGAGGGTTGTCCAGGCCAATCGTAGTGTCACATTGCAATTAGCATGGGTGCAGCTGATGGAGCTGGGGTATGTGCACTTCCCATTGTTGAAGCAGTTAGCCCAGGTCATGCTCCTCGTGCCATTGCAAACTGCAGTGGTTGAGAGAGGCTTCAGCATCCACCGCATCATCAAGCACCGGCTCACAGCTGTTGACTCTCTCATGTGCATCAGGCTCATTAGACCCAGCAAGCACAGCTACCAAAAGGAAGAGGCTATGATTTCACATGCAGCGAGTGCTATGGATGAGATCTTGAAGCTGATGGCGGAGGGAAAGCCCGGAGGCATCCTAGCAGCTCTATCTAAAGCGGCATTATCAGTGAAGATGAGCAGCCTGACGTGCCACTAGACCTAGAAGGGGATATGGAGGAGATATAGTCTCTATGGGGGGGAGACAGTGAGCAACAAGAGTGCGAGCATGTGTTAGGCAGACCCCATCGGACCAACGACAGATGACGATTCAGATGGCGCTTGGGTGAGCAAGAAGAGTGCAAGCATGAGTTAGGTGATGAAGTGGATGAGGCCTTGTTTGGCACAGAGGCAGGTGGTGACACGGAGGACACCTTTGCAGCCTCCTTGTTAGATGCTGTAAGCTAACATGCCTCTTCCAAGCAAGAACCTATTGGGGGGGTATATCCAGTGTATATGGTCCCCGTAGTTTACACTGACATCAGTTAAGGGCGCCCTTAAATCAGGTATCACCAACTGTCGAACCCTGCTGTTGTCAAAGTACATCAGTTGCATTTGTTCTTGCATTTGCGCAGGTTGCATGATGATGGGTTGACGAGGTAGCACCTGTCTAACCCCACCTTCATAAGGCCGCCCACCACGTCATTGTACTGCTCCAGGCTGCTGACTTTGTGTAGCGGCACCCAGGGTGCCAGGGCCAGCAGCGGCTCAGCTGCCCGGCCACTGCCAAACATCCCGTGGTTCATCCGGCGAGCCCGGTGTAGCGTCTGGGTCAGGCTCCTGAAAGTCGTGGCCGAGAAGGGGGGGGTGAGCATGTGGCTACTGGCCACCAGTCGAGTGGAGCCAGCAAGGAAGCCTAGGAAAACAAAAATGAGTAATGTGTGGAATGCCAGACTGCTCAAGCAGTGCTGAACGTCACCCTTGACCCTCATCCTAGGTGGTTAGGGGTGAGTGACAAAACCCTAATCCTGACCCCGGCCCAAACCCACAAGCAGCAGCCAGACAAAGCTCAGGGCTCAAAGCTTTCGCTAGCTCATTGGTAAGCACCTCAAATGACCACTGACGACACTAGCATCCACAGCAAGTGGCACTACTTACACAACCATCAAATGGTTAAGACAGCCATTGCTGGCCAGATTACTGCATGCTGCAAGGATGGAGGCCGTGACACGCTCCAGCTTACCAGTTGAAGCGGCCATGCATCTTGTACATGCCTGTCTTGACATTGTAGCCATGGATGCAATGAGGCTGCAGCCGGTGGATGTGGGCCAGCACCTGCAGTCATGTCCAGCAGGGTGGCATAGGCGGGTGGTGACCGCGCTAAAGCCTTGGCACTGGGGCATTGAAGGGCGGGCGGGCGGGCGGGCGGGCGGGCGGCGGCGGGCGGGCGGGCGGGCAGGCAGGCAGGCAGGCAGGCAGGCAGGCAGGCAGGCAGGCAGGCAGGCAGGCAGGCAGGCAGGCAGGCAGGCAGGCAGGCAGGCAGGCAGGCAGGCAGGCAGGCAGGGAGGCAGGCAGGCAGGCAGGCTGGCAGGCAGGCAAGCCAGAGCTTCTGAATGGGAGGGGCAGTAAACGGTTGGAAGGCTACCTCATTAACAGCGCATGAGCGTCACAGCCTTGAGCAACTTCACGTCTTCCCTCTCCCTCACACCGTCTCCTTATGTTTCTAAACCCTTGTCATCTTCACTTCATCTCTCACCCTCTGCCCCCATCCTCTTTCCCATGCCTCATCCTCATCGCCCTAGGCAGCCCTGCCCAGGTTGCAGCAGACAATGCTGATGTTACCCCTTCACATGCCCTGCTGAGCTGACAGGCGATGGCAATGAGGTGATGATGACGACGACGATGCCCCACTCAGCCAGCCTTCCCCTCATGGCCCCACACCTGCCTAGGCTTGCTCGTGGGGCATGGACCAGGTCCCTGACATCCCGTACTGCCCAGCTGAAGCATGGAACCATGCGGGCGCAAACGCCATGAGCTCGGTGGCACCTGCTGCCCAGGCCCTCCTTGGGGCGCCGCTGCTGCTGCCGTCACTGCTGCTGCTTAGACCTTCCACGCCGGCTGGCAGCTGGGCGTAGCGGCGGGCTGACTCGGAGCCATCCTGCCACCAGGGGCAGGCCGGGCAGTCGTCCCGCAGCAGCTGCTGCAGCTGGCGGCTGTGCTGCCCAGGAGGGGGGTAGTAGGGCAGGGCACCCAGGCCCTCCAGCAGCAGCGGGTTGGAGATGTTGGGCACCCTCTGCCGGGCAGCCAGGGGGCAGCAGGGCAAGGGGGGAACATGGTTGGCAGCAGGCTGGGGGTGGGCGTGATATCCACAGGCCTGCACAGTGCTGTACTCTGGTATGCATGCCAGGCTGAGCATTGGGGGTAAGGGCAGCAGGCTGGGGGTGGGCCATGGCTGACGTAGCATGCACTGGCATGAATGCCGGGCCAAGCCCAAGCACTGCACGCACACTAGCCCTGCCCATGCCCCAAGAAGCCCCACCCCGCCTCGCCCAGCCCTGACCTGACCTCCCCTACCCTGCAGCTGCCTGCCTTATCACAGACTACACCTGCCCCTGTCCGGCTGACCCGAGCCCATCCGTACAACATGGTAGCAGCAGCAGTCACACCGCCACACGCTAGTGATTGCCACGTGCTGATGTTGACCCTAACATTTGACACGATGTGGGCCACCAGCAGCTGCCGGTGATGACGATCATGGTGACACAGCAGCAGCCCCTGCGCACTCCACCCCTGCTCACCAACTGGAAGCTGGCCATGACATCCCAGAACCCAATGGGCTCGTCAGTGAGGCCAGGGCTGTGCGCTGGCGGCCTGACAGGGCCATCAGGGTGCAGCACCAGGGTTCTGGTGAACATCTCCTTGCCTTGCCGCAGGTAAGACCGGTAGGGACTGAGCTGCATATCCACCTGTGCACGCCCCGTGTTCTGCAGCACAGGGCAGCAATCGCACACAGCTTGCTGCATTGGCACTGTCAGCATCCGCAGCAGCTGCGTCACCAGCAGCAGCAATGCTGCCATCAAAGCCGCCATCACCATAAATAGCATCAGCAGTAGCACCGCC
Organism: Haematococcus lacustris; assembly: GCA_030144725.1. Lineage (NCBI taxonomy): Eukaryota > Viridiplantae > Chlorophyta > Chlorophyceae > Chlamydomonadales > Haematococcaceae > Haematococcus > Haematococcus lacustris. The sequence goes on from JASKMD010000229.1 coordinate 22,298, forward strand.
TGGTTACCGCAGTATGCCCCTCCCTGCCACCCCTCCCTGCCACCCCTCCCTGCCACCCCTCCCTGCCACCCTTCCCTGTGCCTTATGTGTCCGTGGTAGCACTTAACTGACAAGCATGGCACTTCAGCATGGCTATCTCCACCAACCACACCACCAACCACCCTACCCGCAACCGTCAACAAGAATTGCCCGCAGCTGGTGGCAGGGGCATTCAGGGTCAGTATATGTCGGAAAGAGCATCAACAGGAGTGGCAGCATTGTGTGTCTCAGGTGCTTTGCCCTCACCTTGTTGTTGATGACCATCTTGTCACTATACAACGCATTCACAATGCATGGCCGCACTTCTTGGCCGAACATGGAGGTCAGGAATGCATCGTCCCAGTAGTTTTGGTCTGCACCTCATCAGCAGCAGCAGCTATGTATGCAACGGCAGCAAGAGCAGCAGCAGCAGCAGCAGGGTAACAGAATGGCCAAGAGGCAGCTTGACAGCCTAACGTACCCTGCAGGTATCCCCTCATGGGTCCCAGCCCCCCTCAACCTCGCTTCCTGATGGTGCCACCCTCCCTGCAGCCCCTGCCTCCCCTCAGGGTCACCCTCCCCTGCTACCCCTCCAGGTCACCCCTCCCACCAAAGGACATCATGGTGGCCTCCTCTGGCTTCTGGACGCCCCAGCTGCTGATCAGGGTGCGGTTGTCGTCCTGCCAGCGCAGCCCCATCTCCACAACGTCCCACATCATCCAGGAGATGGGGCCGTCTGGCGCCACATTCTGCAAGGCAGCAGCAGCAGCAGCAGCAGCAGCAGCAGTAGTGGCGGTGGTGGCAACTGGGAAGGCAGGCAACGGCATTGACAACGACAATGGCGGCTACAGCACGGCATTGTGTCATATGTGTTGGGTGGCGAAGTGGGTCAGGTTTAACCCTAGGTGTGGCTTATGGTGGAGGGTTGGCTGTTGGCTGGACCATGGGCTGTGTGAGGTGGCTGAGCTTGAGGTGTGAGATGGCTGAGGTGTGACGAGGGTTTAGGGTTACGAATTGAGGGAGTGTGGGTGCAAACCATTTTGGTACCACTTGTTTGTGTGGTCAGGAGCTGGTGCAGGTCACCCAGTGATGAAGCCTGAGCTGCCATGCCTGAGCATGTTCTTGAGGGGTGGGGGCTGTAGTCATCAAGGGTGCGACCGAGGATGCTACAACTTGTTTGTAGTAGCTGAGTGAGATTATCCACAGTCCAACATGTTGTTCCTTGTTGAATGAGTTTTGTTGGCCTGGCAATGCAATACAGTTTTGTTGGCAGTGATGGCAGTACTGGCCCGGCTTCATGTCAGACTGCTGAGCAGCCTCCTCTTGCATTGCCAGACCTATTGTGTGCTGTTATGTGTGTTGTCCAGTCATGTTCACACACGCAGTGTTCAAAGTAATAAGGAACAATAAGGTGTGCTGGTAACATGCATGCATGCTCGATCATTGCTGTCACATTGCACTTGGCAGTATGCGGGAATGGCGGGCCGACAGGCGCGAGAAACCCCTGGTACATCAAAGATGACCTGCAGCCCATGGCTACAGGTACAACATGCCAAAGGAGGTGCTGACCTGCATGTAGAAGAAGCTGGCCTGGATGCCAGTGGTGGTTTCCACGGTGCCCAGGTACCTGCAGCCAGCCACAAGGGAGCAAGGGGCAGGGGCAGGCAACAGTCATGTTTGCCGCAGGAGGCAGGGGCAGAGGGCAGGAGCAGGGGTAGAGATACGAACCCAGCAAGGGCAGGGATTGGGGCTGAGGTAAGGGCAAGGCCATGGTCCCCTGCCCTGGCTGCTGCACCTGACGTCAGCAAAGGGCCCTGGTGCCTTGAGGTACTTGTAAGGGTTGTCAAGCAACATGGTGTCGGAGTCCATGTACAGCACGTTCACTCCCAGCCGTGTCAGTCGCAGCAGCATCCTGCACAGCGCACCAATCCCACAGGACCATGAATGGCACCATGTTCAAGGCTGGCTGCCAGAAACCACCATGACAATACACACAACAGTACTATAGGCTGGCTGTCCAACATACCTCATTTCTATCCTGATCGTGTACTCCCTAGATGCCAGGGGCTCTCTCTCAGACCAGCCTGGTTGCAATTGACTGTTTCTAAACCTCTTGTATGCCACCTGCTTCTGACCCTATCCTTGTGGCTGTGTCGTTGTGAGCAGGAACAAATCGCAAACGTGGTTGTGACGGCCCCTACCTGTGCTTGTGATGCCACAACAGCTCCAGAACATTAAATGTCTTGGGCGGAGGCATGAAAGAGTCCCAGACACAGGTGGGTAGAGGCATCACCCCCTCATACGCGCTGTACAGGTTGGTGCATCCTGCTTCGGACTGGGAGAGCAGGAAAAAGTGTTCAAACCTGTGGGTGGGGCAGCACATGCAGCTTGCATGAGGCGGATGCGACCGTGCGTCATCGTAAGTGGCCCTCTCACCCCAGCTTGAGCATATTCAGGTGCATGTGCACCACAGGTACTGCATAGGAGATGTCGTCCGTCATGATGGTGAAAACCAGCTCAGATTTGAAAGCGGTTGTGTTAATTAGCTCCCTCAGGCCAGCCGGGTTGGCGATGTCTCCTCGCATCGTTTTCACCTTGCCCCGACTACAGTAATCCGAACATCCCGCAGTAGGTGAGACGGCAGAGCAGCCCATCCATACGAGCAGTAAGGTGACCGAAAGTCGTGCGCGCCGCATCACTGACTACTTTATGCACACTGGCAGTACAGTTTTTAGACGGACAATGCTATCGCTGCAGCGATGTTTTCCTTAGCTTTGTGCATGTCGATACCTTGCACCAAGTTGAGACAGCCAGAGCCTTTTTTATACCGAGCAAACATTAACAGGTACAAAGTGATATTGTTGTTTTCCACCCCTTCTAGTGTCCAATCACACCTGCATTCCCCAACCTTCCCACTCTCACGTTATTCACTCGCACCTCTCCACAGCTCCTTCCCTATTCTATCCAGCTTTTGATACGCTTACCTCCCCTCCCCTCTTGCCACTTTAGCCAACACTTGCAGCCAAGGGTTGCAGCCAGGAACGGCAGCCTGGGTCCACTCCCCTCCAGCGCAACCCAGTCGCCTAATACCATGGCTACCTGCCAGCTGCCTGGGGACTGAGCGCATGGCAATCACACATGGTGGTGAAGCAGCAGCCTGTGGCCAATGACCTCACAGCTGCATGCGCACCTCAGTCTTGGGCTCAGGCATGGGCTTGGTCGGTCGACTTATGCAGCTGACCCCAGATGACGCCATCCCAGGCCGAGTCACCAGCACATCTCCCGGGGGGCGCCTCTTCCTTTCCGACTCATGCAGGTTCGACGTTGCTGTGGAGTCCCAGTCCAGCCATTTGGGGGCAGTCCCCAGCAGCCTGTTCCTTTGCTAGGCAGGCAGAGCATGGCTTGGCAGGCAGGTATTGGTGACACAGCAGTGCTGGTTCCGGGCTCTGGGGCTGCTTGCCGGGCTGCTGGGCTGTGTGGAGGCTACACGGGCTGGTGTGGGGCCTTCTGCAAGCCCCTGGCCCCCTCCATCACCAGCCAACGGGTGGGGGGCAGTCCCCAGCAGCCTGTGCCATTGCTAAGAGCCGGGGATTGCTTGGCAGGCAGGCATTGGTGACACGGTGGTGCTGGTTCCGGGCTATGGGGATGCTTGCCGGACTGCTGGGCTGTGTGGAGGCCCACCCAAGCAACGGGTCATGAGCCAACAGTGGGTAACGTACAGGCGCCAAGGTGTACACACACACAAGGTGGCTACCCCTCCCATTGAACCACCAACCCCCCTCACGGTAAGGGACAACGGCTTTTCCGGACTCATTTCTGCATGGATTTACACGCGGATTAAAGCGTCGGAAAGCGGCTGCGCTCAGCCACACGCTGAGCTGATCGGGCATGTTGCCGGGTATGCGACCCTACCGAGCCTGCGGACTTGATGTACGCTGACACAGTATCTGTGAGTCTCTAATTAACGCGATGGATAGTGCGCGATGTGCGAGGGGCCCGACCCCATGTCCAACATCGTGACCAACATGCGCTGGCTCAGGGGCTCTGAAACTAGGCTCTGGGGCTCTGGAACTAGGAGGAGACCACAGTAGGAGCACAGCAGTGGCAACTGCATCAATCATTTGTTGATTAGGCTCCAAGAGGTGGGATAACCCTCCTCCATGCTGCCCACTCTGCTGATGCCCGTTTGACAACCATCAAACTAAATCAAACTCTCCAGCCTTGCGTCACTGGCTAGGGAACTCAACTGTGGACCCCCTGCCAAGTTCTCATCTATTGTTGACAATTGTCAAGAGGGGTTTTAGGAGCTGTCGTGTGCACATGCCTACAGCCCGCCGACATCCAAGTATCACCCCTACAAACGGCAGGAGGGCCAGGCTGCCCGCTGTGCGTGTTATGTGAGGTCTACGCCAGCTGGCAGCACTGGCTGGCTAGAGATTCATGTGGAGAGGGAGGCTGTGTAAGATGATGTTGAGAAAACTGGGCTCCATGCGTAAAGTGTACCGCAGCTGAGAACTCTGCATCCTGCGTTGTGGGTGTGTTGTAAAGCAGCACTTGAAAGGCCCATTGTGCAGAACGTAAAGCCCCACACATCCTACAATGCATGGGTCTTTCTTGTGATCGACAACTAGCACCTAGTAGAGCCGTTTGATGATCACCGTTTTCATGGCAGTGCCCATGACTGTCTAAGAGCTGCACTTCCGTGGCTGTATGCTCATGGGGCCCAGAGCGTTTTCGCTGCCGCGTCGCATTCTTACACATGCCACACAGTAAGACATGTCCCAAGAATGATCCTGAACACATAATACTCTAGCAGTACCGTCTAATCAGTGGGCATGGCCTTGATGATATCAGAATCGCCTGCGCAGTACAGCCAGGGGCAAACAATTGATCACTAAGTTCACCTGAACCCAGAAGATCTGCTGCAAGGATATGCTAGCAATGCGTGAGCAGTGGCACTGCAGCTGGACACCCACCAGCGTCAGTAATGGCCAAGACAGAGACGCGGAACAGGCGCCCACAAGCAGTTCCGAGGTCAGTGTTGGCTGCGGGGCAGAAGCAAAACAGCTTCACCTGGATCTATAGGGATAGTGACACACCTACCAGTGCAGCAAAGCTATGGGCAAAACCTATGACTACTTACAGCCAGAGTAGTGGTGCACGCCAGTCTTTGAAAGCATGGCATAGTACTCCAGCTCAGACTTCCGCACAGGCTGGATGTTGCTGGAGATGATGACCAGCTTGGCTGCAGGGCGTGTGGGAGCATTCACTCAGCGCGCAGGCGTGGATCGGCGCAACACTGAGGAAGCACAGCGCAGCTCAGTGCCGCACCCTTGCCGGTGCGCAGTGTCTTCAGCGCTGTCTTGTACCCCAGAGAGTATTTCCCGGACTTCATCACCAGTGCTAGCCTGCTGTTGATGTTCTCAGCAGCTTTCTTGCTCTGTGCGGCAACCACAGCGGCAGAACACGGGCGTCCCTAGCAGCGCTGTTATGTCGTCTCAGCCAGCCAAGCAGACACTTACAGCCCTCTTGGCCTCAGCAGCAGCCGCTGCAGCATTCCCTGCTCCTGGCCCAGCAGCTGCCGACTTGTCCTTAGCCATTGTACCTCCTTCTCAGCCTGCAGTTTGCTCAATGCAGCCATGACTAGCCGTGCTCGCCGAAAGTTGGCGGCTACAGGTCTGAATCTCATGGCCTGACAAGCTCACCGCTGGCTCCGGAGGGTGTTTCGGGTAAGTGAAAGAGATCAGCAGCCGCTGGCACACAAACCTGCGAGCCCAACCGACTTACAACGACCTCCCCTGTTGGGACTTAGAGCTATATCGAGCTATATCGGCTTACGAGTCCCCGATTGCTCCGGCAACATGTCCGCTAGCTGCAAGCTCAATAGAGGAGCCTTGATATTCAACATTTAACTGTATAAATGTCTCTGCAAGAACCCATCCACCGCTTGATCGCCACAGCAGCTGCTTCGGGCGACAGCCACAAGCTTAGGGATGCATTTTCAACAATCCTGTCCAGGTCCGGGCTAGAGGTGTTGGTATTGTGTGCAGAGGCAGCCCTCTTGGGGCACAGCAATGTGAGTGCAGGCACTGCAAGCAGCACGCCTCCTCTCCCACATGCCAACCCTGCTCAACTGCCTCCTCCTGCCTACAGGTGAAAAACTTGGAGATAGCGAAGCGCTGCCTGGAGACTTATTTCCTGGAAGCAAAGAGGTCAGCTTCTCTCCACAGCAGACACTGCTGCCTACACAACCCATGCCTATGTGACCTGACCAAGAGCACCACGCCATAGCCCACCTTGCTCTGCAGCAAGCCAGCCTGCACACATGACCATGCATGCAGATGCACACATACATATGCCATCATGCCATCATAGCAAACACAATGCTGACGTCAACTCCGTGCTATGTGTCATTCACCCGACCAGCAGCAGTGTGGTGGTGGGGGCCAGACCTGAGCAGGACACAGGCCGTTACCATTCCATACAAACAAAAGGAGATAAAAGGCAGAGCATGCAGCCATTGGGTCTGATAGATGCATGTTAAGACTGCCAGCAGACAGTGCTGTAGGTGGCAACTGGGCAGCAGGTGGCAGGGGTCAAGCCAGGCTGCACCGCCTACTGCACTGCCTCACACTGAGGGCTGAGGGCAAGGAAGGAGGTAGCCCCCACTCAGGTTCCCTGCCTAGCCATGTATTGAACAAGAAGGTGGAGAACCATGCATTGCGGCGTTATGACGTCATCCTTCCTCCTTTTCATAACCAAGGCCAAACCAGCCCTCATTTCACATCAGGACGCAGCCCATGCCACAGCGCATGCCACAGCCCATGCCGCAGCACAGGCCGCTGCCTATGCAGCAGCCCATGCCGCAGCACAGGCCGCAGCACATGCCGCAGCACAGGCCGCAGCACATGCAGCAGCCCATGCAGCAGCCCATGCAGCAGCCCATGCCGCAGCACATGCCGCAGTTTGGGCCGCTGCCTATGCAGCAGCCTATGCCGCAGCCCATGCCGCAGCCCATGCTGCAGCCCATGCCTGACACTGCACAGGTACACGGTGGGACTGCAGGCCGTGGAGGTGAAGGACCAGTATCTAGTGCGGGCACACTATGCCCAGGCTAAGCTGGTGTCGGAGCTGTCGAAAGGGCTCAAAGTGTGTTGGGCAGATGCGGGCCACATCAGGCTCACCCCACCCCACCCCACCCCACCCCACCCCACCCCACCCCACCCCATGTTTCTTTCATTGCTCCCAACACCCCACCTAACCCTGACACGACACGACCTCACCTCACCCTGACCTCACCTCACCTCACCCTCACCTCACCCTGACCTCACCTCATCCGGCCCACCCTGACCTGGCCGCCCCTGCCTTGACCCCAACACCATCCACCCTGCAGGGCCAGCCACTGGTGGACGGCACCCTGGAGGCCATTCGCCATGTGCAGCAGGGCCTGGAGCTGGCCGCGTCAAACCCAGCGCGCTACCTGTTCCTGGTCTACAACGGCAGCGTGCACCACTGGCACGTGTCCCGCCCGCTGCAGAGGGACAAGCTGCGCCACCACCTGCTGCCGTCCATGGAAAAGGTGGGCAGGCTGGGTGGAAAAGGTGAGCAGGTGGCCCAGCAAGGGAGGAAAGCTCAGGAACTTGGAACTTGGGACGATGTTTTGGAGTAAGGTCAAGCTATAGATTCAAGTGTATGAACCCATGCCATGTCACTTTGAGCTTGAACACTGGAGCACACCTTAGAGGAGACCACAGAGAGGAGGGCCTTTCGGGGGCCCTGGTGTACATGATGTGATATGTATGTGCCCCTCTCTGATGCAAGGTCCAAGGACTCAGTCCCGTGGCTTCCAGCAGGCAGGGGCTGTCCTCTCAAAGCAATGTGGCAGAGCTCTGCTGCATGCCTACGACTGCCATGGCTTCCAGACACCGGCACGGCTGGCTCAGTGCATCGCAGCAGCATCCTTGAGCCATCGCAGCTAGCTAGGTTCACTGTCAGAAGGTGACTAGCAGGGTTACTATCATTTTGTTTAGATTTTCTGTTATAACTACATCCATGAATCATCAATGAAAACCATTGCAGCCAGCTGGGTGCGGCTTTTACTGATATCTATCATTTATGAAGTAGGAACCAAGGGCGTGGCCCTGCTCCTGGCTGTTTGCTTCAGGTGTGGCAAGCGCTGGAGAAGGTGCCCAACCATGAGGAGTGGAAGGTGCGGGGAAGGTGTGAAAGCCTGTCAGCTTTGCTGCAACACAAACAGCCCCACAGACTGGAGCGAGGGTGGTAAGGCGGGGCACAAGGGGGACCCTGTGGGGGTGCGAGGGGGTGTGAGAGGTGTGTAAGGAAAGTGCAAGGCATATACATAAATATGTACCGTAGTGATACGCCTTGTTGGTAATACGCTGACTTGGTGAAAAACCAAATCTCATGCTCAAACAACTGGTGATACAATTTGGTGACGAAAAACATCTCATGCTCGAACAATTCGGACCCAAATTCCATGCTCAAACAATTGGTGATACAATTTGGTGACGAAATGATTTGGTGAAATCACCAACAATACGTATCACTACAGTATGTGTGTGTGTGTGTATCTGGAGTGTAAGCAAAATACAGGATCGCATAACCTGCCCATAATCCGGGCTGATACAGGGTCCTCATCATATATAGATCTGGAGGGCCTCTCCAAGGTCTGTGTGAGGTGTGGGTGGTTGGGTCCCTGTGGGTGGTTGCCAAAGCAGGGCGCTAACAGTCCCGGTGGGGTGGGTGTGGTTGTGAAAGGGTTGGCAAGGCATGGCCACCAAGAGCTCCGGGAGGTCCTTGTGGCGTGTGGCTGTGAAGGGGTGGCTAGGCAGGGCCACCAGGGGTGGTAGGCCACTGTGCGCAGGTGCGCAACCTCATGGCCCTGGCTCTGTGCCAGGCTGAAGCCACCCCGCCAGGCGGCAAGGGAGGTGGTGGCGAGGGGGAAGCCGTCAAGACCCTGCAGCGCGCCTACGACATGGCTGTCGCCAACAAGCTGACTGCCGTGCAGCGAGAGGTCGCAATACTGCAGGTGGGCCATGCTGCTGCGGCTGCGCCTGCTGCCGCTTCCACACCTGCTGCTGCTGCTGCACCTGCTGCTGGTACTGGTACTGGCCTCCTGGGTACAAGGGCAGCCTCCTGCCTTGCTCCCACTGTTCCCACTCCTACTGCTATGCTGCAAGCATAGCGGAGCATAGTGTGGGCCAGCAGCTGTGCGGTGCAGCGGTGCACCTTTGAATGAAATAAAGAAAGTAAGTAAGAAAGAAAGAAAACGCCCTCGCCGTCGGGCGTGCATTGAGGAAGGGGAGTAGCCTCGGGGCACAAGGCCCTTGCTACCCTCCCACCAGGATGCACATGTTTAGGTGTCGTGGGAGAGGGGCTGTTGTTGTACCCATTGTAGACCCGCTGTGTCTGTGTCTGTGTCTGTGGTGTTGAGCCGACGGTGTTGAGCCGGCAGCAGCTGTGGCGCCGCCATGGCCTTGCAGGTCCACCTGCTATGCTCAGGAGGAGACCTGGCCAAGGCTGGTCTGAGCCTTAAGGGTCCCGCTGGCGCCGCTGCCGCTGCTGCTGCTGCTGCTGCTGCTGCTGCACCCAAAGCTGCCAAGCCAGGGGCAAAAGGGACGGTGGCAGCAGCAGGGGGCCCGCCTGCACCCCTAGTGCTGGATGAGGAAGGGGCACTGCGCATGATTCAGGTCTGCAAGCATGCATGCATGCTTGCATGGAATGGTAACACTTTCCCCCCTCCCCCTCCCCCTCCCCCTCCCCCTCCCCCTCCCCCTCCCCCTCCCCCTCCCCCTCCCCCTCCCCCTCCCCCTCCCCCTCCCCCTCCCCCTCCCCCTCCCCCTCCCCCTCCCAACGGCATCGGCACACCAGGCTGGGATGTTGCCATGCCTTGTACTGCTGGCACACCCACTGGGGCCTGTGCTGCAGGCCGTCATCACCGCCAAGCCCGCAGACAAGGCGCTGGCAGAGCAGATGCTGCGCGATGCAGTGGCCAAGGTGAGGCCAGCTGACATGCTACATGGGGACACACGTCAGGGGAGGGAGGGGATACGACCAGGCGTGTGGGGGCCAGCAGGGGCAGGGCAGGGCAGGGCAGGCCAGGCTGCGGCTGTCCAGTATGACCTGGCCAAGGATGACCCTGCCCCTGCCGCTACCACCTCTTGGCTCATCCCACCCCCTGCTGACCTCAAAGGCAAGGGGGAGGGTCAGGGCCAAGGTCAGGGCCAGGGTCAGGGTCAGGGTCAGGCCCTGCTCACCCTACTATGACTAACGACTGTCAACCTTTGACTGCCACACTAGCTCCAGTCAGTTGTTGGTTGGCCCTCCTTAGCTCCACCCAGACTGCAGACCCAGCCAGCCTGACCACAGCACAGACCACCCCCTGGCCCCTCTCCTCCCCTGCACCCCAGCTGACCCAACTCGCCTGCCACGCTGCCTGACCACCCCCCTCTTTTTCTGCTTGGCCCAGGTGGACCCCACCTGGGGGTGGTTGGTTGGTTGGTTGTTGGTTGGGTCCCCAACTGACCCAAACTGTCTGCCACGCTGCCTGACCACGGCCCTCTATCTCTGCTTGGCCCAGGTGGACCCCACCCCTGATGGCTCAGCCAAGGGCGCCAGCCTGGGCCCTGTGGCCCGAGCCGCCTGGGCCGCTGCGGTGCTGGGTCTGGACGCTGCGGCGGAGCGCTGGGCCGGCCGCGCGGCCATGAGCCAGGAGGTGGCGCCGCGCATTTGGAGCGACCTGGTCCGGGCGCTGCTGTCGCTGCAGGTCAGGCACAGGCGAAAGGGGCCAGGGGAGGGAGGAGTCCAGGGGAGGTAAGGTGGGCGCTGCTGTCGCTGCAGGTCAGGCTCCAGGCATCACCAGCACAAAGTTACTCATCAGGCAGAGTGACATCTAGAGTGACCAAACTCAGTGAGCGAGCTAGGTCCTCCCCAGGTCAGGCTTGGGCAGAAAGGGCTGCTGCTGCTGCACGCTGGCCCAGGCCGTATTACAAAGGATCAGGCTTGAGCAGAAAGGGGCAGGGCTTCAGCAGGGCTGTGGCTTGGGAAGAATGGGCCAAGAGGGTGGGTGGGGCAGGATCAAGGCGGGTGGGTGCTGGCTGTCTGGCTGTACTGGCAGTGTGGTGGTGGGGTGGCGGTGGAGGCTGGAGGCTGGGTGGTGGGAGGGTTGGGGGTGGTTAGACCTGTTGTTGTCTTTGAGTGTGTTTGCTGGTGTGTTGCATCCATGCATTACTGATTGACACTGGCCCTGCGTAATCTCTCACTGCCGCTGCCGCCCATGCTGCTGCTGCTGCTGCTGCTGCTTCTGCTGCCGCCCATGCTGCTGCTGCTGCTGCTGCTGCTGCCGCCCATGCTGCTGCTGCTGCTGCCGCCCATGCTGCTGCTGCTGCTGCTGCTGCTGCTGCTGCTGCTGCTGCTGCTGCTGCTGCTGCTGCTGCTGCTGCTGCTGCTGCTGCTGCTGCTGCTGCTGCTGCTGCTGCTGCTGCTGCTGCTGCTGCTGCTGCTGCTGCTGCTGCTGCTGCTGCTGCTGCTGCTGCTGCTGCTGCTGCTGCTGCTGCTGCTGCTGCTGCTGCTGCTGCTGCTGCTGCTGCTGCTGCTGCTGCTGCTGCTGCTGCTGCTGCTGCTGCTGCTGCTGCTGCTGCTGCTGCTGCTGCTGCTGCTGCTGCTGCTGCTGCTGCTGCTGCTGCTGCTGCTGCTGCTGCTGCTGCTGCTGCTGCTGCTGCTGCTGCTGCTGCTGCTGCTGCTGCTGCTGCTGCTGCTGCTGCTGCTGCTGCTGCTGCTGCTGCTGCTGCTGCTGCTGCTGCTGCTGCTGCTGCTGCTGCTGCTGCTGCTGCTGCTGCTGCTGCTGCTGCTGCTGCTGCTGCTGCTGCTGCTGCTGCTGCTGCTGCTGCTGCTGCTGCTGCTGCTGCTGCTGCTGCTGCTGCTGCTGCTGCTGCTGCCGCCCATGCTGCTGCTGCTGCTGCTGCTGCTGCTGCTGCCGCCCATGCTGCTGCTGCTGCTGCTGCTGCTGCTGCTGCCGCCCATGCTGCTGCTGCTGCTGCTGCTGCTGCTGCCGCCCATGCTGCTGCTGCTGCTGGCGCTGGCTGTGTGACCCAGGCCGTGTCACAGCCCGCCCTATCAGCCCTGGAGGAGGGGGCCCTGGGTGTGCACATGCGGGCCATGGAGGCGCTGGATGACGTCATCACCGCATTCATGAAGATCAAAGACGTGGAGGGCATCCACGAGGCAGCGAGGTGCTGCCCTGACCCCACCCTGGCTCCTGCCCTGCACCTGGAACCCTTGCCTTTGCTCTGCCCCACCTCCAAGCCTTTGCTCTGCCCTGCCCTTGCTCTGCACCCTGCCACACCTCCCTGCCATTGGCCCCGGACCCTGACCCTTGCCGTTGCCCTTGACCTGACCTGACCTGACCTGACCTGACCTGACCTGACCTGACCTGACCTGACCTGACCTGACCTGACCTGACCTGACCTGACCTGACCTGACCTGACCTGACCTGACCTGACCTGACCTGACCTGACCTGACCTGACCTGACCTGACCTGACCTGACCTGACCTGACCTGACCTGACCTGACCTGACCTGACCTGACCTGACCTGACCTGACCTGACCTGACCTGACCTGACCTGACCTGACCTGACCTGACCTGACCTGACCTGACCTGACCTGACCTGACCTGACCTGACCTGACCTGACCTGACCTGACCTGACCTGACCTGACCTGACCTGACCTGACCTGACCTGACCTGACCTGACCTGACCTGACCCTTTTCCTGCCCTGCCTGGCGTTGTGCTGCTGGCAGGCTGACCTGGAACGCAGGCCTGGTGCTGCTGCAGCCCAACCTGCGCAAGCACGTGAAGCGTGCCTTCAACAGCGCAGCCAGGGCGCTGGAGGTCATAGACTCACCCAAGCACCGCCTGCGTGTGCAGCTGCACCTCGAGGCTGCAAAGTGTGATGCGGCGGAGGACTCACTCATCAAGGTGGGGGCCTAATCAGGCCTGGTTCTGCAAGACGGGGGCCTGAGGAGGATGGTTGCAGTTGACGGGCGGTGCCTGGCTTCAGTGACCTGCCCCTGACCCTGGCCCTGCCCCTGACCCTGACCCTGGCCCTGACCCTGACCCTGCCCCTGACCCTGGCCCTGACCCTGCCCCTGACCCTGGCCCTGACCCTGGCCCTGACCCTGACCCTGGCCCTGACCCTGACCCAAGATCCCAAGGTCGTGCTGCTGATCGTGTCTGCAGGCAGCCCAGGAGGTGACCAAGGCCAAGAGTCTGGACTATGTGGCCACTGCAGCAGAGCAGGCGCAGTTCAGGCGGGCAAGACCACTGGACAGGTGCCGGACTGGGCTGCCATCACCCCTGCTGCTGCTCCTGCTGCCCTGGCCCCCTCTGCTGCCACAGCTACCAAACCCACGCCCCTGCGACCCCTGCTGCTCCTGCCGTGCTCACTTCCATCACCCCTGCTGCTGCTGTTGCTGCTCTGGCTGTTGCTACCCATGCTGCTGCTGCCCATGCTGCTGCTCCTGTAGTTGCTGCCCCTACCCTTACCTGTTTTCAATTCGTATCTACCATAACTCTCCACCTATCCCCCTACCCCTACCCCTACCCCTACCCCTACCCCTACCCATATCCCTACCCCTACCCCTACCCCTACCCCTGCTGCTGCTGCTGCTGCTGCTCTCCCCCCAGGTACCTAGAGCCCCTAGCCACCGCCCTGGCCCTGCGCACCAGCCTCACCCAGGAGCCCAACGGGGCTGAAGAGGAGGCCGTGCTGCTGATAGAGCGCTCCAAGGAGTCTCGCAACCCGGCCATCAAGAGGGACCTCCTGGCCAGGTCTGACGCCCCTCATGGCTTCACCCATGTCCCTGCATGTTGAGCCAGGGCCATGGCTAAGCCGTGGGTGAGGCATGAGGGCGGCTTGGGGGGACAGCCAAGCTTGAGTGCCGACTGGTTTGGCCGCCCACCCCACCCCACCCCACCAGGATGCTGCCCCGCCCCACCCCCCTACACCGCAAGGGTTCGACCTACCTCTGCTGCCCACATCTTTTCTCCTGCCCTATATGCATGACTGCTCCTGCTCCTGCTCCTGCTCCTGCTCCTGCTCCTGCTCCTGCTCCTGCTCCTGCTCCTGCCACTCCACCTGGCTCCACCCAGCCTCTACACCTATACTGCGACCTGCAGGGCAGTGGCCAAGCTCAGTGGCCTGCCCCTGGTGGACCCTCCCTCAAAGGAGGACGCTGGGCCAGACGCCACCGCTCAACAGGTGCAACCCCACACCCACTCAGTTGGCTTAGGGTTAGGATTATGGACTAGCAACCCACCCCCCATCCCACCCACCCCCCAGATCTAGGGTTAGGGGTGTGGGTGTGGGTGTGGGTGTGGGTCAGCAACCCACTCCCTCAACTCCCCCAGGGGGCACTTGGCACCTAGCCCACCCCCTGTGCTCCACACCGTTGTGGTGCCACCGCCTGGCAGTGCCAGCCCCTAACCTGTAGGTTGTAGTCAGGGTCAGGGCACATGGCCCCTGCCCTACAAGCCTCCAACTGCCTGGCAGTTCCACCCCCCATCCAGGGTATAGGATCAGGGTTAGTATTAGGGTTCAGCGACCTCAGCCCCCCAAAAGCCCAGGGCGGGTTAGGCTTCAGTTGCTACTCGCCCCCCTACAGCGCCTGCCAGGCATGATGGGAGACTCGAGCCTGCCAGCTGCCACCCCCTCGGCCTTGCAGGTCTCCTGCCGTCAGCGCACCGTGATCTGGGCTGACCTCATTCGCTCGGCCTGGGGCCTGGGCTTTGGGGCCAGCGCTGCCACCAGCGCTGCCGTCAACCATACGGTGCACAGGTCAGGCTGTAGTGAGCTAGGAGGTGAAGGGCGGGGCGGGGCGGGGCCTTCATAAACCCGTGCAGCCTCTTCCCCCCCCGCCTTTGCCACCCCTCCACCCCGCCCCAAGTTGCTCCCAAGTTGTGTCCCTAGCTGCCTCTACCTTCCTATACTGACCCTAACTGACCCTAACTGACCTATACTGGCCCTAACTGACCCTAACTGACCCTAACTGACCTACACTGGCCCTAACTGACCCTAACTGACCCTAACTGACCTATACTGGCCCTAACTGACCCTAACTGACCCTAACTGACCCTAACTGACCCCTCTGCCTACAGCGGCTTCAAGATGGAGGACCTTGTGCGGCAGGCTGCGCCCTACTGCCTGGCGGCACACTGGCATCCGGAGGTGGACCGGGAGATGGTCATGCTGCAGGTGGCTGCTGCTGCCAAGTCAGGCTTTACCCCCCCCCACTGCTGCCGCCCCCCCCCACTGTGGCCGGGCCCCTCCATTGCTGTGACCCTAACACTGCCACCGCCCCCTCCACGGCTTCAGTTTCCCAGACTGCTGCCGCCCTTTCCCCACTGCTGCTGCCCCCCGACCCCCCCCGCATGGAGCCTGCATACAGCATGTGCATTGCATGGCGCTGCATGAGCAGGCTGAGGTGAGCTACATTGAGGCCGAGGCCGCCGTGGCTGCCCTGAAGCGTCAGGGGGCTGACGTGTCGCCTGCTGCTGCTGCTGCTGCTCCTAGCGGCATGGAGGAGGAGGGGGGCTCGGGGGTCAGGCTGCCCGGCAACACCACGGAGCAGCTGCAGGACCTCACTGTACAGGTGAGAGCTCAGGCTGTGGCAGACGGCATCATCGCCGTCAGTATCATCCAGACCATTAGCATCACCATCCCGGTCCATGTGTCATGTGGATGCATGCGTGCCATCCCAGTTAATCCGAGTAAATCGAATCAATTATAACCTAAAATGAATTGAAATGAAAAGTCTCTCTCCATTTGATACCATACATCATTCAACTAGACTACAACCCTAATCCCAACCCTATTTGATTTCACACACAGTGACTAAGTAGCCTGTGCTTACACATTATCATCATCATCATCGTCATCATCATGTACACATCATCATAGGCACATCATCATAGGCACATCAGACTCACAGACACCCTCACAAACACAGGGCTTGCACACCCCCTCATGCGCCGCAGCAATGCCGATGATGTCCAATGGCACTGCATGTCGGCAAAGACTAGCCAACTATAACAAAACCGCACATTGAAAATGCTAGCCAAACTCCAGGACGCCGCCATAGGCTGCAGCAACACCAGCGGTATCCAATCAGACCACAGAGTGACAAGTGCCATATAGTGAACGTAATGGTAGCGATATCAATGATGCTCACTGCCAGTGCGTCATGCCATGATTCATGCTGGCTCCTGCCGTTTGGGCTCTGGCGCTCTGGCTGTGGGTGAGTGTCCAGCGTTCCAGATGCAGCCCCCGGTCCACTGCCCTTGCCGGCCGGCCAGGGCTGGTAGCTTGGTGTGTGGGTGAGTCTCACCTCCCACCTCACCCTAACCCAGGCCAGGGCTGCCAAGGGCCCCGATGGCATCCCTATGCTATCAGAGGAGGAGCTGGGCCGGGCTCTGCAGGGCTGCGCGCACAGCAAGGCCCCTGGGCTAGATGGGCTGCCCATGGAGGTCTATGACCCATATGCATGTGGCGCACGCATGCCGGGGAGGGGCCAGAGAGGGGGCCTGTCCAGGGCGGGCCCAGCTTGCCGTGTGGGTGTATGTTTGTGTCAGGGTCAGGGTCAGGGTCAGGGTCAGGGTCAGGGTCAGGGTCAGGGTCGGGGTCAGGGTCGGGGTCGGGGTCGGGGATTGGTCGGGGTCGGGGTCGGGTCAGGGTCAGGGTCAGGGTCAGGGTCAGGGTCAGGGTCGGGGTCAGGGTCAGGGTTAGGGTCAGGGTCAGGGTCAGGGTCGGGGTCGGGGTCGGGGTCGGGGTCGGGGTCAGGGTCAGGGTCAGGGTCAGGGTCAGGGTCAGGGTCAGGGTCAGGGTCAGGGTCAGGGTCAGGGTCAGGGTCAGGGTCAGGGTCAGGGTCAGGGTCAGGGTCAGGGTCAGGGTCAGGGTCAGGGTCAGGGTCAGGGTCAGGGTCAGGGTCAGGGTCAGGGTCAGGGTCAGGGTCAGGGTCGGGGTCGGGGTCGGGGTCGGGGTCGGGGTCGGGGTCGGGGTCGGGGTCGGGGTCGGGGTCGGGGTCGGGGTCGGGGTCGGGGTCGGGGTCGGGGTCGGGGTCGGGGTCGGGGTCGGGGTCGGGGTCAGGGTCAGGGTCAGGGTCAGGGTCAGGTCAGGGTCAGGTCAGGGTCAGCGCAGATGTGTGTGTGGCCGCGCCCGCAGGCCATCGTGCGGGGCATGAGCCTGGGCATGTCCATCAAGGAGCCATGGCTGGTGGTGAACGGGGCAGTGCTGGCCTGGAACACCTTCCTGCCCATCATGCACCAGCACCGCTACGTGGAGCTGCAGCGCATGCTGGGCCCTGTGGTGGATGTGCTGCTGCAGGTAGGGGGGGTGGCTGGTGGCATTTGCGTGAGTGCACGCGTGCATGCATCTTCAGCGGCGGGCGGGCGGGCGGGCGGGCGGGCGGGCGGGCGGGCGGGCGGGCGGGCGGGCGGGCGGGCGGGCGGGCGGGCGGGCGGGCGGGCGGGCGGGCGGGCGGGTGGGTGGGTGGGTGGAGTAGTAGCCAGAGAGGGATCCTGCCCCCTGCCCTTTCGCCTCCTGCCCTGACCCTTGCACCATGCTGCCTAACCACCGAGGGGCCTGGCACCAAGACCTGGTTCATGCCCCTACCCTACGCCCCTGCCCTGCACCCCTGCCCTGCACCCCTGACCCTCACCCCGCCCTTGCCCTGCAGCTGGGCGCGTCAGAGAGTGACGGCGCACTAGTGTGCGGTTTGGCTGAGGCCTATGCCAAGGGCCTTGAGCACAAGCTGCTACTCACCCTGCTGCTGCCTCCTGAGCCGCTGGCAGAGGGCGAGGGCGACCCGGCAGCCAAGGCTTTGTCAAGGGAGTTCAAGTGGGTTGGCTTGACCCTGACCCTGACCCTGACCCTGATGCTGACCCTGACCCTGATGCTGGTGTACTGCCTTGGTCACACCACACTCTTCGCATAGGTCACACCACACTCTTTGCATAGAGGCTGCTCACTCCCATTCTAATCTCACAGGGTAGGCTTGGGGTCAGACGCGGGTCAGACACCACAGGTTTGCTATGCACTTGCGCCGTTGGTCACTGCTTCAGGTATCGCCAGACCCTAGGCTACGAGCTGCTCCCCTCCGCGCGCGTAAAGGCTGCCGGCATTAGCCCGGTCGGGCATGTTGGCGCGGCGGCCATCATTTCTGCTGAGTTCCCTCGAGCAGTGGCCATCTGCGAAGCCGCGTTAGGTAAGTTCGCGTCGGGTTTGCAGGCGTGTGTGTGACGCACCCGCACAGCATGCTGGGTAGCATTATGAGCGATAGGCCGCTGACTGCGCCAGTACACGGTCGCAGCCAGCTGTCGGCCAGCTGTGTAGTGTTAGCACCGTCCAGTGTCATTGCAATTGTTGTGTTTGTGCCGCACCGTCGGCTGCTGGCGCGGTTTTGGTCGTGTCCCTCAATGATTCACTGCGCTTCACACTGCTTCTAACTTCAGGCAAGGCCGGCAACGCGCAGTCCCAGTCACTGTTTGAAAGCTACGCCCGGCTGCAGCAGTTGCGCGGGCAGGCTGTGTCCATCCCCGCTGGGACGGCGGCAACCAGCGAGCAGACCAGTCGTGTTGTGGGCGTGATCGAGGCGGTGTCGCGCGGGTCGGGAGGCGAAACGGAGCTACGGCAGGCGATGTCCATCCTCAAAGTAAGGGAGACGGCCTGGAAAACCTGTCTGTCCTGGTATTCTTGTGCTTTGCTCAAGTTCTCCAGTTTGCAAAGTTCTGCATCAACCTTCTGACCGTTGAAGGTTGTGTATGGCGAACCCCATGTGCCCTTGCCTTTGGTACCGTTGCCTGTGTTAACCAGCCTGGCAAGAACTCACGAACCTTGCAAGAGCCCCACTCCCGTACCTGGACTCCAGCAATGCCTTGCTCTTGCTGTTTGCTGATGTCCCCGCACAGGGGCTGCCACTGGTCAACGTGGAGCTGTGGGCCAAGCTGGCACGGGCTGCAGCTCAAGCCAAAGCCTGGGCAGTAGCCCTGGAGTGCTGCCAGGCCGCTGCTGCAGTGAGTGGCGACCTTGAGTGGCATGTTGGGCGGGTTAAGACCACAGATAGGATAGTTGCGCCAATGTTTTGCACAAGGATTGTAATGCAGCCAGCCACAGCTGGCTGCTGAAGCTGGCCGCCCAAGTGGATCATACCTGCCTGTTGCACCTTGTTGTTGCTCGGCCTGTAGATGTGGCATTGTAAACTATGCAGGTTATGCCCACTGGATTCGAGCTGTCAAGCGTGGAGACTCCCGCCGAAATCCCCGAGATCAACGCAAACGGCTGGTTCTGGTTGGCCGTCAGCGAGGCGGTGCGCGGCCAGGCGACGCTCGCGCTGGTCCGACCGGATGCGCAAGACGACCTGTGCCAGCTAAGCCTGCGCAAGGTCGCTCTTGACAGTTTCGTGGTGGCGGCACGGTTCGCCGGGTTTGTGAAGAAGGCGGATATGGTCGAGCACGTCGTCCGCATGGCGTGGACTGCTGCGCAACCTTTTATGCGCAAGCCGTTGCTGCGGGTGGCCATTGTTTCGCCGCTGCGCTCTCTTGTGCGCACGTTAAACCAGCACTCTGCCATGGACCGACACTTCCAGGTTTGTGGACCGTGCCCCGCCCAGCTGCGTCGGCACTCACTCTTTATGAATGCGATTGATAAACACCAAGGGCCGCGAATGCGGCGCAGGTGATGATCAACGTGGTGCTGTTGGAGGCGCTGGCGTCAGGTCGCATGTGGGCGGAAGCTCTGTCAGCTGTGGACGACGCCATCCGTTCGATTCCCAGCCGGTCACTCCACAGGTGTGACCACAGCCGATCCCAGCCCATAGGTGTGCCACACCACATGATAGCGGCCTACCTGATCTCTCTTATGTTGCATCTCATGCTGCTGAAGTATGGCACCAGCTGGTGCTGGAGTCATAGGAGCTGATTTGGAATGAGCACCCAGCAGCACCTGGCCTGAAGGATCCCCTAACACCCCAAGCAGCGTGCAGATCACTGATGCCTCACCTGAAAGACGAAAACCACTCTCTGAGCTAGGATCCATGGCCTGACAACACTCATAACACCCCATGCAGCGTGCAGAGCAACACACACCCCAGCCTTCAAGCCAGGGTCCTCGTCGGGTCTCTGCCGCCTGCCGAAGCGGCTGGACCTGAGTCGCCTGTGCTCCCGCCAACAACACCATGACACCTGCCCCATCCACAGCCTGATTGCTCCTGCCTCACTTGCGCACTGGGCTGGGCCCTGGCATGTGACCCCTCCCACTAGCCAGCCTCCCCGCCTGCACACTGCCCTGCTGGGAATCAGCATGCCCGCCTTCTCCCTGCTCAGCTGGGTGTCAGCTTGCCCTACCTGCACACTGCCCAACTGGAGTTCAGCTTGCCACACCCACACTGCCCAGCTGTGCATCAGCTTGCCTCACCCATGCCGCTGCTGCTGCTGGTGCTCCAGGCCACTCTGGACATGGAAAAGCTACTGCCTAGCTCAGAGCGGGCGCAACGTGCTGAGTGAGATGGGTCGCACCAAGGAGTACACCCCTGAGTGCCAGAGCCACGCCTGGGTGGTGCTCAGCCACCACTCAGCCGCCCGCTACGACCAGCTGCTGTCCCTGCAGCGCTCCCTGCAGGCTGTGGCCCAGCAGCAGTGGAACAAGGTGGGCTGTGAGGGAGGCAGGCTGGTGTGGGGGCTGGGGTGAGGCTGGGATGTCTCAGGTGGATCAGGGCGGAGTCTCAAAATCTCAGTAGGAGTGTTTCAGGTTGGAGTCTGAGGTTTGAGTATCACGGTTTGTGGTGGTGGGTGGGTTGCAGGCAGGCTCAACCCAGGGCTGGTGCGACTGGGTGGGTGGGTTGAGTTTGATATGAGGGTGAGAGTGGAGGCAGGCGTACTCCAAGCTGGGTGTGGCTGCTTATGGCTAGTAGCCCGCATGGCCGTGTGCAAATTTTCTTGGCCAACTTCTCACTCAACTTGTCTACATGTAAGCAGAGGCTTGCAGGGCACATGGGCCGCATGTGGGCGCAAAGCTATGTCCATGCGTCCATGCAGGCTGACTATCTCATGGAGTATGCGGAGTGGCTTATCAGCAGTGGGCAAAACGACGGGGAGACGGCAGAGGATGTTCTGCTGTCCGCGGCTGATGCCCTGTTGGAGTTTGATGTAGGGGAAGGTGAGGGCTCATGCATGGTGCATGGTGAATGGTGCATGGTGCATGGCAACAGCAAGTGAGGTTTGGTCTGAGTGTTGCCTCTTGTCAACAATAAAATATGGGTAAATCAGCAGCGGGCGGCAAAACAGGGAGCCTCAACACTAAGCCACTCTTCCTGGTGCTGGGAGGGGAGCTTGACCCTGCCCACCACCCACACTCGCTGACATTAGCCACTGCCCACGTGCTTACCATTGACATGTTACCCTAAACATTGTTATGATATCATGCTATAGGAAAATCGGATCATCATGGCTGTTTTTATCATATGTCGGGACCAGCTATGGGAGGGTCCAGTTTCTGGGCCTGCAGTGATAAGGGTGCTCAGTGTGGTCAGAGTGATAAGAGTGGGTTTGATGGCCAAGTCCTGCTACCTGCCTTGTCTTGCAGAGGAGGAGGAGGAGGATGAAGAGGGGGAGGCGGTGAAGAAGAAGACGTTGGAAGATGAGCGTATCCGTAAGGTGCTGCCTGCCTGCCTGCCTGCCTGCCTGCCTGCCTGCCTGCCTGCCTGCCTGCCTGCCTGCCTGCCTGCCTGCCTGCCTGCCTGCCTGCCTGCCTGCCTGCCTGCCTGCCTGCCTGCCTGCCTGCCTGCCTGCCTGCCTGCCTGCCTGCCTGCCTGCCTGCCTGCCTGCCTGCCTGCCTGCCTGCCTGCCTGCCTGCCTGCCTGCTCCACCACCTGCTTGCCTGCCCATGTGTGCTGCTGCTGCTGCTGCCTCCCTCATCAAAGACTGGTTTGGCTGTTGCAGAAGCGAAAGAAGCGGCTGGGCAAATCCATTGCAGAGGCCTCCCTGGATATGAACCAGCCGCCTGCAAAGCTGACCGCCCCGCTGCTGGATCGCATGATGCGCATTTGGATCATGCTGGCTCAGGTGTGATGTCACACTCCATACTTCAACCAGGATATTGAGTGGAAGTATGATGTGATTCCATGGCGTTCTACGTCAGCAGGTGGAAGGCACCACGGCATCACACTCACTTTGCACGTGCTTTTGTGGGAAATGTCGCTGTTGTCAAGCTGTGGCGCCATCTGCTCAGCTGCTGGCAGTGAGAGACAAACATCACACGTTATGACTACCGCTGCCATACAGCCTGGGCAGGCAGGTGCAAGCACATGCAGACATGCTGTGTAAAGTGTTGTGTTTACACATGTCTAGCATTGTTCCCTGTTTGCACTGTGTGACACATGAATATGGTGTGACATGAAGATGAAGATGGCGGTAATGCTGACATGAAGCTATCTAGCTGGCTGCAGGTCGCCAACATGGCAGACGAGCACACCGACTACATGCTTACTGCCCACCACTATGCTGTGAGTGCCCTGACCCCTACCACGCTGCTGCCGGCCCACACTGTATGTCAACATATTCAAACTATTTAAACTATATACACTTAATTCGCGTCCGCAAAGTGTTTCTTTGGCCTCACGAATCGTGTACGAGTAAACAATGTGATTTTTGACTAAATCGGGAAGTGGTCAAACAAACCTGCGTAAATGTTGCTGCAATGGACTGCTGCGTTGATACATGATACGTATTATATGTTATTATTTATAAGCACACACACATCCGCAAGACTGTGTTTTGCTGCAAGTCCTGCATCGGAAAAAGTAAACAGTGTTTAATTTGGCTAGAGTATTTGTATGTATGTTTCGGGGCCTCGCGAATCAAACGAAGTTGTACGGTATAACAATTCTATACATATGTATATTGTGTACATGTATATACATATACAAATCTGCGTTGGCTTACCCATACTTACATACATACCCATACCTACCCATACATACCTACCTTCTACCCACCTACATACTATACCCTGGGCACCGCATTGTAGACTTCACCCGAACCTACAGCGCCTCCCTCCTACCTGTGCCAACCTACAGCCCCTCCCTCCTAGCCTATATCGGCACAGCAGCATTGCCAAGAGCAGCACAGCAGCAGTAGCAGCAGAGCACCACACAAAGCACTTACATTGTATCAGCCTGACCATCTTGCTCCTGGCTGGGTTTGACCCCCCTACCTCCAGGTCCGTATGCTGACTGGCTGCATCATCGCCGCCCATCAAGTCAAGAAGCCCGCTGCGGCTGCTACAAACCAGGCTGGGCAGGCCAGCATTGCCTCAGCTTCCACCCTGGGCCCTCCACCAACCCCCACCACTGCCAGCAGCCCAGCCCCAGCTGCACATGCAAACACGACTGCTGCGACGGGGTCTGGGTCGGGTTTGAGCTCAGGCGGGCAAGGCAGGGGCACGTTGCCTACTCCTTCCTCAGGCATGGCTGTGGGAGATCAGAGCGGGCAGAGTGGGGGAGCGGAGACAGCCAAGTACCCTCCCCTTCCTGACACTTTGGCTGGGTGGGCAACGTGAGTGGCTGATTGGTTGCTGCTGAGCTGGGCCGCTGCCAAGCGACTTGCAGCTGCTGATACTGCTGCTGCTGACGCTGCTGCTAATGCCTGCTGCTGCTGCTGACGAAGCTAGGCAGGGGAATGGAAGGGGTTTGCCCGCTGCCTTATACAAAATTATAGCTGCTGTGTATGTGACGGCTTGTGTATGTGGTGTGTGTATGTAATGGCTTTGCCCTGGTGCTGGCAGCGGCTGATTGTGGTGGTTTGGCTTTGATGGTGGTAATGGGTTTAGCCAGCTAATGCTCACGTCGGTGATGGTGTTGGTGGCAGCGGTGGTGGCGGTGTTGTTGTTGTTGGTGGCAGTGTTGGTGGTGGTGATGCCTCGAGAGGTACACCAACACCATTGCCAGCTGCCAGAGACGACGGTGGTGATGCCTCAGGCTGGAGTCTGGAGGTGCTGTCTGCAGGTACCCCTTAACCGCCGCATTCATTGCCCGCCTAGCCAGCGACAACAGTGTGTTGGCCTTGGCCCGCACCACCCTCCCTGAGGCTGAGGTCACAGTGGCCTACCTTGACCTGCTCATCAGGTAAGGCCAGCGTCATCAACATCACCATCTCATGGCAACTGCATGTCAGGACTGTATCTGATGCGGGGCGGGGCAGGGGCAGGGGCAGGGCAGGGTAGGGCAGCTAATGGATCTGACGAGGTGACTGGGGTCAGTGGGGTGTTCAATCTGTTTGCTGCAGGGATCTGAAACGCCGCGGCTTCCACATGCACGTCCTCCCCCTGTACCAGCTGCAGCGCTTGGTGGCCAAACTGGCCTTGGGCAATGACGTGGGTGACAGCACTACAGGTGGCTGTATGAACGTGTGTAGGCTACCATACCATATGCAGGCTCCATGCTGTACATCTGCTTCCTCTGCTGCCGCTGCTGCCGTCCCCTGCTGTTGAGCTTGCTACCACAATATGCATCCGATCCTTCCTGCTGAGCCTGCTGCTGAGCCTGCTGCTGAGCCTGCTGCTGAGCCTGCTACTTGCCTTGCTGTTTCCCCAGCTGCGTGCCTTGCTGCTGAGCCCGCTGCTGAGCCCGCTGCTGAGCCTGCTGCCGTTTGCGCTGCAGGGGCTGTATGCCGTGGCAACCCTGGGTCTGTGTGAGGTAATGGACGCGCTGGGCCTCAGTGGCGAGGCCAGTGTGCTGGAGCACAGCCTGGGGGCGTACTGGGAGCCTGCAGAGCAGGAGCTGGTGCTGGCTAAACACCAGGCTGCATTGCAGGTGGGATGCTGGGCTGTTGGGCAGCAGCAGCAGGGGCAGCAGGGGCAGCAGGGGCAGCAGGGGCAAGGCATGACTAGTAGCAGCAGCAGCAGCAGCAGCAGTTGTTTGTGGCACTAGCTCCCCGTTCTCTGTTCTGCCACCCCTGCTGGCCCCTGCCACTGCCCTACTGCCCTGCCCTACTGCCCTGCCCTACTGCCCTGCCCTACTGCCCTGCCCTACCGCCCTGCCCTACCGCCCTGCCCTACTGCCCTGCCCTACTGCCCTGCCCTACTGCCCTGCCCTACCGCCCTGCCTTACCGCCCTGCCCTACTGCCCTGCCCTGCCCTGCTCTGCAGTCCATTGTGGCCACAACCACAGCCCGCTTCAGCAGCAGCAGCCACGGTGCCCCAGGGGCCGACACCCGGTCGGGGATCACTGGTCGCATCAGCCTCACATCAGCCGGCTCCGTCTCGTCCCGCCGGCGACGCAACAGTGTGATAGAGAGGTGTGCGTCAGCCCCCCTCCCTGCCTCCCCTCCCTGCTGCCCTGCTCTACCGCTCCCTGCCCCTGCCCCGGCCTTAGCCCTGCCCCTGCTGCCCCTGCTCCTCCTCCTCTTCATTATAGTAATCATACATGGCATGTGCTAATGTGCGGTCCAATGAAACTACCGCGAAGGTTGCTGCACCATATGGAAACTAAAGATCCCAACCTAGCAGCCTCGCTGTAGGTAGGTATGCGCCTCATTGCTGTGTTGGCTGGTCGATATGCTGGTCGATGTGCCGGCGTTGCTGCAGCACACGAAACTAGAGACGCCACCAAGTGAAACTCGCTGTCAAAACAGGCTCCTCATCGCTGTGTTGATGCAGTGGTGGCAACAATGTTGCAGAGGACACCTTGGCGCCTCCCTCTCAGACCCCAGCCATGTCCACACGTGACACATCCCCTCACCAAACCCCACACTACCTGTCTCATCCCACGATCCTCTCCGCCCCACAGCCTCCGTTTCCCTTTACCCGCCCTCTCCCACCCACCCTAGGGGATGCCAGCTGCTCCTTGTCGCTGCTCCCTTGCCCTTGCAGGAACAGAGACCCTGGCGTCCATCCAGGCGACCACCCTGCCCTCATCTCCTTCATAAACAATGGTGCCAAGGTCAGTGCTCGAGGCAATGCCCGCCTGCACAGCACTTGCAGCCTGCCAGCTGAGGCTTGGGGCACTCTGCACCAACCTGTTGCCCCTGACACAGGCGCTCAAGGCAGGGTGGTCAGTGTGTGAGGTGAAGGGTGTGGCAGGTGTGGCAGGCATGCATTGAGGGGGGAGGGTGGCATTTGGGGCTCCTCCATGTTACTCTCACGCCCTCCCGCCAGGGCAGGTGCTTGGCTTTGTGTAGTGAGCGGCTCGGCTCTGGCTTAGCAGGTGGGCAGTGAGGGGTGAGGGGGCTCATAGGATGCCCCTCTGCTGCCCTCCCACCAGAGCAGGCGCTGTATCCCTGAAGGTGAGCGGCTTGGCCTCATTCCCCGCCTCATTCACAGGCAAGTCACGGCAGGTCCAGGCAGTCGAGGGCCTGGGGCCCCGGTCAATGCTGGACCTGAGGTGGCTCCATGGGACTGCTGAGGGCTCATGCCTGGGGCCCCTGGTCAGTGTCAGGTGCCAGGCCGGTGCCAGGCCAGTGGCTCACTGTGCGCAGTCACTGTGTCAGGTGGCTCCGTGGGACGGCTCAGGGCTCAGGGCTCAGGGCTCATGCCTGGGGCCCCTCGTCAGTCCTGCACCTGAGTCCATAGGATAGCTCTTTGCTCTAAGCTGTGGATTCTTGGCTCAGGGCTCTGGGCTCAGGGCAGCTGACCTGGCCAGTGTCAGGGTAGCTTGTGACTCTTGCCTGCCAGGCCTGTGGTACACTGTAGGGCTGGTGCCAGGCCAGTGGCTCACTGTGTGCATGGCTGCGCTGAGGAATGGCTCAGGGCTGCCACTGTCTGTCATACCTACGGCAGAGGTAGGACCAGGCAACCTGAGATCACAGACACGGGTGTAGATGCACGTCCTTCGCATCTCAGGAATCAGCAGGGCCCAATGTGCTCGTCGTGAACAGCCACAACAGCCTCAACAACTTCGGGTGGTCTGCTTGGGATGCCTTCATCTATGCGTCCTCACACTCCAAGCTGGTGCCGCCCGTGCAGGCAAACGCTGACGGCAGCTCGGTCCCCAGCTGGCTTATGGAAGCGGCGGCGGAGATGGCGGCGGGCGGGGCGACCGTGGGTAACTTTGCCACATCCTTTGGCGCTAGCACCGGGGTCGGCGGCGGCAGCGGCACCGCGGCCGCGGCCCCTATCAACATCGCATCCGGCGGGCTATTGGACCACGTGCGATCCTTGCTGCTCCTGCGGCCGGTGTCTCTGCACGACGTTTGGCTGCGGAAGGTGTGTACATCACACTTTCAAAGTTCACAAGTGGCTGCTGCGAGAAACCTACACCGTGTCCGGCAGCGCGTCCTCCGCAGGCAGAGTATCTTGTCAAGCGTGGGCACTATGCCGGCGCACGGTCCCTCCTGCATCAAGCCCGTGACCATGCCCGAGCCTGCGACCACCCGGAGGCTGAGGCTCGAGCTCTGCTTTTGGAAGCGCGCTGCGAGTCCATGGTCTGCGACTACGCTCACGCGATCCGCCTGGTTCAGCAAGCTCAGAAGATCGGAGGTGAGCGTAGCGCAACGCTCAACTGCGTGCTGTCCTTCGTCGCAATTTGCATTCTGCGTATCGTTCCTGCGCGACATGTGGTCTAAACGAGGGCCGCCATGAGTAAGAAGGAGACCTTGGGTTGTGTCCGAGGGTTGGGTTGTGTCCGAGGGCGGTGCGCGGCGATGTGCCTGGTCACACTCGACTGCGTGAGACAAGGCGGCATTGCTGCACAGGGGACTACGATTTCTGGCGCGAGACGGTGTCAACGTACGTAGAGTGCCGACTAGCCGCCCCTCACACCACCACCACAGATGCGCGGGAGGCGCTACAGGGCGGGATCGCGATGTTCATCGCCATCGCAAGGTGGGTGCGCACAGCCTCATCAGGCTCGCAGCTGGAGCACAGCCTCGTACATCCTCGCACCGATGACCACACCCCTCACTCGTGGCGGAGTTTTCCAGCCAGGCTTGTGTGTGGTCACGGCACTCCGCCAGGCATGGGGGTCACCGCTTCACGCATACCTACTCTCCAGCACCGTGCCCGCCCTGTGCAGTGCTTTAGCTTGCTCAACAAGCTTCGTCAGGCTCCAGTCCTTGCTCGCAAGTTGCAGCGCATTCTACAGTAGGCCCTGCAAAACACTTTCTCTGGGCGGTTGACACCCTCTGTGGCCCCCCCTCTACCACCATGTCAAACAAGCAAGGGCGCACACTTGGCCCTTGACCACCACAGTCATGCTGCTGTATCAAACCCCTCTACTGCCGCCCCTGGCTGTCCCACCCCCAATGTGTAATGTGTGGTGTGTGATGTGTGACTGCTCCGGTGGCCGACCCAAGTGCAAACCGTGCTTGAACAACAAACTGTATCTGAACCCACTGCTGCCATGCCCCCCCCCCCCCACCCACCCCTGCTCACCACCCCCATCCCCGCCCCATGTGGTCATGGTGACCCAGTGGTACTACCCTAACCACAATCAGTAGCCACCCACCCATTGAGCTGCCTACTCTCCTGCACCTGGACCCCTCCTCCTCTTTGGCCCCGCATGCAGGGACGACCGCGCGGCAGAAAAGGATGCCATGCTGGCAGCAGCTGCCCTGAAGCTGCAGCTGAGTCAGCTGCTGCTGACGGACATGATCACCATGCGGAAGGGCGGGGTGTTCAACTGGAAGAAGCATTACGAGCAGGCGGTGGTGCTGTGCGGGCAGGTCATGGCGGCGCTGGCAGCCAGGGAAGCGGGCATCCCTCATATAGAGGCGCTGCTGCACCAGTCCATCCTCCAGGTGACTGGTGGGGGACCTCAAGCACACCCACACATTTTGTATACACCCGCCCGCCCGCCCACTCGCCGCCCACCCGCCTGCTCGCCCGCCCACCCACCCACCTGCCCACCTACCCGCCCCGCCCGCCCACCCATCCATCCACTTGCCCACCCACCTGCCCACCCACCTGCCCGCCCACCCATCCATCCACCTGCCCACCCACCTGCCCACCCACCTGCCCGCCCACCCATCCATCCACCTGCCCACCCACCTGCCCACCCACCTGCCCGCCCACCCATCCATCCACCTGCCCACCCACCTGCCCACCCACCTGCCCGCCCACCCATCCATCCACCTGCCCACCCACCTGCCCACCCACCTGCCCGCCCACCCATCCATCCACCTGCCCACCCACCTGCCCACCCACCTGCCCGCCCACCCATCCATCCACCTGCCCACCCACCTGCCCACCCACCTGCCCGCCCACCCATCCATCCACCTGCCCACCCACCTGCCCACCCACCTGCCCGCCCACCCATCCATCCACCTGCCCACCCACCTGCCCACCCACCTGCCCACCCACCTGCCCACCCACCTGCCCACCCACCTGCCCACCCACCTGCCCACCCACCTGCCCACCCACCTGCCCACCCACCTGCCCACCCACCTGCCCGCCCACCCATCCATCCACCTGCCCACCCACCTGCCCACCCACCTGCCCGCCCACCCATCCATCCACCTGCCCACCCACCTGCCCACCCACCTGCCCGCCCACCCATCCATCCACCTGCCCACCCACCTGCCACCCACCTGCCCGCCCACCCATCCATCCACCTGCCCACCCACCTGCCCACCCACCTGCCCACCCACCTGCCCACCCACCTGCCCACCCACCT
>JASKMD010000230.1:0-62028 GCA_030144725.1 Haematococcus lacustris
TCCAGCGGATGAACTACAAGTTCAACACCACTGTGCAGATGAAGTAAGACTGCTGGGGACTTCAGCAGTGGTATGGCTGGACGCACATGTGGCTGCTGGGGATCTGCGGATTGACCATTTGGCTTTCAATTGGTGCACAGGTACCAAGCCCCGGGTGAGGAATTGACGCCTGATTCGCTGGTCAACGTTACTGATGAGGATGATCTGAAGGTTCGAGCCGTCGGGGTTCACGGTCAATGATTGGTCAATTGCAGTCGCACACAGCGTGTATGGAGAGCGCTGCCTGCGCAAGTTAAGTTAAACCTGGTATGTGCATACAGGAATTCTACGAGGAATACCTGTGCGCGCTTAGTCGACCGGGCACTCTTTTGAGGACCTTCCGCATCCGCATTTTCTTGACCATGGCACTGCAAACCGAACTGGAAGCCTGCTCAGACGCTGACGCCCTGGACACCGACGATATGGAGGCAAGGTCAGTGGGGGATTGCAGCCAATGCTCCGATTATCGTAGCTGCCTTATAACCCTCAGGGTTGTCATCACACCCTGCAGCTTGTGTGAACAAGCTTACGCTGCCTATGAACAGCAGACCTGGAGCAGCGATGATGTGGAGCAGTGCAGCGCCAAGTCTGCAAGCCCCTCAACAGACACTGAGATGCAGCTGGGCCAAGGCCAGCAGCAGTGTGCAGCTGGGGCCGGTCAAGGCTCTCTGGCCCAGCCACCACCAGCCATGCAAGCTGAGGCTGGGACTGTGGCAGGTACAAACGAGCATGGCTCAAGCCCGCATGGCAGCCTACCTGTTCAGCTGCATCATCACCACAGTGCATGCGCTGCACTGGAGGAGCTGCATGTGTCGGTGTCCCAGCTCACTGCTGGCCATGCAAGCTCCCCTCAAGCCCATGGCCCGCATTGGAGTGCCAGTGGCTTGGGGTCTGACATGGCTCGGCCTCTGCAGCAGGAGCAGCTGACGGTTGGCCAGCCCCCTGCTGTGCTGCCCCGCCCGGTGTCATTGCTGCACTCCAAGCACCCACTCCCCGGGCCCCCGCCCGATCCCCTGCCGCTTGGCAGGCCAGGCTTAACGCCTGGGCCCCTGGCTCCTAGCATCCAGCTTGGCTGCTTTGGCCCAGCGCCTGGGTTCCCCCGTGCGCAAGGCTTCACCGCAGAAGACTTCAGTTTGGATGATCCATACCATGAGCCTGATGACGACCATTACTCTCACCACCACCCCATGCCCTTCCTCACCAAGCAGCCCCTGCAGCATCAGCGTAGCGTCAGTCGCTTGCTGCCCCTCATGGGCCGTACATCAGAGCGCCAGGATCAGGAGGAGCAGGCTGCTGGCCCCACTCCACATACAGCTGGGCCCTTGGACCCGCAGCCAGCTGCTGCAGGCCTGGGCCCAGGGCAGCCACGTGTGGGGCCTCTGCTTGTGAGGGGACCCTCGCAGGCTTGGAGCCATGCAGCTACAGCTGCAGCCCCAGCTTCTGCAGCACATGGGCAGCAACCCATGGACGCCCCTGGGTTGTTTCAAAGACGAGGTGCGCACCCTCCCTACAAGGTAGCCAGCTGCACATGGACTGCTGTCCTGCCGTCATGACAATCACCAAGCAGTGCCCTCCTGGTGTGAGAACTAGGCCATCACTGTTGTGGAGTTTGGCCCGGCTCCAAGTGGCCTGGCTTGTGCTAATACGCCCTGAGCTGCCAAGGCCAGACTTGCCGCACCACCTCCATGCTGCTATTTTACCTCGCCCTGTGCTTTGCCTCCTCTTCGCGTGGCTGCGCAGGCGATGCCCTGTACAGCGAGCCCTGCGATGGGGTCAGGGACATTGCCGGTGGCCTGCCCAGTCACATCAGTATTTTTGGCGACAGTGAGGCAAGCGGCAGCCCACCTGCCTACAGCAAGCAGTCAGGCTGCCCCACATCGCTCCTGCAGCACCAACCAGCGCACACGACACATTACTCAGGGCCAGCGCAGGGTGTGCAGCCAGGCAGCTCGGGGCCCTGTCCACAGCAGCTGCCAAATGCAGGCTCGCTGCGGCTACCCAGCCACATCAGCGCATTTGGGGAGGGGGACACGGGCAACGAGGGTGTCAGACAGGCTGTGGAGGGCGCACAAGAGGCCCAGGAGGCGGAGAGGCAGCACATGCAGCAGCTGTATGGCGGCACCCGCACGCCAGGGCTGCCAAACACAGGTGTGCGCCTGCCCCTGTTGCTACAGATCCAGGTGTTGTTCCTGGTATGCGGACATCGGCACATGGTGTGGGCAGATACGCATGAGGGCTGTGTCCGCACAGAGTACCCTGTACATGCTCTGTTGCATAGCACCCTTGCCTGTCCTTGCTTCAAAGCACACTAGGCCAACAAGATAATGCCACATACCCATATGCCTATTGTCTCATAATCACTGTGGAAATGCCACTGTCTGCACAGTTTGTGCGGGGTATGGCAGTGTGTAATGACTAGAGAGCAGCAGTGGTACTTTTTCGTCCTGCTCTCCCAGTACTACGCATCACTGAGATTAGGTAGACAAACAGGCTCGGCAGCTATCTGCACACTGTGTAACCGTGCTCTGGCCTTGTGTGCAGGCTATGGGGCGGCTAGAAACCACCATGGTCAGGTGGTGACTCAGGAGTTTGACACCGCACTGGGCAGCTCCTTACAGGACTGCAACCCCCTGCTGGACTTCAACTTCCTGCCAGCTGCCACATCAGGTGCCCCTTGAGCCTGCCACAGCCACAATCCAGCCTCGACACATCTGCCACATCTACCTATGGCAATGTGCCAGCCTTGCCTGCAGTGTGCTGCCAACTGCAATGAAAGCTCCAGCACCTTGTAACTTACACGCAGTCTGTGTACTCCAGCCTGTACACCAGCCTGTGTGCTAGACCTGGTAGCAGTGGTGCCAGCACACTGCTGTCGCCCCATCCTGGCTGCATGGCTGCCTTGTTGTCTGGCTGCTGCATACCTGGTTCTTTGCAGACGTCCTGGTGCCCAAGGCGTTGCTGGAAAGTGTGCCTCATGTCCCCCGGGCACAAGTGGACATCACCGCCAAGATTGGCGAGGGTGCATTCGGTGATGTGTCCAAGGCAGAGGTGTTTCCCTACGGCACAGTTGCCATCAAGTGGCTGAAGGTCAGGAGGGTGCAGCTGCCTTGGGCTCCTGGTCTTGTTTTGTGCTTACATGTAGTTATTATTGCATGTAGTTCGTGCCGTCAGCCTCCAAGCCTGTCATTTCTTGATGGTGTTGATGAAGCAGCCTGACAAAACCATGGCCAGCTGTCTTTCATCCTGTCTTTCATCCCAGGTTGACACATTGTCCTGGCACTGCTGCCCCTGCTGCAATATTTCCACCCACTGCTGTGCCGCTTCCCCAGATGTTGTTGCAACACCTCACCCTACTCGCTGCCCCTGCCCTGCTTTCCTGCTGCTACCTTTTCGCAGCAAGACCGTTTCGCAAAGTACAGCGAGAGTTTTCAGCGTGAGGCTGAGGTGCTGGCCCGGTTGAACCATCCCAACATCATCCGCATGTTCGGCCTGGTCACCGAGCCCAACGACCCAGCTCCCCACCACCCCACCACAACCCACCTACCCCTTGGCAGTGGCAGCAGCGCCGCAGCCGCAGCCCTGACCCCAGGGGCTGGGGCAAGGCCTGGCGCCAGCCCTGGCAACGGGCCAGGGCTGGGCATGCTAATGGGCGCGCGCCACCCAAACGGCACCTCTGGCATCAGCATGCCCGCCACAGAACACATTGCTGGCATCATGATGGAGTACGTGCGGGGAGGCTCTCTGGCACAGGTGGGACCAAGCGATTTCATAACGGTGGTGAGAGTGTTGGTCAGTAGGTGGTTAATAATGGTGGTTGAGTAATGGTGGTTGGGTGGCGTGTTTGGTCCATCAGTGCCTCCCTTGTGTGAGTGCAGCTGAGAGCAGCAGGCTATGGCATGCCTGTGACTCACACAGTGGGTGTGGGGTGTCAGCATATGGGCACGTTGAGGATGGCAGATGCTGCTAGGCAGGCTGCTGTTCACAGTACAGATGCAGGCAAGAGGTCTTGGATCACTGGCAGCTGTGTGCGACGATGAATAATGGCAATGCCCCTGTCCCCTGTTTTTGCAGCGCTTCCGAGCGGCTGCTTTGCAAGGCCGACGGGTTCCCCTGAGGGAGCGCTGCCGCATCGCCCTGCAAGCTGCCCTGGGCATGTCCTACCTGCATGACCAGCAGCCAGCTGTCATCCACTTTGACCTCAAGCCTGACAATTTGCTGGTGGAGGGCGAGGGCGAGGATGTGCTGATCAAGGTGGGTGCGGCCTGGCTATGCACCGGCGTCATGCCTGGTGTGGTTGCAGAGCGAGGCTCCCTTTGCTTAGCTATGTCACGGTTAGTGAGCGTCATAGTGTGCAACCAGGCACAGCAGGTGTATGCATGCCAAATAGACATGGTCCCTGCATGCCAAAGAAGAAATAGTCGAGGTGTGGTACTGGAGCATTGAGGCGCTGCTGGGAGTAATCTACCCTGTGCCGATGCAAGACTGAGAAGGCTACTCGAATGTGAAAGCTGGCATGCATTAAGGGAGGAGTTTACGTCTGTGCTATTGCAACAGTGTTTGACAACACACTGAAGCGCAAATTGGTGCCCCCTCACACCATGTCACTGTGTGCTGTACAGGTTGCTGACTTTGGGCTGAGCAAGCACAAGTTCCAGACGTATGTGACCTGTCACGACCTGAGGGGCACGCTGCCCTATATGGCACCAGAGCTGGTAGCTAACCCCAACAAGGTAGGCTGCACTGCCCTAGCTCACTGGTTGATTGTTCCTGGTCAGCTCACTACTACACCCAGCCGCACGGTCTATGCTGATGGTGTGCAGACTGAATTGTGCCCAAGCAGTCATCCCTGCTCTCCGATATGAATCTTCTTCCATCCAGCTTCTGCATCAATGTTGTGGTTGCGACTGGTGCCAATTGCTATGTTATCATGGCTTACTGTGCTGTTGCTGCCGCTGCTTCTTCCCCATGCCCATGCTGACCAGGTGTGCGAGAAGTGTGACGTGTGGTCCATGGGCGTGGTGATGTGGGAGATGCTGACACTGGAAGTGCCGTTCCAGGAGCTGACGGCACAACAGATCATCATGGGGCTCATGCATGGCACCCTCAACCTGCGCACCCCTCGAGACTGTGAGCCCGAGTGGCTCAGCCTCATCGCCCAGTGCATGGAGACCTCCCCTGTCCACCGGCCTGCCTTCAGGGACCTTGCCCTCCGCCTGGAGAACCTAGGCAGGAGCCTGGACCAACAGCAGCAGCAGTACCAGCAGCAGCTGCAGGCGGCTGCCGAGGCCCAGGCCCAGGCGCTTCTCCTGCAGCAGCAGATGGCGCTTCACGCCCAGGCGCAGGAGCGGGAGCGCCAGGCACAGATCCAGCACCTCCAGCTGCAAGCCGCCATCCAGCTGCAGCAGCAACAGCAGCAGCAGGCGGTGGCAGCGGTGGCGGTGGCCACAGGGCTCCTGCCGCCCCCCTCTCCCACACTGTACCACCTTGGGCATCACCACCATCACCACCATGACATCTTGACGGCTCAGCACCAGCACCAACAGCAGCAGCAGCAGCTGCTGAACAGCGTGTTGAGGATGGCAAACTCCCCCATCCTGTACCCCTAAGGCTCAGGGGTACACCACCATGCCACCATGTGTGGGTATCATCTGCCCAACACCTCATGACACTACACCATGCCCCCTCGTCCTCCCCGCCAGCAGCCAGTACAGCAGGCGTTGCTCTGGCCAGCAGCAGCCAATGCCGCTGGCACTTCAGCAGTTGATGCAGCTGCCCAAATGCATACCTTGGCAGAAGCATATGCAGCAGCTAGGTTGCAGCAGCAGCAGTGTGCTGGGCAGGCTGTGCGGGCATCCTTCCTTTCATGCTCTTCTGCCACTCGCCCCCTCCTCCCACCTCCCTTACCCTCTCAAGTTATAACCTCACCTACACCACCTTTGTTGCCTCCACCACCTCTGCTTTGTGCTTCAAGCACCTCCACCTCTTCCTGCTCCCGCGCTCCTAGTCAGCAAGTACATACATACAGCGTTGGGCTAAACCTCAGCCCCTTTCCATCTCAGTCCTGGACGCTGCTATCAAGGGGCTCATTGCTCCAGATCCTCTTCCACCTTCGCCCCTGTTTCTTCTTCTCATTTCTTTCCTCCCCGGCTTTCCCTCCCCACTCCCTTCTCCCCCTTCCTCACTTGCCCTCCTTCCTTGTTTCGCGCTCTCCCGGCCTACCTTCTTCAGTGCAACCATGCCTGGAGTGTTAGCCAGTGCCCCACCTCCCCAACCTCCCAACCACCCACCTTCCCAGCTGCCCAACCTCCCCACCTCCCCACCTGCCCCTCCACCCACCAGGCAGCATCCTTCTGCCCAGCTGCACCCTCGCGCCCGGAGCTGCTTGCAGAGCCTGACGCCCAAGTCCCCCTGGCACTAGTCATGGCAGCAAGCAGTTGGCTATGGCATGGCAGCACTGGCACCTCAGGCAGGCAGGACATGGCTGGGATGGCATGTGCACCATCTGGCCAGCTGGCCGAACCTCAGTTGGCCAAACCTCCTCTCCAGCTGCCATGCTGGCAGAACCTGGCTCCAATGCTGGGTGCACTCAGGACCCAGCCAAGGCCTCTGCCGATGCTTGCCTATTGGCACGGCACGCCTGGCTGCAGCTCCTGGGTCACAGACACGGTGACCACCAGCTGGTGCTCTGGCTGGCCAGTCCCAGCTATTCTGTCAGGGTCAAGGAGACCACCAGCAATGGCTCCGTCTGCTGTGCCTGACCTTCCCAGGTTAAGGCCAAGCAGTTGCAGGCAGCAGCACTAGCAGCAGCCCAGGCACCAGCCCAGGCACCAGCCCAGGCACCAGCCCAGGCACCAGCCTTCAGAGGCTCCCTACTTGGTCAAGCAGGGTGGCCATGTTGAGCTCTTTGCCGTGTCGCAGACCAAGGCGTCACAGTCAGAGGCTGGCTACATGACTACCCTGGCTGGCTGGGGCAGCTCTCCAAGCCTCTCTCTCAACCTTAACCTGGCCTCATGGCATGAATGCTTATAGGCTTGGCTGCCTAACAGCCTGGTTTAGTGTTGTCTGGCTGCTGTTCATGACCTGGGTGGGGCACAAAGGCATGCGGTGCCACCTGTGCCCAGCTTGTGGTATCAGCAGGGCATCAAGCACCGGCCTGACCTGGGAGAAAAGATATAACTTTGCATATGGAGGCATGCATGTTCCTGTTGTGTGGCGCTGCCTCCAACCCTCTGCCCACGTCAATGTGTCACTGGTGTTCATTGCCAGGCACGCAGCAGGCTGTTGCAATGTGCTGTGGACCATGCAGCACAGCAAAAGTGCTGGCCATGCGAGGGTGCTGCCATGCTGTCATCACCACGCAGGCATTACTGAGGCTGGAGCATCAGCAGTAGCGGAATGGCATCAGTCAGTAGAGCAGACAGCAATGCAGGCAGCTTTCTAGGTAGTTACGTGATTGAATGACAGCTGGCACAGCAGATGTTGGTGTATGCATGGACGAGTGTGCAACGCAGAGCAGAGCTGTTTGTCAGAGGCGTGCCCCTGGCTGGCTGGCTGGCTGGCTGGCTGACTGCTAGCTCAGGTGCATGGTGTGGATCCAAGAGGAGGGTGTCCAGGTGGTGTTGACTGGCTGCATTGCATTGTTGGGACGTATGTGGGCAGCACAGCAAATGAGCAAGCGCAGCAAGGGCAGCCTGGTTGTTGGCTGCTGGCTGTGCGAGCAAGCGCAGCAAAGGCACTCTTGCTGCTGGCAGTGTTGAGGAGGTGCACAGCAGAACCAGCCTGGCTATTGGCAGTGTTGAGGAGGTGCGCAGCAGAACCAGCCTGGCTGCTGACCTGCACAGTGTTGCAACAGCGTAGCTGGACAATGAGGGGGGCAGGTGCATGGCTGGTAGCAACAGCGGCGGCTGTGGCAGCATGTCCTGAGGCCCAGC
The DNA here is from genome assembly GCA_030144725.1 of Haematococcus lacustris. Lineage (NCBI taxonomy): Eukaryota > Viridiplantae > Chlorophyta > Chlorophyceae > Chlamydomonadales > Haematococcaceae > Haematococcus > Haematococcus lacustris. The sequence continues at coordinate 7,971 of JASKMD010000230.1, forward strand.
TTGCTGTACCCCTTGCAACCCTGCCAGCATGCCTGGCTGCCCAGCGCAGCTGAAGGTGTCACAATGGGTGGGCCAACCTCAGCCCGCTAGCTGCTGTGGAAGCAGTGGCTGGCTGGCTGGCCGGGATTCAGGCTGCCCATTGCTCTCCGACTGCTGGCTGGTCGTTGTCACGCATGACGTTGTGTTCCGGCTGGCTGCTGCAAGTTTGTGTAGCAAGCTGGTGGCTGGCTGCGCAGGTCCAGGATGCCTCTGGCAGGGTGGTTCAGGGCCTTGCATGGTTGGTATGGAGTTGGCAGTTTGCTGCCAAGGCTTTCAACTGTCATGCTGCTGGGCTGGTGGGCCACTCCTTTTACACTGGGCTGTGTCTGGTACGTGCTGGCATGCCCCATGTGCTGGCACCAAGCACAGCAGCTAGTCTGCAGTGTACTGGTGTGGCCAATCATGATGATAATGGTACACTGCGCCGGTGTAGACATTGCATGTCAGTTGGCCTTGCATGGTCGTGGCTGTGCTGTGCGGTTTACCTGGGTGTCCGAGCTGACAGCCCTCTGGACTTGAGCTCTGGGCAGTTTTGGGCGGGATATGTGGCATACAGCACACTGGTTTGCAAGCTGTTGGGCAGCAGGCAATGCCATATGGGTCGGGCAGGCAGTTCAAGAAGCCGGGCCGCTGGTCTTAGGCGGCTGGGCAGGCAGTGGTGGGAAGGGACTGGATTCAATGGCCTCCGCCTCTGCCTCGTGCAGTGTCTTGATGCTGCAGTCTGGTGGCATTCAGTGTGTGCGCCTGTGCTGTTGCCCTGATTCCAAGCGTATTCAGCCGTGTGGTTAACAGTAAGGTTCTTGACGTTGTCGTTGTTTGTTTGTGTGTTTGTCGTGACCTTGACCGTAGCAGGAATGGCCGCCCAGTGCAGCTGCATGTGTATAGAGGGTGTTAGGGAATGGAGTGTGACCTGAGTGACGTGAGAGACATATGAAGTAGTGTGGGAGAGTGCAGGCTGCATGCATTGTGTGTGCATGGTGCATGCCTTCTTGCGCAACTTGTAACATACTCAATGACTTGCACCAAATGACCGGCCAGTGCCCATGCGTTGACGCGCTACACAGCATTGTCTATGTGACAAGCTACCGGTGTATCAATCTAGCGTAAGGGACGTAGCAAGCAGTGAGCAATCGGTGGACATCACGGGACATCACGGTTGGTACGTTCATACTGTTTCAGGTGCCTGCACGGCGCACACACTCCTGCCTCTGCATGTCTCTATGACTATACAAAGCCCGTAAACATCAGTTTCATCCCGTGACTCCGAGTAGCACTCAGGTCCGGGTTTACCCCCTCCCGCCATCGACAAATGGAAAGTGGGCATCCACAGGGTGCTTATGGGCATGTGTACGGTAGGGATGGGACATGGATCAGCCCATGGGTACAGGCAAGCCGGCTAGTGTTGGACGCCAGATGCGAAAAGCCTGTCGCCAGCAACGACGTTAAATACGTGCGGTGCGGATTCTTTCTAAGCGCTCCGCACCCCTTCGTGGTTGACTAGCTTCGAGAGGCTTCGAAAACCTTCAGCGCACCCACCACATCAGCGGTACTCTTGGCGGATGGGAAAAGATTACTGGGCGATCCTGGGCCTCGACAAAGGGGCTGACGACAATGAGTTAAAGAAGGGTAAAGAGCCGCCTCAATGCATCAATGGCTGCTGCTGTCATCATCAGCATGCTGCATCACAGGGTCTTCTGCAGCAGCAGTAAGCAGCTGCATGCAGGGATGTCAATGTGAAGGTGGCCACAGAGGAAGCAGTGCCTGTGTGCCTGTGCCTGATGCCTGCAGCGTACCGCAAGCTGGCCATGAAGTGGCATCCTGTAAGGCCTAGACCTGAGGCACATAGGCAACACCACCCAGGCATCATTGAGGAACAGGGCTCCAGGGCATGAGGGCAGCAGGGGGCAGGCAGGCAGGCAGGTGGCTCATGGTCAGGAGGGAGGTGAGGAGGAGAGTGATTGTGGGCAGGCAAGTAGGCAGGCGGGTAACACTGATGCTGGGCAGTGGCTCTCAGGCATGCAGCTTAAACTGGCGCTGGACATCAGGGTGCTGCAGAGGACATGCTGAGCACTCGTGGTACTATATATAAAAGCTGCCACTGCCTATGCTGCGTAGCTGGGGACTGCTGCTGCTGTTGCTGTGCTGCTGCTGCTACCGCTCAGCTCTTCACTCTCAGCAGCTCATCGTCAGTGTAGAGAAACACTGCTCGTGTTGGGATACATCTGCTAAGCAGCTTGGCCGACCTCTGCCATCTTTACACAAAGATCTTGACACAGGTGGTGGTGTTCAGGTTCACACTTGACCCCTATTGGCAGCTCCATGGCAGCTACAGCTGCTGCCAGCTTCTTGTGTCCTAAACACTAGGAGTGGATCTTGTGAATGCCAGCCACGGCCAGCTAGATGGGTGGGTGTCGATGATGTTACACCATAGGGAGTGACTGCTGTTGACTAGGCTGCTGTGCTGGAGCATGCCATGCCATGTGGTAAGTGTGTTAAGCGCATGGTGAGGGAGGTCCGCATGGTGACAGTGCCATGCATTGGCACCGGGGCTGCAGGACAAGAACCCGGACAACCGAGACAAGGCCACTGCCAAGTTCAAAGAAGTCAGTGAGGCCTATGAGGTGCGTGGGGCTGGCAGGGTATTGGTGCTACTCAGCCCTGCCTGCTGGCTTTCCTGAGCCCACTGCCCCCTCACTGTTGCTGGTCTAGATCGCTGTTGGAATCGCTGCTGTTGCACCTGCTGCTGCCACCACCACTGCTGTTGCTGTGACCGCTGCTGCTGCTACGACTGCTGCTGCTGCTGCTGCTGCTGCCACCGTCGCTGCAATGTCTCATGTGTTTGCCCTCAACTGTCTTTGTTGTGGTCATTGTCAAGGTGCAAGGCCCAGCATCCTCTGACCCTGCTGCCCTCAGGTGCTATCAGACCCTGCAAAGCGGGAGATCTACGAAAAGTATGGTGAGGAAGGCCTGAAGGCCAACGGCGCTCAGGGACCCGGTGCAGGTGGCCGGAATTTCAGGAATGCTGAGGACATCTTTAGAGAGGTGGGGGCCAGTACTGGGGAAGAGCAGTGGGCGAGTAGGAGCAGCAACTGTGAGGGGCAGGGTGTGGGACCAGGTGGGCGGCGGCATGCTGTTTTGATGATGGGCAGAGGCAGGGGCAGGGGCAAGGGCCGTGGCAGGGGCGGGGGCAAGGGCCGTGGCAGGGGCAGCGGCAGGGGCAGGTGCAGGGGCGGCGGCAGGGGCAGGTGATAGCTAACCCCCTATGCCACATCAGCCAACCTGCTGCAGTTCTTCGGTGGAGCTGGACCAGGGGCAGGCATGGACCCTTTTGAAAGCCTGTTCCACGGCATGGGAGGGATGCCCTTTGGTGGAATGCCAGGTGGGTAGGGCTGGCTCTGCCACTGCCCCTGCCGCTGCTCCCGCTGCCGCTGCCGCTGCTGCTCCTCCTGCTTCTGCTGACTGTGGGGCTGGCTCTGCCAGGCGGCCGCGGCATGGCCCCTATCCAGCACAGCGCCTGCTGCCTGCTGCCACCATGGCTGTGCTTGCCAGCTTGCCTGCTGCTGCACCTGCCCGCCTGCAACAGTGATAAGCATGCAAGCAGGCTTGAAAAGGGCGCAGAGCCATGCTGCAGCTGAGCATGAGAGCACCATGCGGCACCATGGCACATGCAGGCAGGCTTGCACGTGAGAGCAGGTACAGGCACATCCATAACTTTGGCGCTGGCTGGCTTGCGGCATGTAGGCATGCACAGTCACCAGCGGTCAGCAGCGGCGTCTGGCCCCCGCAAGGCCAAGCCCCTGGAGCACACGCTGGCATGCAGCCTGGAGGAGCTGTACAGCGGCTGCACCCGCAAGCTGAAAGTGGGCAGGTGGTGGTTGGGTGGTTGGAGTTAGTTGGGAGTTGTGGTGGGTGTCCATCATCCATGTGGAGGGGTGATGCTGATGGCGGAGCAGGACCCGCCGGTGGCAGCAGGCAGTGGCAGCAGCAGGCAGGCAGGCAGGCAGGCAGGCAGGAAGGGGAACGCAAGGGTGCGTACTGTTCTGGTAACCTGCATGCAAGCTGGCAGGCAGGCAGGGCAGTGGGTCTCTGTGTGCACTGCAGGGCATAAGGAGCAAGTGCAGGGCCAGAAGCAGCATTACCAGCAAAGGGCGGCGATGGCAGCAGCAGCAGCAAGGGCAAGGGGGGAGGGGCAAGGGGTGAGGGGTGAGGGGAGATCTGTGTGCACTGCAGGTCAGCTGAGATCAGCTGACCGAGCTGAGGGTCGGGCTTAGTCATGCTGGGCTGGGCCGTGAGTCACCGGTCAATGTTGTACAACCTTGCTGCCCTCGCTGCTGCCCCTGCCACTGCCCCTGCCGCTGCTCCCTGCTGCACCTGCCGCTGCCCCTGCTGCCACTGCCGCTGCCGTTGCCCCTGCTGCTGCTACTGCCGCTGCCCCTGCTGCCACTGCTGCCCCTGCTCCTGCTTCTCCTGCTCCTCCTGCTTCTGCCTCCCAGGTCTGCCTCCCCACCCTCCAGCCCCCCTTGTGCGTGTCTGGCTGTCCGGCTGCAGATCAGCAGGCAGACGAACAACGGCACGAGCTGTGAGGTGTTGGAAGTCAATGTGAAGCCCGGGTGGAAGAAAGGCACCAAGATCACCTTCCCCAATATGGGTAAGTGAGAACACACTGCCAAGAGGCTCCATGGAAGGGCCTCCGCAAGGATGAAGGTGAAGTGCACGGATGGTGAATGTGGGTGTGACGAGGTGAAGTGCAGGGATGGTGAGTGTGGGTGCGGGTGTCAGCACCAAGCACCTTGCAGCTGGTCAATCGCTGAGTGGGGTGCAGGGAACGCAAAACATGTTGAAGTTTTTTGAGCAACACAGGGGACAGAGAACACCCTTGAAACCAGCACATTGTTTGCACTCAGTCACTGAGGGATACAGGGCGCACAGAAGGGGGAAAGGGGCACGGCAAGATAGCAGCAGTCGTAGCGATGGGAGGGGCAAGGGAGGAGTTAGAGGAGCAACAACGGCAGCAGGAGCGAGAGTAGCAGCAGCAGCATCACATGACATTTGCCGATGGTGCCGGGTAGACCTGGTACCTGTACCCTACAGCAGGCTCAGGGCAGCCACCCTCATGCCCTGCTGCTATGGCCTGCGAGGGGAAGGCTACGGAGGCTGGCTCGTGGTGTAGGCTGCTAGACATCTCATGACATGCCATTTGCCGATAGTGTCAGATGGTCTTGGTTCCTGTGTGTCACTGTCTGTGGGCCATTGCCACCTCTGCCCTGCTGCTGTGGCCTGCGAGGGGAAGGCTATGGGGGCCGTCTCGTGGTGCAGGCAGACTATTAGACAGGCGAGCGCTGAGCACAATGCCCTGCCGCTCTCGCGCCCAAGGTGTTGGGTGCCACGACTGCAGGTGACGAGCAGCCCGGCATGCAGCCAGCAGACGTGGTGTTTGTGTTGGATGAGAAGCCACACCCACGGTTCAAGGTAAGGGCAGCCCGGAGCCGCAAAGCCCCCTGGACCTTAGTGGCCAGCGGCCTCAGAGCCCCTTCCCACAACGCTTCTCCGCCATGTACCTTGTAGCTGGTGCCACTGTCTCAACCAGCTGGTTAGCCATGCCTTGGGCACCCATCCTACGCCTGTTACACCATAAACCACCTGAAGTTGGGAAGCCCCATCCCTTTGATTTGCTGTCTATAGCGCGCAGGCAGTGGAATCAGCTGGCTATAGTTGCCAACTGCCTGGACCAGCTGAAGCTCATTGTTGTGTGTCATATGAGTCAAGTTTGGCTGGTCATGCCTTGGGCACCCATCCTGCACCCGGTATGCCGTGAACCACTTAAGTTGGGTACCCACGTCCCCTTGATTCATTGTAGCCTCCCGCCTTCCTTCCGCGCGTCGCCAGTCCATTGGATTTGCCATAGCCTTTCTTTCACGTGCCGTCAGATTAGGTGCTCAGGAAGGCGTCTGCTGCGTCGCTCCACCCACCTATCATGCGGCTCGATGGCCCACACTTTGTGGTGCCCTAGGGTTGGGTGCCTGAACTTGGTGCCTGGCTGGGTGCCTGGGTGTAGGTGTAGGTGTACAGGGTGGGGCTTCTGGTTCCCAGTGTCACGACCCGCCTTGTGTGCGCTGAGCCTGAAGGCAGCGTGTCAGCAAGTCAGCTGCTGTTTTCAGCTGTGTGCCTACATGGCCTATGTGCTTGGCTTTCAGGCTGTGGCTTTTACTGTAGAGTGGAATAGAGTAGCAACAGGCTGTCAACTCCAAAACTTACCCAAACTTGAATCTTCTTGGGTACAATAGGCCGCCGCATGGCTGCCATGGACAGCAGGTACAAGCAGCACCAGTAAGCCACCAGTACGCCTTGCTCAGCCGTGTACCTACTGGTATTTTTTCAACTATGAAATGCCATAGTCCAGGGGTCGTCTTGCGCTATTTTATCGTAGTGTTTGCTGAAGTTTTTGCGATATTATGAAGTAAGGGAAGTATGAATATAAGGGTATGAACCTATGCCATGTCACTTTGAGCTATAGATCATGCATCAGGGCAGAACGAAAGAAACCACTGTACCTACAGGACTGTACCCACTGCCCTGGGGTTTGTACCCACAGCCCCTTGTGCAGCACCTAGACCTCATCCTTAATCCTTTGTCATGAGGTGGTGGCCCATACCTTAAGCATCTTGAGGTAGTAGCTCACACCTTGCAGCACCCATCAGTACACTGCCACCCTGCACCTGCCACCACACACCCCTGCCCCACCTGCCCGCCTGCCCACCTGCCTGCAGCACCTGACTGCCTGCAGCGCAATGGCAATGACCTGGAGTTCACCGCCCCACTGAGCATGAGTGATGCTCTCTGCGGGACCACCGTGCGCTTGCAACATCTTGATGGCAGCATGGTGGAGGTCACTCTGTCTGACGTCACCACGCCTAGCAGTATAAAGATCGTGCGGTGAGGCTTAAGGATAAATAATAGGGCTGGGCTGGGCTGGGCTGGGCTGGGCTGGGCTGGGCTGGGCGGTAAGACGGAGCGGGGTGAGGTGGGATTAGAAGGAGGGGAGTAGAGTTGAAGCAGCATTGTGACAAGGGGATTGGGCGCTGAGCAGTGAGTGGGACAGGAAGGAAGAGAGGTTGCATTTGGGCAGGCTGAGTCAAGCGGGGCTGGATGTCAACCATGACAGGCACTTGTGGTGCATGCAGCGTCTGCTTCCTTCTTTCAGCCAAGTGCGTCAAGCCAACACCTGAATACCCTCAATGGCAACCACAACAGCCTTGGCTGGAAGTGGCATGATGTATGGATAACGACAGGTGTAATGCTCTGCGCAACGCAGAGTTGCCAGAATCACAATCAATGGCCATGCACTAACACTTGCCATTCATTGGGCCAGATGCATACATAAATGCCATGCCATAGCATGCAGCTGGCGGTAAAGGCGGTTCACCAGGCTGTGGCTGCAGGGGCAAGGGCATGCCTGTGTCCAAGGAGCAGGGCAGCTTTGGGAACCTGGTGGTGAAGTTCGATGTCAAGTTCCCAAGGTCCCTCACGCAGGAGCAAAGGCAGCAGATACGAGCAGCCCTAGGGTAAGCCCGCTCTCGCTGGGCAGGTGCATGGTCCATCTGCATGGCGCCTCTGCATGGCCTGATTGAGAAGCAGGAGGACCAGTGGCTGTCCGAGTTTTGTCGAGCCTGCTGTCACCAGATCAAACTCTGACGGACACTGACTCCACACTGCTATCACCAGACTGCACAGCCGTCAGTCAGCGTCAGTATGGCTGTTGGGCCAGGGCCAGAGCTCTTAGCCAGTGGACAACCGGGAAGTTGGCGCATGGTGGGCCCCATTGCATCGTTGACATCTCCGACATGGACATCTACGCCTTGTTAGATGCTGTAAGCTAACATGCCTCTTCCAAGCCGGCCGCTGGCCGGCAATGTTTGAGGGGGTATAACGAGTGTATGGGTCCCCGTAGTTTACCCTGACATCAGTTAAGGGCGCCCTTAGATCAGGTAACACCAACTGTTGAACCCTGATGGCTACTGGGCCAGGGCCAAAGCTCTTCGCCAGTGGACAGTCCAAGGGTCCTAACAAATCTACAATCTTAACAAGGGGGCTGTCTAACTATGTTACCTATATCAACTATGTCACCGCTTGCGCTTGGCAGCTGTCTTGGGAGCTCCAACCTAACAGGTGAGGTACGCTTGCGAAGCGTGCAGCCAGGAGCCGGCGCTGATGCACTTAGCCAGAGCAGCCTGCCCCTGGGTGGCCAATGCAGCTAGAGCCAGCTGATACATGTGCCGTAGCCCCGGCCCGCCCCGCCCCGCCCCGCCCCGCCCCGCCCCGCCCCGCCCCGCCCCGCCCCGCCCCGCCCCGCCCCGCCCCGCCCCGCCCCGCCCCGCCCCGCCCCGCCCCGCCCCGCCCCGCCCCGCCCCGCCCCGCCCCGCCCCGCCCCGCCCCGCCCCGCCCCGCCCCGCCCCGCCCCGCCCCGCCCCGCCCCGCCCCGCCCCGCCCCGCCCCGCCCCGCCCCGCCCCGCCCCGCCCCGCCCCGCCCCGCCCCGCCCCGCCCCGCCCCGCCCCGCCCCGCCCCGCCCCGCCCCGCCCCGCCCCGCCCCGCCCCGCCCCGCCCCGCCCCGCCGCTGTTGTAGCAGCTTCTTGCTCAGCCTCTTACCTACCATGGTGGTGGCAGCAAGCAAGGGAGCGGATGGGAGGGATTGTGGGTTTGGACTGGGAGGGGGTGGGCTGGGAGGGGGTGGGCTGGGAGGGGCGGGTTGGGAGGGGGTGGGCTGGGAGGGGGTGGGCTGGAAGGGGAAGGCTAGGAAGGAAAGGCTGGAAGGGGAAGGCTGGGGAAGGGGGCGAGGGGCAGGGCTGGGAGGGGGTGGGCAGGCTGAATGAGGTGGGCTGGTGGGGGCAATGGGTGGGGGCGATGGGGTGGGGGCGATGGGGTGGGGGCGATGGGTGGAGGGGGTATTGAGAGAGTACTTGCATGACCCATGTTGGGGGCGCCTGATTGACAGCTCAAATGGGGGGGCATATAGCCAGAGCACCTTATCCAACGACCCTTCTAACAGATCAGTTAACAAGGGCCAGCGTGGTTACAGCATACATGGCCTTTGCCCTCTGCAGTTAGCTGTGTCACATGTTGCTACGCGAACATCTTGACACTGTCGTATGCATGTGCAGTGGAGGTGGTACTCTCTAACCCCATACTGCTGATGCGCAGCCCGAACCTAGGTACCTGTGCTGCAATCCAGTGTCAGTCCCGACAACTAGCGTCGGGACCTCAACCACTGTTCAGACACACGCTTAGTATGGTTTCGTCGCTTTCAACCCATTGTAGTCTATTGTAGCTAACCCCATCCTTCCCATCTTTTGCATCCTTCTCGTTCTCCCCTTCTCCCAGTCACGCCATGCAACAACTTCACCAGCTAAAGGGTTGCTATCTATTGACTGCAAGGCCATGCTCCACCGGTAATGCGATACTATAGCTGCCTCCTGCCAGCACCGGCCTCCTGGCTGCTCACGCCATGCCGCACCAGCATGCAACAGCTGGTGCGCTGTGCTTTAAGCATATGCGTGAAGACTCCGCCTGAAGCATTTGCTGATACACATGTACAGTTGGCCTTATGATGGACTACACCCTACATTTGCTTATAAATCGGATAGAAGGCGCTGTGACATGGCAAGCCAGACAGCGGAGGCTCCCCTGCATTCCACGCGCTGAGGTACTTAGCCTGAGAACGAGCCCGTATCCATAGAGCAATCAACCTACAACCCCTGTGACCCGATGCTTGGAATTTGCTTGGCAGACCCGGCAGAAGCGGGAGAGCACTGCCAGGCAAAAGCAGCGCCCGGCTGAACGCCCGCGATACTTGGGTTTGTCACGGTGTGATGCGGGCGCTGGAGCAGCTGGTAAAGAAAGTGAGGTGGGCATGCCTGTGCTGTATGTGGAAGCGATAGGATGGCATGAAGTGTAAGAGTAGCCGTCTGACCTTGCTTGCACGTTGCATTTGATAAAATGTGTGAGAATCAGGCATGGGACTTACTCGCCGCAGTCCTTGTTTTGTCGTGTTTAGCGTATCAAGCAGAATGGGCAAGTGGTTCGGACCTGACATTGTGGCGCTGTCTGTCCCCATCGTTAGTGAGTCCTGCCTCCAAGCATCGCCCCAGGTTGTGTTTAGTGTGCAACGCGCACCAGGGTCGTCTGACCTACGTTGCCCACCTTCGTTGTAGTGGCGTCGCTTGGGTTCACCGCAATGATTGGGAGGGCCTTCGTGTTGGACCCTGAATGGTGAGCGCACACCGCTGGCAGTCTAGCCTGAATTCAGCCTCCTTAGCTCGTGTCGCCCTCGAAGTAAAGGCATATCTTCTGCCCCTGTCCAGGTCAAGGGGCTGCGAATGGTACGAGAAGCCGGAGGCCGACAAGGTGTGCTGCACATTTGCTGGGCAGACCGGACAAATGAGTCGAGTGCAATGAAGCATGCATATCTGTTGAACTGCTTGACACACGCTGTGTCCCTGTCCTGAACCTTGCTTGACTTGCTACACATTGTTTCCCCCAACCTGTTTGCTTGACTGTGTGCATTGCGGTGCAGATTGGCACAAACTACCGAATGCAGTACCAACAGTTTTTTCGCACAGGCAGCAAGGGTTTGTTCCCCAACAAGGTCGAGATCATCTCATGAGCTTCCATTATCGGCTGTCCTTGGCAACTACCTTGTCTAGTCTTCCTTGCTCAGCTGCCTATTTGCATTTCATTGCTGGACTTGACCTTCCCTTGTATTGTATGGACTCCTTGCCCTTGGATCCTGTTTCCATGAATGGACTCTTTGCCTTGTGAATTGTGATGTAACAACAACATTATGATAGTGTAAGGCAAGAACAGCCAGCTGCAAGCAAGACAGGCGTTGATACTATTCGATATGTCGTTACAAAGACAGCCAGTCCAAAACAGTATTTGCGATATCACCTGGCCAGGGCACGACCGGACGTGTTAAAGTTAATGTTAAACCGTTTTGTTAAAGATGCACGCTTGGTCTTGATACGAGTGGTTTTTTGCTGTCGTTCTGGTCACGACACGGCAATGCACCCAGCGACACTATGCAGGCAGAAGTGGCCAGTGAGACGCAGTCCCAGGGTAGCAAAACGGGTTTGTTAAAGATTTGTTAAAGCACGTTAAAGAACCAAAACATCAGGATGTTAAATTAACCGGTCGTGCTCTACACCTGGCATGGCAAACTCTACTGACACCCATTCAGTTCCACGCCTGTTGTCCTTCAATGCGTCATCCTGTACTCCTCTGCCTTGTGCAAACAGTCGACGCCGCCTCTGAGCCGCCTGTGCCACAATGTGCAATATCAATTGCAGCACGTTGTAATACCGCAGCCACTACTGGCTCTGACGACCCACGGCTTGGTTGTGCAGCTGGCGCCATATCTGCTCACTCATGCACACTGGTATGCATTTGGCTACTTATGCAGCATAGCGCTTATGATACTGCAGCCACTGTTGCTCTGATGACCTCCAAATTTTGTCCTTACCCCCCTCCCAAGACCATCACCCACGTCTAGCTAGTTGATTCTCCGTGCACCTTCCCAAACCTCCTCACCTTGTCCTTCCCCTGCAGGTCACCAAGCTGTAACAGCCAAACAGAGGGGGTTAACAAACAACCGGAGTTGCAGCAAGGGTGCCAAGGGCAGCAGCTAGGAGCCTGAGCCAATACTTTGTCCACTTTGAGCCAATACTTTGTCAACCCACCCTGGTCACAGGCACACCTGGCAGCACCCAAGGTGGGGGCCCGATCGGTGCCATTGCTCCACTAGCAGGTGCGCTTTGATTAGCCGTGCCATAGAGCGCCACGTCAGCAAGCATGTATGAGAAGTGTGTGGAGAAAGTGGGAGCTGCTACATGTGGGGACCTAGCCTAAGCGCTGGCTGCAGGGGAGGTCTGTTGGGAGGGGGGGGGGGGCGCTCGTTGTGAGGTTCAGCGGCGACAGCCAGGTTTTGCTGCGGACTGCCCAGCCATGCACACCACCACTTGCTACCCAGCAATGCGGGCTGCCAGTGACGGGTTGTGATGCGTAATGACAGACCGTTGCCATCAGGCAGCTGGCCCTGTTACGTCCCTGCTTGTTAGCTCACTAGGTGCTGGAAGGCGTGAGGAGTAGATGGCAAGGAGCAGTATCAGCAGCAGCAGCAGCAGCGGCAGCAGCAGCAGCGGCAGCAGCGGCAGCAGCAGCAGCAGCAGCAGCAGCAGCAGCAGCAGCAGCAGCAGCAGCAGCAGCAGCAGCAACAGCAGCAGCAGCAGCAGCAGCAGCAGCAGCAGCGGCGGCGGCGGCAGCGGCGGCAGTGGGAGCAGCAGCAGCAGCAGCACCGGCACCGGCATCGGCAGCAGCAGCGGCGGCAGCAGCAGCATCGGCAGCAGCAGCATCATTGGCAGCAGCAGTGGAAGCAGCAACATTCAAGGGTCGCAGTTGTGGCACATGGCTAGCTACTGCTGGTCACAAGATCCTATAGCCTGCACTGATGGCTGGGGCGCACAGTTGTTGGTCATGTGCACAACGATGGTGGGCCTACACAGCACCCTGGCAGCCGGCTCAGTAAGTTGACGGCAGCCTCCACTGTCACCAGTTCACATCAGTTCACTGATTGTCAGGGCAGGGCGTCGTGAGCATGATTGTTATGTAGGTGCAGCAGCGTGCCCTGCATCACCGATGGACCAAGCCAGCCCTACCCGTCGCATATTAGTCCCGCATACCCTTCTCGCCTGTCGCTTGTGCGCTACTGTCTCAACACCATCAGGCCATCGCCCCTAGCTCCTAGGGTAAGGACAAGTGATGCGTGCTAAGGGGATGGCCGCGTGTTGTGTATGTACCCGGCTGGCGTGGGGTGGTGATAAGTTGTGTGAAGAGCAGTGGGAGTTACTAGGCTAAACGCATCGCGGAAACGAAAAAGCGCGTCCTTTACGTACGTAAGTATGTACACGTTGAGCTCACTGACCAGCATAGGGGACATCGCAGCGGTAGAGCAGAGCATAAGGTCCATAACTTTGCACCTTGACTCAAATCACTCCACGCGGCTACGACTAGATGGCGCACGCTCATCTGCTGTTGGCACTGTTCGCCACGCTGGTGGCAACATCGAAAGCGTGAGTCCTGCCACACACCGCGACCGCGCCATCTGGAGTTCGCAGCTGATTGACCGCAGAAACCACTGCACTGCCTTGCGCGCAGGGCAATCCCTTGGTGCTCTTGTGTAGACTACTCGCCCTCCAGCTCGCCCTACTCCCTGTCGCTCATAAGCACAGTCGCCACTGCCGACAACGTGACCGCGGTGTTCAGGGTCGACGCACTGCCCGTTTCCCCCTGATGAAGTTTGAGCCCTCCCGGTGCAGTTGTTTATAGCACCGGAATGTGAGGGCGTGATTGCCAGCGGCCTGTCCGCGGAGTGTACGAGTGTGACTGCCGTATTTATGGTAGACACCTGGTAGGAGACGGCACCCTGATCTGGTGTCGTCGTCTGCCCGTGCACTTCCAACAGGTAGGCGCATGCTATGCGCTAACCTGTTGTGGCAAATCTATGTAAACCCTGATCTGGTGTCGTCGTCTGCCCGTGCACTTCCAACAGGTTATGGGCCCACGCCCAGACGTGTACAAACGACGCCAGTGAGTTGCCGGCTAGGGGTCGTGCAGTTAGCTCTAAGCTGATTGGCGATGGCAGCTCCCAGCACCAGCTCAGGATGCCACATACCTGATCTCGATGATACCACTTGGCGCGACTGGAGTATGCGCGTGGAAGGTTTCCTCGTTGAGAGCTCTTTTTGGGACCTCGTCGAGACCGGCGTCACCGCTCTCCCTCCTGCGCCAGGATCGTCAGCCAGCGCAGAAGCACGCGCTGCTTATGTAGCAGCTCAGTCCACTCACCGTGCAGAACTCGCGTCTGACGCCAAAGCCAAGGCACTGATCAAGCGCTATACGTCCAGACCCTATCTATAGCTCGTCCATGACGCAGCCTCTGCCAAAGAGGCTTGGGCCAGCCTTGAAAGCGAGTTCACTCAGATCTCCGTGGCCAGACAGACGCAGCTGCAGCAGCGACTCAGCTTGATGCGTATGCAGCCTGATGAGACAGTCGCCAATTTTTTCAGCCGCATCTATCAACTCAAGTCAGATCTCGAGGCGTGCAACTGCAGCATCTCAGAATCCAACATCGTTCTCACAGTCATCGCCAATCTCACCTCGGACTACAAACCCTCAGCTCAGCAACTGCGGTATGAGCAGACCGGCCCCACAGGGCTGACACTCAGCCGTGTGAAGCGCGTCATGCAATTTCGCGAAGCTGATCTGCTGCTGGAACAGCAGCAGGAGCATGCCTCGTCTCCCTCATCCCTCTTTGCCTTCTCCTCCTCATCCTCACGGGGACCGGGTAGCTCAGGCGGGGGGGGTAGGGGTAGGGGCAGAAGCCTGGGACCCAGGCAGATCTCTCCGACCAGATCCAGTGAGCATGGCAGCAGCAGCAGCAGGCAGAATCAGCATGCAGATGCTCTGTGCTACTACTGCAACAAGACAGGGCACATCATGGCTGAATGCTTCACTTTTGACAAGCACATTCGTCAGCGTCTGGCAGGACAGCGAGTCAGCTCTGTCAGAAGTCCCAGCCCAGGCCAAAGATCCAGCCCAGGCAGGGGCACCAGCCCAGCCAGAGGTGCCAGCCCAGCCAGGGGGGGCAGCCCGCGCAGGACTAGCGTCCCAGCTAGAGGTCGTGCTCAGACCCCAGGCAGGCCAGCCGCAGTTGATCCCTCTGACACATATGACCTGTTCACAGCTAACGCAGATGATGATTACCTGATGCCTCTGCAGACCTACAACACAGATCTGTACGAGCCCTTTTACATTGACTCAGGAGCATCACAGCATATGATCACAGACAGAGAGCAATTCAGCATCTATACAGCCTTCAGGCCAGACGAGCACAAGGCAGTCAGACTGGCAGCTGATGGGCATGTCATCTATGCTGTAGGTCAGGGCACTGTTTGGCTGAACACTCAGCGTGGCCCATGGCAGCTCAGCAAAGCACTGCATGTCCCAGCCAGCAGGCACAGCTTCATTCCTGTTTCAGCTGCCACAGATGATGGGGCCAGCTTCACATTTACAGACGACCAGTGCATCATTAGAGACACTAGACTCAAAGTCAAGGCACGCAAGATCAGAAGCAGCTACATCCTAGCTGCAGTACCTCTGCCAGCTGATCCCTATGATATGCACCAGCCGCATCTGCACAGCTACTCAGCGGCAACTACCTGCAGCAGCTACTCAACAGCAGCTACTCAGACTGCTGCTCCAGTGCCTGGTGTATCGAATGCAGCTATGCCTGAAGCTGCTCACCCAGCTCCTACGGAGTTCAGCACCACTTCTGCTCAGGAGCCATTGAGAAATTCAAGGCTCGGCTAGTGGCTAAAGGCTTCATGCAAGTGTCAGAAGGCGCTCTATGGGCTCAGGCAGGCTCCACGAGCCTGGCATGCTAGGTTGAAGCAGGTGCTAGAGGGCATGGGGTTTAGGGCCTCTGAGTCTGACCCAGCGCTCTTCACCATGCAGCGCCAGGCAGGCATGGTTTATCTGCTTGTCTATGTTGATGACTGCCTCATCTGCACTGAGAAGGGTGACACTGACAGCCTTAACTATGTGAAGCAACAACTGTCTGCAGTGTTCGGCATCAAGAACCTGGGTGACACCAAGTGGTTTCTGGGCATGAAGGTAACTAGGGATAGGACTCTGGGCACATTGAAGCTAGATCAGTAGCAGTATGTGCATGAGCTGCTGAACACTTATGGCATGACAGCAGCTCACAGCAAGTCGGTGCCCATGGCGCCAGCAGTTAAGCTAGAGAAGGAAGGTGTAGCTTTGGACACTTCAGAGCACAGCTATTGTAACAGAGTGCATGGCTCGGGAGAGGCCCAACCTCTGTTTACACGAAGTGTGACGGTGAAATACCACCGCGGGCCGTAGAGCTAACGGGGACTTGGTGCAAGGGCAACAAGAGACTATCCCCGTAAGGAAGCTACGGACGTTGGATCGCGAGGAAGGAGCGACCCAATCACGACTTCACTATTTCCGCGGGCAAGTAGGCCCTTTAGCATTGCCACTTTGTGACATTTGGTTTCCGACCACGTTGAGGGGCTTCGGCTCCCCTTCGTTGGCCGTGGCACTTGTCCCGCTTTGTTTTTTTCTTCTTCTTTTCCTCTTTGGCGGGGCTTACAAGCACCTTAGCCTATCTCGCACCAACCCAAAGGGCGTGCTCGGTTAACCCGCAAAAGGGCACCACCCGCATTCCCGCACTTAGGGCAATCCCGTAGGGATCCCGTTGAGGCTCTCCATACGGCCCATAAGTGTTTGCTTTGCGTGCCTTCATAGATGCCCGGATCAAAGAAGCTCGGGAATGGCTTGGCCGGAAAAAGCCAAGCTTCTAAGGCGCAAAGCGACTCATCTGAGTCTCGTCCACGCCCAGAGTGCCCTGGGGTGGAGCAAGCCGCAATGGCCATGGAAGCTCTACAAACCACAGACCCCAAGGTCAGAGTTTGCTTGCAACAGCTGCAAGAGCTTGTACATGCTGTGGTGCCAACAACCAAGCAACGCAAGCAAGTGTTGTGCACCGTGCTAGTAGGCACACCAGCCACTAGACTAAAGCTGTCTCAGTCTCTCAAGCATGAAGCTCTAACGAGTTGGCTGATGCTAAAGTCTGCTGGTGCATGTGCCCTGTCCACCTGGTTTAAGAAGCTGGAGGTGGGGGCTCAAGACAACACTGTCTCAAGCCTCACCCAGTCACCGGCAGCCGGTGGTTCAGCCACTAGCATGGGACCCATTGGTGGAACAGCAAGCGGTGCTATCACAGCACGCCTGCCCCCTTTGGTGTCACCTCACCATCACTCTCGCCCAGCAGCACCAGCTGGAGCAGTTGCAGCCCCTGAACCAACAGTGGGTCAGCTGCAGATGGAGATGGTGAGCCTGCAGTCCAAGCTGCAGACTGAGCAGGTTGCAGTCATAAAACTGCGTGCCCGTGTGGCTCAACTGGAACCACTTGAGCACACCCGTCTGATGAGGGAGCGCTTCACCAGCGCAACAGCGCAGCTGCAGACTGCGTCTGGTGACCTGGTGCGGGTCACAGCCCGGCTGCAGGAGTTACTCTCCCTCCCTTTCCTCACTGCTGAACAGGCTGAGGAGCAGGCAAAAGCCAGTGCAATGCACACTTCTCTGCGCCAAGACATCGCCCGGCTCACAGCCGAGGTGAACAGCTGCGCGACAGCAGCAACTGCGACAGGAGCTGCCGAGCTTGATGCCGCAGCGAACGAGCTGGCAGAAGCACAGCGCCAGACTCAACTCGAGCGCACCCTGCGCAAGAGAGCTCAGGAAGAGCTACGCACGGGCAATGCGCACAGCCATGCGCGTTTCCGTGAGCTGGAGGGCCAAATCGAGTCCTTGAAGCACAGCTACGATGTGGTGCAGGGCGACAAAGCCGCGCTGCAAAACAAGCTCAACTCTTTTGAGTCCCGCCTGCGCAACGCCCGAACTATCCTGAGCCAGTTCCCTGGTGGGGTGGAGGCGATGCTCACCAAACACCTCCATGAGCTGAGTGCCACTGAGCAAGCCCGAGCGCAAAAGGCAAGCCTGCACCCCAGCTTCAATGAGAACGTTCTCTTCTCCTTCATGGCCACATCGGAGGCGGCAGGTGCTAATCCTTCTCTGCCATCGGCAGTGGGAGCGCCTGGCCCGTCAAACGTTGTCCCGCCGCTGCCCCCACCCATCACCGAGGATGAGGAGCTATGGCAAGAGGACGCCTTCACTGCCGACGAGCTGGAGGCGGGTCCTGGCCCGTACATGGGCCCAAAGGAGCATGAGGCTGTGCAAGCGTGGTTTGCAACCGGCCCTGCCAACCGGCTAAGGCATTACCTTGAGTACGCCGCCAGCATGAAGCTCGGCGACCTGGCCAACCACCCCAATTGGGGCCCTTCTGCCTGTGGACTCCACTTCCATGAGTGGGCGCAGTGCGTCAAACCGCTATTTGCGGAGAAGGTCAGTACCAAGGATGTGGTAGAGCAAACCCCTTCACTTCCCGCTGTCCCACCACAAACACAGGACACACGTCCTTTGTCCATCAAACCCAAACACCCGCCACCCTTTTCTGGGGCGGACAGACAAATTTGGGAGGACTTCAAATTTCAGTTTGAGTCTTACCTGGACACTTGCCGTGTGCCTAAGCAAGATTGGCCTGACCATGTCTTGAACATGCTTGAGGGCAAAGCACTCCAAGCATGGCTTGCAGTTGCTCAACCCATGCGAGCATTGGGCACCAAACCAACCTGGGAAAATTTGGCCGACACCATGGCAAAGAGTTTTGTCCATATCAACATACCAGTTGAGGCTCGAAAGGCACTCTACTCAATCAGGCAGCAAACCCGCACCTCTGAGTACTTGCGGCACTTCAGATTATTGCTGGCAAGGGTCGCAGAACCTAAACCTGCTGATGCTGACCTGTTGAACTTCTACTACACTGGTCTGAAGCAGACATTGCGTGACCAATGCAAGTTGAACCCTAAAACCGGCAGGTTCTGGGACAACTTTGAGGAGTTGGCTGACTTCACCTTGCAAATTGATTTGCACTCCCGGTCAAGTGCAGATGAGCCGCAACGACCTGTGCACTTGAAGTCTGCGCACACGGCACAACCCTCTAAACTTTCCCACAAACGAAAGAGCAACCCATCCCCCCACCGCCACATCAACGATTCTGATACCAACACTGGTTCACAGGATCGCAAGCGCCCCGCAAGCGCACCTCCCAGTGAGGACGGTGGCTGTGGTGCCCGTGGCGGCGGCCGCGGCGGCCGCACCGGAGGCCGAGGCCGTGCCCGTGGACGTGGAGACTATTCCCGTGAGCACCACCACAACGACCCGAACAACAACCGTGGAGGCCGCGGTGGCCGCGGTGGCCGCGGCGAGGGACGGGGCGGTCATGATAACCGCACCTGACAATCCGGGTCAGCAAGACATCTGACCGACAAGGTGAGAGCTCCCGTGCATGCAAATCTTGTCAACTTGATTGCTGCCAAAGTGGGTAAACCCTTTGATCTGTTGCATGATGCTCAGACGGATGCTCAAAGAATCACCTCACAAGCACAGTTCATGTCTTGTCTTGTGCCTGGCAAGCACTTATGGATAGACTGTGCAACTGAACACCTCACTGAGTGCTTGCAACACTATAAACATAGCAAAGAGGTGTTGCCGACCACTACATCTGCTTGTGTGCTACTACCCAGGATCAAGCGTGGCCATACCTGGCGTGAGTGGAAGCAGCTTACTGAAGGCTGGCACTTGATACACACTTTTCCTAAAGGCAGCTTAATGCGGACCAACGGTGAAACTCCGTCCTGCGCTGTTCAAGTGTTTAGTGATGCGCCTGTCAGTGTTTCCATGTTGTGTGTGACAACTGTGAACAAAACTGCAAGTGCCCCACTGATGACATTTGGTGCCACTGTCAAGTGTAATCCTGTGACTGTGCTCATGGATTCGGGCGCGACCCATTGCTTCATAAGCAAGGATGTTGTTGCCAGGCTACAGCTGAGAACCATTGGTTGTTCTCGCCCCGTCGTACTAGCCAATGGCAGTCAGGGTGAGACCCAAGGACGGTGCAACATCAAAGTCAAATTGCATGGCCTTGTTA
Organism: Haematococcus lacustris; assembly: GCA_030144725.1. Classification (NCBI taxonomy): domain Eukaryota; kingdom Viridiplantae; phylum Chlorophyta; class Chlorophyceae; order Chlamydomonadales; family Haematococcaceae; genus Haematococcus; species Haematococcus lacustris. Next base: position 27,689 of record JASKMD010000230.1, read on the forward strand.
AAGCCTGTACATGTTTTGTAATCGACATGGCTTCTCAACAGGATATTATACTTGGTCAAGATTTCATGCTTGCCAACAAAGTGGTGTTGGACTACAAGGAACAAGTTTGTGCAATTGAAGGGCCGTACAATCGGCGTTGCACACTAACTCCCAGACCACTGGCAGACCAAGCTAATTCCCTTGGCATCTCTTGCATAAGCATGAGTAAAGCCAAACGCGATGTAAGCAAGGGACAACACGCGGTCATGGTCTATGTGACTTCAGCCATCGTCGAGACAATTGACGAGCGCTTAAACGACCTAAAGGTCAGCGCGCCTGTAAAAAGGTTGATCAACGAATATCACACAATATTCTCGGAGGAGTTGCGGGGACTCCCACCACCGCGCAAAGTCGCGCATACCATTCCCCTTGAGCCAGGAGCGAAGCCGCCATTCCGACCCATGTATCGGATGTCTCCAGCGGAACTGCAAGAGGTCGAAAGGCAAATCAAAGAGCTCTTAGCTCATGATCTTATCGAACCTAGCTCCTCACCTTTTGGTGCACCTGTTTTGTTTGTCACCATCAACCGGGTTAGGACCCGAAGCCAGTAGCACCCCATGCAGCAGGTGTGGTTCAGTAGCTACAAACCTCCCTCTTCTTGCGAGAGGCCGGGGGATCGACACCCGCAAGGGGCCAGAAATATTTGGCGTAATCGATCTCTCTTGGGGCAGTGCCCGCCATCGTGCGGGGTGGGGCTGGGTGGGTAGGCTATTCCCTTGGCTCGGGGGGCCGTTTCCGGCCGGGGCGTGTCGTGCTTGGGCGCCCTTTGGCTACGTCGCCCGCGGGGCCCCTCCCTGGTGTGAAAGACCAGAAGCGGCGCGCGGTTCCTTAGTGCACGCCCCCTGAAGCTTCGGGGGGAGTAGTCTTTCTTTCTTTTTTCTTTCTTTCTTTTGTTTGTCACCAAAGCAGATGGCTCTCTACGCATGTGCATTGACTACCGGGCATTGAACAAGGTTACTGTGAAGAACAAATACCCTTTGCCACGGATAGATCAATTGCTCGACCGTCTGCATGGTGCTACAGTATTTAGCAGCCTTGATTTGCAGTCTGGCTATCATCAAATCCGCATCCAACCGGAGGATGTACCCAAATCGGCTTTCCGCACACCTTATGGACATTACCAGTTCAAAGTGCTAAGCTTCGGCCTCACCAATGCTCCCGCCACGTTCCAGGCGGTCATGAATGATATATTCCGGGATTACCTCAATGACTTTGTCGTGGTATACCTCGACGATATCCTTGTGTTCAGCAAAAACAAAGCTGAGCACTTGAAGCATTTGGAAATTGTGTTCCGCATCCTTAAGGAGCATGAACTATATGCCAAGCTGAAAAAGTGCGAGTTTGAGAAGTCTGAGCTTAAGTTCCTCGGACATCTAGTCGGTGTCAATGGCATTCGTCCTGACCCAGCTAAGATACAGAGCATTAAAGATTGGCCACCACTCAATGATGTTGCCGCTATACGCTCATTTGTCGGCCTCGCCACCTATTTTAGGATGTTCATCCAAGGTTTTGCCAAGCTGGTGGAACCACTAACGAACCTTACCAAAAAGGATGTAACGTGGTGCTGGGATGACAAATGTGAGGAGGCTTTTCAAGGCGTCAAGCACGCTCTATCAAATGCTCCCGTGTTATCATTGCCAGATTTCAACAAGGAATTCCAGGTGCTCTGTGATGCATCTGTGACTGGCATAGGCGCGGTGTTAATGCAAGACAAACACCCTATCGCCTACGAAAGCAGGCGCCTGTTGCCGGCTGAAGTTAACTACACAACGGGTGAGCAGGAGCTCTTGGCAGTCGTCCATGCTCTAAAGACATGGCGATGCTTTTTGGAGGGGGTGAAGTTCAGAGTCATAACAGACCACAACCCATTGGTATACCTTCAAACACAGCCTAACCTCTCAAGACGGCAGACCAGATGGTCAGAATTTCTACAGAGATTCAAACAACTCTCATGGGAGTATAAACCCGGCAAGATCAATGTGGCCGATCCATTGTCTCGCTATCCACCCGTACGAGTGACGGCGCTTCTAATGGCCGTGACACGTAGCGGCACAGGTAATGCGAAACCAACGCAACAACCTATTCCCGCTGAGGTGGTTAAGAAGCCAAAACCCAAGAGGCCTGCAAAGAAGAAGGTTACTTTTGAGGTGACTCACACAGAACTAAGGAATCCCCAATCCCCGGATGACACATACAATGTGCTCCTAACCATTCAAGAAGGGTACAAACAAGACCCATGGTTTGAGGACGATCACAATACGCAGAACCTGCGGCTTAGTGATTCAGGCATATGGTACCGCGACAAACAAGTGGTCGTGCCTGACGTCCCAGGGTTGAGAAAGGGTATCCTCTATGAGCTCCATAACGCAACCACAAGCGGGCATGGAGGTCTAGAGAAAACATTCCAGGCAGTGGCCTCACACTTCTGGTGGCCAGGGATGCATGCTTTCGTGACAGCATATGTGCGCGGGTGCCAAGTGTGTCAACGAAACAAGTCAAGCACAAAGAAACCAGCTGGCTTGCTGCAACCCCTTCCCGTGCCTGAATACCCATGGGATAGTGTGAGTATGGACTTTGTGGTCAAGCTACCCAAGTCCGAGGCTGGCAATGACTCAATCCTCGTGGTCGTCGATAGGTTGACCAAGATGGTACACCTAATGGCCATGACCGAAAAGAGTGGAGGAATACAAGTAGCAAAGCTCTTCTTTGACAATGTCTTCAAACTGCATGGCATGCCCAGGACCATCATCTCTGATAGAGATACAAGGTTCCAAGGGGAGTTCTTCAAAGGACTTATGAAGATCATGCAATCGAAGCAGTGCATGTCAACTGCTTTCCATCCGCAGACCGATGGTCAAACGGAGAGGGTCAACAAAGTAATGGAAGACATGCTGAGACATTATGTGGGGGCAGAGTTTAATGACTGGGATCAGTTCCTGGCACCCATCGAGTTTGCCATCAACAACTCTTTCCACACATCAATACGGACAACGCCATTCCGGTTGAACAGTGGCTTCGACCCCCGTCTCCCTCTCACTCTGGATTTAGAGTCCACGGCAAATGAAAGTGCAAGAGACTTTACAAAGGTCATCTACTCAAACTTGGAAAAAGCCAAACAGGCTATCCATGCTGCCCGGCACAGGCAGAAGGCGTACTATGACATGAACCATACGGACGCTAAGTTCCAAGTGGGTGATCAGGTGCTTCTTAGTACCAAACACCTCAGGTTCAAGAACCCGGGATCTCCTAAGCTGCTACCCTTGTACATTGGCCCGATGCCTATCACGGCAAAGATCAATGAAGTAGCCTACAGGGTCAAGCTTCCCGATGGGTTCAAGATACATGATGTATTCCATGTGTCTAAGCTCAAGCTCCACAGAGATGGGCCGGGGATGATCCTACCCCCTCCTCCCCTTGACTTGGGCGACGGTCAGTGGTTCCTGGTCGAGCGCATCCTGAAACATAGGACCGTCAAGGGTCGAGTTGAATACTTGGTCAGGTGGGCTGGCTATGGCCCCGAACACGACTTATGGGAACCTGCCAAGAACATATCCAAGGATCTCATCAAAGAATACAAGGGTACTTTGATCCCGACCCCCGAGATCATCTAGTCCCTCTACTCATCAGGCCAGATGAAGTAGCTGCCGGCACCTCATGGGTGTCGAAGCATCTGTGTTTGCTCCATGGTGAACATGAGCTTCACATTTGACAAGTGCATGACAAGCTGCGTGGTTGTTGCAAAGCCCCAGTGTTAATTGTCATAGAGCACAGTGCAGTGACATAAGGACAGGAGTGCAAGCAGGACTATGTGGTCGTCTGTATGTGCGCACCAGACGTGGTGTGAGCAGGACCCTGGTTGCTGTATGTGTGCACCTCCCAAACAGTGTAAGCAGGGCTATCATGAGCGAAAATGCTCTTAGCCGTCTGTATGTGTGCACTGTCGTCCTTGGTGCGGCGTAACAACTCGGTACCGGTCCGAACACGCCCAGATCATTCGCGCTGATCACGCAATGGTTCTAATCCTTTGCACCAACACTGCCGGAGCCCTCATGAGACTAGCTACCTTGTGGAATGGCGCTCCCTTGGTCTTTTATCCCGAGGACGGGTTTTGGCCAAGTCGGGGGGATTGTAACAGAGTGCATGGCTCGGGAGAGGCCCAACCTCTGTTTACACGAAGTGTGACGGTGAAATACCACCGCGGGCCGTAGAGCTAACGGGGACTTGGTGCAAGGGCAACAAGAGACTATCCCCGTAAGGAAGCTACGGACGTTGGATCGCGAGGAAGGAGCGACCCAATCACGACTTCACTATTTCCGCGGGCAAGTAGGCCCTTTAGCATTGCCACTTTGTGACAGCTATAGTGGTTTGGTAGGTAGTCTGCTGTACTTATCCTGTTGCACGAGGCCAGACATTACATATGCAGTGGGAGCTCTCGCACGATACATGTCCGCACCCACACAGCAGCACTGGACTGCAGCACGAGCCATTCTCAGCTACCTGAAGGGCACAGCTGATCAGGGGCTTGTGTTTGGAGAAGCTGCTGAGCTGCAGGGTTACTGTGATGCAGATTACGCTGGTGACAAAGACACAGCCCGCAGCACCACTGGCTATGTTTTTGCCATGAACGGTGCAGCCATCAGTTGGTCCAGCAGATTGCAGCCTACTGTAGCCATGTCGACTGCCGAGGCAGAGTACATGGCAGCCTCCAGTGCTGTGAAGGAAGGACTGTGGCTCCGCAAGCTGATGCAGGACTTGCAGCTACCAGGTGACTGCACGAGCATTCTGTGTGACAATCAAGCAGCTCTGCAGTTGCTGCACAATCCCATTGCCTCTGCCCGTGCCAAGCACATCAATGTGCATCATCACTTTGCACGAGAAAGGGTAGCCAGAGGGGAAGTGTCATTCAGCTACTGCAGCACAGCCAGCATGGTAGCTGACATCATGACCAAGCCTCTGTCACTGGTTAAGTTCAGTCAAGGGAAGCAAGGGTGTGGGGTATCCAGCTGAAGCAGTCACAGGCTACCCATAGCCTGAAACAGATTGCTGTACCCAGCCTGAGATGTGTTTTTCAGGACTGGGGCATGGAAGTGTAGTCTCAGGCATGTGTGCCTGCAACAGTCTGTTTTGCTCAGCCAGAATCGTTATTTGGACTGAGAAGCTTCCTCTGCAGTTGTTTTGAAGTACAGTTGTTTGCATCTTAAGTTGAACGCTTAGTCAGGCCTCTGAGTGGGAGTCATGAAGTTTGAGCCCTCCCGGTGCAGTTGTTTATAGCACCGGAATGTGAGGGCGTGATTGCCAGCGGCCTGTCCGCGGAGTGTACGAGTGTGACTGCCGTATTTATGGTAGACACCTGGTAGGAGACGGCACCCTGATCTGGTGTCGTCGTCTGCCCGTGCACTTCCAACAGGTAGGCGCATGCTATGCGCTAACCTGTTGTGGCAGATCTATGTAAACCCTGATCTGGTGTCGTCGTCTGCCCGTGCACTTCCAACACCCCCAGCCCCTCCATTTGCTACCAGACACTGCTCGACAACGGTGTTGAGAAGATCGAGATAGCCTCGCGTGAGTGACCGCCTCTATTCCCAGTCCCGGCTCAGGGCCCAGGAGCTCACAGTCAGTGAGAAAGCTTGCCGTTGTGCCTTGCAAGCCCGTACTGCGAGACTCCCAAGAGCTCCCACCTGCTGCCTCTTCCCTGCATCTTACAGAGCTCGCCTGCCTCCGCAACGTGAGAGTCCTTATCGACAGCTTGCCACCTTCCGCGTCTGGCGTGGCCCTGCCAGCAAACTTCCGCACCGTTGCCAACATCAAGGTCAAGTTCTCGACCCTCGTGCGCAGCAGCGGGACCACCATCACCATCATTGGCTCAGGGGCCTGCAGCAGCTGGCCAGCCCTATTCGGCGGCCAGCCACAGGGCTCCTTCATCTACTCCGTGTTCAACTGGGGCACGGGCGTGCGCTGCTGCCCCATTGGAGCTCCACCTCCATCACCTCCCCCCTCCCCTGTGCCTCCACCACCATCTCCTTCGCCTTCACCCCCTCCCCCCCCCTCCCCCGCCTCCTCCCCCTCCCCCCCCCTCCCCCCTCACCTCCTGCTCCTCCTTCTCCGCCCTGACCCCCTGCTCCTCCTTCTCCTCCACCTCCATTAGGTAAGTGCGAGTGAAGCACTCTTCCCACGCCAGACGTAACAGCTTGCATGAGGCACACAGCCGTGCTTCCTTGGCAGCGCACCCATGTAGTCAAGGCACAGCACCAACTCTGCTCCCCGCGTATTAGCTATTTCACAAGGTGCCCCCTGCCTTGCTGCCCTGCTGCAGGGTCTTGCAGCAACCCCCAAGTGATTGACGTGGGCATTGGCAGCAGTGTTCCCCAACGTGACAACCTGCAACACTGCCAGCACTCAGAATTGTTTTGATCTAACAGGAGGAGACTACACCTATCAGCTGGCAGCCGCTGATGTTGACCGGACCATCACGGTCACCACCTTTGTGGAAGGTGTCGCTGCATGGTACATTGTCCTTGTCGTATCCCCTAAGCAAGGCAGCTCATGCCTTACTTGCCCGGTGCGTAGCTGGCTGGGAGGGGTTGCTTGAAGGCTGTGGGTGTGGGTGACTGTCTCTGCCATAGTTGCCAGTCAGACCACAGCAGGCAGCAGCTGACGGCACACTGGCCAACACACACCACACTCAGTTGTGTCCCTTTGCTAGCAGCCTGCCTGCTGCTGGACTGCACTGCTGCTTTCCTGTGAGTCATGCCAGGTTTGACATTGCAGTGCCACTTGTAAGACAGGTGGCTGTGCGCAGCGACTTGCCTGCACTGAACTGCCTGAGCTGGGATGGCAGCCATGACACGATGTAACTGCCATCTTTGCTGTGCGCTGTTGTGTTGTTGCTATGAGCTGACATTGGCTCCACCCACCCCCTTCATGTGCGCTGTTTGCAGGATGTGGATGTGTCTGATGGCGATGGCAGTCCTCTCAGTGGTGCACTCAGAACCCAGCTGACATTTCCAGTCCTTGCAGGGGAGGCCTACACATTGGTTGTGGATGGCTACACCAGCAGGGTGAACGGATTCAATGGCGATGTGAGTGTTGTTACTCTGTTGCAATGCGAAATATCCATGTGCGAAATATCTATGTGCGAAATATCCATGTGCGAAATATCTATGTGATAGCATCCCAATTGAGCTTGGGCTCAGGGTTACCTTTTCAGTCTTAGCAGGGCAGGCTTACAGTGGTGGTGGAGAACTTCCCCAGCTGGGTGTTTCTGGGCATACCTGTGGGTTTTTTTTTTTTTTTTTTTTTTTTTTTTTTTGCATCCCGCCCCGTCGTGCGGTGAAGTGGCTCAGTTGGTAATGGGTGATTCCTACAATTGAGAGGTCGTGGGTTCGACTCCACTACGACGATAAAAGTAACTCTGGTGGGATAGTGTCGGCGCCCCATGCCGGAGTCCTCCCTTAATGCACGCTGGTGTTAAACCGGAGTAGTCTTTCTTTCTTTTTTTTTTTTTTTTTTGTGGGTTTTTGCTATCTTGCATCATCCAATTCTGCACCCTGCTTGACTGGCAGCAACTGATGCCCATAGCTTGCCATGTCTTGACGCATCCATGCGGGGCTTCACCAGCTCCTGTGCCACCACAGCCTGCCTTGCTCACTGTCAGCATGGGCAGCGCTTGCTCTGCTCTACGTCATGCATCGTGCATTGTGCCACTGACACATGCCACCAGCCAGGGTGTTGGCCTTGGGTGGTCTGCCCTGCCGCCATTCAGGGACCAGGAGTGATCGTCAGGCCAGCCACAGCCAAGGGAGTGCACGGGGCCACCACTGCAGTAGACCTTAGGCTCATGCACCTGGCTGTCCTGTAACAAGACCCCTGCCACTTGTTGTGCCACAGCCTCCCTAGCCCACTGGGTAGTAGCAATTGTCACACTAGGGAGGTAGGGCATTGGTGGATACAAGCCAACCCCGTAAGGTACAAGATTGAGAATAACTGTGTTAGAGGTTAGAGGTGAAAGGTTAGGGGGAAACACGTAGAAGTAAGAGAAAGCAGAGGTGACTGGGAGGAGCAGCGGTGCAAAGCAGCCAGGGCGGGCAGGGTCAGTGTCTCACATCAGGCTGGGCCAGACCTTCCTCAGCCAACCCATATGCCAGCTGCCTTCTGCTGCTGTACTTTAGCTCCATGGTGCAACTACTTACCTTGAGTGATGTGTGTGGCCTGTGCGTGGCACTTGAGTGATGTGTGTGGCCTGTGCGTGTTTCCTGACCTTCTACCAGATTTGTGGTGTGCCCGCCATCAACGTAACATTCACCCTACGCGCATAAGTGCCATCCAAGTTCCAGCGCACCCTCCGCTGCCTGATGGTGAGTCAGGGCAGCTGCCATTCACTCACGATAAACAAGGACCGGTCGCGATTGTTCCGACCATAGCTCATTGGAAAGAGGAGTAGAAGGCCGTTCGAACGGTACAAGTCTTACGTGAATCCGCGCATCCGTTGCGACGTAAATGGGCCGCGAAATTGTCAACCACGCATCTGCACAGATTCACAAGGTTAGCTATCTGTACAGATGTATGCAAAGCTATCTGTACAGATGCTTCTTGACATCTGTACAGATAGCTCTTTGATTATCTGTACAGATGCCCCTTTCAACTATCTGTACAGATGCCTTTGAGCTATCTGTACAGATGCCTCTCTTCTATCTGTACAGATGCCTCTCTTTATCTGTACAGATGCTTCTTTGCTATCTGTACAGATGCTTGCTTTGCTATCTGTACAGATGTTGGCTTCGCTATCTGTACAGACGCTTGTTTTGCTATCTGTACAGACGCTTGTTTGAGTATCTGTTCAGACGCTTGTTACATATCTCCTTGTTCAAACACCCCGCAACACCTCGCTACACCCCCGCAAAACACATGCATTGACGCTCAAAAACCTCGCAACACCTCGCTACACCCCCGCAAAACACATGCATTGACGCTCAAACACCTCGCAACACCTCGCTACACCCCCGCAAAACACATGCATTGACGCTCAAACACCCCGCTACACCTCGCTACACCCCCGCAAAACACATGCATTGACGCTCAAACACCCCGCAACACCTCACTACGCTACTCATATACACATGTCTTTGTGCACCATCACCCCGAGACACCTCCCTATGGGAATGCTAAGCATATGCATTGATGCATCAACGACTTGCAACACCTCCGCATAAGGTGACAAGGTGACAACACCATACAACACCAACAATGACATCACCAACAACAACACCAACAATGACATCACCAACAACAACACCAACGACAACAACAACAACAACAACAACACCACACCACACCATGGTGACAACACAAGAACACAACGACACACCAACACCAACAACATCATTGCAACACCTACCACACCTACACCTATGCCATGTCGCACAACAAGCACGGGCTGACAACCACCCAAGTGCTATTCCATCAAGCTGTCGTCCCCTTTGGAGAGGGATGGGTAGGGTCATTGCGGTGTGTGTGCATGGCATGGCCAGGGTGGGCTGGGTGGGCTGCTACTACGGGATCCCACTCCAAGCTGCCCGCTCCGTGTCGCCCGCTCCAGATTGCTACGCCAAGGGTAGGGTAGGGAGAGGGCTGCTACGCCAAGGGTAGGGTAGGGAGAGGGTTGCAGTGCCGTGCGTGCGTTGTGGGGCCGGGGTTGGGAATGGGGGGAGGTAGGTGGGGTGACAAACTTGGAGGTGGTGGGACAGGGATGGGAAGGGGGAAGGGGGTAGGGGGAAGGGGGAAGGGGGAAGGGGGAAGGGGGAAGGGGGAAGGGGGGGGAAGGGGGGAGGGCTGACCGTGGGACCTGCATTAAACAAGGAGCATCTTTGCGGTTAGGCTGGGCATCGGACCACTCATGTGCAAGGGCTGGCCACTCACACTTTGCTAGCGCCACTTCTATACCTACCTGGCAGCGCCTCCATGGCTGCAGCTCCTGGCTGCTCCTGCGCTCCATGCGCCTGCTTCTTGTGGTAGGGTGATGGAGGAGGGGGTGGGGGTGGGGGTGGGGGTGGGGGTGGGAGTGGGGGTGGGGGTGGGGGTGGGGGTGGGGGTGGGGGTGGGAGTGGGGGTGGGGGTGGGGGTGGGAGTGGGGGTGGGGGTGGGGGTGGGGGTGGGGGTGGGGGTGGGGGTGGGGGTGGGGGTGGGGGTGGGGGTGGGGGTGGGGGTGGGGGTGGGGGTGGGGGTGGGGGTGGGGGTGGGGGTGGGGGTGGGGGTGGGGGTGGGGGTGGGGGTGGGGGTGGGGGTGGGGGTGGGGGTGGGGGTGGGGGTGGGGGTGGGGGTGGGGGTGGGGGTGGGGGTGGGGGTGGGGGTGGGGGTGGGGGTGGGGGTGGGGGTGGGGGTGGGAGTGGGGGTGGGGGTGGGGGTGGGGGTGAGGGTGGGATGGGTGTGGCCACTAGAACCTGCAAACAACAACAAGGTCATGACAGGCGGTCAGAGTTGTGATGTGGGGTGAGGGATGCGAGATGATTGGTAGGGGTAGGGAGGGGAGGTGACGGAGAGGGCCGGGCCGGGCCGGGCCGGGCCGGGCTGGGCTGGGCTGGGCTGGGCTGGGCTGGGCTGGGCTGGGCTGGGCTGGGCTGGGCTGGGCTGGGCTGGGCTGGGCTGGGCTGGGCTGGGCTGGGCCTCGCTGCTTCTGGCTGCTGATCTGCGCAGTTGCAGCCTTGCCTGCAATCACCAAGCATACTACACATGTGATGCGCATGGTCAAGGCTGTTGCCACACTGCTAGCTAGGCCTTTGCTTATGCCACACACCTGTTGCTTTGAGTCATGCCATGTAGTTGTGGTTGTTGTTGTGCACTTGAAGTGTTTGACCACAAGACAAGACATGCTGAACATCCTCACTGCTCCGAGTGCTCCTCACTGCTCCGAGTGCTTATCCGTACCTCAAGGTTGCACCTCCTAAGTGCTCCGAGTGCTTATCCGCTCCACCGCTCTGCGCTTCCCTTGCTGCTCCGATCCGAGTGCTTATCGCCGCGCCTCCTAGCTACGGCTTGTTCATGCTTGTTGATCCTTCTACCTCCTAGTCGCGCCTCCTCTTTGTGACTGGTCGCGGATGGCTGCGAGGCGGAGTTTTATGGTGTCCAGGAAGGGGGGCTAGTTCGCCAAGTCGCGAGTCTAATCCATGTTGTGAGGCTACTCGTAGCTGATCGTGGCTCCTTTGAGGATTGGCCGTAGTATGCATGCGGTTTAGCTGCATGGTACTTAAAAACAGATTCTTACTTTAGCGTCTGTACAGATGGAGGGTTTGCGTATCTGAACAGATGCCAGCTAGCTATCTGTACAGATAACGGCTTGTTATCTGTACAGATGGAGGGTTTGCGTATCTGTACAGATACACCCTAGGAATCTGTACAGATACACCCTCGGAATCTGTACAGATACGTAAATAATTATCTGTACAGATACACCCTAGGCTTCTGTACAGATACACCCTCGGAATCTGTACTGATACGTAAATAATTATCTGTACAGATACACCCTAGGCATCTGTACAGATACACCCTCGGAATCTGTACAGATACGTAAAAAATTACCTGTACAGATACACCCTAGGCATCTGTACAGATACACCCTCGGAATCTGTACAGATACGTAAATAATTATCTGTACAGATAAACCCTAGGCATCTGTACAGATACACCCTCGGAATCTGTACAGATACGTAAATAATTATCTGTACAGATACACCCTAGGCATCTGTACAGATACACCCTCGGAATCTGTACAGATACGTAAATAATTATCTGTACAGATATACCCCAGGCATCTGTACAGATACACCTATAAATATCTGTACAGACGCCGACAAGCAGGAATCTGTACAGATACACCTAAGAATATCTGTACAGATGCCGACAATTAAGAATCTGTACAGATACACCTATAAATATCTGTACAGATGCCGACAAGTAGGAATCTGTACAGATGCAAGGAAGGAATCTGTACAGATGCCGCATATCCTTGGGGCCGTCGACATGCATCTGTACAGATGGCGGGCCCATTAGACGGGCATCTGTACAGATTCCCAAAAAGGGGGGGGTACCTCGCGCGCGGATCGTTGTATCTCCGCAACCGCTGCGAGTTAGGACTTCATTCAAGAGCGAGGTCCCCCTTAAACTCAACGATCTATCGTTCTATCGGAGCGGAATGTCCATCCGATGCCAAAAAGGCCCTCGCGTCGGCCTTATTTACCGTGAGTGTTGCTGCTGAGCTTGGGCATTGACATGGCTGGGTTGGGCCGGGAGCAGGCTGGTGGCAGTCATGTGGCGTGGCTTTGTGTGTTGGGTGCTGTGGGCTGACGGGTCCAGCCAGGGGCATCAAGTGCTGGGCTTTGAACCGTGCAGCCATGGCTATGTGGTGCCCATGGGGGAGGTGACTTGCCGAATAGCAAGGGTGTGTGCAAGCAGGCAGCATGCAGTCAGCTGCCAGTCAGGGCTTGGTTTAATGCCATCCCTACAATGTCCCAGTGGGAAGGCCAACTACTAGGGCTTGCAGTTACTGCTGCGGCTGCGGCTGCTGTTGCTGGTGCTGGCGTTGGTGCTGCTGTAGCTGGCTACCTTTGAGGATTTGAGGACAATGTCAAGATTGTGACAACAAGTGTGTGGCAAAGCAGTAAGCATCGGCTACCTTAGTCTCCCTTACCAGAGTAGTAAGCATCATCAGCCAGAGTAGTTGAAGCGGTAATGCTATCCTGAAGCCATGATCACCATGCTACCTGGCATAGGAGTGTGTGCATACACTGGCCAGGAGAAGTATGGCGTACCAGGTGTTGCCATGGCCAACCAATGTTTCTAATACATCAGGTCATCAGGGAACAGTACGATTGTCATAAGTAGCAACATGGGCATAAGGTGGCTACGGGTATTGTCACGGGCAAAAGCTACAAACGGCGATAAGCACAGAAGAATGCCATGGTGACAGTGAGGCGTTGCCATGGGTGGTGTAGGGAGTGATGGCGTGGCGGGCAATATGTGCTTGACCAGGTCCAGGCATGACGTGTGACATGGGTGTTCATGTAGGTAATGCTATGACATGGCGTTGTGTACAGGCTGTGTAGTATATAGTGGAATCACAGGTTACCGACTCATGAGTAGGGATGGGTATGTTTCTTGGCAGTGTTGCAGGAACTTGGCATGACCCAATAGGAGGGGGGCTGAGACTGGGCAACAGCCTGGCAGGATTGGTAGTGCTATTGACCACTTGTGTTGTGGGTGATGACAGAACTGTGGCAGTCTCTACCAATACCACTGGCTTAGAAGCTGTAAAACAACATCAGGCACAAACATGCCTAAATACAGAACGCCTTGACGACTAGCGACTTGCTGTCCTCATCTGGGGAGAGGATGCTGTGTGGTGTGGGCAACACTGTATTCAATTGCATGCCTCATGCAGTGCTGCTGCCCTCTACAGCCACATGCCTCAACCTTGTGGGCCTGCTCCTCCTCTTGGCCTGTCATCCCAGTGTCGGGTCAAACCCGGCCAGCAGCTCCGTGACCAACTCCCTGACCGCTGGCCAGTCCCCTTCTGGAGCGTAGGTCAAACCCAGCTCAACAGTGACCTCTATGCCCTATGAGTCTGATAGGTGGTACTGCATGATGAGGCTGCAGGCTGCGGGGCCAGGGCCAGGGCGGGGCAGGGGAGCAGTCACACCAGCATGTAAGCTCGCCCGGATGCAAGCAGTTGGATGCTGACCTGAGGCTGAGGGGTGCGGGGTCAGGACCAGGGCAGGGCAGGGGAGCTGTCAAAGCTGCGCACGAGCTCGCCCAAATGCCACCAGTAAGGCGATAGCAGGTCCGGGGGTGCTCCTTCAGCCTCACCATGGTCTCCTGCAAGCTGACACCCACAACTGGCTGCTCTGACAATCGTCACAGTGACAGCTGCCCACCCTGCCATAGTCAGTTGTCAACAACAAGGGCTGACTCACCACTATGCTGAACTCACCATGCTTGGCAGACAGGTGGGTGGCCAGAAGGCGGCGATTAGCGGACGCGTCAAACTTCTTGGTAGACATCCTTGCCCCCGTGCTGCCCCCAGCATGTCATGCATTTTGCCCACCACGCCAAGAAGTTTCAATGCACTTTCTGGTCCTGGTCATGATTCTGTGCTGGCACTGACTTGGCCACCTCCATGTTGATCATTCCGGGAAAGGCCCTACTTCCACACCCTCAACAGCAGGCCCCTCCAGCAGCATCCCAGCCTCCACCCCGCATCAGCATCCCGCATCAGCATCCCGCATCCGGCCCTTCAAACAGCAACAGCCCCTTAGCGGCAGCAGCAGCAGGTCCAGCAGAGAGGTCCCCGTGGTGGGGCCCCCCCCACATTGGCAAGGCCCAGCTGAGAAGTATCACTCGTGCAGGCCCAGCCACGCAAACTGCAATCGCCTAGTGGAGGGCTCTAGGACGCCATCACCCTCTGACCTCTGATGCAAGGCACCCCCTGATGCAGGCCACCATGGTGGACCATGTCATTGTACGCATGTGCTGTTGGTGTTGGTAGTTACAACCAAAGCTGCCGGTGCTGGTGCTGGTGCTGGGGCTGGTGCTGGTGCTGGGGCTGGGGCTGGGGCTGGGGCTGGGGCTGGGGCTGGGGCTGGGGCTGGGGCTGGGGCTGGGGCTGGGGCTGGGGCTGGGGCTGGGGCTGGGGCTGGGGCTGGGGCTGGGGCTGGGGCTGGGGCTGGGGCTGGGGCTGGGGCTGGGGCTGGGGCTGGGGCTGGGGCTGGGGCTGGGGCTGGGGCTGGGGCTGGGGCTGGGGCTGGGGCTGGGGCTGGGGCTGGGGCTGGGGCTGGGGCTGGGGCTGGGGCTGGGGCTGGGGCTGGGGCTGGGGCTGGGGCTGGGGCTGGGGCTGGGGCTGGGGCTGGGGCTGGGGCTGGGGCTGGGGCTGGGGCTGGGGCTGGGGCTGGGGCTGGGGCTGGGGCTGGCTTGTCTGCTGGGTGCGTGTGAGTGAGTCACGACCAGCTGACTGCCAAGCTGACCTGCCCTCCTACACAACAGGCTACATGGAGTTAGTGGAGCAGCTGCGGGAGACGCTGTTGATTTAGGAGTGGGACATGAGCAACATGCACCTGTCCAAGAGGAGGTGGGAGGCGGTGACAATCTGCAGCGGCAGCGGCAGGAGCAAGAGCAGAAGTAGCAGCAGCAGCTGTAGGTTTGAGAGCAGCTCTGCCAGCCCCTAAGGCAGCAGCAGTAGTGGTGGTCCAGTGGCAGTGGCGCAGGCAGTAACCCTGGCTGCAATGACGGGGTCAATACACAGCGGCTGGCCACCGTACCATAGTGCCTGTAAACATGCAGCCTGCCGGTCAACACGCAGCAGCTGTAAAGCTGCATAAGTGGGACCAGGCAGCAGCAGCCAGCAAGGTGTATCAACAGCTGGGTTAGTGCAGCAGCTGTGATCAATTGCACGAACGAATGGCGAGTGCCTGCCTGCCTGCCTGCTTCACTGCCTGTCTGCCTGCTTCACATACCTGCCTGCTTGCTTCGTGTCATTGCCCCTACTTCCAGGGACAGGACAGGTGATGCGTGCTAAGGGGACGGCCGCGTGTTGGGTATGCACTCAGCTGGCGTGGCGTGGTGGGAATCAAGGTGAAGTGCGGGGTGGGAGTTCCTAGGTTCAACGCATCGCGAACACGAAGGAGCGCGCCCTTTACGCTTCCTCATCGTTTCAGCATTACGAGGTTACAGAGGTTATCGCAGCGGCGGGGCAGAGCGGTCCATAGCTCTGCACTCAGACTACACAGATCACTGCACGCGGCTGCGACTAGATGGCGCACGCTCGCCTGCTGTTGGCACTGTTCGCCACGCTGGTGGCAACATCGAGGGCGTGAGTCCTGCCATACACCGCCATCGCGCTGGCCATCTGGAGTTCGCAAGTGACTGGCCGCAACAACCACTGCACTGCCTTGCGCGCAGGGCCTTCCCCTGGTGCTCTTGTGTGGACTACTCGCCCTCCAGCTCGCCCAACTCCCTGTCGCTCGTTAGCACAGTCACCACTGCCGACAACGTGACCGCGGTCTTCAGGGTCAACGCGCTTCCCATTTCTCCCAGCCCCTCCATCTGCTACCAGACACTGCTCAACAACGGCATTGAGAAGATCGAGATAGCTTCGCGTGAGTGACCGGCTGCATTCCCAGTCCCACCTCAGGGCCCGGGAGCTCATAGACAGTGAGACAGCTTGCCATTGTGCCTTGCAAGCCGCCCCAAGCTGCGTGACACCCAATGGCTTTCACCTGACGCCGCTTATCTACTGCTTACAGAGCTCGCCTGCCTCCGCAACGTGAGAGTCCTTCTCGACGACTTGCCATCTTCCGCGTCCGGCGTGGCCCTGCCAGCAAACTTCCGCACCGTTGCCAACATCAAGGTCAAGTTCTCGACCCTCGTGCGCACTAGCGGGACCATCATCACCATCGTTGGCTCAGGGGCCTGCAGCAGCTGGCCAGCCCTTTTCGGCGGCCAGCCACTGGGCTCCTTCATCTACTCGGTGTTCAACTGGGGCACGGGCGTGCGCTGCTGCCCCATTGGAGCTCCACCTCCATCACCTCCTCCCTCCCCTGTGCCTCCACCACCATCCCCTTCGCCTTTCCCTCCTCCCCCCCCTCCCCCGCCTCCCCCCCCTCCCCCTCCTCCCCCCTCCCCTCCCCCTCCTCCTCCATCTCCTCTAGGTAAGTGGAGTGAAGCACTGTTCCCACGCTAATAGGAAGGGCTTGCATGTGGCATACTGTTTCTTGTCATGCTTCCTTGGCTGCGCACCCATCGCACCCAGGCACAGCAACGACTGTGCTCCCTGTGCATCAGCAGTATCACAAGGTGCCAGCTGCATTGCTGCCTTGCTGCAGGGTCTTGCAGCAACCCCCAAGTGATAGATGTGGGCATTGGCAGCAGTGTTTTCATCCCGAACGTCACAACCTGCAACACCCCCAGCACTCAGCATTGCAATAATTTTATTTCTGGTGACTACACCTATCAGCTGGCAGCCGCTGGTGTTGACCGGGACATCACAGTCAGCACCTGTGTGGAAGGTGTCGCTGCATATGACACTTTTCTGGTCGCATTCCCTACGCAAGGCAGCTCATGCCCTACTTGCCCGGTGCGTCACTGGCTGGGAGGGATTGCCTCATGGCTGTGGGTGTGGGTGACTGTCTCTGCCATAGTTGCCAGTCAGACAAGAGCCATAGTTGCCAGTCAGTCTCTGCCACAGTTGCCAGTTGCCAGTCTCATACACACTGACCAGTGAGGACTGTGACTGCACTGCTGCTTTACTGTGAGTCATGCCAGGTGTAATGATACAATGCCACATTGTGGGGCAGGTGGCTGTGCACTGTGTCTTGCCTGCAATGAACTGAGCTGCCGCTGGGATGGCAGCCATGACACGATGATGAAACACCCATCCTTGCTGTGTGTTGTTGCTGTGGGCTGACTTTGGCTTCACTCACGCCCCCTTGGTGTGCTCCATGTTTTATGTGCAGGCTGGGGCTGTGTCTGATGTCGATGGCAGATCATGTCGTGGATTGGGATCCCAGCTGATTACAACAGCTCTTGCAGGGCAGGCCTACACAGTAGTGGTGGAGAACTTCCCTTACGAACGTCCTCGGTTCAATTCTACCTCCTTACCTGTGAGTCTTGCTGTTATCCTGCATCGTCTAATTCTGCAGCTCGAGCTTGACTGGTGGCAGCTGAAGCACACAGTTTGTCATGACGCACCAAAGCAAGCCTTCACCAGCTTATGTGCCAGCACAGGCTGCCTTCCTCACTGTGTCCATGTGCAACGCTGCGGGCCTTCACCATGTTATTACAGGGGGGAGGGCCTTGAGGGGAGCAGGAGTGATCGTCAGGCCAGCCACAGCAAAGGGAGTACATGGGGCCACCACTGCAGTCCGCCGCAGGCTCATGCACCTGGCTGTCCTGTAACAAGACCCCTGCCACTTGTTGTGACAGGCCTGGTCACACCAGCTGTTTGGTGGCACCCTCCCCGCATTGCCCTCAGCACCAGGCCACTGTAGTGTGTAGGGACCTGCAATGTCTCACCCTGCAGCTCTAGCTTGACTGGTGGCAGCTGATGCGCATGGCTTGCCATGTCTTGGCACTACAATGCATGTCATCACCAACACCTATGCCAGCACAGGCTGCCTTGCTCGCTGTGCATAAGCAGCTCATGCCCTGCTGTACATCGTGCATTGTGCTGCTGACACATGCCACCAGCCAGGGTGCCCATGCCACCAGCCAGGGTGCCCTAGCAATGGCCCATAGCCTCCGTCAACACCTTCAAAGGCCTCCTAGCCCACTGGGTGGCGCAGCGGAGGGTCTCACATCAGGCTGGCCCAGACCTGCCGCCTGGCCCTGCCTCCACCACTTCACATGCTAGCGGCCTTTTGCTGCTGGACGCTAGCTCCATGGGGCATCTTCTTTACACCTTGCGTGGTGCTGCACCGCTTGTATGTGACTGATGTGTATGACCTGTGTGTGCTGTCCTGATCTTCTGTTAGAATTGTGGTGTGCCCGCCATCAACGTGACATCGACCTTACGAGCATGAGTGCCATTCAAGTTCCAGTGCACCCTCTGCTGCCTGATGGTGAGTCAGGGCAGCTGCCACTGCTGCTGAGCTCGGGCTGTGACGTGGCCTGGGTTGGGCTGGGAGCAGGCTGGTGGCAGTCATGCTGCGTGGCTTTGTGTGTGGTGGGTGCTGTGGGCTGACGGGTCCAGCCAAGGACATCAAATGGTGGACTCTGAGCTAGTGTAGTCATGTGTCATGTGGTGCTATGGGGGAGGTGACTTGCCGAACAGCGAGGCTGAGAGCAAGCAGTTCCCTGCCAGTCAGGCCATATGCAAATGCCATGATCATCACCACTGCTGCTGCTGCTCCTGCTGCTGCTGCTGCTGCTGATGTACAGGGCGGTAGCTTTACAGGGCGGTAGCTTCCCCACTGGAGATAATGACGATGTCTCGATTCAGTTACCCTTCACATATCGAGTAAATGCCAGATGACAGCTAATGTGTGGCAAAGCAGCAAGCATTAGCTACCGTATCGTCCCCCAGCAAAGTGTGGAGCATCATCAGCCAAAGTAGCTAAAGCGGTAATGTTATCCTAGCGCCCTGATCACCATGCTACCTGACTTGGAAATGTGTGCTCACACTGGCCAGGGAAAGTATGGCTTATCAGGTGTTGTCATGGCCAACTAATGTTTCTGATACATCAGGTCATCAGGGAAGAGTTCGAGTGTCATTAAGTAGCAACATGGGTTCTAAGGTGACATGGGATCAGTAAGCATGCTACACGCCCTCCAAAGTGGGAGGTGTCAAGGGCAAGAACAGGCAATAAATTCAAGCGCCGCCATGTGTGGTGTAGGGAGCAATGGTGTGGCAGGCAGTGTTTGCTTGACCAAGCACGAGGTGTGTCATGAGTGTGCATATAGGTACTGCTTGTACATGGCATTGTGCAGTGCATAGTGGGAGTGGGAGGTGGTAGACTCGTAAGTAAGGATGGGCATGTTTCTGGGGCAGTGATGTGGCATGACCTAGTAGGAGAGGGGCTGAGTAAGGATGGGCAGTGATTTGGCATGACCTAGTAGGAGAGGGGCTGAGTGTGGCCAAGAGCTTGGCAGGATTGGTAGTGCTATTGACCACTTGTGTTGTGGGTGCTGACAGAACTGTGGCAGTCCCTAGCCGTAACACTGGCTTACAAGCTGTAAAACTAGAACAGACACTGACATGCCTGATTGTAAAAACGCTTTGACGTCTAGTGACTTGCTGTCCTCATTCGGGGAGAGGGGGATGTGCGGGGCAGGCAGCACTGTACTCAATTGCATCCTCCACGCAGTGCTGCAGCCGACTCCAGCCACATTCCTCCTCTTTGTTTGCCTGCACCTCCTCTTGGCCTTGTATCCCAGTGTTGGGGCCAACCTGGCAAGCAGCTCCGTGACCAGCTTCCTGACCACGCTAATCCCCTTCCGTGGAGCGTGGATCAAGCCCAGGTCATCAATGGCAGCTACTCAACGCCGTAAAGGTCTGACAGGAGGCAGCAGCAGCAGCAGCAGCAGCAGCAGCAGCAGCAGCAGCAGCAGCAGCAGCAGCACTGACACCGGCACTGACCATAGTGGTGCCTCAAAGTTGGAGCGAGAGGCCAGGACCAGGGCAGGGGAGCAGCTACACCAGCACGAGCTCCCCATATGCAAGCAGTAAGGCGACAGCAGGTCCGGGGTGCTCCTCCAGCCTCACCATGGTCTCCTGAATGATGATGACCCCACACCTGGCTGCTCCGGCAAGTGCCCGCTGCCCACCCTGCCACAATCAGTTGTCAACAACAAGGGCTGACTCACCACTATGCTAAAGGCACCATGCTTGGCAGACAGGTGTGCGGCCCAAAGGCGGCGATTGGCCCTGTCACAGGGGTCAGGCTCAGGCGTTCCCAACTACCTGAAAACCACCCCCCTTTGATACGAAGCCTGTATCTCCGCAGCCACTCAGTCAAAAATATATGTAAACAGTGCTTTGAACAGAGGAGACTCATAGCTACGATTTGCAGACGCAGCAAAAACTATCTCGCTCTCAGCGGTGCTCAGTGGCTGCCCAAAGATCGACATTTGAATTTATGCGATTTCGCCCCATGCGAGGCGCGCCGCACCAGCACGCTTCGCCACGCTGTTGTGAGTGGCACCTGCAACACGCAGCAGCAGTCGGAACATGTTTTGCTTTTGGCATGTGGACGCGCCGACGGCAGTCGTGACGACTGGATACCACTATCAGCTTCTGGAGCTGCTGCTGGCGCTAGTGCATTACCGGCTGCTGTACTACGCTTAAACAAGGTGCTAGGTGCAGTACGTGGTGTTGTCTCACCTTGCTTTGCTGCCCTCGACTTGTTAGCTGCAGGTGCCTCACGCTTACGTGACGTGCTTGCGGCTGCTAGCTGTTGCTGCTGCTGAGAGGGTGCACCAGCAGGCACAGCCAGCTCAGGGGTGGTGCCTGCAGGTGTCAGCTGCTGCTGAGGGGGTGCAGCTGCGGCGAGCTTCCCACGGATGTGGGTGCACACTTGGCTCTGTAGCTTGGGTACCCTCCAGCTCGTGTGTACCTCCTGCTTGTGAAACTGGAGGTATGACTGAAGCTGCTTTGCTGTCATCTTCATTGCCTCCTCGACAGTTGTTTGGCCAAAACCACGCCCCCCAAAGGCAAGGGCATGGGCCGCTGCAAGCCGCTCCTGGCACGCATGGTCACCCACATTAACCACAACCCTCCCGACCTTGTGCGCTACATCTGTGATCTGGCGCTCTGCCTTTGCTGACCGCTGTGCTGCAGCTGCGGCAACCTCCTTACCCCGCACTTCAGCACGGAGTTGACCCATATGCTGATGCAAATCATGAACATCCACAGACTTCATGGCCTCCTTGCATGTGCGCAGGGACATCAACTGCAGCAGGGCTGGCAGCTCCACGTACCTGCCACCACCATGCTTCAACAGCTGCAACAAGGACTCCACTGGGGCATTGGAGATGTGGTTGGCAAGGTAGTACTGTTCGAGGTGAAGGCGCAGTGCGGGGCTGCCAGGGTCGCCGTTTACAGCCATGGCACGAATGTCAGATGCATACGGACGCCAAGTGCCATAAGGATCCTCTTGCTGCTGCAGCTGCTGCTGCTGCCCATCCTCAGGCGGCGGCAGCCGTAGCTCGGCATGATACACCACATCAACCGCCACTTCCATGCGCGTAGCTGGGACTGAGCTGCCGACAGCAGCAAAGAGGTGGGGCAAGGCCATTTGAGCCTGCACATAATGCAGGTAGTAGGTCCACATAGCACCACAGTGCATCTGCAAATAGGTCGCAAGCTGATGCTTCTGCTGCTCACGCTGATCTGCTGCTGCTCACGCTGATCTGCCAGAAGGGACAATGTGTCCCAGGTCTCTAGACGAGCTAGCACATCCTGGGTGTGGCGGTAGAGTCAAAAGGGTGCAGGCCGTCATCCTTGCTGGCCCACATGAGCTCGGGCACCAAGAAGCTCTCCCCAACCACTGCCACCACGCTGAGCCTGAGCAGCAGTCTGTTGTCCTGGAGCAGCTGGCTAAGGGTGACAGCCCATGGTGGAGACCGATCCTTCTGCCGCTCATTCAAGCTGTGACACGGCATCGCATGGACACCGTTGAGCTGATGTAGCTGGCCCAGTGGGTGTCACACGGCACTTGGGGCTTGGCGCCCCATGCTCCCATGCCGAGCGGCACCCAATACTGGGCCAGCAAGCTGGCAATGAATTCAATGGCCGGGCGCATGTGCAATGCAGCTAGCCCAGTGCACATGATGCAGCTAGCCCAGTGCGCCATTTGAGCCTGCACATGATGCAGCTAGCCCAGTGCACCCAATGCAGCTAGCCCAGTCAGCAGTGTGTTGTGTATGTCGTGGCTATAGCAGGGCTGCGCCCGATTGCAGCCAGCCTGCCCTTTGCTCTGCAAGAGCTTGCTCATGCGGGTGACAACACCACCATATCAGATGGGCACGGAGAGCTTTGCTGGGCCTCTTGCCCATGGCTTGCAGGGGGTGGGAGAGAGTGGGAGTTGGTGGGAGGAGGTGAGGGCTGGAGAGCAGGGATGGGCGGGGATGAGCGGGGAGTAGGGCTAGGTGGACTGGGAGGGGGTGGTGGAAGGGGGTAACTACTCATCATACACCTGCAGCCAACGAGTGATGTGAAGTGGTCTGAATCATCGTGCGTAAATCCAATATCTATGTTTCTTTGTTCTGGTGATGCACGTAAGAGTCATCTTGGACAAAAGTGTAAAGGGAGTTTGGCTGGAGCTCAGCGGCGGTGGCAAAAAGCAGCAACGATGTTGAGGGGTGGGTGGGTTCTCAAGCCAGGCGCCCACCATTATAGCGATGTAGCGCTGCCGTCAACACTTAAGGGAATCCTCACATCCTCGCCAAGCGGCCTGCACCATCAGGAACCTCGCGCAGCCATGTTTGCCGGACTTCAGTGGTGTGCGCCACCGACATGTCGTGCATCGCTAACGGATAGACAAGGACGTAGCTCACCGGTGTAGCTAGCCACGGTCTGCGACTGGGACACATCCGGGGTCACATGTGCTTGCCCGCTGACTCCGATGGCAATTCCAGTCTTACATTAAACGCGCATTATCGCATTGCAGCAGACGCCGCAAACGTTTAATGAATTGATGGAGTAGATGGGCTGCCGTTGCATGAAGATTACCAACCCCATGTTGGGAACGCCTGAGTCAGGCAATAGTGCAGGTGGTAGGCGCCTATGCCATGTGTGTGGGAGCACAAGTCCACACTGACAATACACGACCGTAAATGCCGAGTAATGCCGGATGACAACAAGTGTGTGGCAAAGCAGCAAGCATCGGCTACCTTAGTCTCCCTTACCAAAGTAGTAAGCATCGTCAGCCAGAGAAGCTGAAGCGGTAATGCTATCCTGAAGCCCTGATTACCATGCTACCTGGCATAGGAGTGTGTGCATACACTGGCCAGGAGAAGTATGGCGTACAAGGTGCTGCCATGGCCAACCAATGTTCCTAATACATCAGGTCATCAGGGAAGAGTTCGATCGTCATAAGTAGCAACATGGGTTTAAGGTGACCGGGTATTGTCACGGGCAAAAGCTACAAACGGCGATGAGCACAGAAGGATGCCATGATGACAGTGGGGCGTTGCCATGAGTGGTGTAGGGAGTGATGGCGTGGCGGGCAATATGTGCTTGACCAGGCCCAAGCATGAGGTGTGGCATGGGTGTACATGCAAGTAATGGCCATGCATGGCTTGTGTGCAGACTGTGCAGTGTATAGTAAGCAGGGATTGGCATGTTTCTGGGCAGTGTGGCAGTGATCTGGCATGACACAGTAGGAGAGGGGCTGAGTCTGGCTAAAAGCCTGGCAGGATTGGTAGTGCTATTGACCACTTGTGTTGAGTGATGACAGAGCTGCGGCAGTCCCTAACAACACCACTGGCTTAGAAGCTGTAAAATCACAACAGACACTGAAACAGATACAGCCATGCCTAAATACAGAATGCCTTGACGACTAGCGACTTGCTGTCCTCATATGGGGAGAGGATGCTGTGTGGTGTGGGCAGCACTGTATTCAGTTGCATGCCTCATGCAGTGCTGCTGCCCTCTACAGCCACATGCCTCAACCTTGTGGGCCTGCACCCCCTCTTGGCCTTTCATCCCAGTGTCGGGTCAAACCTGGCAAGCAGCTTCCTGACCAACTCCCTGATTGCTGGCCAGTCCCCTTCTGTGGAGCGTAGCCCAAGCCCAGCTTATCGATGACCTCCACACCCTACAAGCCTGATAGGCGGCAGCAGCAGCACTGATGCTGACCTGAGGCTTAGGGGTGCGAGGCCAGGGCCGGGTCAGGGCAGGGGAGCAGTTACAACAGCACAAAAGCTCCCTGTGCAATCAGTGAGCGACCGCAGATTTGGGGTGCTCCTCCAGCCCCACCATGGTCTCCCTGCAAGCTGACACCCACCCCTGGCTGCTCCGGCAACCGTCTCAGTGCCTGCTGCCCACCCTGCCACAATCAGTTGTCAACAACAGGGGCTGACCCACCACTATGCTGAAGGCACCATGCTTGGCAGACAGGTGGGTGGCCAGAAGGCGGCGATTGGCGGACACGTCAAACTTCAGACCTTGCCCCCGTGCTGCCCCCAGCATGTCATGCATTTTGCCCACCAAGAAGTCTCAGTGCACTTGCGGTAAGATGCACCCCTATGCTGCTGAACGCATTGAAATCGGCAGACCTGTCCAATGGGATCAATTTCTTTCTTCGGCTGGCGCGCTGGTACGCGGCTGGGTAGCGGGACGGCGGCGATGAGCTAGTGCGTCGGACTGGTCACCTCCCAGCTCGATGCTAGTGCGTGAGTGCTGTACCACGCTGCAGGTATGGCCATGTGCAACCACATGCAGCAGTCGTGGCGTCCTGGTCCTGGTCCTGGTCATGATTCTGTGCTGGCACTGAGTTGGCCACCTCCATGTTAGTCACTCCGGGAAAGGTCCAACTTCCGCACCCTCAGCAGCAGGCCCCTCCAGCAGCATCCCCGCCTCCACCCCCGCATCTGGCCCTTCAAACAGCAACTGCCCTTCAAAGGCAGCAGTAATTGGCAAGGGCCCAGCTGAGAAGTGTCACTTGCCCAGATCCAACCACGCAAACTGTGGTGGGCATGCACCATCAGCAGCACTCAGACGCAACAGCTTTGCCAGTGCCAGTGTCTTGGCCCCCAATGTCAGCGTTGGAGGTGGAGGTGGTCTAGATGGTAGTGGAGGGCTCTAGGCCGCACTCGCCACCTCTGATGCAAGGCACCCCCTGATGCATGGTGGGCCATGTCATTGTTAGTACGCATGTGCTGCTGATGCTGGTGCTGGTGCTGGTGCTGGCTGGTGCTGTGTGAGAGTGAGTGAGTCACGACCAGCTGACTGCCAAGCTGACCTGCCCTCCTACACAGCAGGCTACATGGAGTCTGTGAAGCAGCTGCGGGAGACGCTGTTGATCCAGGAGTGGAACATGAGCAACATGTGCCTGGCCAAGATGAGGTGGGAGCGGTGACAAGCGGCAGCGGCAGCGGCAGCAGCAAGAGTAGAAGTAGCAGCAGCAGCTGTAGGTTTGAGAGCAGCTCTGCCAGCCCCTGAGGCAGCAGCAGCAGTGGTGGTCCAGTGGCAGTGGCGCAGGCAGTAGCCCTGGCTGCAATGACGGGGTCAATACACAGCGGCTGGCCACTGTAGCGTACTGCCTGTCAACATGCAGCCTGCCGGTCAACACGCAGCAGCTGTAAATCTGCATAAGTGCGACCGTGCAGCAGCAGCCAGCAAGGTGTATCAACAGCAGCTGTGATCCATTGCATGTACGAATGGCGAATGCCTGCCTGCCTGCTTCATTGCCTGTCTGCCTGCTTCACTGCCTGTCTGCCTGCTTCGAGCCATCGCCCCCTACTTCCAGGGACAGGACAGGTGATGCGTGCTGAGGGGATGGCCGCGTGTTGGGTTCGGCTGGCGTGGCGTGGTGGGATTCAAGGTGAAGTGCGGGGTGGGAGTTCCTAGGTTCAACGCATCGCGAACACGAAGGAGCGCGCCCTTTACGCTTCCTCAGCGCTTCAGCATTACTTGAAGCCCACAGACAAGCATAGCGGTTATCGCAGCGGCGGGGCAGAGCGGTCCACAGCTCTGCACTCAGACTACACAGATCACTGCACGCGGCTGCGACTAGATGGCGCACGCTCATCTGCTGTTGGCACTGTTCGCCACGCTGGTGGCAACATCGAGGGCGTGAGTCCTGCCATACACCGCAACCGCGCCATCCTAAGTTCGCAACTGACTGACCGCAACACCCATCTCACTGCCTTGCGCGCAGGGCCTTCCCCTGGTGCTCTTGTGTAGACTACTCGCCCTCCAGCTCGCCCTACTCCCTGTCGCTCGTTAGCTCAGTCGCCACTGCCGACAACGTGACCGCGGTCTTCAGGGTCAACGCGCTTCCCATTTCTCCCAGCCCCTCCATCTGCTACCAGACACTGCTCATCAACGGCATTGAGAAGATCGAGATAGCCTCGCGTGAGTGACCCGCTGTATTCCCAGTCCGGGCTCAGGGCCCGGGAGCTCATAGACAGTGAGACAGCTTGCCATTGTGCCTTGCAAGCTGCCCCTAGCTGCTTGACTTCCAAGGGATGTCACCCGGCGCCGCTTACCTGCATCTCACAGAGCTCGCCTGCCTGCGCAACGTGAGAGTCCTCATCGACGGCTTGCCATCTTCCGCGTCCGGCGTGGCCCTTCCAGCAAACTTCCGCACCGTTGCCAACATCAAGGTCAAGTTCTCGACCCTTGTGCGCAGCAGCGGGACCACCATCACCATCATTGGCTCAGGGGCCTGCAGCAGCTGGCCAGCCCTGTTTGGCGGCCAGCCACAGGGCTCCTTCATCTACTCGGTGTTCAATTGGGGCACGGGCGTGCGCTGCTGCCCCCTTGGAGCTCCACCTCCATCACCTCCCCCCTCCCCCATGCCATCACCGCCATCCCCTTCGCCTTTCCCCCCGCCCCCCCCCTCCCCCCCCCTCCCCCCCCCTCCTCCCTCTCCTCCTCCTTCACCCCCGCCCCCCCCCCCTCTTCTTCTTCCCTACCTCCTTTAGGTGAGTGCGAGGGAAGCACTCTCTCCATGCCACTAGGAAGGGCTTGCATGAGGCATACTTCTTGTCGTGCTTCCTGGCTGTGCACCCATGTGGTCAAGGCTCAGCAGTAACCCTGCTCCCCATGCATCAGCTGTTTCACAAAGTGCCCGCTGCATTGCTGCCTTGCTGCAGGGTCTTGCAGCAACCCCCAAATCATTGACGTGGGCCTTGGCAACAGTGTGTGGGTCCCCAACGTGACAACCTGCAACTCCGCCAACACTCATGAGTGCAGATTCTTCGCAACAGGAGCAGACTACACGTATCAGCTGGCAGCCGCTGCTGTTGACCGGTTGATCACGGTCAGCACCTGTGTAGACAATGTCGCTGCATACGACACTATCCTCCTCGCATTCCCTTCGCAAACCAGCTTATGCCCTGATTGCCCGGTGCGTCTGTTGAGCGTAAATGTGGATTTTGCCATTGCTGTCAGTTGTGGCACAACAGGCAGCAGCTACAGGCACATTGGGCAATACACTCATATACACTGACCAGTGAAGTCAGTGATTGCACTGCTGCTTAGCTGAGAGTCATTCCAGGTGTGACGTCACAATGACACACTGTAGGGCAGGTGGCTGTGCGCAGTGTCCTGCCTGCACTGAACTGAGCTGGTGCTGGGATGGCAGCCCTGTTACCATGATGTGACACCCATCCTTGCTGTGTGCTGTTGCTGTTAAGTGACATTGGCTTTACTCCACCCCCCCCGGTGTTCTCCATGTGCCACTTGCAGGCTGATATTGTGTTTGCTGACCAAGGCAGTCCATGCGGCAACGAAAGATCCCAGCTGGACAACATACCAGTCCGTGCAGGGCAGGTCTACACAGTGGTGGTGGAGAACTTCCCTTTTGAATTAGTTCCGGGCGAAGCTGTGAGTCTTGCTGTTATCCTGCATCGTCCAACTCTGCAGCTCGAGCTTGACTGGTGCGGATACACACAGCGGATGCACACAGTTTGTCATGACGCATCAAAGCGGGCCCTAACCAGCTTGTGTGCCAGCACAGGCTGCCCTCCTCACTGTGAGCTCATGCAGCGACCGCCCTGCTCTACGTCATGCATTGTGCATGCCGCTGACACATGCCATCAGCCAGGGTGTTGGCCTTGGGTGGTCTGCCCTGCGGCCATTGAGGGATCAGGGGTGACAGTCAGGGCAGACACAGCTGAGGGAGTGCATGGGGCCACCACTGCAGCCCACTGTAGGCTCATGCACCTGACCTGTAACAACACCCCTGCCGACCGTCAAGTGGCCTGGTTGGGGAGGGTAAGCAGCCAGGGTGGGGAGGGTCAGAGCAACCACAACCATCAGGCTGGGCCAAACCTGCCAGGCCCTGCCTCCACGAACCCCCATGCGAGCTCTCTTCTGCTGCTGTCTCCCTTTCCATGGTGCATCTACTTACGTAGTTCGTGCACCCTGTGTGTTGCAGCAACGATGTTGGTATCGACTGATGTGTATGTACTGTGTGCCCTGACCTTCTGCCAGTTGTGTGGGGTGCCCGCCATCAACGTGACATCCACCTTACTGGCATGAGTGCCGTCCAAGTGCCAGTGCACCCTCTGCTGCCTGATGGTGAGTCAGGGCAGCTGCCACTGCTGCTGAGCTTGGGCAGTGACGAAGGCTGGGTTGGGCCGGGAGCAGGCTGGTGGCGGTAATGCTGCGTGGCTCTGTATTATAGCTGTCGTGGCTGGAGCTCAGCCAGGCTGTGGGCTGTGTTAGGTGCTGTGGGCTGGTGGGGCAGCCAGGGACATCAAGTGGTGGACCCTGAGCCGTGTAGTCATGTGTCATGTAGTCACGTAGTCATCGTCATGTGGTGCCATGGGGGAGGTGACTTGCCGAACAGCAAGGCTGTGTGGAAGCAGTCAGCAAGCAGGTCACTGCCAGTCAGGCCTTGGTTTACTGCCATCACCACCACCACCACCACCACCACCACCACCACCACCACCACCACTGCTGCTGCTGACCGTGATGTAGGTGGTACAGGGCGGTAGCTTCCCCACTGGAGATCGTGACGATATGGCAATACAATCACCGTTCATATAACGTGTTAATGCTGGATGACAGCAAGTGTGTGGCAAAGCAGTAAGCATCGGCTACCTTGGTCTCCCCCAGCAAAGTGGTAAGCATCATCAGCCAAAGCAGCCAAAGTGGTAATGCTATCTTGTAGCCTGTATCACCATGCTACCAGGCATGGAAGAATGTGCTGGCCAGTCTGCTTATCAGGTGCAGCCATGGCCACCAGTGCAACCAATGTTTTCGATGTACCACGATATCAGGAGATGTTATATTGTCAATTAAGCAACATGGGTTTGATGTGATCATGAGACCAGCAAGCAGTCTAGTAGCAACATGGCTTTCGAGGTGACCATCCCCGCCAGATGACGTTGTCCAACAGCCGTGACTTTGAGGCCAGCAAGCATGCTATGCAACCTCTAATGTCGGCGTTGTCACGGGCAAGAAAGGGCAATGAGCAAACAGGAGGATTCCATCATGACAGTGGGGCGCTGCCATGGGTGGTGTAGGAAGTGATGGCGTGGCAGGCAATGTGTGCTTGACCAGGTCCAGGCATGACGTGTGACATGGGTGTTCATGTAGGTAACGCTATGACATGGCGTTGTACAGGTTGTGTAGTGTATAGTGGACTTACAAGGTATACATGCTTCTTGGCAGTGTTGCAGTAACTTGGCATGACACAGTAGGAGGGGGCCTGAGTCTGGGGCAACAGCTTTGGCAGGATTGGTACTGCTATTGACCATTCGTGTAATGAGAGACCTGTGGCAGTTCCTAACCATACCACTGGCTTAGAATATAACAAACTATCATCCTCAACAGATGGACAACTAGAACAGACACCGACATGCCTGAATACAGAACCCCGTCACGGTCTGCATGCAGGGAGAGGATGAGCAGCGGAGCAGGCATCGCTGTACTCAATGCCATGCAATGCAATGCTCATGCCGGCCTGCACCTCCTCTTGGCCTTGCATCCCAGTGTCATGTGCATGCAAGCAGTGCGGCTGGTCACTTCTGGCCTGCACCTCCTCTTGGCCTGTCATCCCAGTGTCGGGTCAAACCTGGCCAGCAGCTCCCTGATGGGCGGCCAGTCCCCTTCTGTGGAGCGTAGCCCAAGCCCAGCTCATCGGTGACCTCCACACCCTACAAGCCTGATAGGCGGCAGCAGCAGCACTGATGCTGACCTGAGGCTTAGGGGTGCGAGGCCAGGGCCGGGTCAGGGCAGGGGAGCAGTCACAACAGCACAAAAGCTCCCTGTGCAATCAGTGAGCGACCGCAGATTTGGGGTGCTCCTCCAACCCCACCATGGTCTCCCTGCAAGCTGACACCCACCCCTGGCTGCTCCGGCAACCGTCTCAGTGCCTGCTGCCCACCCTGCCACAATCAGTTGTCAACAACAGGGGCTGACCCACCACTATGCTGAAGGCACCGTGCTTGGCAGACAGGTGGGTGGCCAGAAGGCGGCGATTGGCGGACACGTCAAACTTCTTGGTAGACCTTGCCCCCGTGCTGCCCCCAGCATGTCATGCATTTTGCCCAGCAAGAAGTCTCAGTTCACTTGCGGTAAGATGCACCCCTATGCTGCTGAACGCATTGAAATCGGCAGACCTGTCCAATGGGATCAATTTCTTTCTTCGGCTGGCGCGCTGGTACGCGGCTGGGTAGCGGGACGGCGGCGATGGGCTAGTGCGTCGGACTGGTCACCTCCCAGCTCGATGCTAGTGCGTGAGTGCTGTACCACGCTGCAGGTATGGCCATGCACAAGCACATGCAGCAGTCGTGGCGTCCTGGTCCTGGTCCTGGTCATGATTCTGTGCTGGCACTGACTTGGCCACCTCCATGTTGATCACTCCGGGAAAGGCCCAACTTCCACACCCTCAGCAGCAGTCCCCTCCAGCAGCATCCCAGCCTCCACCTCCGCATCCGGCCCTTCAAACAGCAACTGCCCTTCAAAGGCAGCGGCAGCGGCAGCAGCAGGTGCAGCAGCACAGACCCCCGTTGGGGACTTCCCTCACATTGGCAAGGGCCCAGCTGAGAAGCGTCACTAGCGCAGAACCAACCTTGCAAACTGGGGTGGGCATGCACCATCAGCAGCACTCAGGCGCAACAGCTTTTCCAGTGCCAGTATCTTGGCCCCCAATGTCAGTGTTAAACATGGAAGTGGTCTAAATGGCCTAGTGGAGGACTCTAGGACGCACTCGCCACCTCTGATGCAGAGCACCCCCTGATGCAGGCCACCATGGTGGACCATGTCAGTGTAAGTACGCATGTGCTGCTGATGCTGGTGCTGGTGCTGGTGCTGGTGCTGGTTCTGGCTGGTGCTGTGTGAGAGTGAGTGAGTCACGACCAGCTGACTGCCAAGCTGACCTGCCCTCCTACACAACAGACTACATGGAGTCTGTGAAGCAGCTGCGGGAGACGCTGTTGATCCAGGAGTGGGACATGAGCAACATGCGCCTGGCCAAGAGGAGATGGGAGGCGGTGACAAGCGGCAGCGGCAGCGGCAGCAGCAAGAGTAGAAGTAGCAGCAGCAGCTGTAGGTTTGAGAGCAGCTCTGCCAGCCCCTCAGGCAGCAGCAGCAGTGGTGGTCCAGTGGCAGTGGCGCAGGCAGTAAACCTGGCTGCAATGACGGGGTCAATACACAGCGGCTGGTCACTGTAGCGTACTGCCTGTCAACATGCAGCCTGCCGGTCAACACGCAGCAGCTGTAAAGCTGCATAAGTGCGACCGGGCAGCAGCAGCCAGCAAGGTGTATCAACAGCTGGGCTAGTGCAGCAGCTGTGATCGATTGCACGCACGAATGGCGAGTGCCTGCCTGCCTGCCTGCTTCACTGCCTGTCTGCCTGCTTCACATACCTGCCTGCCTGCTTCGTGCCATCGCCCCTTCTCCCAGAGTCAGGACAGGTGATGCGTGCTAAGGGGATGGCCGCGTGTTGGGTATGCACTCGGCTGGCGTGGCGTGGTGGAGTTCAAGATGAAGTGCGGGGTGGGAGTTCCTAGGTTCAACGCATCGCGAACACGAAGGAGCGCGCCCTTTACGCTTCCTCATCGCTTCAGCATTACTTGAAGCCCACAGACAAGCGTAGTAATCATCGCAGCGGCGGGGCAGAGCGGTCCACAGCTCTGCACTCAGACTACACAGACCACTGCACGCGGCTACGACTACATGGCGCACGCTCGCCTGCTGCTGGTAGTGCTCGCCACGCTGGTGGCAACATCGAAAGCGTGAGTCCTGCCACACACCGCGACCGCCCCATCTGGAGTTCGCAACTGAATGACCGCAACACCCACTGTCACTGCCTTGCGCGCAGGGCCTTCCCCTGGTGCTCTTGTGTAGACTACTCGCCCTCCAGCTCACCCTACTCCCTGTCGCTCATTAGCACAGTCGCCACTGCCGACAACGTGACCGCGGTCTTCAGGCTCAACGCGCTTCCCATTTCACTCAACCCCTCCATCTGCTACCAGACACTGCTCAACAACGGTATTGAGAAGATCGAGATAGCCTCGCGTGAGTGACCCGCTCTATACCCAGTCCCGGCTCAGGGCCCGGGAGCTCACAGGCACTGAGACAGCTTGCCGTTGTGCCTTGCAAGCTGACCAAAGCTGCGCGACTCTCAAGAGCTCCCACCTGACGCCGCTTATCTACTGCTTACAGAGCTAGCCTGCCTCCGCAACGTGAGAGTCCTTATCGACGGCTTGCCATCTTCCGCGTCCGGCGTGGCCCTGCCAGCAAACTTTCGCACCGTTGCCAACATCAAGGTCAAGTTCTCGACCCTCGTGCGGAGCAGCGGGACCATCATCACCATCGTTGGCTCAGGGGCCTGCAGCAGCTGGCCAGCCCTGTTCGGCGGCCAGCCACAGGGCTCCTTCATCTACTCGGTGTTCAACTGGGGCACGGGCGTGCGCTGCTGCCCCCTGGGAGCTCCACCTCCATCACCTCCCCCCTCCCCTGTGCCTCCACCACCATCTCCTTCGCCTTTCCCTCCACCCCCCCCTCCCCCGCCTCCCCCGCCTCCCCCTCCTCCTCCATCGCCCCTCCTCCTCCTCCCCCACCTGCATCAGGCAAGTGCCAGTGAGACACTCTCTCAATGCAAGTAGGAAGGGCTTGCATGCGGCATACTGTTTCTTGTCATACCCCCCTTCCCCCTCTCCTCCTCCTGCTCCTCCCCCATCTCCATACCTGCGAGTGAAGCTTTCTCTGTACGCCAGTGGAAATAGTTTGCATGAGGCACAGTAGGAAGGGCTTGCATGTGGCATACTGTTTCTTGTCATGCTTCCTTGGCTGTGCACCCATGTTGTCAATGCACAGCATGACTATGCTCTTTGTGCATCAGCTGTTCCCGCTGCAGCGCACCCAAGTGGCCAAGGCACAGCAATGACTCTGCTCCCCGCGCATCAGTTGAGCCACAAAGTGCCCGCTGCATTGCTTCCTTGCCGCAGGGTCTTGTAGCGACCCCCAAATCATTGACGTGGGCCTTGGCAACAGTGTGTGGGTCCCCAACGTGACAACCTGCAACACCGCCAGCACTCAAATTTGCATTCAATTTACAACAGGAGCAGACTACACCTATCAGCTGGCAGCCGCTGATGTTGACCGGGACATCACAATCAGCCCCTTTGTGGGCGGTGTCGCTGCATGGGACCTTATCCTCATCGTATTTCCTACGCAAGGCAGCTCATGCCCTGATTGCGGGGTGCGTCACTGGCTGGGAGGGATTGCATCCAGGCTGTGGGTGTGGGTGACTGTCTGTGCCATGGTTGTCGGTCAGGCCACAGCAGGCAGCAGCTGCAGGCACACTGGCCAATACACTCATACGCACTGACCAGTGAGGACTGTGACTGCACTGCTGCTTTGCTGTGAGTCATGCCAGGTGTGACGCCATAATGCCATGTTGCAGGGCAGGTGGCTGTGCGCAGTGTCTCGCCTGCACTGAGCTGATATGGCGCTAGGATGGCAACCATGACACGATGATGACAACACCCATCCTTGCTGTGTGCTGTTGGTGTGGGCTGATGTTGGCTTCACACCACCCCCTTGGTGTGCTCCATGTTCTGAGTGCAGGCTGAGCCTCAGTTTCAATTCAGAGGCCCGCTGACCATTACAGCTCTTGCAGGGCAGGCCTACACAGTGG
>JASKMD010000230.1:62528-75000 GCA_030144725.1 Haematococcus lacustris
GGTGGAGAACAACCCCAACCAGTTTCCGAGCATACCTGTGAGTCTTGTTGTTATCCTGCACTGTCCAACTATGCAGCTCTTGCTTGACTGGTGGCATCTGATGCTCACAGTTTGCTTTAACGTATCACCGCGGGCCTTCACCAGCTATGCCAGCACAGGCTGGCTTGCTCCCTGTGTCCATGTGCAGCGACCGCACTGCTCTACGGCGTGCATTGTGCATGCCACTGACGCATGCCACCAGCCAGGGTGTTCGACCTTCAGTGTTCTGCCCTGCCGCCATTGAGGGATCAGGGGTGGCTGTGAGGCCAACTACAGTCAAGGGAGCACATGGGGCCACCACTGCAGTCCACTGTAGGCTCATGCACCTGACCTGTAACAACACCCATGCCAACCGCATCGAAGTAGCCTGGGTGGCATACCCTGGTGATGGCTCTTAGCCGGGGTCAACGCCTTCCATAGCCTCCCTAGCCCACCACTGGGTGGAGCAGCAATGCAAAGCAGCCAGGGTGGGCAGGGTCAGTGTCTCACATCAGGCTGTGCCAGACCTGCTGCCTGGCCCTCCTTCTAACCCATATGCCAGCTGCCTCCTGCTGTTGTATGCCAGCTCCATGGTGCATCTACTTACATCTTCTGCACACCCTGTGTTGCAGCAATGCTTGTGGCATCCCACTGATGTATATGACACGTGTGTGTCTCCTGACCTTCTGCCAGATCTGTGGTGTGCCCGCCATCAACGTGACATCCACCTTACTGGCATGAGTGCCATTCAAGTTTCAATGCACCCTCTGCTGCCTGATGGTGAGTCAGGGCAGCTGCCACTGCTTCTGAGCTTGGGCTGTGACGTGGCCTGGGTTGGGCTGGGAGCAGGCTGGTGGCGGTAATGCTGCGTGGCTTTGTGTGTTGGTTGCTGTGGGCTGGTGGGGACAGCCAGGGGCGTCAACTGGTGGACTTTGGGTCATGTCGTCATGGTCATGTGGTGCTATGGGTGAGGGGACTTGCCGATCAGCGAGGCTGAGAGCAAGCAGTTCCCTGCCAGCCAGGCCGTATGCAAATGCCATCACCACCACCACCACCACCACCACCACTGCTGCTGCTGCTGCTGCTGATGATGATGATGTAGGTGGTACGCGGTTCTGTGTTATAGCTGTTGTGGGCTGGTGGGGCTCAGTCAGGGACATCAAGTGCTGCACCCTGAGCCATGTAGTCATGGTCATGTGGTGCCATGGGGGAGGTGACTTGCCGAACAGCAAGACTGGGTGCAAGCAGTCAGCAAGCAGTTCCCTGCCAGCCAGGCCTTATGCAAATGCCATCACCACCACCACCACCGCCACTGCTGCTGCTGCTGCTGCTGCTGCTGCTGACCGTGATGCAGGTGGCACAGGGCGGTAGCTTCCCCACTGGAAATCATGACGACGTCCCAATATTCAGTAGAGCCGGATGACAGCGAATGTGTGGCAAAGCAGTAAGCATCGGCTACTTGAAGCATCCCCAGCAAAGTGGTAAGCATCATCAGCCAAAGCAGCCGAAGTGGTAATGCTATCACCATGCTACCTGGCATGGAAAAATGTGCTGGCCAGGGTGCTTATCAGGTGCAGCCATGGTCACCAGGTAACCAATGTTTCCGACACACCAGGACATCAGGAGGTTCTATTGTCATTCAAGCAACATGGGTTTATTGTGGTCATAAGACCAGCAATCAGTAGTCTAGTAGCAACATGGCTTTGAGGTGACCATCCCCGCCAGATGACCTTATCTGACAGCCGTGACCAAGAGGCTAGCAAGCATGCTATGCAACCACTAATGTCGGTGTTGGCACGGGCAAGAGCCACAAAGGTCAATGAGCAAACAGGAGGATTCCATCATGACAGCGGGGCGGTGCCACGGGTGGTGTAGGAAGTGATGGCGTGGCAGGCAATGTGCGCTTGACCAGGTCCAGGCATGACGTGTGACAAGTGTGTACATGTAGGTAATGCTATGACATGGCGTTGTGCACAAGCTGTGTAGTGTATAGTGGAATCACAGGTTACCAACTCATGAGTAGGGATGGGTGTGTTTCTTGGCAGTGTTGCAGTAACTTGGCATGACCCAGTAGGAGGGGGCCTAATTCTGGACAATAGCTTGGCAGAACCGGTAGTGCTATTGACCACTTGTGTTGTGGGTGATGGCTGTACTGAGGCAGTCCCTAGCAGTACCACTGGCTCAGAAGTTAGCTCAGAAGTACAACAAACTATTATCCTGAGCCGATGGAGAACCGATGCAGGGAGAGGATAAGGAGCGAAGCTGGCATCGCTGTACGCAATGCAATGCAATGCAATGCTCATGCCCATAACAGGCTATTGCTTCCGCTTTGCCGGCCTGCACCTCCTCTTGGGCTTGCATCCCAGTGCCAGGGTCAAACCTGGCAAGCAGCTCCCTGACCAACTCCCTGGCTGCCGGTCAATCCCCTCTGTGGAGCGTAGCTCAAGCCCAGCTTATCGATGCCCTCCACACCCTACAAGCCTAATAGGCGGCAGCAACAGCACTGATGCTGACCTGAGGCTTAGGGGTGCGAGGCCAGGGCCAGGGCAGGGCAGGGGAGCAGTCACACCAGCACAGGGGCTTTCTGAATGCAATCAGTGAGTGACCGCAGATCTGGGGTGCTCCTCCAGCATTACCATGGACTCCCTGTAAGCTGTCACCCACAACTGGCTGCGCAGCAACCATCGCAGTGCCCGCTGCCCACCCTGCCACATTCACTCGTCAACAACAGTGGCTGACTCACCACTATGCTGAAGGCACCATGCTTGGCAGACACGTGGGTGGCCCAAAGGCGGCTAGTGGCCCTGTCACAGGGGTCAGGCAATACTGCAGGTGGTAGGCGCCTATGCCATGTGTTTAGGATCACAAGTCCACACTGACAAAACACCACCTCTAGAGAGGGCCCTGTGCTGGCATGCGGTCCTATGCCGCGATTTGTTGCTGAGCCAGTGCCAGGCTGTCATCCCCTCATTCAGGCTGGCTGATGAGGGTGTGCTCCTACCAACTTCTGCTGTTAGGGCATAGGCGGCTGCAGTTGCCACCCTTTAGGCACAGCCCATGACCATGAGCGAGCTTTATGATCTGGCCTCGTTGTTTTCCACCATTCCGTCCCACGAGAGATGCATACAAGGCAGAGGCAATCAGTGTCAATGGAGATGAAGAGCCCAGGGCCACTTGCCTGCTTTGCCCACGTGCCTGCCTCGCCCACTCAATGCCGAGCTCAATGCCGAGTCAGCACACGCAAGGCATGCCCGCACATTCATCACAACGACAAACCCCTATCGCAATGCTGTGCTAGGTTCAAAATGCGGATGTCACTCTGACGAAGAGGGACCGCCCCGCGGCAGCAGGCCAGTGACGGTCCTCTAACGCAGCGGAAAGGCCATGGCGATCCATGCTCACGGCCAACGTAGCGCAGCCCAGCCAGCCCGCCTCATCGGCTCTCAGTTGCACGTGCCCCGCCACGCACCCCAGCGCGTTACAACAGGGCGTAGCGGCCAAGCGTGTCGCCCCGCAGGCGTGCCAGCCCGGTGTTTCACGGGAGGTGGTGATGATGCTGATGCATCGGCCGCGAACACGGGATCAGGCACGCTGCAGCTCTTGCTGCCTACTGGCTGGGAGCTCCAAATGGATGAGGTGGAATCCAAGTGAGTTCCTACTGTGACCTCACTGCCGGAAGACTGGCACCGCGAGGGGCAAAAGCAGCGAGATGAGCGGCAGCATGGTCCACGTTCAGCATCTAAGCTGTCTGTGCAATAGGGTCAGAGGCGGGGTCTGGGAGGGAGGGCATGCGCAAGGGCAGCAGCTGCCCCCAGTTTTGAGTCGAGCTGCTCAACACACTGCCCTGTAGCCACAACAACGCCACAGCTATAAACACAGTTGATTGAGGACTCAAGGTGGCCGGGGAGGGGCAGCTGTACAGGCAACAGCCACTGTGAGACCAGCTGGCAATAGCAAGAGCAGCAGCAGCAGGGGCAGCAGCAGCAGCAGTATGGACTTCATGCTAATCCAGCCAGGTGCAGTGATCAAAACTGTCGGGCGATCCAGGTTTCTAGGAGCACACAGCTACAGCAGAGCTAAAGATTGCAGCAGTGCAGGAGAAGGGCCCGGCCACAAAGACAGTAGGGCCCAGACACAAAGACTTTGCTGAGCTGGACACGGTGCTGGAAGTGGTAGGAGCTGCAAGAGGCTAAGGGTGAAGGTGCATAGTGCGGTAATAGTTTTGATTGCAGCCTAGTTTCCAAGGTCGGTCAATGTGAGGTTGGAAGCAGCCCCGATACCTTGAACATGAAACGGCGTCCGGTAGTCACTCTTGTAGTGCTCGTGTTCGCGTGCTCAATGTGCCCGGCTGGTGCTGCGCAGGTATACGCATATGGACGAGCGACTGGACGTCTTAGAGCGGCAGCTATTGGAGATGACGCGCGAGCTGCGTGCCGGCAGCGCCTCGCTCACGGGTGGCGTGACTACCATCAGCACAGGCGGCGCAGTCGGCGTCGGGGCGACAACCGGCATTGCGCCCCCGCCGCCGATCACGGCAGACCTCGCACCCCCAGCACCGGCAGGAACCAGCGGCAGCGGAGCGGGCTCACACGGAGTCACACCCGGGCCGCTGGCACCCAGCCCGCACACCGGCGACCCGAGCCAGCTAAAGCACAGCGGGGTCACGGTCCGAGGCACCATGGCCAGTACAGGCGCAGTCACACATGTGACGCCCCAGGCCCCCAGTGTGGCCATGCCTGGTTCCACCTCCAGCATCAGCAAAGCCAACGTGATGCAGGAGGGGTTGGCAGCAGCAGCGGTAGCTCGGGCCAAGGCAGAGGAGGCAGAGGAGGCAGAGGAGCGAGCGAAGCAGGAAGAGGAGCAGCGGGTGGGCAACCCACTCGCGCAGCTGGCTGCTGCAGCAAAGAAAGCTGTAGGTAGGTGGAAGGAGGGGAGGGCATTCTTAGTCCCTGGCGACCGCCTACCCCCGATGCTTGGCGAGATGTGGAGTGGACAGGGCAGGGCAGGGCAGGACAGGACAGGGCCCTCATGCTTAGCTCTCCTGGCTGTGAACATGTTGTGGCCGTGTTGTGTGTTGGCCTGGGAGGCTAGGGCTGCAGCCCCACAGTGCAGGCAAAGCTTGCTGGCACTGGGTGGTCTCAGTGAGCACAGGCAGGGCATGTGGCGTAGCTTGCATCTGTGTGTGTGTGTTGCTGGGTGCTGTGAGTGAGGGTTGAAGGGTGAGGGCTGGGGGTTGGTTGGTGGGTGTAAGGGGTTAGGGTAGGGGTGAGGGGTGGGTGGTGGGTGGTAGAGGGAAGTGGGTAGGGGGTAGGGGGGTGAGCTTAGTGGAGCAAGGGGGTGGGAATATGCTGTAGCAGGGTACGTGGATGGGGGGGAAAGGGATGAAGGGCAAGGGTCAGCAGGGGGGAGGTGTTACCTGTCACTGAGATGCAACAGTCATCAGTGCATGGTATAAGCTGGGTGTGAGCAGCGAACCTATAACAAATAAGGTGGCAGCTGGGTGCGAGACACGAGAGGGGTGGGTGTCTAGGATGAAGAGGAGTAGGAAGGAATGAGAAGAGTGGGTGTGAGATGAGGCAGGTTTACGAGTGGGGTGAGAGTTATAGGCACCATGAACGCGCAATGTTGGACAGGGCTATAGCTCCAGCCATGAGGGTTGAAGGGTGAGGGCTGGGGGTTGGGTGGTGGGTGTAAGGGGTGAGGGGTAGGGGTGAGGGGTGGGTGGGGAGTCTGCAGAAGCAGGGGACGTAATTGAGGTGGAAAAGGATGAACGGCAAAAGTCAGCAATGTGGAAAGGTCGCCTGTCATTGCCATGCAACCCAGTCAAGGTGGCAGGTGGGAGCGAGATGCAAGAGGGGTGGGTGTCTAGGATGAAGGGGGAAAGGAGGGATCGAGAAGGGTGGATGTGAGGTGAAGCAGGTTTCAAAGTGAAGTGAGAGT
The DNA here is from genome assembly GCA_030144725.1 of Haematococcus lacustris. Lineage (NCBI taxonomy): Eukaryota > Viridiplantae > Chlorophyta > Chlorophyceae > Chlamydomonadales > Haematococcaceae > Haematococcus > Haematococcus lacustris. The sequence continues at coordinate 68,487 of JASKMD010000230.1, forward strand.
GATGGGCACCGCGAACGCAACATTGGATAGGGCTGTAGCTGCAGCCAGATGGCGGGAGTTGTTTTGCAGTGGGATGTCAAGCCTCCGTGCCTTGTGCCGTCTGCAGATAGTGCGGCTGCAGGCATCGGCTCGGTAGCTAAGCAAGCAACAAGTTCAGACGACGCCGGTGATGAGAAGACGGAGACGACAGCACAAGCCCCCGCACCCGCCACCGAGGTGTCGGACCCGGAGCTCTTGCACCAGGCAGCGAAGGACGCGGCGGTGTCCGCGGCTCAGGTGACGATTGTTGGGACCCTGTACACCACACCAACACGCTCGGACTGCAGCGCTATGGTGCTGGAGTGTATGTGGTGCATGTCGCTCAGCTGTCTGTCGTCACTCTTAGCTTGGGAACCTGTTGCGCACCATTGAGCGGGGTACGAGTCTTGTGGCGCAGGCGAGGCTCGTGGCGCGCGCGGCTGCTGCTCTCAACGCGAACATCGCAGTCGCAGCGGATGGCAGCGAGAAACCCATCGAGCCGGAGGCCTCCACCTCACCGCTTGCAGCACCAAATGCAGCGATCAACGGCGTGGCTAGCGTAGGCGTGAAGGCGAGCGCACCTTTGGGCATGACCACCTCGGCAGGCAACAGGTGCGAGGTCGGATTACGATACTGCTTAGCTTAGGCTGATCCCGCTGCCTCGACCGGACTGCCGGTACAACTCCTGCTTCTGCTGCTGCACGCTTCGCTTGCACACCACACCACAGCCCAGCTGGTCTGTACTTCCAGGTTCATGCGCCACAACCCCTTACCCTTTATGAACAGCTCAACACCGGAGGGAAACGACTGAGTAGCAGCAAACGCACGCGCAGGGATTACCATCTTGCCAGCCCCACACGCAGCTGCTGCAGGGCTCATCCTGTCCTCATCTGGTGTTCCTTAGACCACACACGCTGGGTTGCGTGTGATGTGGAAATGAACCTATGCCATGTCACTTTAAAGCTGTAATACATGCATTAAAGCGAAATGAAAAAAACACATTGTGGACTAAATGCAGGGCTGAGCCACAGTAGCTGGCGTGGCAGACTTACCTGCTTTGGCAAAAGAGCTGTGATGACCCTTCCTCCATGCCACACTGTCTCACCTTTTGAACCATACAATTCGCACACATCTCACCAACTGCCAAACAACTAGAAAGTCAGTACTGCATGGCATAGTGTGAGACCTTGATTTGTCCAGGTTTGAGGGTCGGCCCAAGCCATTGGGGGCCAAGGGAAAGGAAGGGGAAGGCGGCAGCCAGGCAGGCGGGGTGCCACTGCTGGACCGCGACAGCGTCTACAACTTCAACCGACTGCAGAGTGCCATCACAGAGCTGGCCAACTCAGGTACAGCAGCCAGGCCCTGTCCTCATGCCTAGCCTTAGTGTGACACTGTGAGTGAGCTGATCAAGGGGCTGGTGCGGTGCAAAGTGCTAGGCAAGGAGGTATGGCGTCCGTGTCCCCTTGCGCTTTGCGGCAGTCATGGCAGTTGTGGTGCAAGCAGCAGCACATGCCACTCAGTGCTCCTCTCAGGCAGCACTCACCCAACCCAGCAGCACCACATGCACCAACACCAGCACTCAGATACTCAGCCAGGCAAAGCCTGCATGAGCTGCACAGCTACAGGGGTCAAACTGCTGATGCGAGCTGGCCCAGCCTGGCGCCCCTGCCACCAACAGCCGCAGCAGCTCTGCCAGCGCCCGTGTCTTGGTCCTAAATCGTAGTGTTGGAGATACCAATGTCTGCATTAATGGCAGTGGAGGGCTGTAGGCCGCACTCGCCACCTCTGATGCAAGGCACCCCCTGCCGACATGGTGGGCCATGTCATTGTAAGTACGCATGTTGTGCTAATGCTGGTGCTGGTGGTGGTGCTGGTGCTGGTGCTGGCGTCTCTGCTGTTTGCGGCATGTGAGTCACATTCGAGCTGACAGCCAAGCTGACCTGCCCTCCTACAACAGGCTACATGGAGTCTGTGAAGCAGCTGCGGGAGACACTGTTGATCCAGGAGTGGGACATGAGCAACAGGCACTTGGCCAAGAGGAGGTGGGAGGCGGTGACAATCAACAGCGGCAGCGGCAGCAGCAAGAGCAGCAGCAGCGACAGGGCAGCGGCAGCGGCAGCGGTGGTACGGCAACAGCGGCAGCGGCAGCGGCAGCGGCAGCAGCAACAGCGGCAGCGGCAGCAGCAGCAGCAGCAACAGCGGCAGCGGCAGCAGCAGCAGCAACAGCGCTGGCAGTGGCAGGGCAACAGCAGCAGCAGCAGCAGCAGCAGCAGCAGCAGCAGGACTAAAAGCAGCTCTGTCAGTCCCCGAGGCAGCAGCAGCAGCAGCAGCAGCAGCAACAGCAGTGGTGGTGCAGTGGCAATGGTGGTGCTGGCAGTTGCACTGGCTGCTACACTGGGATGAATGCAATGTCCATGCCGTATTGCCTGTCGGTAAACATGCAGCCAGGATAGTGCAACAGCCAAAAGCAGCGGCAGTGTGACCGTGCAGCAGCAGCCAGCAAGTTGCATCAGCGGCTGGTTTGTGCAGCAGCTGTGAAAAGGCTTGTTAATGAGGGCAAAGCCTGCCTGCCTGCCTGCCCACCTTCCCTCCTGCTGCCTGCCTGCCTGACTGACAATCTGCTTCCAACTGCAGCCTGACTGCTCTCCTGCTGCCGGCTGCAGGGCCATAGCCATGTTTGAGCGCTACGTGGCTGAGCGAGACTTGGTCAGAGAGGTGAGGTAGGGGGGAGCGGGGAGTGACGATGATGTGATGGTGAGGCCAGTAAGGGCAAGCAGGGGGACGTGAGGATTAGGAGTGAGGATGCAAAGGTGTAGTAAGGGGTGAGGGCAGGTCACACTACACTGCTAAGGGTTACTGCCTCCTTAGCAGCCTTTCATTATACCCAGTTGTCATCGGAGTGGTGTCGATGATGAATCATGATCACCACATCACGCCATCACACCATTAGCCCACCTGAGCTGCCACCCTTAAACGTGCCATCCCTATCCATTACGGGAGAATAATTTATTGTTATTTTGTCGTAATTGTTGATTTATACGGTTATATTGATCAGACTCGGACAATTACAGCAAGCACAGCAATTACAAGCAATGTCGGCCGGTAAAAGTTTTACTTGCTGGCGCTCTACAGCCCGCGAACCATGGAATTATAGTAACCCTAAATAAGCGGCAGCAGCTGCCAGAAGCTTCATCTTCAGAGCCTTGCCAGCTGCGTCGTGGGCGTGGAAGTCATCTAGGCGTTGTGCTGCTTGCGGGTGATGCTGGGTGTCGCATAGGGGTTCAAAGGCCGCCATTACCCGTAGCCAGGAGGAGCAGCAACATGCTGCCCGCTTGCCTTGCCGACCAGTTGGGCAGCCAAGGGTGGGCAGGGTGGCTGCTTGCAAGCTAGCAGCCAAGGGCACCGACGCCTGGCCAACTGCCAGGGACACCGCCGCCAGGCCAGCAACAGCGGGAGTAGCAGCGGCAGCAGCAGCAGGGCAGTGGCAGCAGCAGGGCAGTAACAGCAGGGCAGCAGCAGCAGCAGGAGGGCAACAACAGTAGAAGCAACAGCCGGGAAGCAGCAGCAGCCGGGCAGCAGCAGCAGCCGGGCAGCAGCAGCAGCAGGGCGGCAGGGCGGCAACAGCAGCGGCAGGGCGGCAACAGCAGCGGCAGGGCAGCAGAAGCAGCCGGGCAGCAGCAGCAGCAGCAGCAGCAGCAGCAGCCGGGCAGCAGTAGCAGCAGCAGGGCGGTAGCAGCAACAGCAGCAGGGAAGCAGCAGCAGCAGCAGCAGCAGCAGCAGCCGGGCAGCAGCAGCAGCCGGGCAGCAGCAGCAGCGGGGCAGCAACAGCGGGGCAGCAACAGCCGGGCAGCAGCAGCAGCCGGGCCGCAGCAACATCAGCAGCAGCAACAGGGCAGCAGCAGCTGCAGGGCAGCAGCAGCAGCAGCAGGAGGGCAACAACAACATCAACAAGGCAGCAGCAGCAGCAGCAAGGTTTTGCTTGTTCACCACCTAGAGTATGAGGGTGGCAAAGGCGGGATAGCAATGCAGGACATGACAAGGCATGTGCACTGTGCAAGAATAACTCCAGCATGCTATAGCTGGTGTTCAGCTGACTCTTGTTCTTGATCATGGTTGCTAGTGCTGCCTTGCTGCGGATTGCCAAGTCCACAATGTCAGGGGCTTAAAAACCCTGCTAAGGATCTGGACACAATGGTTATGGTCCACAATTTCACAGTTGCATGAGACGACGATACGACACTTGCAAGTCAATTTTACCTGCTTGGCCAGATAGACGACCAGAGCGGCGAGGCTCCATTGCCTCATATGCAATGGCCGGTTTGGGCTGCGTGGCCGGTTTGGGACGCAATCTGCATCAGCGAGCTTCTGCGACAGCTGCAACAGCGGTGTTAGGCTGCCCAGCCACTTTGTTCTCCGGGGACCCTGTTGCGCAACGGACGTGGTGCTACTAGTCAAATGATGCAAGTCAAAAGGAGGTCAACGCTAAGGTCCGTCAACGCGTCTCACCGTCAAGCCTCGTACTGCCAAACATGTTGTTGCGACCTCTAGCGGAGGCGGAAGAAGGTTATATGTTGGCATCTCGTTATCACTGTCATCGTCGCCAATGCTTCCGCTGCTGACGGTGTAGGTGTTGTCGGTCATCTTGGCTGGTGGGCAGGCTGGTATGGGTGAGGTTGCGGTTGAAAGTTTGTCCTCCAGAGTAAAGAGTGAAAAGGGGGTGACTTGCAAACAATTACAGGAAAAGTGCACGACTTGCGCACATTTACTGAAAAAGTGCACGACTTGCACACATTTACGGGAAAAGTGCAGACATTTATAGAGAAAGTGCACGACTTGCACACATTTACGGGAAAAGCGCAGACATTTACAGCAAAAGTGCACAACCATCAAGAAAGAGCGTGGTTTGCGCACTGGTTCTGCTGTCGTCCCCGACGCGTGGAGCACAGCCGCAATAGCAGCGAGGCTCCAAATCGTGTGCCCGTAATGTATAGGGATATCGCATAATGTCTCGGCCAGCGCTGTTCACGTCCAAATAACAGTCTCGGCCAGGTCTCAAGTTGCGTAAACGTCTCGGCTACGCCTCGACGTTTACTGCAACTTTCGACCCAGCCTCGACCGTTATTTTCCCGTAACAGCTCGGCCTCCGACATTATACTATACATCAGTGTTGATGATAAACCACGATCACTACATCACGCCACCTCACCATCAGCCCACCTGAGCTGCTACCCGTAAACATGCCATCAGGCCTACCCTTACCCCTTACCATCGGCTCATCCAGCCATCACCCCTGTTGTTCCCACACCCTCCTTCTCACACTCTATCTCAGCATCACACCACCCATGGGCGCAGGTGGGCGGCTTTGCTGTGTTGAGTGCTCTGTACGAGGAGCCTGAGGCGCTTGAGGAGCTGCTGCCCAATGACCGCATGCGCATGCTGTGCCGCTCCATGACAGAGGTACGTGATGTCAGGGGCAAGGGTCAGGGGCAAGTGGCGAGATGGAGGGACAGGGCAGAGGGGCAGAGGCAGCAAGCAGCTAGTGTAGTACACCGGGGTCTTATCCAGAGTAGGAGGTCGGTTCAGGTGACGTACCAGGAGTACCAGTGGGTACCAGGAGTGGCAGGCCAGAGTAGGAGGTGTGCGGCGAGCATGAGGGCAGGGTCAGGGTCAGGGCCGCAATAAGTAGTTGACAGGAGGGGAGGGCAGGGGCAGGGGCAGCCAGGCGTGTCCACAGGGTGTTTTCCCCGGTGGCAGGCTGAGCAAACATTAGCCGGATAGTGTCAGTGAAAGCCATGGGTGCAGAGGTGATATCTGGGGGTGAGCAGGTGAAGTGCTCTGACATACTGCTGGGATTTGTATTTACAAGTGTACACAGCGCATGCATGCGCGGCAGCTGTTGTGCTTGGCCACAGTCGAAATGCCATTGAGGGTTAGCTGTAGCCCCCCCACCTCTTCCCCGCCTCCTCCCTACCCACCCCTCCTCCTGCCTCCTTCCCACCACCCAAGCCAGCTTCTCACCAGCTTCCACAATGTATACTGGGACTCAGTCAGCTCTCTGCTGTCGTCTGCAACTTCCAGGAGTGCCTGAATGAGCGGCGCATGCAGCTGTACAACAGCTGCAACGCCACTGCCAAGGAGATGGCCACCCTCACCAGCAGCGGCATGGCTGGGCGGGTGATGCAACCGCTGAAGCAGGGAGTCATCGGCTTTGCACTACGAGGCTGGGGCGTGCTCAAGAGCACCTTCCTGCCCTGGGCAAAGTTCTTGCCATGAGAGGGCCAGCTACAGGCAGTTGGGCAGTTGGGCAGGGATGGGCAGGCACAGATGCATGGCAGGCATGAAGAGAGGCAAGATTAATGGTATGGGAATGGCATTAAACCTATCAATGCAAAGTCATGGAGATATTGCAGTCACCAGGCAACATTGCTTTGATGTGGGCTTCAGTAGGTAACATGGCAGTACATCGTGGCCAGAGACAGGATGAAGGGCGCCAACC